>OY253751.1:20546258-21191510 GCA_958009045.1 Oxytorus armatus | reverse complement strand
CTTTATGGAGATCATCGCCGATTAAGTTACAAGATCGAGCGCCGAGACCTCGGCCTCGTTCGCTATCACGATGATTATACTTAATATACTTATTATGAGCTCACGCGCAGAAACGTGGAACCCCTTTTTTCACTCGGTTCGCAAGAATATCGTGTATATATTTATAACACCAACCATATATATATATATATATATATCGCAAATATTTCTGTTATAACGTAGGTATCGTGTAGCTCCTCGTTCGAGACGGACATTTAATGCACGTTACCGAACAAATGTAAAGAGAGACACGAGAACACTTTTAGTTCTCTCTGTCTCTCGGGCATTCACATCGGTACGTGAATACAAATTACGTATAAATTACTAAGTATTTCAATGATCTTTCTTTCTCGTTCCGCCGGATGAGTACCGGCCCGAGAACAGAGAAGATTTTTCCATATCTCTCATTTTTTTTTTCTTTTATTTTTTTAAATTTCTTTCATTTAATTTCCTACGTAATTGCCAGATGCACAAGCCTCTTACTTGCTATTCAACCTTTTCTTCTATTAATACAATTTATGTTGCGGATCCATGGAAACTATACGAAAAATCGCGCGAGCATTAAAAATCATGTACGAAATCATTTACCATGGAATTAAAGCAATTTCCTCCTCGCGGATGAGCACTGATACGTAACGAAATATCAGCGCGTCTGTCAGTGTGATTGACGAACAGTGACAGGACATGGATCGTTCGACATACTGCTTTCCCTGTTAATGTTTAAGGTTCCCCCCAGGAAAGTGCGTACCAGTTTCTTCCGATGTATCTTTATCATTGACCGTGAGATAATGACCGCACAATAAAAGTGACGAATCATTCATGGTACATAAAATGTTGTCTCCCTCTATTTTCTAAATTTCTGATCGCAATACAACCGAGAGTCAGTAAAATGTAGCTGTCTTGTAACAGGCAGGTTTTCCGCAGTTTCCCCGTAACAATTGCCGTGGTGCATTAGGAAAAAGTGGCTGCTGAAAACGTTCGGGATCTCTAGGGAGTTTCTATGAATGGAATTGTGAGGTAATGAGTTGAAATTCTAAAGAGTTACTGGTCATACGAGGTCTGTTCAAAAAGTATCGCGAATTTTGAATTTCCGCGGGCTACATATATTCGATTTTCGATTTTTTTTTGTGGCGTTAGGTTGGTACTCGTGTCCCTCACTTATGCTGAAAAAATCGGCCATTTTGAATGTTTAGTTAATTGTTGACAGCTGTTTTGGTTAGACGTGTTTTGGCTTGTCTTCGTCTTTTGCCTACTCCAAAAAAGCAGCTTCCATTGCGATGATTGAGCTTTGGTTTCCAGGTCATAACCATAAACCCATGATTCGTCACCAATTATGACCCTCTGGAGGAAATTTGGGTCGTCGCGAACCGAGTCCAACAGCTCCTTAGCAGTGTCAATGCGACACTGTTTTTGTTCGTAATTGAGCAATTTTCGCACGAATTTCGCGGCGACCCGTCTCATGCCCAAATCATTGGTAAAAATTGAATAGCACGAGCCATTCGATATGTTTAGTTCCTCGGCAACTTCTCTAACGGTGATTCGACGATTGGCCAATATTATTTTCTTCACTTCATCAATGCTTTTACACAAAATTTCGTACAGATTCTCTGATCCATTTTTTGGAATAGGCAAAAATCGAAGACAAGCCAAAACACGTCTAACCAAAACAGCTGTCAACGATTAACTAAATATTCAAAATGGCCGATTTTTTCAGCATAAGTGAGGGACATGAGTAGCAACTTGACGCCACAAAAAAATCGAAAATCGAATATACGTAGCCCGCGGAAATTCAAAATTCGCGATACTTTTTTAACAGACCTCGTACAGTACCCGAGTTTACCCGATAATTCGTGCAATATTTGCGAACCGTAGGAAATAAGCAATAAATAAAAAGATATATAGATATTTCAAAGATGATATCGTGCAATAGCATTTACCATCAATTGTCCTTGGTCTATGAATTTTAATCCGATTCATTTTCAACACGTGCGCAAAGCGAAAGGATAGAGGGGACGGTACACGCATTTCATTATTGCTCAATTTAATCCATCCCGACTGTGCATAAAGTCCGATCAGGGAATCGCTCTGTATCACGATAACTCGATAATCGCTCGATGACCAAACGCGAGTATCGTGCGTTAGCGAGGCAAAGCACGAGAATTTAATTTCTTGGTGAATGTATGTTTATCGCCGGACCATTAATCGGGAAAGTTTGTTCCACGAACTCGACGGCGGCACCTCGTTATTTCCGGGGTCTCGCGGCTAAACTCTCTACCAAAATGTTCGGCAAATTTCTCGTTGCACTTACACAAACACAGCACAGGTGTGTTGTGCTCTCGTCCATGGAGAACTCCGAAACGCGTGGCTAGATTCATTCCCCTTTCCCGCTGGTGCGGTGGCGAGTTTGTGAGGATGTATGGAGAGCGCTGGGCGTTCGCCACAGTCAGACCGCAGAATGGAATTACTTTGGCGCGATCGTTTGTAGCAAAAGCCAACTGATCAAATCGCTTCGATTTACGCAATAGCTCGGCTATACACGCAGAAACAATAGAACGCTTGTATTCATCGACGGAATGTTATGTCTTGTGGAACGTTGACACGCAAACTTCGCTTCTAATGTTTTTTTCTTTTCTTATTTATTATAAATTTTTACTAAATTGAAACGATTTTTCTTCAAATCGTTAATATCCGTAATGTTGACGAATCGAATCGTATAAAAAATTAAATTTCAATAAAATAAAACAAGCAATATCTATAACTATTATTGCTATTATTGTTATCTATACATTCGTTAATTGGACCTATCCCTTGATAAACAAAAATCAGACCTACAAATGTTGCGTAACATTTGTAGGG
Source organism: Oxytorus armatus (assembly GCA_958009045.1). Classification (NCBI taxonomy): domain Eukaryota; kingdom Metazoa; phylum Arthropoda; class Insecta; order Hymenoptera; family Ichneumonidae; genus Oxytorus; species Oxytorus armatus. The sequence goes on along the minus strand of OY253751.1, from coordinate 21,188,615 downwards.
ACTAAAATATATTGTATTGTTTATTTGAGAATTTTTCTTAAAAAAAAAAACAACCGTTACCTATACACGGAGAATCTTAATTACGTTGAGCATACTTCTGTTAATTTTCATAAAAATGTTGAAAATGGTTTTTGAGCTATAAATAACACTAATTTGAAAAGTGCGGAACGTGGGAAATTATCGTTTCGTCATTTAAGAAACGCCTTTTGACTGAATGAAAAGGCTGGAATAAGTATATAAAAATTTGTAGGGTGCAAGACCCCAATTAAACTAAACCGAGCTATTTCTTTTCAAATTTCTAAATCTCATTTTAAGCAGACCATTTCCCATATGAATATCACCTTTGAAAAAAATAATTTCCAGAGAGAAAAGAATAAAATAAAACTGAAAAACAAATGGCCCATGTACGCATTCTGGTCGGTCATAGCGTTAATGAAAAACTTGCTGATAGTTCGCGCTCTCCGCGGAAGAAGACAAGAGTCGATGAGACATAGAAGGGTCTGGGGAGGGGGGGTTGTGAGGGAATCTACTCCTGTTTTATACGAACGTTGTATATCTGGTAGTCGTTGGGGGACAGTAAAAAAAAAATAGGGTGGATCATCGATGCCGTGATGCTCGGAAAAAGTGTCTCGGTGTTGCCGGTCCTTCAGTGCTGGTTTTCCCGTGTCAGAAAGAGAGGGATTTGGACGTGGATTGTTGATGGCTCTCGGTGGTTGTACGATCATCAGCGAGAGCTGTAGGAACCAGGACCACCACCACGGCGGGATACAAAAGTAGCCGGCGGGAGTGGCATTGTTTGAAATACAAACACTTAGCAAAGCGACGAGGCACGAGAAGGATACGTGAGCTCTAATTCCTTCCTCTCCATCACCATATATATATACCATTTTTTTCCACTATCTCTCGCCATGTATCAACCCTTCCACTTTGGCCAACCATGTGCCTCCAATGCTCGATATATATATATATATATACACAAATATACAACATATATTCTTTACCATATATGCATTCTCTTACTGTTCGTTCCTATGGCTCGTTCGTTTCTCTCTTAGTCATCAGATATATCTGCATCCCTGCTGGCTGAACACACCGTGTGTGTGTGTGCTCTCGTGGTCGCGAAAGGTAAAGAGGAAATACCGTCGGAATGGGTGGAAAAATCTGACAGTTTTCTTCTCAATGTCCCGTGTAGTCTAACAAAAGGTAGACCGTATAAAAATGATAAAAAGAATGAAGATTTAAATTTAAAAAAAAGAAAAATGTACTTGGTTACATTGGAAATTGTGCAATTTCTAATAATAAATGGTTTTTATTTAGACCAATTTTTTGAGGCAGATGGCAATTAGCAAAAAAAGGGGCAGCGAAAACTTAGATTACATATATTTTATTTGTCGAATATCCAACTCTCGATGTACAGAAGCGGTTTGATTTTCTTTACATTTATTCGAACGTGCGCAATGAGGTTTTTCATTCGTTTATAAATATTGCGGTAGACCAGCTGTGCAATCGTGCGTTTTTAGCCTCGGGGCTTCGGAATCTGTTATCTATTATCTATTATCTATTATCTATTATCTATTATCTATTATCTATTATCTATTATCTATTATCTATTATCTATTATCTATTATCTATTATCTATTATCTATTATCTATTATCTATTATCTATTATCTATTATCTATTATCTATTATCTATTATCTATTATCTATTATCTATTATCTATTATCTATTATCTATTATCTATTATCTATTATCTATTATCTATTATCTATTATCTATTATCTATTATCTATTATCTATTATCTATTATCTATTATCTATTATCTATTATCTATTATCTATTATCTATTATCTATTATCTATTATCTATTATCTATTATCTATTATCTATTATCTATTATCTATTATCTATTATCTATTATCTATTATCTATTATCTATTATCTATTATCTATTATCTATTATCTATTATCTATTATCTATTATCTATTATCTATTATCTATTATCTATTATCTATTATCTATTATCTATTATCTATTATCTATTATCTATTATCTATTATCTATTATCTATTATCTATTATCTATTATCTATTATCTATTATCTATTATCTATTATCTATTATCTATTATCTATTATCTATTATCTATTATCTATTATCTATTATCTATTATCTATTATCTATTATCAATTATCCATTATCCATTATCCATTATCCATTATCCATTATCCATTATCCATTATCCATTATCCATTATCCATTATCCATTATCCATTATCCATTATCCATTATCCATTATCTATTATCTATTATCTATTATCTATTATCTATTATCTATTATCTATTATCTATTATCTATTATCTATTATCTATTATCTATTATCCATTATCCATTATCCATTATCCATTATCCATTATCCATTATCTATTATCTATTATCTATTATCTATTATCTGTTATCTGTTATCTGTTATCTGTTATCTATCATCTATCATCTATCATCTATCATCTATTATATGTTATAGATAATCGATGATATTTAATAGATTATATATTATCTATATCTATGATTTATATCAATTATCGATAGATTATATATTATCTATGGAGAGATATCGCCGCCGCCGCCGTCGTGTACAAAAGTTAAGTAGGGGGGTGCCCAAATTTGAGGTCAGGGGTGTCCAAAATTCTGCGGCGGGGGGTTGGCGGGCGAAGCGCGCAGGGGGGCAGAGCCCCCCTAGTATATATCTCTCTATATTATATAAATATATCGCCGCCACCGCCGTGTACAAGAGTTGACGGGGGAGCCCGGGGCGAGATGGAACGGCGGGGTGGAGGGGGTAGGCCGGGGCGAGATGGAACGGGGGGGGGGGGGGGTTGGCGCGCGCAGGGGGGCAGAGCCCCCTAATATATATATATATATATATATATGACGATTTATATACATACATATACGTACACATATAACATATATATCTACAAGAGATTTGTCAAAATCGTGGCGATACAGAGTGTACATCACTTTCATGCCCCTTTCCGCCATCACTCTTTCGCTTCTATTACTCTACATCCTTTCTCGAGTGTCTATACACGCGTATACATTTTCACCGTATATAGATACTATCCCTCTGGAAGCTTCCTATTCATACTTGAAACCGGCAATATCAAGGCCTCCCCCTTTTAATGTGCACATTCGCGGCTTCGAAATCTCTGCTTCGCTTTTCTCGCGGCAGATATTCACCGCGTAACCAAAAGCCGCGAGGAGAGTATCGAGGATGAGGGAACAAGATGACAGTGTGAGCGAGAGGGGGAAGAAAAATAATCGCAAGGGGTTGGTTAATGCTTCCCTACTTCGCGTCTGGGGAGCTTACCCCAACGCCATCGTCGTTGCTTGTTGGGGGGGGGGGGGATACACGTTTTATCCCCTGTGCGTCTCTCCCGCCATTTTATTTCTCAGCGCGGAAAAAACAATATATAACGACCCAAAAAACTTTGTGTGGGTGCGTTTTTTCTTTTTCTTTTCGTTCCCCCAGCGACGATTTGTCGTTCATTTACGATAAAGCGAAGCTGGAAGGGATTTCGATAGTAATTATTCACTCGAGGATCGTTCGATGTTTGTTATTTTTGTTCCCATAACAACAAAAACATTATTTTCGTCTTACAAAATTGTACGATCGATTTTAATATGCAATTATTTTGTTTACTCTACTAGGCCAATTGCCGGGTAATTTGTTTAATTTCTCGTAGTTCAATGAATCCAAAAATGATCATAAACGATAATTTTACGATGCAAAAAATGCTTCTTGTAAAATTAAATTAACTTTATAACTTCGGTGTTATTTGGGTTTGTTTAATCAATAATGATATTATTTTTTTTATAACTCGTAATAATTTCGTTGAAAAAAAACGATGTTTAATGCTTTTAAACATAAATCTTCGAATAAAAGCGACTGGTATTCACGGTAAAGCACTATCGTAAATGCGCCAGTGCATCATCACCGCTGGTATATATGACGACGATATTTCGGCTACGAAATTAATACGGGTACAATGTGCCTTAGCAGTAGAGTCCTTGTAATACTCGTTTCCATGAATACGGTGTGTATTACGCAAGATGATGACGAGACGAGAGAGACAGAGGACGTCCCCAAATACAGGGGAGAATGTGCGGCAACGTTTTGGTGTATTATAGAAACTCGGGAGCTTCATGATCCGAAGGGTGGATTGCAGGTGGTTTCATATTCGAAGCGACAGAGAGATATATATATTGTATATATATATATATATATATATATATACATATAAATAGGGAGGGAGCTATGCAGACGTTTGGTTCGTATAATGCAACGGCATACAGTGTGCACACAAAATGGAATGGGGGAAGGGTGGTTTGACGTGCTTTTGCCACCTGTGTATTATAGGGTGTTTCTGCAGGCTTCCTCGCCGACTCCCTTCACCAGAAAGCGCTAACCCGTTTGCTTTGCTTTGCTTTCCCGGTCGCTGGATCGTTGCTTTCCGAACGAGAGAGAGAGAGAGAGGTAGAGCTCAGCGAGTCAATAATAATCGGGGGTGCTACAAGTGCGGTAATGTCTAACCGCGATTGTGCAGTGTCGTAACATCAATATTAGCTTTAATATATAGTTCATATGCAGTCGGTTCATGAATCATTGTGATAATAGATAAATGCAAGACAGAAGTGAGAGAGAGAGAGAGAGAGGGAGAGATGAGGGTTAAGGGGGGAAATAGGGTTGGGACAGCGTTTTCTCAATGATTTTCATGAATTCCTTTATAGTATAAAAAATGAATATAATTTATTGAAACTTTGAGAATATTTTATACATATATTTAAGTACATACTATAAAATTTTTTAAGTATATACTATAAAAACACCGAAAATATTAGCGACCCCATATTGCAGGTCACAATCAGACTCAGCATTTTGCGTACATTCTGGAAGCCGCAATTTTCATCTAAAATCAAACGAAGTTGGAATTTACTTTCATTATATGTCTCTCTTCTATATAAACCTAAATGCTATCAAAAAATTAGAAAATTGAATTTTTTACAGGGGTCAAAACAAAAAAGCATGATTTTTTGCCATTTTTTACAACTTTATTTGCAAAAAAAAAATTATTCAAAATATTGGTAATATACCGATTTTCGGTTCATATAGAGCGTAATACTATGAAGAAAGTAACTGCCAATTTTCAAAACGATTGGTTGGAAACTTTTCGACCTAGCGTGTACGCAAGTTCAAAAAAAGTCGTTTTAAAAATAAAACGCGTTTGAAAAAAATAGTACGCTCGGTTATACACGTGGCGCCCTCGGGGCCTGAAGGAGAGCTACTCACTTTAATGGCTTATAGCAATAGAACGAGTCGGAATTTTCATTAAAAATTTTGGGAACATATTTTTCAATAGTTTGACTAACAATTTATGAAATAAAAGAAAATCGATTTTTTTAACCGTCTAACCCTATTTCCACCCTTAAGTGTTGACTGACAGTAATTCATATTAGGATCAATCGTAACTAATAGTTGCATAAATAAAATGCTCATTATTTGTACGATCATATTTCACAAAGTTGATGAGAAAAGGAAATTTCTTTTACTTGAATTAATTTCCTTTTGTCCGAATCAAACAAAATGTGTTTATTTTTATTAACCCTTTGAAACGTATATTTCATTTTCATTAATAACGATTAGGAATCCGAACGAAAAATTCAAATATTCAAAATGCCGGTTCCAATATGGCGAACGAAAATGCCAAGTACAATTGTTATGGCCCGTCACATCGTCTCAGCCATGTTGAATTTATACATTTTTTAGATCAGACTCTGATGCAGCGCTGATAAAAATATAACCGCCATGTTAGATTTCGAAATTTTGAACTCAGACTCATAATCAGTGGGCTCAAAAATCCCTGAGGGTTGATTTTCACCTAAATTTGTCTAATTCTGTCGTCACCATTATATTCAAGGTAAATATTAGTGGTTTTTTTTTAATCTGTTAAAAAAAATATTTATTACTTACGACAGATGACCCCGTTCATGTCTTATGTACGTCTCCAATGCCTTGAAATGTATTTTTAATGATTAAAAAAAAAAGTAAATGAAAAGAATCATAAAAGTTACACAAAAGTGCTTCAACATTTTAAGGATTTTACACAGATACCTGGCACAGACACAATTCCACTGTAATTAGTGAAAGCGTCACGAATAATTAACATAAAAATCCGCAAAAGTTTAACACGGAAAAATAATTGCTGAAACAATTTTTTTTACCATGGTCTACGATATAAACGTTGGTCTATTACATCATAAGTGCGTCGTATATGGTTACGGAAAGTCGGATTTTATACTCGAGAGTGTTTTCTACACGGTGCGACACATCATGTTTGGTTATAGTTGGTCGGTTTGTACGAGAGAGTATGGGGGTGAATGTCGGGTTAGAGGAAGGGGTTTAGAGGGCTGTCTGGAAGTCTTTTGCTCATTAGCGCTGTGCCCCGCGACACGACTGTGCGCTCGTATTATGCGCGCTGTTTCGCGAAAATCGAGTCGTCTCGACGTTTCACGTTTTATAACTATACGCCCGGGCTAGTTCAACGGCGCAGTTTAACCGAGACTTGTCCCCGACATTTTACTACCCTCAAACTTTACTGCGAGAGAAAAAGAGAGTATAGTGAGCGATCCCAAGACTGGCAACGCTAGACTCATAAACGTATGCGCATGTACGCTCGTTTCTCGTGCGCGCGATGTGCCCTCCACCCACCTCGCCCTCGCGAAGTTAATAAAATCGTCGGGGGCTAAAATCCGTCTCACGCGTTTCACACACTAGCTCGTTTATTCAGCCGGTTTGCTACGTAATATGTCCGAGCCGTCTGTGAGGGTTGTGCACGTTTGCGTGCGCAGCGGTGAGAGTCACGACTCTCACGCTACAAGAGCGAGAAAAACTCACGAATACTGAACGGGTTTTCCTCTGCAGTTTTTCACTGCAGTCTTTCGCTCATTTTCGCCGACTCTCTCTCTCTCTTTCTCTCTCTGAAACCACCCCCACCTCCCCTCCGCCCCGACATCGTCTCCTCTGCAGTCTCAAGCTTCACGAGCTTTTTTTTTCCAGCATCACCTTTTTTTCTCGCTCTTCTACTCGTCGTCTCGTCGCCCCCCCGCACTCTTATAATTGCCCGTCGGGTTGCCGTGAGCTTTCGCGACGGCGAAGACTCTTGGAAATCTACCTCTCGCAACTTTACGAGACAAATAAAAAAAAAAAATAGTCGAAACGCGAACGTGGAGATTCAAGAGACACCTTGAGCGCGATTTTTTCTACTTTTCTCTTGTACCCGCACGGAAATATCGCCGAACGTGAGATTATTCGTAGTCTTCGTGTGAACAATGAAAATATTTTAAAAAAATCAAATAAAAAGTACGAGATATATGATAAAAATGGCAAATAGCTGGAGAAAAAGGAAATTAAACGTTGTGCAATTGTGTTCTACAAGTATGTAATATGATTGTGCATTAGAGTGGTTCTTAATTTGGTGATGTTGGAAATTCTTTGGTATTGTTCCTCAAAAGTAATCAACATATCTAGAAAAAAAATTGGGCGCAAGCGGAACTTTGTCCAATAATTCTAACCCACCCCACCGAGCTGTCGAATTTTTATATGAAAAAATGCATGCATTCAAAATTTTGTTAAAAAAATTGTTTATTATTTCAAAACTATTTATGATAAAAGAATTTTATATAGCGTTTTTGTAGGAAATATAATGCTCTACAAAAAGGTATCTTGTGAAATTTTCGTGAATCTAATATTTATCACGTAATTAGGAAAAAACTGTCATCATTTATTCCAAAAGTCGATCATTATGGTCAAAACAGGAGTTTGACGTCGAATAGCTGCAATTTATTTTTCGTATGTATATAAGATTATGAAGAAATACGTAGCGCACTCAACGATGAAATGTAAACAATATTCAAATTTTCAATTTTATCAATTTTATTGTGAATTATAATGAATGATGTCATATATTTAAAAAATCAACTTACATCAATGAATTACATCGGTTGGAGCAAAGTTGCTTTGTTAATATCAGGATATTTTTTTAAATATTCTTCAATTATTTTTACAATGGATTGTTTCTGATCTTCATCATAAGTGAGACGATCATTGTACTCTGTAATAAGTTTCACTCCTCTTTCTGCAACATCGTTAACCACTTTAATTCCTTTAACTATTTTTAAGCCTTGTAAATAATTTTCATTACAAATCCACTCGCTCACATCGATATCAAATAATAAGGAGTTGATTTTAAATCTTTCGAAAAAAGCCATCGATTTTGAACCGATAAAGAAATCAATGTCCTTATCGATCAAAGAAGAAAAATGTATCATGAATGATAATAAAATTGATAAAATTGAAAATTTAAATATCGTTCACATACTGTTATTGAGTGCACTACGTATCTCTCCATATTTCTAATTGCGTATAAAGAATACATTCCAGTTTTTCGACGTCAAACTCCTGTTTTGGCCATAATGATGGACTTTTGGAATAAATGATGACAGTCTTTTGCTAATAACGTGATAAATATTAGATTCACAAGAATTTTACAAGATACCTTTTTTGTAGAGCATTAAATTTCCTATAAAAACACAATATAACATTTTTTTATCATGAATAGTTTTGAAATAATAAACAATTTTCTTAACAAAATTTTGAATGCATGCATTTTTTCATATAAAAATTCGACAGCTCGGTGGGGTGGGTTAGAATTATTGGACAAAGTTCCGCTTGCGCCCAATTTTTTTTCTGGATATGTTGATTACTTTCAAGGAACAATACCAAAGAATTTCCAACATCACCAAATTAAGAACCATCCTATTGTGCATGTACATTTTTTTTAAATATAATAATTAAATGGGAATATAATTGTGAGTACAATTTCTTATTATTACCATTATTAAGGCCGTAGTCTGGTCTAGAGCGAGATTTCTGACGTCATTTCTAATGTGCAATAACGTTTAAACCGTTGAAGTTGTTTTGATGAAAATTTACACGTGCATTTATTGATCCTTAGAGAATACTTGTACATTAAAAAAAAAATTATTTTAAATATTTTCATGTAGTTTTTTGCCTTGTTGCAAAAATGGTGCGCCGAAATCGGCGCCCACTCTGGACGATGTTGTATGCATCTGAAAAAAAAAATATATATAAAGTCTCAATCTGTATGAGTATTCTGAGCACTGGTAGCAGAATTGGTACTTAAAAAAATTTGTTGACAAAATGGCGGCCTGTTGAAATTTCATTAATGATATTTCCTACATTTTCGGGTATTCGACGAGTTATAAAATGTTGGCAAAATTATTGTTTGACTCAATAAAAAAATTTTTTAAGTACCAATTCTGCTACCAGTGCTCAGAATACTCATACAGATTAAGAATATATATATATTTTTTTTTTCAGATGCATACAACATCGTTCAGAGTGGGCGCCGTTTTCGGCGCACCATGTTGCAACAAGGCAAAAAACTACATGAAAATATTTAAAATAATTTTTTTTTAACGTACAAGTATTCTCTAAGGATCAACAAATGCACGTGTAAATTTTCATCAAGACAACTTCAACGGTTTAAACGTTATTGCACATTAGAAATGACGTCAAAAATCTCGCTCTAGACCAGATCACGGTCTTAAATCCGTAAATAAGATATTTTAAATATCTAAAGTTACCAATTTGAGTTTCTCACATCGATTGGTGAGACCAAGAGAATTCTATTTTAGATATCGTGAGAAATTAAACGTGCGTTCAACTTCTTATTATTATCATTATTCTATAAATAATACAATAAAATAAAATATAATATAATATTATAAAATAAATTAAAAAAAAAGAAATAAATATTATAAAATAATTATAAAATAAAATATATAATATATGTTTTAGATATCTAAAGTGTACTTGTACTGCACAATATTTCATTTCTTTTCTCGTCTCTCACATTCCTCAGGGTATGTATGGTTATCCGAGGTATGCGTAGCATCGCGACATGTTCATCGGTAGACTTCGTATAATAATTTTCATACTTATATGTACCCCCCCTATATGGGTTCCATATATCGTACTATATGTATATTCGGTATCGAGCACCCTGTCGGTACGAATCACCCGCGATTTCGGTGTCATTTCACGGAGTCGTCGGGACGTTTAATTGAATTTCGCTCGCTCGACGGTTGCGCGTTTGAAGTCGAAGCCATTCCTCCACCCTGTTGTGTAGGGGGGGAGCGCCCATTCGTCTTCAATATATATGTAGACATACGTATAGCGTGTTCATCCCATTTTAACCTCGGGAGGGGCATCTCTCTGTCTCTCACGTTCCCGTTCTCGATTCTCGCCTTCAGAGCGAGATCGTAGCCCTCCTCTTTTTTCTTCTCCTCCGCCACTTTTGCTACCCCCGCGAAACGTCGTATTTTTTTCTTTATACGTATGCCGCGACTAACCCGTTGCCTCGTGAACGGGGTCAACGAAAATTTTCGTTCACCCATACAAAACAGGGTTTGCGTATATACGCGTGGAAACGAGAGAAGAAGAGGTTCCAAGCGAGAAAGCGAAGGGCACAAGAAGGAGAAGCTGTTGCCGACGCTCTGTTGGAATAAGAGGCAAGAGACATCTGAAAATCCTGAAGGAAGAAGATAAAAATAAATCGGCTTTGGCAAGGCTTCCGGATCTTTTGGTAGGCGCTCGGGAGGTTTTCTCTCTGCTAGCTCGAGGGAAAAAAGGACTTTTGCCCGGGCGAAACGCGAGAGACGTGAAAATTCAGAGAACGACCAAAATATATGTGTATACACATATAAATATATATATCGGCAAGAGCGGAAATTCTCGGTGTGCGCACGGACGGGGCGGAGGGGTTATTCTTAATATTTGTAAGGTTTTCATCTCGGCGCGACGAGACTGCCGGTCGGAGGGTCCACCCTCGCAGGAGCGGTAAAGAGGAAAAAAAGAGAGATAGAAAGACTCGAGAGTTGAGCAATCGTTATGTATATCGCGGAAAGGAAAACGACAAAATAGTCGGATGAAAAATCTCCCCTCGCACTCCTCGCGAATAAGAGGGAAGAGGGGCGCCCTATAACGTCGTTCAGCCGGAGAGAATATACGCAAATCCGCTAGTATAAAAATCCCCGCTTAAAAAACGCGAAGGACGAAAATCTTGGATTACCTCTCTCTCTCTCTCTCTCTCGCGTCCGCTGTATCTTCATCTCTCGTCGTTTTTCGTGCAAGATAAGGGCAAAGATTTCCCGATAAAGTGCACGCGGTTTACGGAAAATCTCGTATCAGACGGAAAGAAAAATCCGCGTGTTCACATGCTAATCGGAAAATCTTTAGGGACCAATATTTATTTACAACGTTATTTTTATACCGTAGACCAAAAAGTTTGTTCTCAATCCATTTCAGGATATCGAGCATTTTATCTTAACATTTTTGCAAATCAATTCATTTTCCTTTCGGTGCAAACAATAATCACAATGGAATTGAAACGTAACGTGTGCTGTCAAGAGTAACTATAGTCATACTTACCATAGAAGGTTTTTTTTTCCTCAAAATCGTACTTCGATATTACTCTCCATTTTCAACGACACTTTCAGAACAAAGAGCCTCTAAAGATCGTTTCATAAAATCTCGTACCTTTCAGCACACAAATAGTAGCAAAAGACTTGACTAAAACACATGGGCCAATCCATGAGATACATTGAGATACATTGATACATCCATGAGATACATTGTAATTATTCGTAATGACGAATTTATTAGAAACTAGCTGACCCGACAGACGTTGTCCTGTCTGAGCTATGAATATTCAATTCTAACTGGAATAAATAATTAAAAAAAAAATCATTTAAAAAAACATAGTGTTTATTGCAACTGAAAAGAGAAAAATGACTCCCTTAGTGTTTCTGTATAACCATGTATACCACGTGTTAGTTTATCAACACTTACCAAAAACCGATATTAAATTAAACTTTTAATATAAGGCGAGATTGCGGTGAACTAACTACGATGAACAAACACTTCTCAAAAAGCTCACTCAACAAACTTAAAACTGGATAAACGTTAAAATCGAATGGACTGTGCACTGAGAAGTGAATAAATGAATTTTTTGATCGATAGACGACGACCGATGCATCTATTAAATCACATTTGCTTCGCGCGATGGTTAAATAGTCGTTAAGTTTTCTGAAATTTTCCAATTTTCTGCGCAATTTTCGTAATTTTTCTTTCCGTAAGAACCTTCTACGAGGTATTAGAAAACTTAAAAAAAAAGATGAATGAAATCAGTAAAGTCGTTCTCAAGTTATGGCGTGACCAAGGGAAATAGGGATTCATTTATATACCGGGTGAGGCACTAACTGTTGCCACGTAGAATAACTCCGAAAGTACGATGGTGGTAGAAAATTTTTTGAAACAAAAGTTGCATGGGACAACGGGGGCTAGCATATGGCGTTAGTTTTTTGTTGCTAGGTGGAGTCGCATCGGAGATTTCAAGGTCAACATTGTTTTTTTTTAGATAGAATGCTATGTTTTGGTACTTATTTTCTGGTAGCGGTTTTTTTTAGATAGAATGCTATGTTTTGGTACTTATTTTCTGGTAGCGGTTATCGAGACGAATCCAATGACGTTTTTTTAAATTTTTTTTTGCATAAAAAATTTTTTTCTCTCTCGCATGTTCTGCAAAATTTGACCGTGTATTTACACGGTACATTGTAGGTCTGATGAAAACGCCGTATTTAGTAAATATTTACTATTAACGCACATTTCCATTACATTGTATCGTACAATGTATTACATTGTAGAAAAATTAAGAAAATCTATATATATATATAGATTTTCTTAATTTTTCTTTCCGTAAGAACGTTCTACAAAGTATTAGAAAGCTTAAAAAAGAAAGATGAATGAAATTGGTAAAGTCGTTCTCAAGTTTTGGCGTGACCAAGGGAAATAGGGATTCATTTATATATATATATAGATTTCAATTAAACATCGTTGTTATAATTTTTATTGTGTTATAGGTAACGTACAATTTCCGCGATTTTGATTATGGCACTTCTTTGGTACGAATTTAAACGTGTATATGCGGAGGAGACGAAGGTTTGCCCTGGCACTGGCTTTTTGCCTGGTCCATTGCACAGAGCTCAGGGCTACGTAACTAATTACCTGATTCCACATTGTGGCTGCAGTCAGCCAGGACCAATGCTGTGAGTGAGTTCATTGGTGAGGGGTGAAAGAGGTACTGTTACGTTGGGAGAGAAATTGTACAAGCATATAGTGTAACATGGAGTGAGTCTGTACAACGTAGAGAGAGAGAGAGAGCAAAAGTGATGCTGAACGCGTGTCATGGTGCCGCTTCGGGTGCCGGTTTGTTCTGTTGCTGACACCAAAGACTTCTCAACTCTCCAGTTATACATGCATATATATATGTATATATGAAAACTACCCCCTTTCCCTACCAGCAATCCCGTTGAAACTCGCGAAGCAACGGAGAGAACGCGCTGTGAGAGAGAATGAAACACGGAGTGAGAGTATATACTACGCCCGGTGAACACAGACGTTAATATAATTTTCCCCAGTTACATATTTGTATGAGAGAGGGAAAGAGAGAGAGAGAGAATACGCCCACGCGCAGTGGTATTTCGTGCAGTGCGAAATTGTTGCTGGGTCGGTATAAAAGAAGCGATAATGAGAGAGGAATGAGGAGAGTTTCGTGAAATAGAAATGAATAGAAAGGACTCATCGCTATATATACAGCGAATGGGATTCGTGAAAAAAATAAATAAAAATACAGTACTCGCAATGTCTCTCTAAGGGAAAGAATCATTATATGGTTCACTGTAATATATATGGCGTTTTAGTGATGTACATATCTATACGATAGGTGGATGAGATTACTTGACGTATCTCATCCACTCTTCCGTATTACCACAGGGAACCAAGTTGAACGAACACAAAAGATTGGACAGTGACATGAACTGTGTAAGACGGTCACCCTCGTGCTTATATCGGTAGAAAGAGAGAGAGAGAGAGAGAGAGAAAAAAAATAACCGTGTGGAAACGCGGTCGACCCGTTTTCTCATTTTCTAAAGTGACGAATCGTAGAGAAATTCGTCTCGCGTCCGATATTCGCGAAATGCCCAGAAAAAGAGAGAGGTAATACAAAACAGGGATTGCAAAGGAACGCGTCTTCGATGATTTCCTGCGAGCCCTGAAGATATACATATATGTATATATATATATATATATATATATATATATATATATATATACTTTATTAGAAAGACGAAAAAAGTTTGAGTGCTCCATGCGAAAACGATCGTGGAATCCCGGAGGCATTTCTCTGCGCGAGAGAATGAAACGCATGAAATTTTTGCAATACAAGTATATATATCTCAATCCTCAAATAGAGTGCATCGGAGTGATAACGCGAAACATACAATTTCTACTGCGTAACAGAGTGTCTTTAAAGTCGTAGTCTGGTCTAGATGCGAGATTTTTGACGTCATTTCTAATGTGCAATAACGTTTAAACCGTTGCAGTTGTCTTGATGAAAATGTACACGTGCATTTATTGATCCTTAGAGAATGCTTGTACGTTAAAAAAAAATATTATTTTAAATATTTTCATGTATTTTTTTGCCTTGTTGCGACATGGTACGTCGAAATCGGCGCCCACTCTGGACGATGTTGTATGCATCTGAAAAAAAAAATATATATATATTCTCAATCTGTATGAGTATTCTGAGCACTGGTAGCAGAATTGGTACTTAAAAAATTTTTTTATCGAGTCGAACAATAATTTTGCCGACATTTTATAACTCGTCGAATACCCGAAAATGTATGAAATATCATTAAAGTTCAACAGGCCGGCATTTTGTCAAAAAATTCTTTTAAGTACCAACTCTGCTACCAGTGCTCGGAATACTCATACAGATTGAGAATATATATATATTTTTTTTTTCAGACGCATGCAACATCGTCCAGAGTGGGCGCCGATTTCGGCGCACCATGTTGCAACAAGGCAAAAAACTACATGAAAATATTTAAAATAATTTTTTTTTTTTATGTACAAGTATTCTCTAAGGATCAATAAATGCACGTGTAAATTTTCATCCGGACAACTTCAACGTTTTAAACGTTATTGCACATCAGAAATTACGTCAAAAATCTCGCTCTAGACCAGACTACGGCCTTAAAGTATCTTTGATTTTCGAGACGCTTCAGTAATGCTCAATGTGCACGAACGAAAATATTGTAATTTCGGAATAAACTATTGTAACAGATCGGACGATGTCGATATTTCGTGGTAATATTGTTATCATACTTTACAAGCTCACACTGGCGGCCATCTAACAGCGCAGGGATCGAGGGTTGCTGTCGGAGCTTGTTACAATCGAGCCACGTTACTTTCGGCCCCGCTCTTCTCCACTAACGCGATCGATAATTATTAATTCACGATTAAACATAGTGAGACGTGTACATGTACCAAAACCATCACTACAACCCTCGATATTAAAAAAAAAAAAATGGTACCTTCAACTATTTCACCGCAACGTTTTCGTTATTATTTTGTCATAAAAACATTGTGAATGATTTTTCGTTTCATTCGAATGGCCCTCATCGAATCATCAGCTCTTTTTCCGTTCATAATTGTCATTAAAAACATCCGGTTAGAAAATAACGGGAATTCTCATGCCGTTTCATCAATTCAATTCAATCATACGAGTATCAACTTCGATAATTTTCTATCGATGCCCTCTTACACCAGAATACATTGCGGCTGTACGAGTCTTGCGAAGAAAACCAAATAAGCAGACGCCCGATCGCCCGTGAACGAATGAACAAGAAATAGCGAAGGATTCGTTTGCGCGGGTCTGTGTGTGTCCATCGTAGTGGGGAAGGGTGAATGCACGACGGGTACAGAGAGATGGAAGCGGCGAAGGAGGATTGCGAGGAGAGGACGAAGAGAATACATCGCGAGGCGGATGAGGGTGGAGGAAGAGGAGGACAGAATCGATCCGATTTTCCAATCTCACCCGACTGTATTTGAATTCCAGAGCAACGCGAGAGAGCGGACGCGGGCGAACGCATAGCATAGCTGGGTGGAGCGTATGTACTCAGAGCGTATCGAAGTAGTATAGATAGACAGATAGATAGGTAGATACATGTATATATATATATGTATATATATATATATATTATAGGATAGTGTGCCATTCGTGCTCTACTGGAGCCAAGCGCCGTAGATCGGACGAGAGAGCGGCCATCCCCGAATGGGGTTGTAGAGGAATATATAGATATATATCCCCTTCGAGCCCCCTGGGTTCTGGATGCTTCATATATATATATATAGTATATGAGCGCTTAGGAACGCCAGTGAATACCTACAGACTCCCTGTCTCTCACTGGTCCATCGTTGTCCTCTCGTACCACCTCGTTCTCCGCGGATATTCCACATATGCGCGATAGCATGGACGCTTCGAAACACACGCGTACAAGTCCCTCTGACGTTGGCTCGTACGAGCACGAATCCAGAGAATATAGCTCTCGCACATGCACGTATAATGTACAGGCTAGATCACTGCAAATTCTGGATCCATACCGAAGACATTTTCCATCAATTCGATCAGCTTTCTCGTCCAAACATGCCAGATCATTCTGGCATGTCTGCTCAAAAGATTGTCTGCTTACAGCATCGGTTCAATCATTCCTTTTCTCAATTTTTCCACATTTTTTAATCCGCTCGTATCATACCTACGATTTTTCTTCAATTTCTTGTACCTTGGAAGCGATCGAGTCGCACGAGTAGCGTTCCAGATGAAAAATTTTGATTTTATCTTAAAACATTGAATATAACAGGCGTTGTATCTTAATCAGCGATATTTACGTTGTTTTTTTTTTGAGAAAACAAATAGATAATAATTGTTGAAAATCTGAACGGACTTCGCTATAAAGTGACAAATGTAATGGTAGCCAATCGAAAGTTCATAAAAGAAAAGACATGATGAACGATGTTATAGTCGGACAAATAATGCTCCTTCATCGTCTATCAATTTGAAGAAAATCAAATGTACGATACGAGTGAGTTAGGAAATCCGAAGTAAAGAAATGCAGAAAAAGTATATTCACGTATGGACGTCTACTACAAGCTTAAAGATTATGGGAAACCTGATTGGATTTTCAATAAAAGCCGAATGAATCGACGGAGAATATACCTCATAGGTCGTCGGCTAGCAGACGAAAGGGCGTAATACACGCGATGTTACGTTCTAGGGGATATACGTTTTACCTCATAATACTTGGAAGCAGTATATATATTTGAAGGCGTCGCACGCGGTTATTCTTGTGGAGGAATGCAATGCGGAGGCATGGGGTTGTGTATGTATCCATGGTACCATGATATTCATCAGAATCTATGTGCAACGAAATGCAAGCATATACATTATGTACGTTATTCGACTATGTATGTTATTTACTATATAATGGTACAGTGTGGCTGGGCTACACACACACACACACATACACACACTTACAGTACAAACACATGGACCCATGCAACGGGGAGTTGTTGCGGCCGGCGCTGCGATTGAATGCTAGGAATTTCATCATGAGTTGAGTCGTGGAACGTAGGAGGATGAGGGTGTGAGTGGGGCGGGAGGGTTGTGAGAGACGAGAGAGAGAGAAAGAGGGGTGTAGGATTGGGGTGGTTGGATCGTAGAGGAAGGGTGGTTCTGGGAAAGTGGAGGAGGTGTGTGCGGAGGTGGGGAACCGCCCTCGGCCACCCTGGCCTACCCTTGCTGCTGCTACTGCTGCCAGTCGGCTAGCTCGTGAAAGAGACCCAGAACCTCGAACTAGAGTACTAGAGAGAGTAGAGACGAAGATGATGAGAAGGTGCATAAGAGAGAGAGAAAAGAGGGGAATGGAAAATCATGAGAGTGTAGATAGCGGGGGAGCAAGAGAGAGTATGAACTAACGGGTCCAGAGCTCCTTGCTTAGCAGCGACCGTTCCAATCATGATTCCACGCTCCACCGTTTGAAGTCTCGATTGAAAAGGGGCGGAGGTTTGACTAAAGAACGAGTACCCCGACTACATATATCGGCCATCGAGCGCGTTCCTCGCTATGATGTCTACCTCACTCCCATATACATAACATATATATTTTTATAAATATATGAATGTTTTAGATACGTATGTACAAACGGTACATGTAGCAAAGATGGTCCAATGAAAAATCATTCACGAGGATTATCTGAAGAAATAAATGTGTGCAATTATTATGGGAACACCTCTATAGATTTTTTGTTCATTGCGACAGACTAGTTTCTGGGATTACGTTTGATTTCACCATGCCCGAATAAGGGTGGTTTCATTAGAGTGCCACACCTATTGTCGTACAGGACGACTTTGCGAGTTATAGCGTCGATTTTTTTGTCAGAATAGAGCGGAAACTGGTCATTAACATTAGATAAGAGATAAACCAATGATTCGCATCAGAATAATATAATTATCTTTCATGAACCCCGTACAAAATAAGGTACTAATTTAATCTCGAGCTCTTGAAAAGAATTCGTAATTCCAAGAAAGTTTTAGTTCCCGTTCCGGGGTATTTATATTGTACTTTATCTTTATAATATCTGTCGCGCTTTGTGTATACAAGCTGTTAAATATATTTTAACTGGGCAATGAGACAAAGTGTTTTTTTGTATGCTCGTCGCAAGAGACACGCAAAGTTATGAGATGTTGAGTGTTTCGCGTTAAACATGAACGAGGACAAAAGCTCGAGAGTTGACCCCGAGCTTTATTGGCTCACTGTGAGAAATTCTTCGCTGAAAGTTCGAATCTATTAAACTTTCTCAGTGTGATATTCCAACAGCTGTCTCTCTCTCTCTCTCTCTATCTCTCTGTATCTCGTTTTGGCTTATCGTTATAAATCGGGCCGCGCCTCTCTTGTTAAACGCCACCTGGTACTCTTATATCGTTGTAATGAGAGAGAGCGAGAGAGAGAGAGAGAAAGAGAGAGAGAGAGAAAGAGAGGAAGAGTGAGACAGAACGAAAAAGCTGTCAGAAAATCCGAGCATCAGGGTTATTACGTATTTAATAACACACTCAGCGCGATGCCTTATAATTTCGTTCAGATTACCCGTAGTACTACGCGCATCACGTTCGCGATATATCGTCACGTTTCCCCTCGCATCGCCGTTATAGTGCCTCCTCCGATCGGGCGTTCTCATATCGCCGGAGAGGACACGCTTAATATATTATATAGTAGAGAAAATGGCTCTCTCCATAAGTATTACGGGCATTAGTACGGCAAAACTGCACGCGCGTTATATATTATATAACCATACGGAACATCGGGCCAAAGCGATTGCTCGCCCCGATGCGATATATCGATATCGCGATAACGAAAGAAAAAAAAAAAAAAAAAAGAAAACATAAAGGAGCGAGGGGAGCAACGGAGAGAACGTAGGAACGTACGGAACAAGAGAGTATGGTACGATATGAGAGATGAAGGAATGAATGAACGCACTCCGAACGGGAGTGAAAGTTGGTGTGCGTGTGACGAGAAAGTTGAACGAAGCACTCCAGGGGGGGGGGGGGATATTTACCCTCGCACGAAGTTCTCATCTCTTTCTCACTCTCGCGATTTGCGAAAGCTCACTCCCTACAACGATCCTATCGATGCTCTTTGTGATGAGATCCGGCTGAATGATAGGCCGATCTCTCTTATAACGCGTATACTGTACATATGTTATCATACATAGACATACTGTCCACGCTTACGATGTAGAAAACGAGAGAGAATATTCCCTTCAGGCTCGGCCCGTTGTAAGCCCGGTCCATTTTGCTAATAAGGCGTTTCCCCGCGAGCACGATCCTTCTATACATGTATATTGTACATATATATATATATAAAATATCACGCACTACATCTCCCTGTTATTACGGCAGAGGGAGTTGAATCGTTGTCCCGGGTCAAGAGGGAAAACCTGCGGGACACAATCATCGATTCCAGGACAATGCGTGCCGGTTCGATGACGCGATATTACACAGTAGTAGTCTCGATATATGGTTGAGTATGAGTTGAGAGGGGAAAGGAAAAGAGCTATGTTTTTTAGGGGTGGAAAAAGGCGCGCACCCCAAGTTCCGCTATATAATGGTGCGTATGTCGTACGTACAGGATAAAATGTATGTGATAATAGAACGGTTCGTTTTGTTTGCCGAGAAAGAGAGAGACAGAGAGAGAGGACGAGAGAGAGATAGTGTAGAAGGGGAGACTTTTACGGATCAACAAGTGAAAAGGACACGATTGTGTTTTGTGTAGACTTTTGTGTGTGATATACGATACGTGATATATCATATCGGTATGGATATTATTACAGTTTAGATACGTTTGTCAAAATCCATGAAATAATTGCATTTTCAAATACCGACGCGTTGAAGTGGAAGTCACTTTTTTTTTTCTTCACTCAACCTTGTCAGCCGCATAATTAGTGATTGAACAACATTCGTGTTTATATTTAAAAATTATCTACAATTTATTTCGGTTACTTCGTATTAGATTAAAAAATGATAGTCAATTATCACGCGCCGTGAAAAATAATAGCTGCAATAAACATATATCGTAATTATTGACGGCCTTTATTTTAGTAAGGTAGTAGTCTGGTAACTCAAGCCGATTTTCATGTCTTTTTTGGAGTGCGTTTTTTTGTAGGAAAATAAAAATGTATCGTTTTGGATATTTAGTATGTTCACATATTAAAGATAGAAAAAAATATATTTTTGAAAAAATTTAATAGCTTATTATTATTATTATTATTGATCGAAGTTGGCACCTCGAATAATGAGCGCGTGGGTGGCCCCGGTGATTTTGGCTCTTGATGTTATCTGAAATAAAAAATTCTTGATAATTCTTAATCTATAGACGTGTCATTCTGGTCGGAACTACTGAAGTTAAATTTCATGGATAATAAAAGTTTCTTTTTTCCAGAGTCCGCCATTTTGTTATTTATCCATGAAATTTAACTTCAGTAGTTCCGACCAGAACGACATGTCTATAGATTAAGAATTATCAAGAATTTTTTATTTCAGATAACATCAAGAGCCAAAATCACCGGGGCCACCCACGCGCTTTTTTTTCGCGGTGCCATAATAATGAACTATTAAATTTTTTCAAACAATTTTTTTTTTGTATCTTTAATATGTAAATAAAAACATCCTAAATATCCAAAACGATTCATTTTTATTTTCCTACAAAAAAACGCCCTCCAAAAAAGACATGAAAATCTGCTTAAGTTACCAGACTACTACCTTAAAACATTTATTGTTCAATTCAATGATACTATTGTTCCCTCAAACATACTATAAAAAATATTCGCTGAACTCCATATTTCGTCGACTACATGTTTTTCCGACATTCTATCGAATTATAAATTCATTGAATTTGTAAGATAACTCGTTCAACAAAAAAGGCTTCGAAATGTTTAGAGAAGCGTCGGAGTGAATGCTCTTGAAGGAGACTATGTTGATGAATAAAGTCGAAATTTCCTTAAAAGTTATCGTTTTATGAGTCATCCTACGAACTTATCGAATTGATGTGTGACTATAAAATATTCGCTTAACTTCATATTTCGTTGACTACATATTTTGCCGTCATTGTATCGAATTATAAATTTATTGAATTTGTAATAATTTTTTTAATTCTAATAATCGTGAGGTTACTTCACAACTCTGTATTTTTTTTATTGATACGTTATTCTGTGCGTTCGATTTTGATGTACATTGTTTGATTTAACTAGGGCTTGATATGAATGGGCAAGAGATAATAAAGGTCTATGTGAACGTCGACTTTTTTCGCCAAGTAGAAAAGGTGCAGCCAAGCGTAGCGTGTTTCCCTCGCGGTTTCTCTCTGTCTCTCTCTCTCTCTCTCTCTCTTTCACTTGCATCCTCTTTTGACGCTCGTATTCTCAAAGAGCATCACCGAACTATGCACCATAATCCACTATCTCGACATTGTCGTCGTCGTCGTCGTTCGCAATTAATTCTTCTCAACGTTGTCACGTTCATTCGCGCCTCATTTCCAGCGTATAACAAACTGCCACACGAACACCCCTTTCACTCTTTCTCTCTCTCTCTCTCTCTCTCTATGTGTTCCTCTTTCTTCATCCCCGTTTTCTGTGGCCCTAGTACCTGCACTCGCCAGCGTGTCCCCTATACAGTTTCGATGTACACCCCTCTTTCTCTCTCTCTCTTTCTGTTCTTGGGTCTGATGTTCCCGATCCTTTTAACTTTGCTTCTAAATTTTGTAATCAAGTTTTTCCTCTGCCCTTCCCAACTCCCCGGCGCTCTCTAGCGACAGGCAAATTTGCGAATTTCTCTTTCCTTCGTTCTCGGTCTCTTTCTCTCTGTAGTTTCGCAAGCGTGCAGCCCAAACTCAGCTTTCTCACTGGCTTTTCACGAGAGTCACCCAACTTATAAAGCTGCGCACTGCAGCTTTCTACAATATATATACGTGTGTATATATATATATATATATGTTATGTATACATATGTATTTTTCTATATATATATATAGTCTTATATGTACTTCTCTCACTTACTCGCGTTGCTTTGATGTCGAGCCGTGAACGCCACCGCCGTTTAATTTACCGGGTGATGTGTTTCGAAGGAATCTACCGCCTCGGTTTCTCGCCCGTCAGCCTCTATATGCGCCACCTACCCTTTTCCCGGCCTCTCTCGATCTCTCTCCTTTTCTATTCGGCTTACTCGCATGTCTTTTCGTTCCATGACCTCGCACCAGCGATGACGATTACTCGAATTTAACTTTGTACTTGGTCCTCGGTTTACCCGACTCGTAGTTCATGAATTTTATATGAATGCTCGCACTTTTGTATGCAATTTCGTGATACCATTTCATCATAAAAACGACATTTTAACATACCATTTTTTCTGTATGTGAAAAACAAAAATACGTAACGAAAGATTGTCTGATTGGTGACAATAAAAAAACAAAAACTTCCCACGATGATTGTCGTCAATGATGAGAAAATGGAGCCTGACGGGAGTCTTGACGGAAAATACGTCGACGCTCGGACACAGTAGCACATTCTGCTCTTATGCACGTCTGAGTATACGCGGGTTATATCTACTTTGAGAATTTGTGTTGGTCTACATCTATGGGTATCAGCCGAGCGTGTCGACTCCGTACACAAGTTTTCGACAGTAGGTACGGGTTTATGTTCTGTATGAGAAGGTTGAGACCATTTTAGTATGCGAACTGGGAAGTATGCCAAAGTCGTGCCCATCAGGAGAACACGTCCAAAGAGCGAATGAGAGAGAACGAGAGATGGGGGAAACTGATGGAGAAGGAGAGAGAACGAGAGAGACAGCGATGGTGTGGGAAAATGGCTATATATGGCTTAGACGAACGACGAGGATGCTGCAAACAGCCCTAGAGAGGCCAAACGCGCGCCGGCATTGCAAGTGAAGCGAAAATCGGATTTGCTCGTTGTCGCCTCCACTCCGCTCTTTCCCTCCCACTATACCACCCTCGACCGGGGGATTCCTCTTCGCCATTGTCGTTCTTTCGCTCTCTCGCACCCATTAGTATATCTACACACAGAAAGCTTCAACAGCTCACGACCTGCCAGTGCCACGCTAACCGTGCTTTCCCGTTCACTACGGCCGTTTTCTGTTCTTCTCTCTCTCTCTCGCACCCCTGTACGATTTTCACGTTGCCTGACGCGATCTCCATCCCCTTCCCGACGTTATCCTCTCCAGGTTCCCCGCGCGTCGAACCTCGAACGAGAGAACGTCGCCCTTTGATCCTACCGACGGTACGGCCACCCTCCGTCATAGCCTCGATCTCTCTACCACCCACCAAAACTCTAAAATCCACCTCGAACCACCCTTCCAATGGCCGCGAGCCTATATTTCATCGATCCACAAAACTTCATCCACACAGTCGCAGTTTTCTCCGTCACAGTTCGATCTCAATCTCTCACAGTCTCTCTCTTTCTCTCTCTGCGCTATCCACCTCATGACGCTTTGCCTAACAACACACCCGACCCCCGAGAGTTCCCGAAAAATATACGCGACATACGGCACACACCCCAATAGATGCTTACACGTGCGTACAGCAAGAAAAATCGTCGTTTCTACATGTAGACCTCCTCTCGCCCTCTCTTCTATCGTCTCCCTTTTTCACCCTCCTGTCTTATGTACATTTCTTCTTGCACCCTCTGGTAGAACGAATTTTTCGACTATCAGACTTTTGTCATAAAGTTCGCGCGCTTAAAACGAATCGTGAAAAACAGTTTGCATAGTATTTTTCTTCACATCGAGCCGACATAAAAAATAACTACTTCGGTGCAACTAAATTCTTGTTATCATACATTTTTCTTTGTCTATTCGGGCTTTTTGTATAAATACAGACCGAAGGTTAAATAAACAAAGAGGTGAATTGCGATTTATTCTCTCGTGGCGTTAAAAGATGTCAAATACAGTGCAACGATAGTACCGTTATCCTGAGAGGGATGGAAAGGGAGAGAGAGATGAAAAGGGAGAGAGAGAGAGAGAGAGCGAGACGCGAAGCGAGCAACTGAAGGGACAGAAAATCGTTTAAAAGGGTTGTCAAGCGAAAGACTCAATGTTAGCTACAGGTGACGCGTCTATATTTCTCTTTCCGCCCCTACGAACGTTAAACGTTGCGTCAACCAAGGCTATAGAGCATCAGATATATTGCGACACGTGGATGTCTATCGTTTTTGGATACGTCACGGTCATACGACGAACTTGAACGCGTCGGTTGACATACAAGCTCATGTTGCTGGTCCTATATCCATTTAAATAAAAAATAAAATCCGAATAATAAATAGTGACCAAACGTTTGTAAAATCTTATGGAATGTGGTTTCTCAATTAAATGTGATTCATTACCGAAGCCTAAAAAATATCGCACCCGAACAACCCACAGCACAACCCATCGAACCAACTCTTATACGACATCACCAAAATACAGCCAATTATCAGTAGGGCAGAAAAGCTAAGCACGAACTTTGCACGTCAACACCTCGATACAATTGCACCGCTGTGCAGAACAATACCAATAGGAAATACACCAAAGCACAAACACCCAACGCACGCAATCTTGGAAATTATGGAAGCCCTAACAACGTAAACCGAGCAAACTTAATACTTTCTTTATTCTACGTTTTTATTCTACGTTTTTCATTCATCCGCCCTACACAAATGAGCATCAGACATAAGTGCACCACAGACCGCATCCCACTAAACTGATGGAAAGGGAAAAAATAAATAAATAAAGAAAGATAGAAAAAAAAAAGCCATGAATTCATCAACCGATTACTTGGATGCATGGGCTGAAGGACTTCGGTCAATGGCCCAGCCCCCCCCCCCCCCCCCCCCCAAAAGAGATGATAAAAAACAAATATGTAAATTTGGAGGCCAATAAAAACATTTACTACTGTAATTCATTTATTGACTGTGTTCAGTATTTCACAAGGAACATTAAAAAATTGATGAAACTCCACGAAAATCAGAGAAAATTCCAAAATTCAAAATGGGGGATTCAAAATGGTCGGCAAAGTGACGAAAGACTGTAGGAATTCAAATTTTACGACAATACATGCGTGACAATGCATAAAATTCCCGACGGCATATTTTCATTCATAATGGGTCCTACTGAAAAATTGTTCCTTTATTCACAGGGCTACTGCTAGTTCATTTGCTTTCAATTTATTTCTAACTTTATTGAAAACCAATTACAATAATTCCAATAAATGCCAATGAATTTTGATATGTCTTTATTATTGCAAGCTTCTCACATATCAAATATCCAATTTTTCTATTGTTATCTGCCAATCAAACAAAAAAAAAAAAAAACAAACCAGTCGTCAAGGTTGTTGAACGACAAAATTGTGCAACGATTGCACAACAGAAGCAGCCTCTGACTGTTTACATGGCTTTGGTACGCGATTCCTCAGATCAAACGTCGTCAGAGCTGATTGAGAGTACCGAGTTTGGCGGGATTGAAGGCACTTCACGTCAGCAAGCATCTTTACCTAGTCGACATCGTTTCTGTTCTTCGCCAAAGGCGCAAAACGACACGCCGCTTTAGACTTCAACGTTATATAACTGTTTATAAAACAAGAGATCTTTCCTTTCTCTCTCCCTCTTCTCTTTGGAAAAGTGAAACAGTTTTCACGTGTGCTTCGCGCCATGTGTTTTCCCACCTTAATCTTTGGCCTTTGAAGAGACGACGGCGTTGAACGATGTTTCTCGCTTTCTCTCCATCTCTTTTGCGAATATTTGTAGCCTCGGTTCTCTGTTTCACACGCGCGGGAGGTAAAAACGCGACGAGATCACGGTCCTGTTACGCGAATATACATATCGAGAGTGTGAGTGCGAGAAACGGGTGCGGTGTGAGGGTGTGAAAACCATTAGGTGCCCTTTGATGCAGCACGACAAGCGAAAACGACTCCCGCCCGCTCGAACAAACCAACTTGTCGATCGGAATTCAAATAGACTATTGTATGCATTTTGTTACGTATGCACTACAGTCGGGACCTTACTAAGCCGTCGATTTTTCGGCTGAGAGAATGCATTTACCCGAGAATACGAGGTCCGTTAAAAAAGTATTGCGAATTTTGAATTTCCGCGGGCTACGTATATTCGATTTTCGATTTTTTTCTGGCGTGAAGTTGGTACTCATGTCCCTCACTTATGCTAAAAAAATCGGCCATTTTGAATGTTTAGTTAATTGTTGACAGCTGTTTTGGTTAGACGCGCTTTGGCTTGTCTTCGATTTTTGCCTATTCCAAAAAATGGATCAAAGAATCTGTATGAAATTTTGTGTGAAAAACTAAATTAAGTGCGCGGGAGCATTGCGAATGTTGACTGTGGCGTATGGTGAAGCTACCTTGGACCAAAGCAACGTTTATCGGTGGTACAAAATGTTCTCAGAGGGCCGAGAAGATGCGAACAACGAAATGCGTTTCGGACGCCCGAGCACATCAACAACAGACGAAAACATTGATGAAGTGAAGAAAATAATATTGGCCAATCGTCGAATCACCGTTAGAGAAGTTGCTGAGGAACTAAACATATCGATTGGCTCGTGCTATTCGATTTTTACCAATGATTTCGGCATGAGACGGGTCGCCGCGAAATTCGTGCCAAAATTGCTCAATTTCGAACAAAAACAGTGTCGCGTTAACATTGTTAAGGAGCTGTTGAACTCGGTCCGCGACGAGCCAAATTTGCTCGAGAGGGTCATAGCTGGTGACGAATCATGGCTTTATGGTTATGACGTGGAAACCAAAGCTCAATCATCGCAATGGAAGCTGCTTTTTTGGAATAAACCGAAGACAAGCGAAAACACGTCTAACCAAAACAGCTGTCAACAATTAACTAAACATTTAAAATGACCGATTTTTTAAGCATAAGTGAGGGACATGAGTACCAACCTAACGCCACAAAAAAATCGAAAATCGAATATACCTAGCCCGCGAAAATTCAAAATTCGCGATACTTTTTTAACAGACCTCGTACATATTTTCTCAGCTCATTGGCAGGTTAATTTCACTGAATGATTTCTCCTCATTCTTTTTTCTCGCAATAAAAATGAGCACGATTAAAATGAAAAGCCTCACATCTTCGTGGAGGGATTGCACCCTTCCGCTACCACTATACGCCCAATCGTGCTTAAAAATCGTTAAAACCAATTTTCTATAGCGTTCAATATATCAATAACGATCTCTACCAAAACGTAAATATTCATTACAATATAACAATGGGTCAAACATCTTCCCGTAATGGGTTCGATCATTTTTGCACCGAAGTTCTTACAAATCATTTTCAATTCGCACAGTGCTCGTATCTGTTTCCCCGACGTCTCGTCTAATTGTAGCAAACGCAGTCTACTTCCGGAACTGAAATCATATCAAACGGATAACATTTTTCTTACGAATATCATGTATTTTCAAGAATACCACCGCGTGCTCGAATCGTTTTATATTTTTCGAGCCAACATCAATAAGTCTCAGAAGATTGCAACCGGGAGCCACATGGCAAAATCTGCTTCGCTTATAGGACTCCCATAATAAAGAAATCAAAGCTCGCCTGACATAAACGATTGACCAACGTATAATACATTAGGAGTGAACGTTAAATGAGTATGTGTACAACGTTTACAGAATATAGAGGGGGCGTTTCGTCATTGTTCGACGTTAACGTTTTCATAAAAGCTAAATTATAGGTTTGTAGCGAGCGAGAGAGGAGAAAGAGAGAGAGAGAGCGAATGAAAGCGTGTATTCCCCTCCGAATTAGCTTAGGCCCGAGAGCGGCACGGATATATCATCCCGTCGGCACGAGCTAAAGTTCGTCACGCTCTCGCCCTTGTACTTTATCCGAATATATAATTACGTAATATAAGAGAGAACGCTTGTGACCACTCTATATATGTGGGTGCCTAATAGCAGAAGGAAAACTTGGGGGTTGGCACACGGACACTCCCTTCGTTTGTTGCGCACGCGCTCTACATTTCTCGCTCTCCATTGTCCGCTTTGTATTTACTTTATTCTGGTAAGGTTCCGTTTAGCACGAAGACACACTTTTTTCCGATATCCTGACGAAAAATCACTTTTGCCGCGTAGGAATTACTTGTTATCGCTGAGTAGAAATTATTTGTTTTATTTTATTAGTAGAATTTATACTCGATTACTCGTATTTTCATATTATAAATACACTTCAATCGGTGGGATATTTAAAGCAAAAACAGGCAGAGTCCAACTGGCCGTTAGCCTTATAAATTGATAATAATTCGTCTAATCACTGATCGATAGCAATTTTGCACCCATTCCCCACTTTGAGATATTTTGCTTGAGGGATTTTCCCATTCGGAAACATCAATATTTTGTGGTTTTTGGCATTTTCGCATTCTTTTACCATTTCGAATAATCGCGTATGTTCGGAATTTTTGTTTTTTTTTTTTTGTTTTTGGGAGTTAGAACTTTCGGATAGCCGTTCAAGCTCAATCACCGACCACAAAATTCATTAGTGTTTTTCATTCATCTCAAACACAAAGTCCCGACTGTCTCTTCCGGATGACCGCGAAGACACATGCAAAACTTTGCCAATAGGACAAAATAACTTGACGAAAAGTTTGGGTTACTCTGAAACTGTCGTATGAGAAACACGTGTCGTGATTCATGGACTCGTTCGTTCTTTCGCGAGAAGGTCAGCTTGCACTTTCTACGGGCCAACGAAACTTCCAATGTCAAAAGTCGATTTAGTTTCAAGATAGCCCGAGTATATCCTGACACGGCACGAGGAAAGAGGAAAAGTGTTTGAACGGAGGACGAAAGACGTATAAATACCGACATACATAGGTCTAAACTAGGAGAAGCTTTAAAGTGTTGAAATTGGGTTGAAGGGCGCGAGAGACCGCCCGAGTGAAGACGTTCAACGTGATACAGCCTCTCCTAGAGAGTTTTGCTCTCCGAGAGACTCGCTCTCACCGATATATACGTATATACACTTTGTCACACTCCTCCGTTTGATATAGTGTCGAGAGTCGTTTGCTTCTCCGAGCGCATCCGGGGGTCCATTCGTTTTAAGTTTGTCACAGTTCCGGCAACAGCCGATATATATAACACGACGGTCTGTGTAGTACACGGGAATGGCGGGTGTGCGACCCAATGAAAGTGGGTTAAACGAAGTTTCAGGATTTTCCCCGCACTTGCAACATGAAGCGCAAAGAGAAAGAGAGAGTGAGATAGGGTGGCGATGGTCGCATCGGTACGGGAGCAGTAGCAACAGCTCGAGAGAATGAGGGAGAGAGAGAGAGAAGGAGAAAGTGGAAGGTACAGCAAAGAGGTAGTACATTGCACTACTTGCTGCCATCACCGGAACCCAGTATAACCATATCAGAACATATCTCGTGTACACCTCTTGCCGTGGCTATCGCACTTTCCTCTCTATCGCTCTTTCTCTCACCTCTTCTCCGGTCGCGAGCAAATGGGGGTGGTTCGTCCGTCGGGGTTAGTATATTCGGTAGTAGTGGTTCTGTTCCTGGTGGAAGGGATGCTCGTAGATATATATCAGAGGGCAGAAGAAGTGCGAGAGAGCGGGCAGTAAGCGGAGGCGGAATTGGGCAAGCCGTAATCGTGGCCTGGGGGTTGTGCGGGCAAGGAGGAAAGACGAATGTATGTATGTATATATAAATTTAGAGTGGTATGTGTATGATATATTTCCGTGTAAAATGCGCGTGTGTGACATTGTCGGTGTGCGAATACGAGCAAGGCTGGCGGTGGACGCAGGCGCCGGTAGTCATGGCGACGATTCCTTCGGATTGGCCGCAGCTTCCACTTGAATATATATCCCTTGCGCCGCACCTCTGCTCTTCTACCCCTCCACACGAATCTGATCTCCTCGTCTCGCTCGCTTTCTCTTTCTCTCTCCGCTATCCGCCACCATCGATAACCCCTCCGGCTTGGTCGTACACTCGTCCACCCACACCCTTATCTTCGCTACATCCTACGCGCCCCTCCAATACCCGATCTCCATCTCTTGCTCTCTATCTCTCTCGACTGTATATACATTTCCCTCTCCGCTGTTTTTACACATCCATATACTATCAGTGTTTTTTTCCCTCCGATCCTTCGGCCAGGCTTTCTCCACTTTTGTACATTATCACTGTCTCTTTCCACTCTATTTCTCGGTATCATACGAGCTCTTTCCGCATCATCGTCTACCATTAGCTACGAGGACATCTGACCACCCGCCGAAATAACCTCCGACACAAAACCCTACTCGCGACTACCATCGTCAACGTTCTATTCTCACGAAACTCTGCCACATTACACCAGAGAAACACACTGGCATCCGACGTACCTGTCTTCCAACATCAAAAATTGCTCAATGAGGCCTGATTGAGAGACCGATTTCAATCGTATAGACGGACGATCAATAAATCGAAAAACTTTAAACGGAACGTTGTATGAATATATTCAAATTCTCTTCCTTCTGCAATGTCGTGGAAAACTTTTGATGTCTCAAAACAGTAGGGAAAGTAAAAAATGTACAGAATACCTTCAACGGATAGAAAATAATTAGGCAAAAGATCTAGATTGGGGATGAATATTTCAATTTCTCTTCATGTACGAGGTCTGTTCAAAAAGTATCGCGAATTTTGAATTTCCCCGGGCTACGTATATTCGATTTTCGATTTTTTTCTGGCGTTAAGTTGGTACTCGTGTCCCTCACTTATGCTAAAAAAAATCGGTCATTTTGAATGTTTAGTTAATTGTTGACAGCTGTTTTGGTTAGACACGCTTTGGCTTGTCTTCGATTTTTGCCTATTCCAAAAAATGGATCAAATAATCTGTATGAAATTTTGTGTGAAAAACTAAATTAAGTGCGCGGGAGCATTCCGAATGTTGACTGTGGCATATGGTGAAGCTACCTTGGACCAAAGCAACGTTCAGCGGTGGTACAAAATGTTCTCAGAGGGCCGAGAAGATGCGAACAACGAAATGCGTTCCGGACGCCCGAGCGCATCAACAACAGACGAAAACTGATGACGTGAAGAAAATAATATTGGCCAATCGTCGAATCACCGTTAGAGAAATTGCCGAGGAACTAAGCATACCGATTGGCTCGTGCTATTCGATTTTTACCAATGATTTGGGCATGAGACGGGTCGCCGTGAAATTCGTGCCAGAATTTCTCAATTTCGAACAAAAACAGTGTCGCATTAACATTGCTAAGGAGCTGTTGGACTCGGTCCGCGACGACCCAAATTTGTTCCAGAGGGTCATAACTGGTGACGAATCATGGGTTTATGCCCACGTAGAAATTGCCAGTATAATTCTACTGGCCAAGCTTTGGGCCAATATTGGCGGCCAAACTTTGGCCACCAGTCCTGGCCCCGTACCGGCTGACTATCTGGCCATACTATGGGCCATACTGCAGGCCATACTACGGGCCGTACTACGAGCCATACTACGGGCCAGTATAAAATACAGTCTTATGTCAGTACTAGTTGAATTCTACTGGCCAAGCTTTGGGCCAGTATTGGCGGCCAAACTTTGGCAGCCAGTATTGTTTCAGTACTGGCTGACAATCTGGCCAAACTTTGGGTCAGTATAAAATATCGTCTTGTGCCAGTACTGGTTGTCAATCTGGCCGCACTACGGGCCGGTATAATAACCAGATCTGGGCCAAAATAGGCGATAAAATACGGCCAAGCTCTGGCTTCGATACAGACTTAGTACTGGGCTATAGAAAATGCCACTACTGAGAGTATTTCCGTTTAACAGTTGCGTTCTGTAATGTAATTGTAGATTAGGTTATTCTGATCAAAAGTTCATTATTTTGAAAACAACCAAATTGTTAAATTATAATTTGCCCCGAACTTGAAATTGCACGATTAATACAATATTTTTTAGTGTAATATTTGCTTCATATAGCCTATATTATATAAACACTGTTCTATAAACATTTAAGTACGTATTTTAGACCTGTATATGTACTTAGTCTCTTATTAATAAAAACTGCTCCGAGTATTCAGTATATATCGACCTGTATATGTACTTAGTCTCGTATTAATAAAAACTACTCCGAGTATTTCGTATATATCAAGTGCATTTAATTATCAAACATTTATGCATAAACAACCCAGACAACACAGACATCCAAAGGACGTCCTAAAAACATCCGAAGAACGTCCTTACGTCCAAAGTACATCCTTTGGACGTACGTGTGCTGCTTGGGAAACATCTGGTAACGTGGTAAAAAGAAATATAAATTACTCCCAGAGAGAAATAGAATTTAAATAGACATTGGCTCGGCGTCCACTAGACGCCAAAAGTGTCTAAAGACGTCTACTCGATATCTATTTAATTTGCCATTTCTCGCTGAGATCTAATTTGCACCGTCGGCAAAATCGTCTGCCAAGATCTGGCCCAATGAAATAACCAGCATTGGTACGACCGTTGGTGCCAGTAGTAAGCCAGATCTGGGTCAAAGTCTGGGCCAAAGTCTGGTCCAAATTCAGAGCCAAAGTTCGGGCCAATTAAATAACCGGTACTGGCCCGACCGTTGGTGCCAGTATAACGGCCGGCTATTACACTCCTGTACCGAATCTGTAGTGGCCCAATACCGGCAGCCAGTACCGGCACTACGGCAACCAGTATTGGCCCAACGCTCGGCCGTTACAATTTTTCTACGTGGGTGGTAATGACGTGGAAACCAACGCTCAATCATCGCAATGGAAGCTACTTTTTTGGAATAGTCAAAAATCGAAGACAAGCCAAAACACGTCTAACCAAAACAGCTGTCAACAATTAACTAAACATTCAAAATGCCCGATTTTTATCAGCATAAGTGAGGGATACGAGTACCAACCTAACGCCACAAAAAAATCGAAAATCGAATATCCGTAGCCCGCGTAAATTCAAAATTCGCGATACTTTTTGAACAGACCTCGTATGTATTTATTTCAATCTTGAAAGTATGTGCTTTAGAGTATCTACCCTAACGATGGAACACTATTCTCATTACCGTTCGAATAAAGAAAGACTATTACAAATAATTTACTTAAGCTAATAGTATGAACAATTATTTTATAACTATTTTGTATTCATTATAAAAAATATTGTTCCAACTTACGCTCGAAAAAAATATTTTTATTATTATTCCTTTGACCACTATAATGGTTACATTCTAGTTATCTAGTTACCTAAACTTTTATCTGGATTAATTCCGAACGTATCTACACAACACTACGAGCAATAAATTTCACTGAGGATAGCCGTACATGAGATAGGCTTTATCGAGTGTTGCATCGCCGAGACCTACTAGTACAACAAGAGCTTGTAATATCCTCCACCATTCCCCACTTCGGCACGGGAGGTAACGAATATTCAGTAGCGTAGCACTCGGTTTCGACCCTCTGGACCGAGAAGAGACGCTCTCGCGCGGTCATTTTCCACCATCGGCGCATGGTGTCTGGAAGTGTGGCTGTGTCTGGTTTGGTTATTCGAGCTATCAGTGAATTCCGACTGCGGAGTTCAGAACGTTCGGCATCTCTATGTCTTCCGTATATATCTATATCTCTGTCCAACGGGATCTGTCCAACCCCCTTCCCCACTTACTGCTCCGTCAACATCAGCCTCTCACACGCCCTCGCGTGCGCTTCATCTTCGTCGTTTTCTCCTCCACCAATCTCCCAATTCCCTCAACCACCCCCCTGGAGCCCATCTCACTCTCGGCGAAATACAGCCATGCTCTATCTCGATTTTCCTCTCTCTTTCGCGCTCTCGCTCTTTCCCTCTATCGAAGTTCTCGTCGCTTCCAACCCCGCGCAGATGGGGTGGCAATTGTGAGAGAGAGCGCGCGCACACACATACACCTACGCCTCCCTCGTTGCCCCGGCAACTACTGCTTGGGGTTGGCCACCACCGCCTCTGAGCACAAGCTTGCTCCATTCAACGCCCTCCAGTACCCGATCCCCTCTTCCCAGATGACGAGAGAAAGAAAGAAAACCGTTCGAGGGATGGGAAGGGGGTTGAAAAGCACAGACGCTAGATACTCGCCACCACTCCAACTCTTCTCTCTAGCACCTCCATCTCGTTCGAACCCATATCTACCAGTAGCTTTTTTCCACTGCAAGGTATAGTGAGACACACAAATACAACACTGAATGAGTGAGAGAACTCTGGATGATCCGCTCAGATGAGGTTGAAGGAGGTTGCAAATTGAGCTAGGGATGGCTGTGTTGGTAAAAGAACGCGAGGAGGGATAAAGAGACGCGGAAGAAGAGCAGGCTGACGATATACTCTCCTCTCTTTTCTTGGAAACGAACCGGATTAATGCATTTCGAATAATTCATGCGTTCCCGTATCAACCACCCCGTACCCACGCAATTTACCACAATTCAACGACAACCTCCATATACACTCACCCTTCTGCTCCACCTTGCCGTACTACCGCACATCGACGCCAGCCAATTTACGTTCAACCTGTTCCAACAACCGCGTTTACGTGGATGTGCGAATACCAAATAACCCTCTGTGAGCAAGAGGAAGCGATATTACAGTACATATGAATGTTGACGTAATATTCGAGAGGGTTGCTGTACTCGATATTTTTTCATCTCTGTACTGCCGCCGACGGATGACCTTGGCATTTGTTACACATATATTGCAGCACAAATTATCCCCTGCTTCGATCGATATTTCACGTTTGCACATCATACAAACAATGTTTTTCTTTCATGTCCGAATACTTTTTTCTTTTCTTTGACCTGAAATATCCAGATTCCCCTCCATCGCTAGCGAGAATAGTAGGTACACGTTATATCCGCTCACCGTGTAAACCTCTGCTACCGTGTAACGAGTTAATTATCTCGAAAAAAAAGACGCGCCGAAGATAAAAAAGCTACCCGCGCTATCGGCTCAACTGCTCCCCTAGTCTTCTATTAATATAGGAAAGTGCCGGTTTTTTTTTTCCTCGGAAAAAAATAACGACCTCGCTCACAAGAGATTATCAGAAGTGTTTTTACTCAAATTATAAAATTCGCTGGTAATAATTTGCTTGCAATTACGTTGCTGCATAATTATCCTCTGTTTCTCTCTCTATATAGACATGTACGAGAGAGACTCGTATCTCTCTATTGCGTTGAGGGGGGAAATAGGGTTAGGACAGCGTTTTCTCAATGATTTTCATGAATTTTTTTATAGTATAAAAAATGAATATAATTTATGGAAACTTTGAGAATATTTTATACATATATTTAAGTATATACTATAAAATTTAAGTATATACTAAAAAAAGTAGTACAAAATAAAAAAGACTCAGCATTTTGCGTACATTCTGGAAGCCGCAATTTTCATCTGGAATCAAACGATGTTGGAATTTACTTTTATTATATGTTTCTCTTCTATATGAACCTAAATGCTATCAAAAAAATAGAAAATTAAATTTTTTACAGGGGTCAAAACAAAAAAGCATGATTTTTTGCCATTTCTTAAAACTTTATTTGCAAAAAAAAAATTGTTTTAATTAATGATAATGTTCCGATATTAGGTTCATATAGAGCGCAATACTATGAAGAAAGTAACTGCCAATTTTCAAAACGATTGGTTGAAAACTTTTCAAACTAGCGTGTACGCAAGTTCAAAAAAAGTCGTTTTCAGAAAAACGCGTTTGAAACACGTGGCGCGCTCGGGGCCTGAAGGAGAGCTACTCACTTTAATGGCTTATAACAATAGAACGCGTCGGAATTTTCATTAAAAATTTTGGGAACATATTTTTCAATAGTTTTACTAACAATTTATGAAATAAAAAAAAATCGATTTTTTGAACCATCTAACCCTATTTCCTCCCTTAACGGGTTAGGCCACTCTAGAGGCCAAGAAAATAGACTTTTTTGGGGATTTTTTTTCAGAAAAACTACAAAATAAATTGAGATTACAAAATAGGTTGTTTATCATATATATCAGTGACTGTATACAATAATTTTTTTGAAGCGATTCATTTCAAAATGGCGGCTGTGCAGCTTTTTTGCGATGACGTTTCCGTTTTTGTTGGCCGGAAACATAAGTCAGAAAGTTTTCAACCGATTCACTTGAAATTTTAAATATATCTTTAAAAATACATTCCCTATGGAACTGCATAGGTTTTTTTTTATATTGCATAGTTCATGTGTTATTAACAATTTTCCGGCGATTTTTTAAGCAAATTTGTCACTTTTCACTTTAGAAGTGCATCATTTAGCCAAAAATCACTATATCGAAAAAATCCTACGCAGTTCCATAGACAATGTATCTTTAAAGATATATTCAAAATTTCAAGTGAATCAGTTGAAAATTGTCCGAGTTATGTTTCCGGCCAACAAAAACGGTGACGTCATCGAAAAATGCTGCGCAGCTGCCATTTTGAAATTAATCGCTTCAAAAAAAATAATTGTATACAGTCACTGATATGTATGATAAACACCCTATTTTGAAATCTCAATTTATTTTGTAGTTTTTCTGAAAAAAAAAAATCCCGAAAAAAGCCTATTTTTTTCGGCCTCCAGAGTGGCCTAACCCGTTAATTTAGTCAGAAAATATTCGCATGTTGGTAAGGCAAAGACGAAAATCCGCATAACTCATAGAATTTTTAATTTACTTTATAGACGATTATTTTATAAGGATCTATCGGAAATGATAGTATATACGCGGAAAGTAGCCGATTTCATGTACGATCGAGGCAGCTTTCCATATTTGGTTAGTCTCGCCAACTCCTTCGATAGAAAGGTTTCCTTGTTCGCAAGTTTTCAGCAGTAGGAGCACGCTCGTTTTGTGTATTGAGCATTCGCTAAGTGCATTGACGGTGTATTAAAGGTGGTTTTGCCGTTCTGGACGGGGTCGAGCCCATGTATCATCCGAGCAGCGGCATACATATAAAGCGGTGCCAACTATGAGGTAGCGAGTATGTACGACGTGTGTTCGTGATCTATTGGAGCGTTACAGAATAGAGCGGAAAAAAAGTTATCTATATTTATTTAATGAAGTAGACAAAGTGTTCCACATATACTCGTTATATCCGTTATCGAACAGCGTATGTGATATCCCTTCCACCGTACAAAAATAGAATTATTGATCGGTTGATCGGATATTTTATACCGTATTTACAATATTAAACAGTCTGATATTAATAGGCATCCGGTGGACGAGGACTATTTCCGACGTTCGGCAAATTGTTAACACTGTCGTCAGCAATAAATTCAATTGATATATTTACCATTACGGATTAAGCTTTAGTAATCGTTTAATTCTGTATCCTCGTCATAAAAAGTCTTCCTCCATTCCGTAAAAGCCTTTTATCCCTACGTTTTACCCGTTGGGATTTACGCTGTACCGTGATGGTATAGTGGAAGGGATGGCGCGATGGTTGGAGAGAGGGCCTGCGCAAAACGACTCAAGCCGCCTCCCAACAATGTTCATCGGGCGCTCGGGAAAACCCGCTTTCGCTCGTTTGTGCAGAGAGAAAGCGAGTCGACTGACGGCTAAGTCGATAGGTGGATGATTCCTACATTTTGGAGGGTCCTTGTTGGAGGCTCGAATCCTCCGCGTCTCAACTCGAAAAGTCCGACAAGAAGTATCATTCTTGATACCCCTCGGCAAATTTAACCTCTCGACCCAGACGCGCCTGCTCTTCTTACCTACATCGACGAATCTGGGGTATTAGGAGCAAACAATAAGGAAGCGAACGCCGTGTCGTAAAGGCAAGAGAGATAGAGGGTGTGAGAATGTGTAAGGAAATCAAGTAGCAGGATGAAAGGGGTTAGGGAAAGTATCCCGCGAAAAAACGAGAGACTCTGTACACCTCAACCCTCAACATGGCTCTCAAAGCTTCGAGAGGACACTCTAAAGGACAGTTTTCCTGTCTTCTCTTTTACCTTGCAACTCCGCATTCTCTCTCTCTCTCTCCATCTCCTTTGCTCCCCTTTCTCTCTCTCTCTCTCTCTCTCTCTCTCTCTCTCTCTCTCTCTCTCTTTTTATCAAACAAGCTATCTCTTTCTCTCTGTTGGGGAGCATCGGTGGTGGCACCGCCGCCCCTGTGTCCCGGTGGCGTGCCATGCCAACCAGGCAGCGAGGCCGCGTAGCCGGGCGCTTTTGCTTTGTGCGCGTCGGGTGGCGGTGGTACATCAAAGCCTCGTAGTTCCCGCTCCGGCCTTTGACGGCTGGGTCGTGGCCGCTCGCTCAGTCGTCGTTCGGTAGCGAGCCGGCGCTGCCGCCGCGGCCGCATCTCTTCATCGGCCGGATATGCAGCGCGTCCCGAAACGACAACAGCGAGTCCACAATCTCGTCGTCTTGATCCTCGCGCGTTCACCAGCTGATCCTGAGAGTATACGTCAAGTGGTAGTCGAACGATTGCCTCGCGGAAGGAGAAAAAACGACGTACGCGTACGTATTTTACTATATCGATCGTAGCGAGCAAAATAGTATACGTGGTTCGGAATTTAACGACCGGGGAACGGTGTGTTGTATATATACATGTATATATTATGTCGCCGAGACTCGTCAGCGGTGGTGGCAGCAGCTGCGTCGCTGCAAATGGCAGCGGCAGTAGTAGTAGGAGCAAGAGAAGCAATAGTGCGCGTGCCAGAGTTATCGCGAAAAAGGTTCGTAAAGTGCGCGTTGAATTGCCGCGATCTACGATGGTGCATAATAACGAGAAGCACCGGAAACTGGAACATCAGCATCACGCAGGAAAACGAGATGCGCGTTTGGAACGTCCAAAAAACAACGCCGAGGCCGCTGTGATTCCAGGTAAAGGGACAATAGCAATAGCAGCAGCACCATCGGATAAAGCTCGAGCTATGCCAGCAGCACCGTCACCCCTCCTCGCGCCAGTTGAAATCGAGGGTGGTCGATGCCACGGGACGCGCACGCGTCAACCCCTGGATCCCAAGGCACTCGACAACCGGGCACTGCTTTCACGATGGACGGAGAGACACGACGGGGAATGTGGTTCCAATGAACGAATACAAATCTCCGGTAGCCCCGTCGTTCATGATCGTACGAAATTTTCCGACGATGACGAGGGCTCTTCGCAACGATCAGTTTTTATTACGGAAAGAGACGATGACGAACGTTCCAGTTCTCCGAATGATCTGGAGGCAATTGCCTCGAGACGTAGGATGATATCGATATACCCGAAACATCGGACCGAATCAAATTTCGATGAACAATTTAACGGGAATCTCGCCGAGAGACACAAGAAACGACAAGATAATGCTACGTACTGCACGAAAAGAGCTATTCGAAAGAGATTCGAGAAACCAATGAAAATCGTTTCAGACTTAAAAAACGAAGAGGCAACGTCTACTCCCGCATCACCAATTTCTACCTATTCTTCGCCCAGCGCTTCTTTCGAATCTCTGTCTCACCGTTCGGTCGTTGCATCGCCAACTTCTACTCGATCGTCGTCCTCGTCTTTCGCCTCGTCGTCGTTGTCAATTCCGTCAGCTATATCAGCTTCGACTCTGCCATCAACGTCCGAATCGACGACCTCCTCGGCTCCCCCGTCAGGTTCAAGTCGACCAGTGACTTCGATAACTCACGCACCACTGGAGACGCTTAAGAACGCGCTCGAGGGTTACGATCATAGTCGAATATATTTCGCTCACGTGTCTTTCCTCGACTGGCGAGACTTGCCGGGTCGTCGTATGGTCGACGGTGAGAGAATTTGGGTCGTAGGAGCGGCGGATCACGGTGGTCGTCATAGAACGAGACTTCTCGTGACGGGACGTCACTGGCGACCCCGTTGTCTGGGTAAAGTCAATATGGTGACTCAGCCGGTGGTTTACGCTGGTGGTGGTAGCGGTTCTCTCACAGCTGACCTCTTTCTTTGGTGGTT
Organism: Oxytorus armatus; assembly: GCA_958009045.1. Classification (NCBI taxonomy): domain Eukaryota; kingdom Metazoa; phylum Arthropoda; class Insecta; order Hymenoptera; family Ichneumonidae; genus Oxytorus; species Oxytorus armatus. The sequence goes on along the minus strand of OY253751.1, from coordinate 21,148,137 downwards.
TCATCGTGAATTCGCAACGACGGCTATGGCTATGCATCCGGACGGTGCGATATTGGTGGCCGAAGCGGCTGACTATCTGCCACCGGAGGTCGAGTGCGTCACTGCCGACGGACTGGTACGTCTCTTCGTAGTCCCGAAAGATTGTCTCGAGCCGCGAATTGTCGTGAACGAGCTCAGAGTGAGACTCGCAACTGGATTGTTGACCAGTGTTCGATGTCATCCGGATTTCGCGAAAGCATATCGAACGTTATTCACCGAAACGAGTAAAAATGATTTGGAAGAGCGAATCAAGAGATTCACACTCAAGGAAGCTTTCGCTGAACTTCATCGTGCCTGGTTGGGTATACGTTCCGAGACTTTTGCAAGAAGTTGGATAATTATGCAGGAACGCGAGGAACCAAGAGGTAACAACGATCGATCTTCGGCAACAATGGGAACGCTATTGTCGTCTCGATCGCATCGAATCTCTGATCACCACGAGGATGGTAATTTGCTTGACGAGTTGAGGAATGTAGGCCGCGATGCTGGTCTCGACGTTAGCGATCCGGAACTTCACCGATGGATTCTCGATGAAGCGAGCGAATTTGCAAAGCACGTGACGAAGAAGGAGTCGATGGATAACGAGGATGATGTTCAATCGTGCAAGAACAACACGGACAATGCCGAAGAGATTTCGGACGATGAAGATGTACCCACTGCTAAGGAAACAGTGGCACTTTTATCGAAGGTTCTTCTGTGGATGGAAAGAGAACCTTTGGACCCGGGTCTCCTGCTTGCCGTTAGATCCATGCGCGAAACCGCTGCCATGATGGTAAGCGGTAACTTTATTTCAGGAGTGGACGATTACGATGTCCATCCGATGATTTTCTCTATCGATAGACCATTTCTTTAAACATTATTCGTTCGGCCACATTGTTCGGCGATTTTTTGTTGCCGAGCAAATGGATAACTTGAACTAATTTGACTACACTATCGATTCTCCGCCCCCTCACGCGACCTGGTGTTGTTCCTCGACGCTTCAACGACCCCTATCTTTCTCTCGCTTTTTTTCTCTTCCGAATTGATCTTCGGAGTACTCTCGAAGATCGCGCTCTTCCAAGAGTTCGGATATCATTGAGCTAATTTCGAACGGTATAATTTGAATAAGAAGGGTGAGGCGTTGCTCTTGAGGGAAACGAACGTTTCCATCGTACGTTCGAGAGTAGAGAACACTCGAAACGCCTGGAATTGGTGGAAACGACGATGGGGGAGAATAGAATGGGAGAAAGTGCCGAACAATAAGACTTCGAGAGCCTCACCTCGAGTTGTTACGCTCGAAGGGATGAAATCGTATGCAAAAACTTTTCCGCGAATTTATATGACAACACTCGAGCGTCTTATCGTTTACTTCCAGTACTGTATGCACTTGGTGCCACTTTTTCACTCTTTCGCCTCCATCTTACGAATGATCCTCGATTTGGATCATCGATATCTTGACAAACAAACTTGAAATTGACTGTCTTAAAGTAAATTTACTTAACTTATCTTCGTTCTCTTTTTCTCTGTCAACAGGCAAGCAAAATGGGACTCGCGGGAGCGCATCCAAGCGGTTTGCCGTTTTTCTGTCCGAACGGTGATCACCTGACCCAACCGCCGCCTGCCCACATGGGTATACCACCGTATGGAGCGCTGGACGCGGGCAAGGCGGCCGCGGCGGCCGGTGAGTACTGGCCACCACCCCCACACGGACCACCCTCACATCCCGCACACTGGAAACGACTTCTTGCAGCAGCAGCCTCCACAGGTCAGCCGCGCCGCTTCGCGATCCCTGAAAAAAAAAAAAAAACACTCTCTCGCCCACTCGATTATTATATTATTCGTTTGTAATTTTTATCCGTCCATATAGCTCACATCATTTTACGTCCTTTCACATAAGATCCTCTGAATTTCATTTCCACATGTGGCTTAACAGAGTGGGTGAGAAAATTGGGAAAAAAAAATTCCACGGTTTTTCTTAGTATTTATTTATCAGTTTATTTCTTATTTGTTTACTCGAAATTTGATTTTTATTTATTTGTTTTATTCCTATTACTTTGTTTGGTAAACGCCTACGAGGATGATCCACGTAGGGGGGATGTAAAGTGGGAAGAAATCTATATGCGAAAAAATATTCTTTACGAAGCCGATCGAGATGACATCCCTGGAATATGCGTATCTGCCTGATTATTGATTTCCGTCAACAGGAATTTATTATTTTATGCACATTTCACGATTGGAAGGGTTTTTTTTTCAGTATTTTAACGGATACACATATGAAAAGGGTTGTGCCATCTCGGCTCGGCTGAAAATCGGTGGTGGTGGCTGAGGTGGAGGTTGCTATTATATTTTTTAGAAGGTAGATTTTTATTTCACGAATGACAATGCGCAGCGATCAGTTTTTCACGTGTGAATGTTTTCCTCCCTTAGATATAAGCAATGAAAAAAAAAAAAAAAAAACAACAGAAAAACATGAAAGAGTTATCCGGAATTTCCAATGCAAAGTATCTTATTGATAATTCGAACGACGGTACGTTTCTCTTCTCGGTTCGTTTGCTCGCCATTGGGACACTCCTTTGTCGCGAATCCTCCCGCATCTCATCTTTCCACTCGAATTACCTCTTCAAACGTTCGCGCACGATTTTCATTCTCTTTTGTAAAGTACCGGGAGAAGCGCATAAACGATATCCCGTCGTATCGATAATCGACGGTAAGGACGAGCGGAATAACTCAAAAACGTTACTCGTATACTCGTGACTATCGTAGAAATGCTGAAGCGAGATTGGAATGACTCGTTGGTCCTTCACGAGTTTAAAGTCTCGTCAAAGAGCGAGAGAAGAAGGTGTAAATATTGATATTGTTTTTGATGGTATCCTAATTGAAGGAATATTCCTTATCGAGTCAAGGACCACGGCTATGACGCGCAATTTGTCCTCCGCCCCTCGTTGTCCCTCAAGGGCGTTGTGGAGACTGCCTCTGCGATTCCCCAACATCCAAGATATCGAAGCTAAAAAGAGATAAAGCGAGAGAGCAGAAAATAATAGAGAGAGAGAGAGAGAGAGAGAGTCGGTTGAAGTAGCTCGACGAAGGGATGAGCTATATGCGAGCACAAGAGAGGGAAGAAGGGCGGAGGGGATGAAGAGAGGCTCGCGAACTGGCGTCAAGTAGAAGAACAAGAGGAGGGACTCACCATTAGGCTAATCAGCCAGGCATACGGCCTCTCGCTCTCACTCGCGCTTTTTTTTTTATACTCTTTTTCCCTCTTTACATCTTCCTCCGTAATTCTTCGCGGAGTCGGGTCAAGGGGGTTCTAACCCGACTTCTCGTGTATTTATACATATATATATATATTTCTCTTCGGCTTCAACTCCCGCTATAGTTCTCGTATATATACACGGATACCCGACGACGTTATACACAAGAGTGTACTCGCGAGACCGCCTCTCCATCCACTTACCTATATATGATGCTACCCCTTCTCGTACTATCGTAGCCCCTACCCTGTCGATATTACTCTGTGACGTATACAAATCCCGGAGGCCTCGATTCTCTCACGCTACGACAAATAACACTGACTTTTCATTCGAATTTTTTTGTACAATCAACGCTACTTCCGGCGACAAATGAAAGACCCCCGGGAAAGAATAAATTCAATTGTTCAGACCTCAGAAAAAAACGAACCACAATCCTCATAGACAAACGTAATATGTTGCGCTACTAATTGCGAGAAGTATATTTTCCACATACCTTCATATAAATTGACAATTTACTGAAAGTAAATTAACCTTTGTTTATGAGGCAAACAACACACTATATATCTGACTTTTTTTTCGCGTCATTTTACAGATAAGACCATTAGCAATGTAACGTCATTTTCAAGTTTAGTTCGCAATCTCTTAGAGTACGGCCATTTTCTCTAAATTGCAAAAAATAGCATGGTCAACGTTAACAATCTTTTCGTTGGATATGTTTCGTCACCGTTCAGTTACGGCTCTGCTCTCGTGTACTTTCCACGCGTCTTCTAATTCAGCAATAATGAACACTAAATCGTTAAAATTCTCTTTTAACGTACATCCACATGCAACTTTTACTTAACTCACATCCCCCCCCCCCCCCCCCCCCCCCCCCGACGAAAAAGAGTCTGTACAGCCAGAAACGTTACTTACTTCAGGTAGTAGTTTGGTAACTTAAGCCGATTTTCATGTCTTTTTTGGGGGGCGTTTTTTTGTAAGAAAATAAAAATGAATCGTTTTGAATATTTAGGATGTTTTTATTTACATATTAAAGATACAAAAAAAATTTTATTTGAAAAAATTTAATAGTTTATTATTATTATTATTATTGATGGAAGTTGGCACCTCGAAGTTGGCAGCCCGGGTCCTAACTTTTTTTCTACCGAACCGATTGCTTTCAAATATTAACAGGCTACTCTACACACTTATAGTTCTCGTCGGAACTACCGAGAAATTTTTTCACCCCTAACTTTTTATTTTACAACCCCTTCTTTGCTAAAGTCCTTTTATTTTAGCAAAGAAGGGGTTGTAAAATAAAAAGTTAAGGGTGAAAAAATTTCTTGGTAGTTCCGACGAGAACTATAAGTGTGTAGAGTAGCCCGTTAAAATTTGAAAGCAATCGGTTCGGTAGAGAAAAAGTTAGGACCCGGGCTGCGAACTTCGAGGTGCCAACTTCGATCAATAATAATAATGATAATAATAAACTATTAAATTTTTTCAAACATTTTTTTTTGTATCTCTAATATGTAAATAAAAACATCCTAAATATTCAAAACGATTCATTTTTATTTCCGTAGAAAAAAACGCCCTCCAAAAAAGACATGAAAATCGGCTTAAATCACCAGACTACTACCTTAAATCGACGTGTGGTACACACGGATATATGACGAAAGCCAAGAGTCAGGCATACATACTCTTTTGGCGTCTGTACGGTATGTAGATAGGGTTGATAGCGTTTATGCAGGACTACGGGTTCGTTACGATGTGCTATACGCGGCGCGCGGTTCTTTGTCTTGCAAACGAGCTAGCGTTTCGTGTCGTCTACCCTCTCGCGCTCTAGTCACCAAACCCTCTTGTGTTTATACTTTACTCGTTCGCCGTCTCACCTATTGCAACAAGAACAAAAAAGAAACGAAGAAAGTGGGGGCGAGATGGAAAGACGATGGAAATAGAATGAGATGGAAGAACAGTTTCGTTCGTCTCGTCAAGAATTTTCTTGCCTGTTTTTTTTCTTCATCCTTACTCCGTTCGTCGATCTTCTTCAATGTGACGTAACACGAAAGGGAAAAGGTAGGAGAAAGAGAGCCTCAAAACACGTGTTTTAACGCTCTGTTACGCATTTTTTTCAAACCACCGCTCTCGAGCTTTCTCTTCTCACCCCTTCAAATTCGTTTGTACCTCTCGACAAATTCCTTCTCTCTTTCTCACTCACCTCATAGCCAATATTTCTAATTAGCTTTACTCTTCGATTATCGACGTATACACACGTCGCTAAATCGTCGTTTCTTCTCACACTACCGGTCGAATATCGCACGACCCTCAAACACTCGAGATAAACGTCTCGAAGGTTCACCCGACCGAGGGAATTCCCGTGTACGTGCGTCATATTGTATTACCAGGTAATTGACTGTGTAAAAAAGAAAAGAGTGAGACGCACGAATAACCAGTTGAGAGCGTTCTGGAAGGATCAATTTGTCCCGAGCGTTGACTCGGCGTGACGAATTTTTACGACACCGAGATGCGACAGGAGGGGGTTGGAGGATAGGAGGAGTTCTTGTTGAAGAGAACAGTCTCGGGAGGAAGTAAAATTAGACGCAGCCTCTTTAGGATTAATCGCAGAAAGTGGTGTGGCTATATAGTGTATGAGTGAGCGAGGTGAATGGAGAATGAATGAGAAAGATGTAGGAACAAGAGGAGGGAAAGAGTGAGAGAGAGAGAGAGAAGGACTGTGTCTTTTTTTTTACCCCCTCCGGGCACTCCTTTCCTCGTACAATTACAGGGCAACTAGTTCCACCTGGCTAGGTCAGTTAAATAGCATGCCGAATGCAAATAATGAGTAGTAAGAGCTACATCGCTACATTCTATCCCATATATAGTTATATATAGATATAATTGACATGTATATAATAGTTAGTTTTAGCAGGTCTCTGACCGAAGGCGTGCCAGTGCTCTCCGGTATAACGAGCATGTGTGCGCGTTCTCGGCCATTCGCGAGCATTAGCACAAGAGAAAACGTCAAGTACTCGTATCGTTTGTGTAGCATAGATTTTTCTACTCTGTAGCAAAAGCAAAAGAAGCGGAAACGTCTGAAATACGAACGAACGAAATCACGTACACGAGATTGTACGTGAATAATTAACAATTAATTTCTATTCGCTCTTATGATTCATAACACGATCATTGTACGCGCTGATAAACCGCTGCGATCATTAAATCCAACGGTAAAATAAAGATCATCATTTTTCATCGAGTAAAATACAACGATTATCACCAATGAGGATCGCCGGACAATGCATCTATTCGCCATATTTATAAATCCCATAAAATCTCGTACGACTCGTCGAATCGACATTCTAGCTGAGAATTTCCAACGATAATTATTGCGGAGAGAATGGAGAAAAAAAATTTGTAGATTTTCTTCTCTTGTTTTTTTTTTTTCAATCGACCAACAGAGCATAATAAAACACAGCTCGGCCAATCGGCTAATGCAATTATCGCGTTTACGATATATAACTATTTGCACGTTGCGTGTTTGTTAGATCGCCCGACGTGCTACCAAGTCATAGTACCGCGCGTGTTTCTGTCCCGTGTCCTATCAATTCGTTATCGTTTAATGTATAGCCTACGGTTTCACGCGTGCATATATATATACACGGATAGTCTGCTCGTTGGAACAAATGCCAGAAGCGTGTGTGTGCATGGAAAAGGCGTGCGAAAAAGCGTGAGAATATAGGAATCCTTGAATGTTCTCGATTTTACGCAATTGTCAAGTAAAGATCACGTATTTGGTACAGGAGTAACGTAACTATTGTATATCAAAGAATAGTAATACACTATAAATTGTCTAGATAGCTCGAACGATCCGGTTTTAGTAAAGAGATATTTATTTTCATTATATATAAGTATCTTTTAACGTATATGCGTAACGCTTAGACGCAGAGATACAGGTTTGGATTGTTGCTTCAAAAATTATGTTCTATTGTGTTGAATCATTGGATAATCATTCATTAAGGTAGTAGTCTGGTAAATTAAGCCGATTTTCATGTCTTTTTTGGAGGACGTTTTTTTGTAGGAAAATAAAAATGAATCGTTTTGGATATTTAGGATGTTTTTATTTACATATTAAGAATGTAAAAAAAAATGTTTTGAAAAAATTTAATAGATTATTATTATTATTATTATTGATCGAAGTTGGAAGCCCGGTTCCTAACTTTTTTTCTACCTAACCGATTGCTTTCAAATTTTAACAGGCTACTCTACACACTTATAGTTCTCGTCGGAACCACCGAGAAATTTTTTCACCCCTAACTTTTTATTTTACAACCCCTTCTTTGCTAAAATAAAAGGACTTTAGCAACCGGGCTGCCAACTTCGATCAATAATAATAATAATAATAATAATAAACTATTACATTTTTTCAAACATTTTTTTTTTGTATCTTTAATATGTTAATAAAAACATCCTAAATATCCAAAAAGATTCATTTTTATTTTCCTACAAAAAAACGCCCTCCAAAAAAGACATGAAAATCGGCTTAAGTTACCAGACTACCTTCAGGGAGGAAATATGATTAAGACAGCGTTTTCTCAATGATTTTCATGAATTTTTTTATAGTATAAAAAATGAATATAATTTATTGAAACTTTGAGAATATTTTATACATATATTTAAGTATATACTATAAAATTTTTACACATATATTTAAGTATATACTATAAAATATTAGCGACCCCATATTGCAGGTCACAATCAGACTCAGCATTTTGCGTACATTCTGGAAGCCGCGATTTTCATCTGAAATCAAACGAGGTTGAAATTTACTTTTATTGTATGTCTCTCTTCTATCTGAACCTAAATGCTATCAAAAAAAAAGAAAATTGAATTTTTTATACGGGTCAAAACGAAAAAGCATGATTTTTTGTCATTTTTTACTTTATTTGCAAAAAAAAATATTTTAAATAATGATAATATTCCGATTCTAGGTTCATATAGAGCGCAATACTATGAAGAAAGTAACTGCCAATTTTCAAAACGATGGGTTGAAAACTTTTCAAACTAGCGTGTACGCAAGTTCAAAAAAAGTCGTTTTCAGAAAAACGCGTTTGAAAAAATAGTACCAAGAATAACAAGCAATATGGGGTCGCTAATATTTTATAGCATATATTTAAATATATGTATAAAAATTTTATAATATATACTTAAATATATGTATAAAATATTCTCAAAGTTTCAATAAATTATATTCATTTTTTATACTATAAAAAAATTCATGAAAATTATTGAGAAAACGCTGTCCTAACCCTATTTCCCCCCTTAATGGCTTATAACAATAGAGCGAGTCGGAATTTTCATTTGAAATTTTGGCAACATATTTTTCAATAGTTTTACTAACAATTTATGAAATAAAAAAAAATCGATTTTTTGAACCGTCTAACCCTATTTCCGCCCTTAACTTCATTATGCATAGCGTGTACGCCATTTTGCGTTTAAAAACGTGATGCGGGAAATTTTAATACGATACAATGTTTCCGAAACCTCTTCACCGTCTTCTTTGGAAAGTTGTTGTGATGACAATGGTTTTTTTTAAATGTAATTCATACATTGGACACGTTTACTTTAACATTTTTTTAACTGTAGGCCGAGAAACCACGAAAATTCGTAGGATATTGAAAATTATACATTATGCATAAACGCATGTATATCATGAGCGTTAAAATGAAAATAAAATTGAAAAAAACAAAAGAGTTTTCTCGCTAGCAGAACGTTATGGTCGAGCGGGAGGCGAGCAGGAAAACGTGTGAGCCCCGCGACTAATGCAATTATCGCGTACAAGAACATTGATGTCGGCGCGTCAATCTTTTATCGGTTGTCCGCGGCGGGGGTGTACACGCGAGCATTAACGGTCTCTTTCTCTCTGTACCGGGTGATCGAGCTCTAGTGCAAACCGAGCAGCTTCATCGCACTCTCTTTCTCTCTCTCTCTCTGTCTCTTATAGAATTGATAGTAAACTAATGGGTGAGGCTGCAACAGCGTGTAGAACTCTGCCGGTGTCTGGTTTGCATTGGCGCGCTGAACCGGAGCCGTAGCAATAGGCTCATTGGCCGTTATCTCTGTCGAAGAAAAAATAAAAATGATAAAAGCGAGAATACCATTTTACACTGAGGATTTTTTATTTCAAAAAGAAAATATGAATTTTATCTTCCGGAAGTTTTACGTTGTTACGATTATGAATCGGTTCGAAAATTCATGTCGATAAAATCAACTTTTTAAAATAGATTTTGTGAAATCTTTCAAACGGCAAGTGATATTAAGATCCTTGTGGCAGACTTGGTCAAGTGATCGACTATTTTAGCGTTATTATTACTTGAAAATGCTATAAAATCTGTTAACAAGTAAAATATGTTATCAGATATTGTTTGATGATTGTGATGATAATACTTGGATACTACTATAGTACTTATAGTACTTGGATTGGTTCTTTAAGGAAGTAGTCTGGTAACTTAAGGCGATTTTCATGTCTTTTTTGGAGGGCGTTTTTTTGTAGGAAAATAAAAATGAATCGTTTTGGATATTGAGGATGTTTTTATTTACATATTAAAGATACAAAAAAAATTTTGTTTGAAAAAATTTAATAGTTTATTATTATTATTATTATTGATCGAAGTTGGCACCTCGAAAAAAAAGCGCGTGGGTGGCCCCGGTGATTTTGGCTCTCGATGTTATCTGAAATCAAAAATTCTTGGTAATTCTTAATCTATAGACATGTCATTCTGGTCGGAACTACTGAAGTTAAATTTCATGGATAAATAACAAAATGGCGGACTTTGGAAAAAAAAGTTTTTTTTTTTCAAAGTCACCGGGGCCACCCACGCGCTTCTTTTTTCGACGTGCCAACTTCGATCAATAATTATAATAATAATAATAAACTATTAAATTTTTTCAAAAAAATTTTTTTTTGTATTTTTAATATGTAAATGAAAACATCCTAAATATTCAAAACGATTCATTTTTATTTTCCTACAAAAAAACGCCCTTCAAAAAAGACATGAAAATCGGCTTAAGTTACCAGACAATTACCTTAAGAATAATTTAGATTTTCGATTTTTCGTCTAATATTAGTCTCCAATGAATCACTTCGCCTCGACTAAACGACTAACTAAACGACTAACACACAATTAACGTGACGATACTATTGAAACTTGCTGAAATAGCCTCGAAAATGAGCCAGAAAATTGTTCCGACAAATTCGACACGATATTCGTCTCTTTCCTCGAAGATATTTACGCAAATAAATGGCTGTCCTTCACTCTTCTCGACAATGTATCTCGGATGCTCGCTATTAAAAGCATATATCTATATCATATTTGATCGTTTCCTCGGAACCGACGACAGTTAACGACAGGATCTAATAAAGCGATATTTACAGGCGACCGTGAACGTAGGGGGCCCCGGGAAAACCGAGAAGCCCCACGAGGGGAGTGTGCCTCGACAGGGAAAAGAGTAGAAAAAAAGGCGAAAGCGTAAAACGCGAGATGCTGCCCCGAAAAAAAAAAAGAGTGGGATGTATGGAATGGTGAACGAGAGATTGAGTAAAAACGAGGAATAAAAAACAAGAGAGAGAGAAGGAAAAGCTTAAAAACTGACAGGGGAAGCAGTCTAGTCTGCGGTAGTGGTACCGGCATGCCAATGAACGTCGCTTCGGTATACTCCTTCGATATCTCTCTCTCTCTCTTTCTCTCTTTCACTTGGTCCCTCGTTATATATATATATATACGCTCGCTCTTTTCCGCGGTCTCTGAATCTCTCTCGGAACTAGCGTGTACCGTAGCCCGGTAACTCCCGGGGTTGTTCGGGAATAAAAGAGTAATTTTCCGGGTGGTGAGACGCCGATAATGGGGTTGCAGACTGCCGAGTCGACTGGAAAGTGATTAAGCACACATGACGGAGCCTCCGCGAACTCGCCAGGATATTACGAACCTCCCCTATCCCCTCCACCCTTTAATCTGCCCCCTTTCATCCCCCCTTCCCTCATCTCACTCCCTCTCGTTCGCGTACACAGTCCGGATACACCCTCGAACTCCCACACACCCGTCTCCAAGTCACATACACACATCAGTCACTCTCGTTCATTCTATAACGCTCATTTCACGTGAATTCTCGTTGTACAAGAAAACAGGTGCCTTCATCGCTTTACTTACGAATTTACGATACATCGAATACATTCTTCCAATTTAAAACCACCCTATATTATCAATTAAACGACCCCTCTGAGAGCGCGACTAAAAAGCACTTTGATAGAACCCCATGAGATACAAATTGTTCCGCGATACGTCCCCTCTACACTCAACCTCGTCGTCTGTTAATATTTATAATCTATCGAAAGGATTGGAAAAAATGTTTTCTTCTTTCATTTCATCGATTCAATTCTTGATTGTTAGTTTTTTTTTTTATCGTAAATTCTCGCTGTGTTCTTTTTAACGGTAATTCCAATCACATTCATACACGTTTTTTCGTCGAAGTCCTAATTTATTTAAACGATCAACGATTTCATTGAAATTTTTACGTCGCGACATTTTTCCCACATACAGATTTCATTGATGGGAAAATAGGGTTAGTACAGCGTTTTCTCAATGATTTTCATGAATTTTTTTATAGTATAAAAAATGAATATAATTCATTGAAACTTTGAGAATATTTTATACATATATTTAAGTATATACTATAAAATTTTTACACATATATACACACATGTATTACACACATGTGTTTTTACACATGTATTTTTTTTTATAGTATATATTATAAAATATTAGCGACCCCATATTGCAGGTCACAATCAGACTCAGCATTTTGCGTACATTCTGGAAGCCGCAATTTTCATCTGAAATCAAACGAGGTTGGAATTTACTTTCATTATATGTCTCTCTTCCATGTGAACCTAAATGCTATCAAAAAAATAGAAAATTGAATTTTTTACAGTGGTCAAAACAAAAAAGCATGATTTTTTGCCATTTTTTACAACTTTATTTGCAAAAAATAAATTATTTTTAATAATGATAATATTCCGATTTTAGGTTCATATAGAGCACAATACTATGAAGAAAGTAACTGCCAATTTTCAAAACGATTGGTTGAAAACTTTTCAAACTAGCGTGTACGCAAGTTCAAAAAAAGTCGTTTTCAGAAAAACGCGTTTGAAAAAATAGTACCAAGAAAAACAAGCAATATGGGGTCGCTTATATCTTCGGTGTTTTTCAAGGAAATTCTTCCAAAAATTCTTCAAAATTTTATAGTATATACTTAAATATATGTATAAAATATTCTCAAAGTTTCAATAAATTATATTCATTTTTTATAGTATAAAAAAATTCATGAAAATCATTGACAAAACGCTGTCCTAACCCTATTTCCCCCCTCAATGGCTTATAACATTAGAACGAGTCGGAATTTTCATGTAAAATTTTGGGAACATATTTTTCAATAGTTTTACTAACAATTTATGAAATAAAAAAAAAATCAATTTTTTGAACCGTCTAACCCTATTTCGCCCCTTAAGACCTAATAAGGGGGCTGAAAACTACCCTAACGTGATCTTTCTTTCTTTCACCAATGCAATCTTCGAATTAAAATATCAACTGTAAGTCCCAAGAATTTGACGCTCTAATGAGCCGCTTTTTTTTAACATTAAATGTTTTTTAAACATAATTAAAGAAAAATGTTCATTCACGAACGAATTTTTTCCATCGTGTATTATATGCTTCCGCCGGGATTGAGATTAATAGAATTTTAACACTAATTCAGACTCATTTGGGCTCGATCTAAAGCCCGATGAAAATTCGTTGTATATCGTTTCGCGTTTACAAACGTGGGGTTGAAAACCGAATTTCTCATTGTCGTGTACCTAATACGTGGCATTAATTATGATTCCGGTTGGGCGGGGATTTGGGAGAGTCGAGTGGCTGGATCGTACTAAACCACGCGTGGACCTCGGTCTCTCTCGCGAATTTTGCCCCGAGGATACGTGAGCCAAAGGGAAAAAAAGGAAAGTTGTAGAGAATGCTTTACGAAAAGGTAGTGAGGCACATTCGCCAGGATCAGTTAGATGAGGGACACGTATATATCGTCTGGTGGAAAAATAAAGGCGTAAAACACAAGTTTCGACACGCGAAGCAATATATCGAGCACGTCTCTTTTGTTCTCGAGTACTCGATGCCGGTATTAAAAGGAGGGAAGCAAGTGAGAAGAGAGTATTGGCCTCGTCAGGCAGTTTCAGCCTCAAGACCGCGATATCGTAGCGCACACCCCCCATCTCTCGTTCGTTCTTATGATGCCAATTATTTCGTTCGCCGAAGGCTCACGTAGTTCGTTCTACCCCTACTTGTGCATTACACTCGGCCGCAATGGAATAAGGGGTTTGTTTCGCAGGGCCCTTCTCTCGAGTTCCACTCGGCGCGCCGAGCGATCATAGCAAAAGCCCGGGGCACGTGTATAATCAAATTTGTTTTTCTTCGTTTTTCATTTTTCTATTTTTCTTGTGCATACAGCTTGCGTAACGACGATTGCGAGAATCATTGGTAATTGTTCGAACGATTGGGGGGGGGGGGGATTGTTAGTCAAAGAGTTTGGTACAAATTGCGTTGACCATAGGACCTTAGGCTAACGAGACACGAATACACGCTAGTCTACCTTTTATCGTAATTTCGATTTTCTTTCATCTCGTAATATACTCCGCATTTAACACAATTATTATACGTATTTGCGTAATTATTACGATCAATCGAACGTACTAATTAAATTTTGTTTTTATATGAATAATATTTGTAATATCGCGTTGAATATGTTTTCGCCAACGGTAACCGTTAATAATATGATAATTGATACGGGGTGAAAATCGTTTATAGTTCGGCAAAAGCGATATTACGTTTAATAATGCGTTTTACATTGAGGGAAAACCACCCCGAGTTATTTTAATTGCAATCGTTGGAAATCAGTGAAACACGCATTATGGTCATTATCAATGAAAACGATTTCTCTCTCGGTGAATTTGTGTAATTTGTAACAGGTGTCTCGTGCATAGATATTTTATACATATGCAGATTACATGGGTTTATAGGCAAAACGATGAATTTTCATATAACGCGTTTATAGACACGAGTGTTTCGGTAATATCGCTCGAACGATGTTTATTTTGCAAAACGACCTTTTATATATATATAGATATTCCTTTTCCTCGTCCGATTTACTCGCATCGTCGATCTCTCGCGTATGATAATATCACATATATCGTAGTCATATCTTCTGTGCGTGGTGAACCACCGACTTTCTTTGATCTCCCCCCGCATAATATTTGTTCAAGATTGTCCCTCGTAACGAATCCACTGGCTCTCCCTTGTCCATTTCTCTTTCTCTTTCTCTCTCTCTCTCTCTCTCTCTGTCTCTCTTTTTATCCCAAAACGCACGATTACTGTAACCTCTCTCGTAGTCCCAAGGGGGATGGAAAATATATGTACATTCGCGAAGGGATACGAATATATCGTTCGAGCATCAATTCAAACGAATCCTCATACATTTATTGACGCTATTAGAGGAATAAATGTTAACGTTGCGTACGTAATTTTAATTAAAATCCCGCGATTTAACGTTTAAAATAAAAAATTATTTTTCAACAATTAAATAAGAAAATTAGATATTCCACAATTTTATAAATAGATAAAAGATCCCCGTGTGTGTGAAAGGATTGAAAACATCGTGTATGTGGTTTGTTAAATAATTATAGAAATTTTATGAATTTTTTGTTGGTTACTAGTGGCATTATCATTTATTACAGGTCTCACGAGGGCGCCAATGTATCCGTTCTCCACGGGACAATATCCTTATCCGATGCTGAGTCCGGAAATGACGCAAGTCGCCGCTTCCTGGTAAGTCAAAAAATCATATTAATTTCATCCGATATTTAGCGTGTCGTTCGAACATATCGGAAATGTAGATCTTCTAATCGTTTGAGCAGCAAAAAAAAAAATTGTAAAACCAATTTGTTTCTTACTTTTCCATTCGTTGGTTTGTTAAACGGCAAATCTGGAGCTAAGTAGTGACGAAGAGTACCAGCGGTCAGTGAGGCGGTCAAGCCTCTTCGTTTCCGGTCTATTAGACCGAGAGTACCCACCCTCAGACTCCTAGAACTCACTTAGAAAACCTCGGTCCCTTCCATCCTTGTTATTTGCTTTCCGCCCGAACCACCCCGAATTGAGA
Source organism: Oxytorus armatus (assembly GCA_958009045.1). Lineage (NCBI taxonomy): Eukaryota > Metazoa > Arthropoda > Insecta > Hymenoptera > Ichneumonidae > Oxytorus > Oxytorus armatus. Next base: position 21,132,640 of record OY253751.1, on the reverse strand, counting down.
TTTTCCACGGATGATTAGATCGCCATTCCTCAATTAGGATGAGACCCTGCAAGTTTCCTTCCTACCTTTCTTCCCGTAGACACGGCAAAGTATTGTCACTCTGTTGCGACAATTGTGACGTTTAAACTGACTCTCCAGAAAATATCAATGTCTCGCAATTGAAATATATTACCGTTATATTCTCATACTCTTTCATCTTTTTACATATTTCTTTTTTTAATATTTACACGGATCTTTTATATATTTTATAGGCACACTCCAAGTATGTACCCAATCTCCCCGGCAAGTGCTGGCTTCAGGAGTCCATACCCAACGAGTTTACCCATCACAAGTTCCAGTTTACCAAGGTTTGTACCGTTGCCGTAAAATTTTGTCCAATATCATACGACCATAAATGCTAATAAACGAATTTATCATCTTATTTAGTGATCTCTATCGGTTTTCGCCAACGGGACTTATGCCACCGCATCCGGGGCTCAGTCCTCACGCGCACGCGTTAGCGTCACACGCCTTGGTGTCTTCGGCACCGAAAGCGGATCATTCTACCTTGGATCACAATCACAGGTGATTTTCAAAAATATCCTCGCGTAATGAATCATTTCCTTACATTCCCATTAATCGCTCATTTAATTTTCCCGCTCGTACGTCAACACACATTTACCCCATCTCGACCGACACGATTGCACCAGTTATCGAAATGACTTGACCGATCGATGACACGTCGCGGTTGATACAGTCGAACTAGTCAATTGAAGAAAAGAAAAGCATTGCAGAGATGTCTCTTGCCGAAGGACGTTAATATTCGTGATTCTACGATCGGTCACTTATCGTAAAACCCACGAAATGTACAAATACACCCTCCTACCAACCTCTTAACGAGAATTCGCTGCCGTGGATGAATGAAAAAGAGATATTGCGACTGAAGGATCACTCGTGTGCCCCTCTAGTTCGTAAGCTCTGTCGATAAAGAGTTTACGAATTTTGCCAGAAGGGGCGAGAAGGGACCGCGAACGAGAGGACAGGGACGAGATTGGGTGTATACATAAAATTCACGCTCATATCCATCTCTTTTGCCTCTGCTCCTCACCCCCGGGTAGATAAAGAAGAACCTTGTCAATGAGAGGATAATATAGTTTGCGATGAATGCCGCAGGGGGAAGCACGACCCAAGACGACTGGCAACCCCCCCAGCTGACGACACGACGAATCGACGAGACTGGAAACACTTATCGAATGGCATACGGGGTTATAAAGCTGGGGATGGAAGAGGAACAGAGATAGAGAAAGAGAACGAGAGAGAGAGAGAGAGAGAGAGAGAGAGAGAGAGAGCTCGAACGCCAGAGCGTCTGCGCCTGCCTTTCGCTATGTATTGATCATTACCCTCTTAGCAGATTTCTAATTTACATTAGTACATGGTGAAACTCTACGGTCACGTATATTAATACGCGAATGTGACACGAAATTTGCGTAATCAACACGAGAATTTCAGCATAAACGCCCATGTTAACGCGAAAAGGCACACGATCGTATGTACGTGTGGTTGATTTAAAAAAAAAAAAAAAAAAACCAAACCCACAAGGACGCCACCGTGATTCGTTCTATTTTTATATCGTTGAAAAATATCGTATGGTCCATCGTGACAGAGATGGAAATGGGAGGCATCAAAGGCGGACATCTTTGAAATGTGTTTCGTAATGTTGTCACAAACATGACGGGCGCAACGATCCCTTGGATACAGGTCGTAGATAAAGCCCGTGAGGCAATCTCACCGGACGACCGGAAACAACCAATCATCATTGATCCACGAGTCAGCGATGACTCAATCAACGTTTTATACATACACAACAGTCGAAATAACAATTTTCGAGGCACGATCGTAGTTTCTTCCGTAATGTACGAAAACAGTGGATAGGGACTAAAAGTCCTATCGATTATCATGTACATAGGGGAGAATAATAAATTCATCGTGATACGAATTGTCACGGGGATTTGACCAATATCCTGATATCGAGGGTGGTAAATGTTTCGCACCACACTTGCGGCGAGACATTGGCTTGTGGACGAGGGGGTAGCAACAATTCCACCTCACTCGGTTCTCGTACATACACGTGCAATGACATACATGACCACACATTCATCATCATCATCATCTTCAATTATCTCTCAATTTACGACAAGTGCTGTAAACATTTAGCATCCGGGATAGTCGAAGTTTCTTTAGGAATGCGGAGGAACGCTGATGATAGACATGTCGGACGAGACGAGAGAGAGAGATAATGAGAATTGCATTATATACCATCGGTCCTCTTCGGATACCCATCCTTTGTGAATATATAAACGACCGCAGCGCCACATAGCCCGCCAAAAAAAAAAATGCTATTTTCCACTCCCTCGTCCCTTCCACCCCCAAACGCGAATTATACATTGGTAGGGCACTGCGAGATGTAGTTGTAGAGCCCATGAATTGCAATGATGGCCCGTGCACCCGACGCCCTCCCCCACCTTCGGATAATCAATCGTAACACCCGCTTGGTGATTCGCGGCAACGAGAGACGCGGAGACACAAAAGAGATATCGCGACGTGAATTATACGAAATATAATCGTTTGACAATCGACGTTTATAAAGGATCAGACATATATTCGACGAGTCGGCGAAGTGACTGTCACCGGTGAGAGTATATACACGACATAGGCGAATAAATTACGTGACGTTATACATGAGATTCGTCGGGAGATGTTGAATTTTAAAATATCATACACGACGATGGGGCCATTAAAATTGACGAAGGAGGTGGGATAGTCCGGGGCTTTGAAGAACGCGAAATGGATTGTATATTCGGTCTGCGGAATTTTTATGAATAAACCGAAACGATGAATTGCACAAAGTTCGCGAAGTCAATAGTCGTTTTATTGTGATTCCAGATAAATGTCTTTTGGCCAAATAAGAAAAAGTTGTTAAGTTGGAAAAGTGAAAGAAAATGTTCAGCGATAGAGCAAAATATCCTGAATAACTTTTTCTTTTTTTTTTTTTTTTTTTGATCCAAACTTATCTATGCAGAGAATTCAAGCGCTTTGCACGAAATAACGAAATTGTTTTCATAAATTTCACACTGCGCCGGCGGTGATGAATAATTTTTTCTTTCGTTTCTCCAATGTCATGGATCTTTGCGCTGTGTCGAATGACAAAGAATTGAGTGCCAGCGCTTTGTCCTCCTGTCCAAGCTGTTGTTGAAGCAACAACAAAGAGCGCTGCGCAACAATTCAGACTTTGCTCTCAGTCACAAATTCTTTTGATTAATCTCATCCTGAGCCGAAGCGTTCGCTTAAATACCGAATTGTCATGGATCTTTGGGACACTTTGAACAAGAAAAAATTGATAGTCAGCGGCGTGTCCTGTCGATGCTGTTGACGAAGCAACAACAGAGAGTGTTGTGTCAGTGAGTCTATCGCCACAAACGAAAATCCCAAGTGGCGATGGAGTCCGAGTGTCTGGAACCATTGAACTTGGTGATTAAGAAGGATGGCAATAGCAACGACAACAGCGAAGCGAAGAGAATCATCGATGATAATTTCTTGACAACAGCGAGGAGCAACGAGGAGGAACAAGCCGAGACAAAGATTCATGATAATATGGCCATACTTCAGGAAGCTGTGAAGTCCAGCGAAACTGGAATTCCAGCGGCTGATCAGAAAATTCTCACTGCGCTGCACATGAGCAATCTCATGCAAATGTCAAATATGACTCTGCCCAGGGGTGTCAATCCGCCGGCCTACGGTACGCAGTATTATTTCATGCAATTGCTGGCAATGGTGGAGGCGCAACAATTAATGTGCCAACAGATGAGCTGGTCGGTGCCGCAGCACTTTATCAGAAATCCTCTGCGACTGCCACAGCCATACTTCGACGGTCCAACGACAAACCTCACAGAACAATTGTGCAATTCACAAAATTCCTCTGTCGCCTATCCCTTGCCAACGACAAAACGTGATTCTCACAATCACGAGACCAAGCAGTCCCATTCCAAACGGTACAAACAAAATCATTAATACATTCTTTCATTTTCCAGTTTAAAATTAATCAATGCGCAGGCGGATTCAGTATTTTCTTGTTTTTTTATTCATTTTAATTGTTTTCTTCCTTTCGCAGGTCTACGATAGATCAGAAAAATTCTACTTCGTTATCTTCCGACAACACAAAGGCCCAGGATACTGGACAACAAAATAATCAAGGTAAGTCGAGAGCAATTATCCCACTATCTAATTCAAAATATCAATAATATTCACAATGAGTTATGAGAACTAATGGTTCATTCTTGTTTTTTTTTTTTTTTATTTTTTTTATTATTTCACAGATAAAAAGAAACCTCACATAAAAAAGCCTTTGAACGCGTTTATGCTGTATATGAAGGAAATGAGGGCGAAAGTTGTGGCAGAGTGTACGTTAAAAGAGAGCGCCGCTATCAACCAAATTCTCGGGAGGAGGGTGAGTAAATTAAATTTGTCGATTAACGCCTATAAGAACTATTTTCTTTATGTTTACCAATCGGACGTTTTTTCGCATCAGGACTCTTACAAAACTCTCGCCACTCGAGACGTACCCTTTTTTTTTTTTTTTGTTATTTGTACCGTATATATTTTTTGTTTTTGTTTGTCGTTTCAAACTATCACTGCCGTCCATCCTGATGCGAGAAATTGCGATTTTTCGTTCGAGTCAAGATTTTGTTTTTGCCGGCGACTGAGTAAATGCTATCCTGTATGCGATCATTTGAGTTTTGCGAGCGGTTCACGCACAATTGACGTAAAAAAAAAACGAAAATTGTTATAATAAGAATACAAAGAGAAGGGAAAAATACATGCATACACATCAGTGTGTCGAATTTCAAAACTGCGGAGTGCTCTTTTGGTATTCAGGCCAAAATATTACTTGCGAACGATATGTAAAAGTGTGGAAAGAAAGAAAAAAAAAAATAGAAAAAAATAAAATAATGAAAACACAATCGCATTTCGAGTCTTATTGACTCGAAGTGTCGCTCTCTGGTATTAAATACGTATACGCTTACGACGAATCGGTGCTTTCGTTCAATATCTTCAATAGGCGAACAACTGGAAAAAGTAGACGTTCGTGTTATAGTTATATTTCGTAGATTAGCAACATTTTTTTTCTCTCTCTCACTCTCGTAGAAAAAAAAGTTTCGTCGTATCATACGAATCCTCGTCTCCATCTTGTTCAATATTAGTTAACGTGCGAAGAGGAAAAAAAAAAAAAAAAACATACGGTATCAAAGTACGATCGTCTGAGAAAGAATTAACGAGGACCATCGTAATCCCCAAAATGTTCGAAGTTCAAGCTTCAAAATAATAGAAACAAAAAAAATATTACACAATATTGTTCCACGTCCAATCGTGTAAATTGTATCCGGATGGATAACGTTTTTCGGCGTGTAACATCCCCGTTGGTTGGTATGCGGGCGTTTGGGGTATTACAAAAAAATGAGAAGGAGAAGAAGCGGAAGAAAGAAGAAGACGACGAGGAGACGAAAGAAGAGGCGGATGAAGAAACGTGAAGAAGGTAGAATAATTATCGCGCGCAGACACAGCAGAATCTTGACTCGTACGTCCGTGTAGGAGGACGCTGTAGATAAACGTTGTGCATGCTTCCATCTAACGCTTGATCAGTAAAAAAAAAAAAAGTACGCATACTTCGCGTAATTGTTACAATACAACTAACCAGAAATCTACAGAAATACTTTAGTTACAAATAGAGCATTGTAGGTGGGATCTAAGGAATCTCGATGCGACGAATATGAGAATTTCTTAACACGATGACAATGATGACGATGATGATGATGATGATGATGATGATGATGATAAAAAAAAACAAAAAAAAAAATACAACGAAGAAAGTGAAGAAGGGGTTTCGCGTGCTGGTGGGGAGGGCCGTTAAGAATGGGGGTTTTGACGTGTGTTACATTTTTAACCGATTTCGAGGGAAGGATAAAAATTGATAATAGATAAAAGAGCAGAAACAAAAATTAAATAAAACTTACATAGGTAAAAGCACGGTGCACGAATTTTGTTTTTTGAGAAATTTGAAATATGAAGGCATTTTGGGGATATTACATACGCAGTGGCACTCGCTAAGCCGGGAGGAGCAGGCGCGGTATTATGAGGCCGCCAGGCAGGAACGCCATCTGCACCAGCAACGCTACCCCGGCTGGAGTGCCAGGGATAACTACGGATACGGCAGCAAGAAGAAGAAGAGGAAGAAAGAGCGCTCCGCAGATCCCACCGGAGGTACCACTTTCCAGTGCTAGAACAGCAGGCCCTTTAATTAAAACATTTTACTTAATTAATTTAAATAGTTACGAATATTGGTTGAAAATTGAAACGATCAAAGTCTCTGTGCGTTTCTGTTTTTGTTTTTTCATTTGTTTTTTTTTTCTGTACTCTCTTTGACGAGCGGATTTTTATATATTGAAAAACATAAAAAAAAAAAAATAACCAAAATTGAATTTGGATTGTCTGTGGGGATTGTGGAATGTGGCAGCAAAAAAAAAAAAAAATACCAAAAGTTTAAAAAAAAAAAACAACAAAAAAAAAGAAACTGAGAAAAAAAACCAAAAAAATATATATACCAAAAATAAAGAGAAAAAGAACGAAAGAAAATACGAAAACGGACGTTTCGCGATGTCAATGCAATGATTGTCTGGCCAACTCCCTAAAGCGGTATTCGTCACGGAATAAATAAAACTGAAAAACGATGAAATTGAGACGAAGAAAAACGAAATTTGCGTACGGGATGTCTGGTAGTTCCCCTCCCCCCCAAAGATCGTGGTGTACGAAACGTTTTTTTTTCTTTTTTTTTTTAGTTTTTTCGTTAACAATAATTCGTACGATCGACGAGCCGAGTCTTAGCGCGTTGCCGGCATGTGGGCGCGCCCTCGATTTAAGGGTTGTTTTGATGCGTTTTCTTTCGGGAAAAAAAAAAAAAAAAAAAAAAAAACGAAAGCAAAAACGACGTTTGACGTGCGAAAAAAAAAAACACGCGCAAATTTCGTCGTAGCAATAACCGGGCTTGTCGCAAAGGTCGAATTGTCGATTATGTGACGTGAGTGAAAAATTTACGGAAAAAAAAAAAAAAACGAAAAAAAAGTACCATGACGTTCGTCCGGAAACTCTATCAGACACCCTGTAACGAATTTGAGGAAAGAAAGAAGGAAAGAAAGAAGAAAAAAAAAAAAAAAAATAGGGTATACCGAACGACGAATATAGTGGTGCAACCGAGGGGGGGCAACCTAGGCTGTTCTTCTAGCACTTTAAACGGAAAGTAGGGACCCCAATGTTATTGAAATGCTTTTTTTTTCTGTTTTTTTTTTATGTTTTTTTTTTTTCTCTTTTCGACTCTCCTTAACAAAACAAAGAAAACGAAAATATATAAATGGAAAAATGATAAAAAGAAAAAAAGCAAAAAAAACGTATATGCAAGAAAAAAAAAAAAAAAGAAAAATTACGATTACTAGATGATCTCTAACTCGAGTAATGGCAACACAGGGTGGCGGCAGTAGAATAGTGCAAACATATATATCTTTTTTTTTTTTGTCTAATATTTTTTTTTTTTCGACCATTTTTTCTGTTTTTTTTTCTCTCTTTTTTTTTTTTTTTTTTTTCATCGCTCCTTTCTTGATTAAACAATTGTTTAGCCACGGTTCTTGTGCAATTATATAAAAAAAAGTGTTTGGTTCTCTCTCGGTAGTGGCACGCGCTAGGGCGAGAGGAACAGGCCAAGTATTATGAATTGGCGCGACGGGAGAGACAGTTGCACATGCAGCTCTACCCTGACTGGTCTTCCCGCGCAAATACCAACCGAACTAAGAAGAGGAAGCGCAAACAAGACACAAACAGTGATCCTGGAGGTACCCACATGCCTCACTCGACACATTCTTACAATCCCCCCGAAAAAAAAAAAAAAAAAAAAAAAACAAAGAAAAATATCAAACTACCCCTTTTTGCCACCCTGCCCCAATCACCCAATTGTTATACATATATACTATTTTTTATTACATTACTATTGCTACACTACATTATGTTGCATGTTTTCCCCGTCTCGGGGGTCTCTCGGTCGGTTATTATCATATATATATATATACACATTTGTATATATATATACTATATATACATTTAAAAAAAAAACAGTACGAAAAAAAAAAAAAAATTACGAAAAAACGAAAACACGTACATGCCCGAGAACACGTACACCCACGATCACTTTGATATACATATATGTATTTTATTATATCGTGTAAAAAAAAAAAAAAAAAAGCGTGCGAGTGCGTGCTCTCGCATGCTTTATACATGTGGGGTGGCACGGTCACGCACGTTAACGCAAACACACATATATATACATATATTAATTACGTATATACAACTTTGGGGACGCTGGCCATCTTGCATTTGTTGTTTTTTTTTTTATTTTTTTTTTTATTACAGGGACCCAATCCGCAATCAGACAATCCTTCAAGCGTTTTGATTTCTCTGTCTTGATTATTTGTTATTTGTTTTTTGTTTTCTTTTGTTTTTGTTTTTTTTTTTTATTCACCCCTTTGTCAAACTCAATTGTACATTTCTTTCCTTTGATCGTTTCAATGTTGCCCGATATCCTCGATATATATTTTATTATTTCTTTTTTTTTATATACAAAAATTTTCTTCTTTTTCTTTCGTTCATTGTATACCACTCGTTACTCGACCCAAGTATACTCGACCCTCGTATAAGTTTTCGTTCAAAACGCCTATACAAACCGTTTTTTTTTTTTTTTTTTTTTGTTTTAACATCAAAAGACTCTGTCTCTCGTATTAGCCACAATGGAATGTTCGTTATTTATTTATTTTTATTTTTTCGTCTTCTTTTACCATCTTCCTTTTGTTCGTTTACCATACATTGCACGATTGTCAATTTGCTTGTACGAATCTCTATGTACGTCGCGTTGCCGAGAACCTTTTTGCGAGAAAAAAACAAATTATAATATCACGATGATCAATAGGTTTTAATGGAAATATATGTGAATTTTGAAATTTGTTTTCCCGAAAGGTTCTCGGTAAACGATCCAACGAAACGGATGTTTTTTTTTTCTTTCTTTCTTTCTTTTTTCTTCTTTTCGCTAACAATTCCTATATCTACACGCATGATTAGATGACATTGTTACGTACGTCGTAAAATAAAAATGGCAAGTGCAAATGACAAAAGAGAAAATCTCACAATTACTTAATGTCACTACCCGTTTCTATTTTTCGATTAATTCCCGTATTTTTTATTTTTTTTTCTCGTCAAACTAACTTCTGTCCGTAGTGATTGTCGTTTATTAGATGTCAAATTTTGTTGAAAAAAAAAAAAATGTATGTAGAAATTCCTCTTAACGTTTTAATTTTCACATTTTTTTCTCTGTCTGTCTGTCTGTCTTTTTTTTTTCTCTATCTCCTCTGTCTCTCTCTCTCTTTCTCATTAAAATATTGTAAACAGGCTAAGAACGAAAGTTTAGTATTTTGTCGAGTTACGAGGGGCCCGGAGCTTGACGATTTAATCGTTTAATAATGCATTATTAACATTAACGAATTATCCATTTTCTAGGTAATAACATGAAGAAGTGTCGAGCAAGGTACGGATTAGATCAACAAAGCCAATGGTGCAAACCATGCAGGTACGTCAACGCGTTCTCCAGACGCAAAATTTCAATAAATCTGTCGTACATTACGTTTATCCATGTGAAATTGTGAAAGAAACGAAAAAAAAAAAGGCTCATTCATCGAGTACGTGCAAAATAACGCGTCGTTAAAAAAAAAAAAACAAAAGAAAAGAAATATAAAAAAAAGGGTACCGTGTAATAATCACAAAACGAATTTTTCGTTTTGGATATTTCAAACGGATAATGCGAGATTCGAGGAAGCTTTGAGCGTCAGGGATAATAAAAAAAAAAGTATCTTTGTCGAACGAGAATTTCGAACATTTTTCAATATTGCAAAAATCGTAGTCATCGCATATCGAAGAATCCTCGAAACTCTCTCGGCAGAGTTTTCATGCAACTTGCATAAATGCTGTCACCATTTTTTTTCCACCGATATAACATGAATTTTGCCCTCTTGACGGGAGTCAATGTCGAGAGCATATATATATATATACATATTTGTCGTTTGTAACATTTGTAATTCTTCGAATCCGTCTCGTCATCCACATGTTATCGTGGAGAATTTAAAAGAAATACAAACAAAGAAAAAATAGTTAGAAAATGATTAAAAAACAAAATTCGAAACGATTATTGTCGACCCTCGCGTACGTATTAAAATACACACACACACACACACACACTTACACACGGAGCTCGAAACTCTAGCGACTGTAAAAAACGCGTTATCGCGTCAGAAAATGTGTCTTCCAAAAAACAAAGAAAAGAAAAAAACAACTAAAAGAATACTAGGAGCAAAGATCCAAAAGAGCAAATTTTAAATTGCTCTCTGGGCAAAAGGATTATTTCCGAATAGTATATTCTATACTGCTTGTAAATATACATAATCTCTATCTATCTCTCTCTCTCTCTCTTCTCTCTTTCTCTCTCTCTCTCTCTTGATCTATCTATCTTCTCTCTCTAGTTTATCACACTGTAGTTACTTTGCGATATATAAATCCATTAAACTATCCGTCTAGCGCCACTAACTACCGTAACTATCGTATTATATGCATATAGTAACGAAAAAAAAAACAAACAAAAAACGCCCTTTTATAAAATGCCTCCACGTCCCCGGCTGGGTTTGTGAATGTCATGGACCCTCATTAAAGGGGCGAAAACGAATCCCATCATCGGTCGAGACTTTTGGCTTTGTTCATTGAAAAAAATAAAATAAAAATATATATATACACACACACAGGTATCGAAGAAAGAGACTTATTCAAACTTCTATCTTGCCTTTGTAAATAAATAAATAATGTTCTGGAAAATATTTCGAAAGTTCAAAAACGGTGCACTGAAAAATTAAATCTTAATTCATGAAAATCCTTCGAAAAAAAACTTGATATAAAAAAATTACAAAGAAAACGCGTTCGTATAATATACCAAAGTACATTTGGGAGACATATTTTCTGATAAGTAAATATATAAACGTGAAAATTAATCTTCATCGCCAATCACAATCCTCACACTCCTCTTTAACGATCAATATCGAACGATCTTCAAAGCCATCCCCGTTTACAGAACCCGTTTGTTAATTGTGCTCTCTTTAGGATTGTACGACTGTCGTGAAAAATTTCAATTTACGATTATGACTTTGTGCAATAACGTTAAAAACGACGATTCGCTTAACGGTCATGGCGATGAAACTGTGTAAAAAAAATCACTAGTCAGAATAATGAAACATTTTCATAATTGAAATAATTTTGTTTTGCAGACCCAATTGTCGATGCTAAATATTGTTTAGTTAAGACCGTTCATTCCAGTCCGAGTGTACGAATAAGCGCACCGTTCATTCGTGAAATGAAGAGCAAAAAAATCCAAGAATACAGTCGTACTTCCTTGAGGGGGTGACTCCAGGAATTAAAATAACTACCCGAAAAATCGAGACATAAAACGGTTAATTTTGTTTTCTCATGACCTATTTCTCATTCAATTATCATCCCTAATAGACCCTGTCACTTTTTCAATCCGACAATCAACAATAAATTAAAATTACCCTCGATTTTGTGTATTTAAAAAAATCCATCTTTTCTCCGAGACTTTCGATTTTTTCTCCTTGGTGAATGTGGCAAAATGAAACATGCTCGGATAATTATATTTCTTGTTAATCAGTGCCGAAGGCTATTATGTTGCTGGAGGGAAAACGAAAATTAGTAATTATTCACGTTTACATCCGAAATAATTGTTATATATTTTGTGAAAAAGTACAATTCCGTTTCAGATCTCTTTATACCTCGTGCACTGGCACATTTACATTCGATGCCACAATTACGTTAAATTCCATGAACTATTGACAATTTTTTTTTCCTCCTCCCCTGTAGATCAAAGCAAAAAAATAAAATTGTCAACTTTCCGCCCCGGAGTTTTTCTGCACAACCTACAGCCTCCATACCCTGGAGTCCCCCTCCCCCATTAACTCATCGGTATTCACGTCAATTTCATTATTATTGTTTATACATTCGGCTAGAAGATTTAATTAATTTTGTCACTAAAATTAATCGTCAATTGATAAACAATAACCTGTTTCGCACATCTTAATAATGACGCGTAAATGAAGAGGGTACTTTTAGGAAACTACGCGAGTGTTAGAGGATTAAAAAAAAATCGTGATAACGAAATAAAAAGAAAATACAATGAAATAAAAAATGTCACGAATGCGAGAGAGAGAGATTCGATGCGTGTGGGTGACGACGAATACGGTGAGGGAGATATTGTGAGGTTGAATTATGAAATTGGAAAAAAAAAAACAAACAAACAAACAAACAAAAAAAAACGATGTCCGATGCGAGCGCCCCTTTAATGGCTGGTGGTTGGTTTTGGCAGCCCAGTGGAGCATGGAGCGGGGATGGGCATCCACGCGAGCATAATTCATCACGGTGTGGGAAGTAGCGCGGGGGCAGGGGTCGGGGCTGGAGGCGGTGGTGGACCGGTTGGGGCGTCGACAGCCCCACCGAACACCAACACTGCCTCCAATGCCTCCTCGCCTCAGCAAGAACCCACTTATGTTAATCTCTAGTCAAGCCTATCGCCTCCCTTCTACTGCAACACTTCTTCTTAAACAGTGGTCAGTCCCGACTTAAACCTAAGGGCCTCGCTAGCCTCTCACTCATGCCGATCGCCGCGATGTCTTTCGCGGTTTTACTTTTTCTTCAATTATTTTACTTAATTTTCATTTTTTTTTTTTCAACGCACATTTAACGAAACCTACTCCGCTCGTGGTTGCGACACCACGAGATGAGGTTTAGATGGCCCGGGGCGAGAAGGGGATGAAAATAATTCGAATAAAAATTTGGCCCGATTGTATCGTTGGGACGATAAAAAAAAAACGACAATAACGAGCGGATGGCATAGTGAGCAGCCAAGCGACGTCCCGATGCTCGCAATTGTTTCTCATTGTTGTGGCTCTTTACAGCTTTACATTATTGTTGTATTATGATTTTTCGTGTTTGTTTTTTGTTTTTTGTTTTTTTTTTTTTTTCGTCGTTTTCATTTTTATTTTTCTAATCGTTTTACATTTTTGAACGTGTTTTTTTTTTTTCTATCTCAAATTGTTATTCGATGTCGCCCTTAGCATGGCTGATATATGTAATACATAATATATACGTATATATAACAGGTTTTTTTTTTTCTTTCAATTTCGGTTCGAAAAGTTTTGTTTTATAGATTTATATATTCTAATTTTGTTGGCATGGCAATTGTTCGTCAATATATACAAATAGTATTTGCATATATATATATATTTATATATATATATCTTTACGAAATGTTGTGGTGTATAAATATTTTGTGTATTTAGTGGCCTAAAAAATGTTTTTTTTTTCAAGTTGTCATTTTGTTCTTTGTTTAACTTGTTTTTCTTATTAAACTGTTTTGAAAAATTAATTATCTAATGCCATAGAGTGCGTTTTTCTTAAGGGAATACTTAACCCAATTATATAGCTAACAATTAAAATCTGTGATTAATCATTGTCAATTTGTCATTGAACATCAATGGGACATACAAGAAAGATCGCGTATAGACGCTAGTTTTTTTTTTTTGCTATCCGTTATTTTTTCTAATTCCATGAAAATTTTACAAAATTTTACAACAAATCGGGCAACGCTTCAATTTTCATTTTGTTCGGCTGAGTACGGAAATCAATTTTCAGTTTAATATATGCAAAAGTGTTAATTGGTCGAATTTTTTTTTTTTTACGCTTGTGCATATTAATGTTTTTCTTCTAATCTACGTAAAAAGCGATCTTTTAGCAATAATCTACGAATTTACAATATTCGTACGTTCAGAATTGTTTCATATGATTTACCGGTTCGGAAGCTTTTTTTTTTTTATAAAATTACCTAATGCACAATAATTTTTGTATTAATTTCTCAGAAGAAATATTCGCATAAGCCAAAAAATTTTAACACGATTTATTGGGAAACTGAGGTCTTTTTTTTTTGTAATTATGAGTTTAGTAAATTTACGAAATCGTATACTTGAAAAATCATCATTTCGAAAATTATTCATCGTGCCGATTGCCAAAGGACGTTTTTACGTAGAATTGAGAAATTTTTTTAGAAATATAGTGATATCCAAAAATCTAAAGAAAAATTCATGACTCAAAACATAAGTCGAACGATATTTGCAATTTTTCATATTATTAACTGTTATTTTGTTTTCTAATTCGTTTCAACATGATAAAGAATTAAAAGCGTTGCCGATTTTTCATACTACGTTTTCGGAATTGGAAAAGTCGTTAATTGAAAAAATAACTTGTTTCGTCTATACGCCATTTTTTTCACGACTTATTTGCTGCTCAAAAACAAATTGACGATCATTTATTATTGATTCCATTGGTCAGCTAGATATTTGGGGTAAGTATCCCCTTATTGTAATTGACGTCGATTGCCGCGAGAATCTTGTCCTATAGGCAACAAAAGTATACAAAAGAGAAAAAAAAAAGATACGTGGAGCCAATGACGATTGCAGCTTTAATGTATTCCTGAAATTTATGAATTTTTACTAATTTTTGTCTCGTACGTACGGAAAGAAATTAAATAACTCGTCGTAGTATTAATTGATAACTAAAGGTTACTTGACGATTCAACGAAATTTTTCAACAATATCACAAAGTCATTGTATATTCAGCTGAGAGATTTAATAATGAGAGCCAATGGCAGAGCGGTAATTGTCTCGACTGGAGTGCTGCAATTATCAACGGGCTCGAGCTCCCGTTGTCTCCGTAAAAAAAAAAAATTGAAGAAACGATCTTACATATTATCCTTTATTTTTGCAGTCGCTTTATTCGTCCACCTACAAAATTCGTCCCATGAGATTTTTCGTGTATCACATTGGGGTGATTTAAAAAAATGACATTATTATTTTTTAACATTTCATTGCTCATCCGGATTCCTTCGGCTTGTGGCCAGAGAATAAATATTTAATGTTTTTTTTTTAATTTGCCAACACGGAGATTTTTGAGAATTTCACAAATGCAAATATTACCGCTACATCGATTTCGAAAATTCTTTTCATTTTATTGAATTTCTTTTTTCTTCGCCATTAGTTTGCTCATTTGTTACATTATTTTTTTTATTATTCGGCGACTCGTTTTTCAATGATAAACAAAAAATATCGCTGTTTTTCGTGACGTCTCGTGGAATCATAATGACGACGATGAGCAAAGGAATCCTGACAAAAATTGAAAAGTAGAAAAATGTAAAGAAGTACATAAAAAATTAATGAGACAGAGGAAGAAATCGGCCAGATCTTTTGTTCTACAAAAATTGCACGTTAATCAGTCGCCTGATACTTGCATTCGGAAACTCTCAAAAAATGGTAATTTTCCAAAATTTCGATAAGCGCAAGTATTTCATGGATCAATGTGATCTAAAGTTTAAAAAAAAATCCTTTTTTTAAATCACCCTATTACCAATAACGCGATTACAAAAAAAAAGACGATCCCTAACAAGAAAAACGAACGATAACCATTTCTTTCGACCTGCGTGATTAATTACGACGGCCTTGTTTAAGTTATCGTTTTCCCGTGCATTAAAAGAAAAAAAAAACTATATTCCCAAATTGTATGCTTGTTCGAACGAGACCTTTTGAGCATGGCATTTTTCAGCGAGTGAAATATTTCGAGTAAACAAAAGAGAAAATAAAAAGTAAAGGCACTTTATCTCTCGCTCGTAAAAACTCTGCAAAAATAAAGAAAAAAAAAAATGAATATAGGACGTATAACGATGCACGCGAAAAATCTCTCGGCACAACGGGCAATATATATCCGTGAGAGTAAAGGAGTTTTTACGCGCGTAATAAATTACACGAAGCCTGATAAATGTTTCTTTATTTTTCTTTTAATCAATGTTCGACGTGTGAAAAGCATGGAAGATATTTTAGTCGATACATTCTTACGTTTATATAATATTTCTTATTTATTATTATTTTTTTCCACTTGCTAGAAGTACTGTAAATCCGGCCGTACGAGGGTTGTTCGTCAATTTTCATGATGACTGAACAATATAAAATAAATATCCGTATACAATTTAACGAATACGTAAAAATAAATCATTTGACCGATCCAGCCCTCGTTACTAAAGTTATAAAGGAAAATTAACTGAGTCATCGTGAGACTCACGATAAATCAGTTAATTTGCCTCTATTTTCGTAATTACATTTTTCTTCATTTTTGTTTTTTTTTTTCGCAACAATCCCGAAAGACACAAAATCACCGCTGACACTGTGTTCGTCGACGTTTTTTTCAGACGCAAGAAGAAATGTATAAGGTACATGGGGGAGGGAGGAGACGGTGACGGTGAGGTCGACGGTGACATTGACGACGATCATTCCGAGGACAATCTTGGTAGCGTCGGTGAGGCCGGCACGCCCGAGGACGACGAGTCGCTGAGCAGTCCCGGTGGTTTATCGGCGTTGTCAAGTCTCGCAAGCCCGTCATTGGTACTACCGTCGCCATCGAGCCTAGCGAGCCCTTGTCCCTGTCCGTTAACGCCACCGGTGCAAACATCGTCGTTAACGACGACGACAACGGGTACGAGCCAAAATTCGTTACAGTCGGTCGGTGGTCCGCCTCATCGTAATCCCGTCGGTACGAATCCCCACGACGTCAATAATCCGCTGAGCGTGAATCAATTGACGGGACAGTGTATAAAGAGTGACGTTGGTGGTGGTGGTCCCTCGGGACCATCGAATCCGGCTATAAGCGTCACGTAGCCCTGGCCCGCCCCAAGTGACAAGACTCTACAAATCGGTGTCATCGGGGTTCAACTAAGTATACTTTCGGTAAGGCTGAACGGACTTCGTTGTCGTGCTGGATAAATAAATTACCGAGACGAGCGAACAACGGGGTCCGTCGTTGAAGGGAAGCGAGATACGGAACGACGGAAAAGCAAACAAAAAAAAATGAAAAATATAAACAAAAATGTAACGAACGAAAAAACGTTGTCCGAGTGGGACAACGAGGCCCGCTAAGAGGTACAACATGTGCCAACGATAAATATTAAGATTTAAAAACAAAGAATGCGTGTTTTTGTTGATTGGCTGAGGGATGTGTTTTTTTTTTATTTTTTTTTTTATTATTTTTTTTTATTGGCATGCCACTCGTGTTGACACTGGTTCGAGACACGAGAGGAAAACTCGCGCCTAAATTTGCGCGAAAAAGGGGCCCGTTCGCGTTGCGGAGGGAAACAGCGAATAGAGTGATTAATTAAATTGTCAATGATCTTCCAATGCCCTCGTAAAAAGCTTCTCGCGAAAGGATCAATTGCCGGGCGCGACGTATTTCGGGTTCGATCAACGGTCGCTCCGGAATTGCGCTATTTGCACGATTGTTTCTAGACGACGAATTACCGTCGTCGACGTGTCGATCAATTTCGCAAAAATCTTCCGCGCGCAATTCCGACTCGAACGGCTGAAATCGACGATATGTCCTCTCTCGCATGGAACCAGTGTTGTCGAATTATCCGGAAAATAAGCGCAGAACAAAATCGATCTTCGGATACGTTCAATTTTCAACGAATACGAAAATAACGCAAAAAGAAAATTATAGACGAATGAATGAATATGGAAAATTAAAAAGTAATGGGAAAAAATGAAAAAAAAAAAAAAAAAAAACCGAACAAAAACAAATGATATAACACGGATTTATGATGCAGAAATACTCAGGACCAAGTGTCTGGCTGTAGTCACCCTCCGCTCGTTTTGGAAATCGCGTGCAATTACGCCAAGTGACTGACTGAGTTTTTGTTTTCGTTTTTTTTTTTCTGTTTTTTTTTGTGCTCGTAGCTAAAAAAAAACAAGAAAAAAGTGCGCGTGACCGCAGCTTGCAGTCCTTGTTACGTTGTGATGCCAATGACTGAGAGGTCATGTTCCTGTGCCAGGTACTATATTCTATTGAAAGGTAAAAAAAAACGAAACGAAAAAAAAAAAATGTAATTATTATCGCGGACATAGCCGATGGTTGAATCGAACGCGTTTTGCGTTTATTAATATTCTTTTTTTATTTTATTTTTCGTTCGACTTTGACGCGTGAAAATACCCCCGCCCATCCCTCACTATCGTCTGTATGTAATTTGTTATTTTTTTTTAAAGTCTATACACATTTTTGCGATTAATTAGCGTTTAAGAAGTCCCTCCCTCACTTTTATATTACGAAAGTTCGTAACCCCGTTTGGCACTCACGATCGACTCACTCATCCCTCTGATTGCGAACGCACAGACATTTTTTTTTTTTTTTTTTTTTTCACGATCTATCGAGCGCCAGAGTAATTAAAACCGCGATTCGCTAGGCATCTGTCGATTTAGAATTTTTTCCCGCTTTTTTTTCTGTTCCGAGCGTATTGGGAAAACGTATGTGTGAATTGTCCGTATGGCGTATTACCGTAAGGCCAGTATTGTGAGTTTTTTTTTTTTTCGTTCTTTCGGAAAAAGTGATTAACCGACGCGCCAAAAATTCGACAACAATTTCTCAAAATTTAATCGCTCCAACCGACGACAAGATTTTTTTTCTCTTTGGCGTATTAATTGTGTATGAAAAAAAAAAATTGTTTAAAAGTAAGAAACGTTGCTCCAATGATTATCATTGATGGGCCGTTCACTTTCCTAAACGATTTTGCATTTCCCAACGAACGGTTGAATATATTGTTATTATTATTTTTTTCTCAATCGACGAATAGCATTCTCGTGCATTGATATATTTTCTTTCGTTTTTTTCTTAACATTCTGATATTTCGTCAATAATTTCGTTGAAGCAGCGTCGCTAAAACATCCCCACGGGACAAAAGAGCGTGTCACGTTTTAATTTTGCGGATTTTTAGTTTTTTTTTTTTTTTTTACAATACTTGCGGACTCAAGACTGTCGATCGGGTGGAGGGCGGAGGACCAGCACCAAAAGTGCCAGAAAAATAACGAGAAATGAGAAATTTTCCTCACCAGTTTCGTGAAATTTAGATTATCGATTCGGTACAAACTTTTTTCTTTTTTATATTCAGTAAAATTGAAAATTTTACGAACTCTCGGGGCGTGGATCGCACGTATCTCCGAGTAATTAAAAAAATTTATATACATCACTCTTAAACGGTCGTTTGTGTTTCGTTTGAAATTGGTAAAATGTAAAAATTTGAAAACTGAAGAAGAAGCGTGATACTTTTGAACGATCCACGGTATTCACAATCGAGCATTAAACCATCGAATTGTTTCGATCTTGCATTTATTTTTGTGCATTTATTGTTGCGCATTTACTTTTGTGCATTTATTTTTATTATATTTTTTCAATTCTTCGGGTAATCGTCAATATTCATATTTTGGCCAATCAACGACCGTTACAAACGTTGTTTCGGTAAAATTCCATGACGGTCGAATTACGCAAATACTAATGGTAGTGCAATTTTGTTTTCTTCAAAACGAAAGTGATGTAAAATTTTTATCCTCGTTATTACGTCCGTTTTTTTTTTATTTTGTTTTATTTTTTTTATTGCGACTAGGAAATTAATGGTGAATGCACGTTGATGACGCGGGGATGAAAAATTGAAAGCAGTGGTGTGTGTTCAAGCAAATTGACGCGAGAGCGAGCGCAAACAAAAACCATCGACGTATACCCGTACTTGCGGTGTACGTAAAAAATTCTACTGTTAAAAATAATAAATAAATAAAGGACGAAGAAAGCAGCGAAGAAATTCTGTATCATAGACAATTAGTAGCGTAACGATTCTCTTTTGTTTTTTTTTTCTCTCTCGTATTGCACGATCTTTCGGTGCAATTTGTTTGTTTCCGATGTTTTATTTTCTTTCTTTCTACCATTTTACCAACCAAAAAAAATGCAATAGGATTCTAATGACGATTGTTTGAGAAGGGGGAAAAAAAGAAGTTCACTAGGAAAAAAAAAACGCAGCTATTGTACATAATGATAATGTTTAAGGTGCATTTATTGTGAAGATGGGGAAAGTGCAATGGCCCGATGCGGATGGAAAACTTTATGGAGAAACAAATTGTATACGCTACGAAGGTGCGAAGTTAATTCACGAAAGGTGTTAACACGTTGGGGGACAAAAGACAAAAATTCTTGTCTGATCATTGGAGGAAAGGAAAAATACGAAAAAATACGAAAAATGTCTGTATGGCGAACAAAAAAAAAAACCCATTATTACTGTAACGCCTCACTGAATAGTAAACTAAACGTGCCATAAGAACATCATGCCAATATTATTGATAATACACATATTTTTTACATTAACGATCCTTTTCGAATCTGCGTTCTGTCAGTGGACTCTGGGTTGTACACTCAAACGTGTGTACGTTAATGAAACGGGGTGTGCATTTTTTTCTTTTTTTTACTACTTTAATTTCGCCATTTGTCCAACTTTACGAAAATTCATGTACCTTGCCGGTTTCGTACCTGATTCGTCTCAGTCCCATTTTTCTCGAATATTGATATTGAAAGGGGGGGGGGGGGGGGTGTGTAGGATTTCACTTGAATATCTAGTTACCGATTATAACGTTAGAGAATTGCCAATATTCATTGCGGCATCAAAATAACATACAAATATCGATGCTCCATGGACTCAGCCGAACCTTAAGGAGACGTTAAATTTTGTTTATTTAACCGAATTGGAGAATAGCAAAAATCCGACACTTTTGATTTTTCGGCACACTAGACCGAGTGGATGATACAAATTTCAATGAGAAATATCGTAAATTACATTATTCTACTACTGTGTACGGGTACTCAAATTTTTTTGATCGGCAAAAAAAGTAGGATTTTATTTTCAAAACTTTATTCAATTTTACGCATCGAAGGTCTGCCTTGTGAAAAAAATGTAATTATTTTTTTGATATTATTTTTTCGAAAGCATGTTTTCTATTAAACTCTGGGTCATTTTACCGTGGAAGCGGACTTCAAGATATGAATTTTGGAAATTTCATAAGGTATGCGTTCGTAAATACCTCCAAATCTACCGAACATAGACGTCGATTTTAGACGACACTTTTTACGTAAAATTAACTAATTTTTTTAGCAGAAACAAAAATACCAGTATCCGATACAAAAAAAAAAATTCAATATCTTACGATCACAAAAGTAGTCAATAGAACAATTTTCCATATATATTGCCGAAATTTTCTATCATGTATTCGGGTCTATTACACCGAAGAAAATTCAATTGTCACAAATTTCCGCTATACTTAATGTTTATAAATATCAAAAGCTCGCCATTCCACTGAACATTTAATAATCTTCAACGTTAACACGATATTTTATTCTGCTATTCATTTGGTTTTCGTACAAAAATTGAAAATTCACCGCTAACGTTATTACCGGTATCGTAGATATTTCGATTAATCATCCCGTAAAAAAAAAAAGAAAAGTAAAGAAAAAAATCACGATGCCAAATTAGTCTACGATCTACGGGAATATGTGATTCATTTATTTCATCACGATTTACATTATTCCATTTTCAACGTTAATTAATCAGTATACTACGTAATATATTTAAAAACACTTTCATGCCGACAAGAGCAACTTTGATATTAAACGGTTTTGAATATAACCAGCTGGTGTATATCCAAGATTCCAGAGATAAACCCAAGTACGAGGAAGATCGAGATAAATGTTTGTAGGGAGAAGGGACAAAATGCAGAGCCAATTGGTCGATAGCAATAGCGGAAAAGAGAAACAAAAAATGCACACTTCCGATGAATTTCAAGCTCGAGGCTCGAATTCCGAAAAAAATTATTTGACGTATCATCGAGAGACCGTGAGAATGCGCGACCGAGCTATTGACGCTCGTTCGAGCACGACAATGTTGTTAGCAACGCGAGAACGTAATAACTGACGGGCGTAGCTGCAAAAATAAAAAAAGACTATAAAAATAAAATTAAAAAAAATTGTATGATGTACTTGTATGTGTGACGATTCTGTAAGACTCTGCGCGTGTGGGAATTGTTGTGTGTAACGAGGGAGATCAAAGCAGTTTCGTGTATACCGTGATATATGACCCGTGTCCAATTTGACGTTTTCCGAATGTTTCGTCAATTAACGAGACTAATCTGAGAGAGAGAGAGAGTGAGAGCGAGAGCGAAAGTGTCCGAATTTCGTTTGATCCATGAACGGTTATATATAGATCGTTGATGGGTAACGATCGTTGGTACATTTTGAATTGTTTTTTCGTTTTTTTTTTTTTTTTTTTTTTCAGATCCCTGTCAGACCTTAGCTTGAAATCCACAAGTTTGTAAAAGTTCATTAAACCTGTTAAAGTTTTCAACAAAACGAGAATACACGTGGAAAAAGTAAGATTAAGAGATTCGTACGATCGTGCCCTTCGTGACTATTTATAACCACATATTGGCATATAGAATTCGCGACCCAGGGGCCTAGAATTCGTGCTGATTTGTAATAATTCAATGGAATATCAATCAAGCACGAGTCTTTCCGTGTGTGTGTGGGCACGCGATGCGTGAGGAGATCGTTGTGAGTGTGTACGCTGTGTGAGTCGAATTTGGGGGTTACAATATCGTGTAACACATGACGAACAAACAAGACTCGTTGAGTCGAACGGGTTTCGTCGATTCCGCGTTTCGCCAAATAAACAAAAAAAAGAAAAATCGAAAAAAAAATGGAGAAAAAAGTGCTTGTATTATATTGTAAAGTATATGACAGTTCTTGCTGCGTTGTACAGTGTTTTCTAAGTATCTAGTTTATAGAGTGTAATAATTGAGAAAACAAGAAGCAACACATACACACACACACAACATTGTATTTACACTAAATAAGTGATCTGTATCAAATTCATTCTCGTATAGCCTGTACTCCTACTCATGTAGATGCTAAAAGTGATTTGTGTCATATAAAAAAAAAACTATAAATAAAATTAGCAATTTGAGAATGTTGTCGAGCGTGAGTAATTAATACTATTCTCGAGGACGTGAAAATATACAAGATTTTTCTTTTATCCATCAATCCTTCAGCGAAAATCCTCTCGACGATTTTGAGTACTTTGTCGCGCGACGGATTGAATATTCGATTCTCGAATTGCTCCGGAACAATAGGGTTTATATCGACGATGATAAAATGTCGAAACTGTTGGTAATTTGCAATTATAATTAACCGATAAATTGTCGAACTAAGGTCCAGATTTGTCTTGGCACGCTTTTTGGAAAGTTTTGTGAATTTTCAATATGTTTACATCCTTAAACACTCCGTTTTTTTTTTAACTACAAAGCTTCGGATCACGTCGCGAACTATTTAGGCAAAGAATTTCGTTCGCTCGGGCTATGGATGAAAAAATAAACCCGTGGGTTTATCAATTTTGGTGTCCGTATATACAGGAAGCTTTGTAAATGCCCAAAAATTATGACGAAGCATGGTTGAAGTTTCAATTCACATCGTTTCTTTACGTCTCAAAATTTCAAGAAGTTAGTCGCAAAGATTTTACGAAAAATTGAAAATTCGAAGTGTGTACAAAGTTCGAGCAAAATATAGTCATTTTTATTTTACAAAGCCTGCGTGGGGACACACACGTCTCGACATTGTTTCTAAATGTGATTTTTCGATTATTTGTCAATTCATTATTTATCGATCAATTCGATAACTTCAAATGTGCAATAAATTCTTACAGAATGTTCTGCAATGTCTAGCGATCATTGCCAAACGTTACAGCATTAGAAAAAAAATCGTATCCTCGAGAAGATTCACAAAACAAAAACTTCAAATATGCAATAAATTCTTACAGAATGTTCTGCAATGTCTAGCGATCATTGCCAAACGTTACAGCATTAGAAAAAAAAATCGTATCCTCGAGAAGATCCACAAAACAAAAAGTTGAAGATAATCGATAATTGAATCAGAAAGAAAAATAATCCTGACTCAAGATCGCGCGCAGAAGCCACGGTTATCCCGGTACGTAATTAACATTAAAATAAATAAAAATATGGAATTACAGAAAATAATCGACCGCGAGTAATCGAAGTAATAAATAAATTCTCGAAGGAAAACGAAAAAACAGACAAAATTTATTTTATAAATTCTTCAATGGCCAAGCCCCCTTCCACGGTGTTATCTTTTGTCGCACAATGGTGGACATTCGTTTCTCGTATCACCGAAGAAATGAAGGTTCAGTACGTTAACGGCATTGATGGTGTAAACAGTGGGTGCTTTGTAGTTGCAATTAGTGACAAAGTGCGAGGCGAGTCTCTCGATGGTCCGACACTTGACGACGCAAGCAGCACCATCGTAATTGCCCGCACGAGCAAGCTCGTTGCGAGCCAGTGGATCGAAGAGATAAAATTTTCCATAATGTTGCATAACCGCGACGGAGATATTAGAGGTGTGCAATATGCCGGAGCAATTGTTACGAAAGAATAGTGTCAAAGATTGTAGTAGATCGTAGACGTGAAGTATGCCAGCCGTTGTATGACGATGTATGTGGATGTTAGCGCGAAAATCGCCGATTACGAAGACCGTCAGTAGTTCAACGGGCGAGAGATTTCGCGCGCCCGGACGAATGACTCTGGTGGTGTCGATGTGAAGTAGATCGCCATATTTGAGAATCGAATCGACGAGCTCCGACGTCCAAACGGATGGAACGTGCAGAGCACCAACGACTATTGCAACCGCCGCCACAGCGGTACTTTGAAAACCCCGACTTTTAATATCAAAGGTATGATCATTTATGTGCAAACTTCCGCGTAAAACGTCAATGTCATTATCGACAATTTTAAATTCCGTTATAACTTCGACATCGAGAGCGGGCATTTTCTTCGTCGTGGTAACGGGAATTGCGGGTAAGTTACAGGCAAGAACTGGCCTGAAACCAGCGGGACATGGCAACGCCTCGATCAGCGTAGTTCTCACGATAACCCGACATATGTCGTAATGACCGTATTTCTCATCATCCTCGATATTAGCGAACACAAGAGAATAAAGAGGTTCGAGACAAGCGAACCACATTACGCACGATGTACCATTATCATTGCGCAAACCGTCGTAACCCCGTGGACGTGGATCGTACATAAAGTAGACACCATGTTCCCGCCAAATGGCCGTCATGTAACGGCCAGTTACGAGAACGCCAGCGCGATTCTTCTCGAAGAATTGTGTCAAACCCTCGACGAGATAAATCGGCGACGGTGGCGGAGGTGGTAGCCTCTTTGCTTTGCCTTTCTTCGCTTTTTTCGCCTTCGGTGCTTTCTTCTTTTTCGCTTTTCCCTTGCCCTTGACTTCCGGTTCCGGTGGTGGCACTGCGATCGGACCGGATATCGTCGATTCCTCGACATCCGCGCTCATAACATTCACGCCAACGTGAAATACTCTAACGATTTCGTGGGGTTTGAATTTTTCTCTGACCGGACGAGCTTTCGATGTTTCCCGATGTACACTAGCGCCAATGACTAGTAAATCGTTGAGTGTCTTTTTCGTCCATGTTACCGGATTCTTAACGACCGACATAGCTAGCGCAACAATGCAATTTGCCGCTGTTTGTTTGTTACGAATTTTTTCCGGAAATATATCCGATCCCTGATGAATTCCACCGTGTAATACAGCGCGAGCTTCGCCCTCGACCCCGCGTAACTTCTGATAGGCGTTCAATGGCGGTAAATTTGACGGACGCACGGCCGGACTCGGATCAAATTGCCACGGTGGACGTTTGTCCCAATCGACAACTTCGATCGATGTTATCACGTAATCACCCTCCTTACCGGCGATTTCTTTCAGATATTCGGCGAAAACGTTTAAATTAGCGAAACGGGCAATTCGCGATTGTCCATCAACGTCACCGTCGCTTTTCAACGTTCCAAATGGCACAAGGGAGTAATAAAAATTCCCGTGCTTCCATACACCAATGTTAACGTTATCGGAGAGCGTCAGTGCTCCGGAAGCGTGTCGTTCGAAAAATTTCTGCAGACCCATACGGATATCTTGAACTTTTGGTGGTTTACCAGCTAGATCACCGGCCTCAACGCTGTCCTCGATCGTCAGATCGATTCGACGATTCGAGAGAAAAAATTCTTTCGTTATCTCGTTGACACGGGGAACGGATGTTCCGCCGAGTCGTTCGACACATTGCGAGTGAAGTTTATCCCCGGTTACGACAACTTCGTCGAGTACCTCGTTGCTCCATTGACGTGGCTCGTAAGCTTTGGAAAAAATAATTGACATTATCGCCGTAGCTGCTGTCTGTTTTTTTCTATTCTCTTTGTCGAATCTCTCGTCGTAGATCGTTGTGTTTCCCACGAGTTCCCATAAACCCTCGGATTTCTTTGGGAAACGATGCCACAGATCATCCGACGATGTTGTTTTCTCCAAACGTTCGGACTCCGGTACGCGACTCTCGTAAACGTTCGCCATTGTAACCACATCGATCGCGAAATTACCGTCGGGCTTCTCGACCGATAATCGTAGACTAGATGCGAGCGCGGGTATCCCCGTGAACCACATTACAGCGGCAGTTCCATCTTTCTCCGTGGGAATACCGTTGGCATCGCGTCCACGCGGATCCATCGTGAAATAAACATCACCCTCTTTCCAGATCGGCAACATCGACTTGTCCTGTCGAAATATACCCATCGAATAGTCCCCGAAGAATTCCTCGAGATTCGTCTGAAGATCGGACATTTTACCGGTCACCAATTCCTCCTCGAGGCCCACCGAAGCCCTATTGACACCTATGTCGAATTCTTCGCCAATCTCGAACGGTAACAAATAATCCCTTGCCGCTGTTTCACCCTCTGTCTCCTCTTGCTCCGAAGCACCTCGTAAATTATCGAAATTCTTCTGTGTCAAACGATCACCAATTTTCAGAATATCGTCGACAACCTCTCGATACCAACGATGAGGATTATAGAGTTTTTTCATGGCAAGAGCAACGAGACCATTGGCGGCTTGCTGTTTGTCGCGAGTCTGACTTTTGAACATCGTTTCGTTGGCTTGATCGAAGCTACCGTTCAAACAGCCACCATCTTCATTGATCCCGGTGTAAGAATTGAGATCCGGTCTCGTGGGCGTCGCTTTGTCAAGCTCGATCTCTTCCTCGTTCATTGGTTCACCGATCGAAATAACTTTTAACTCGTGAATGACAAAGTCATGGTTACTTTCGGTATCAGGATCGATATTATTCTCGATAAGACGAGCCAATACCGTAGAATCGATTGCGCGAACGACGCAAGCCGTTGCATCCCCTTCCTCGACTCCGGAACTTCTTTGACCAACGTTGTTTCGCGGATTTGCATCGTACAGATAGTAAAATGTCACCTTTGTTTTGTCCTTCTGTTCCTCCTCGGATTTCCACACGGCGACCGATAAATCCTTCGTCTCGACAATGCCATACCGATGATTTTCAAAAAATTGTCTTATGCCTCTCGATAAATTGGGCATTTTATCGTCGTCATTGGCCTTGAGATCACCAACGATCGACGATTCGTGCAATTCGATATTGACTCTACGTTTTTTCACGTAAAGACCTTTCTTCGCGTTTTCCACCAACAATTCACGATTCTCTTCCTCTCCCGGTGGTAAGCACCAATTATAATACTTATCGCCGTCTCTAACAGCCTCGTCAATGATATCCTTCGTCCATTTGTCCGGTGTTTTATCGCTCGCATTCACAAGAGCCACGATCGGCATCGCTATACCTTGATTACCTTGACTCTCAGCTTCGAAACTGTCGTCTCTGTTGGTTATACTTCCGCGCAATATCCAACTTTTTCCAATTTCACCGGGCTGAAATTCCCTCCAGACACGAACGCCAGGCGCGTCTTCGATCACCGTTATACTTCGTACGATAAAACGATCGTTCTTCTTAGCTGGATCGATGTTGTTCAGGAAAACAGCCACTAACGAGTCGAGATCGGAATAACGTATAACGCAACATTTACCCTTGACCTTCTTCTCTCCAATTACGGCGTCTCCCTTTTTGCCAGCTTTGCCAGATTTTCCTTTCTCCTCGATTATCCTAAAGCCCGTGGCGTCACACTGGCGCGGATCAAATGTGTAGTAATAATCGTCCTGCGTCCAGCAAGCTAGAGCCATTGAACTACACTCGATTATTCCATCTTTGTTTACGAGAAAAAATTCGTCCAATGCCCGTCCAAGACTCAGTACCGAAGGAATCTTCGAACTTATCGTGCCCACTACAGTAAGAAGATCAACATCAACGAACAACTTCTTCTCATCTATCTTTATTATCGTGTCATCAAGATCAGCAGCTGTCATTGTTTTTATCGTTGGTTTTTCGGCTTTAATCTGAGCATAAAGAGCATCGCCGAGAACAAGAATTTCGTCGAGTTTTGGTCTTAGCCAAGTTTTCACCGGATTCACCTTTTTCATTGCAATAGCCACGACACAATTGGCAACGCTCTGTGCTCCTTTACTCTTGTACATTTCGCTGGTTTCGTGCGTCCAACCATGAAGAATCGCCAGTTTGTCTGACAACTCTTTGAACGTCGAGGGCACGTTCACTTCCATGTCGTAATAGGGATAACCGGTATCGAGTGATTTGAAACTGATGAAAGGTTCGGTAGCTAAACGTTCGTCTATGTTGTAATTCGAGATTGTTATGGTCAATGGCTCTTTGTGTATTGCTGGCGAATTTACGATCGTTGATTTTTGGCCCCTCGGCGGTTGACTCGTGCAATCCAACGTATTCTCGTCAACGTCCACGGGATTTAACGCGCGAAGAATATTCTTGTCCACAATTAATTGATTATCACCGTCGTCCAACGATACTCCACGATTTATCAGATTTACCCGTAAAACATTGACTCTGTCGATGCAGTATCTCGAGTCGTAGCGACGATCGAGATTTCCGAGAAACAATTCGATCATGTCGTTGATTATTTTGAATCTCACGACACAAGCGACGCCGTCTTTGTTTCTCGTACCATCCGCCGCGCACGGCGACGGATCGTAATACATATAACCGACGGTCGGATGATACCAAACGGCAATAGAAGTTCCCTGCGCCGTCACAACGCCCGAATCGTTGAGTTTGAAAAAACGGGCCAGACCTTCCGTAAAATCTGGACAACCGATACTCGCGCTAAATAAATTACCGTAAACGTTACTCTCCTCGGTGCAAACGAGACACTTGTAATCGTCGATGTAAAATTCTGGATAAACGTGACTCGTCGTTAGATAAACACCGGGATTAACGCGATTTCTCGTTGCGCTTATGCGAAATAACTTGTCCCCGTGTTCCAAGATACGATCGACGAATTTTTTCGTCCAATCTTTAGGCTCGAAGAGACGACCAAATACTATGGCGACCACCGAGCACGGAGCTGCTTGATTGCCTCGGCTACGTTGCTTAAAATGTGGCGAATTCATGGCATATGTACCCCGAAGAATCGCCGAATTTGATGTTAATATTTCGAAACGATTCCAATGACTATCGGCATCGGTGCGTAATCGTTTTTTTTTCTTCGATGATTTATCCCCGTCGGATTCATCTTCAAACGCGACATTTCCATTGTTTACTTTCTTCTTGGATGGATTTCTCTTCAATTCCGGTCTTTCAATCCGAAAATTACGAAAAGTTCGGTACGTAAAGATAAACGGTGAAAGTCATTTGAATTAATGTTTATATACTTACTCGGCCATTATTCTGGATCAAGTAGTACGAAAATTCTGTTACGACGAATTTTTAAGATGAAGGTTATTTATCTGACAACGTTTGTCAAATTACCGCACCCAATATTATAGTCATTTGCTTGTCAGATGTTGATAAACGCATGGTTATAATATTTGGTAGATGGCTATAATATTTATGAAAAGTAAATTTATTTATAAAAAAGTATTATTTGAAAGAAAAAACCTAAACCGTGAATCGATAGAACATTTTTCAGTGAAAAGTATTCACTTATAATTTGTAGAGACGATTTCGAACATTTAGCACTCACTTGACTCTTGTGAAGGGCATATATTATCAACAAATCGGGAAAAAAATCTAAATTACCCAGCTAACTTCACAGGGTTTAAATATTCCGGGAAGAAAGTTCGAAAAACCATAACCCTAACTGACTAACTTCACACTGATAAATTCAATACGCGGCACGAGACATTTGAGGTTGGAAACTACGTGCAAACGGTACAAACTACTACCGGTATAACGTTTCATCTGCGTAGTTCTCTGTGTTGTTATAAGAATTACGAAATTCTAACGTTGTCAAACGTTATTATAAACATGTCAGTAAGTATCACGAAACAAAAATCATTAAATTACTTCAATCGTCTATTCGAACAATAATTCAACTTCGTTTTTTTTTTTTATCTCTTTCAGATAGCGAAACAGGTAACACGATCGACAGTGTTTGAGAAAAAAAACTATAAAATGTGGAAATCCGCGAATTTTGTTAATCGTAAATTATTTTCTCTAATAGCCGCAAAATGCTCACGGTGATCACAAGGAGAAAAAGCGAAAGGAAAGTATTTTAGACTTGTCCAAGTATCTTGAAAAAAATATACGAGTTAAATTTGCCGGTGGACGGGAAACCGCTGGTATACTCAAGGGTTACGATCCTCTTCTAAATCTCGTACTGGATAATACCACGGAGTATCTGAGAGGTTAGCCCAAAATTTTGAAAAAAAAAATATATATTCACATATGTCTGTTTCAAGACTATACAATAGTTTTTTTTCTTTATTCTTTCAGATCCTGACGATCCGTACAAACTCAATCAAGGTACAAGAATGTTGGGACTCGTCGTATGCAGGGGTACCTCCGTAGTACTGATATGTCCCGTCGACGGAATGGAATCGATACAAAATCCGTTCATACAGCAGGACAGTTAATATGATAACTTAATGTAAGTCCGAAGAATCACAAAAGTCATTTTTTTCTTTCTATCCAAACATCTGTGCCGCGTTAAAGTAATGTGATTTGACACACAGGCCTCTCGTTGTATACGAGAAATACAATTTTGTTATTACGTCTCAATGACAAGCCATACGCGATAGTTGAAAAATTGTTTTTGTTTCTGATAAAATACATTTTTTTCATTCCATAGCAAAACTTTTTTTTATTCTCTCTTTGCAACAAATAAATATTTCCTGTGTACTCGTACGTAACACTTTTCAGCCTCCTTTTACTAGATATAATTCTGCGATATCCTGAATTATAGGCCGTCCAAGCAATCGGCTTGATTCCAGAATAATCCATACTCGTTTTGTCTTCCGTTATTCTTTCAGGCGACTACCACTATGCGCACCGGTCCAAGTAGTGCTTAATTTCACAAAAATTGTTTTTACACACTTTTATCAATGAAACGACGGTAATGCTTGACGATCGGAATAATAATCGTCGTGATTTATTACGAAATGAGAAACGATTTATAACAATTTCTATATTTTTGTTCAATATCTTCAAAAGTTAATTCATACTTCTATTTCATATTTTCATTTTTCATAACTCGTTATAGTCTATCCAAGGTTTGTGAAAAGTCTCAAGTCAGTATCTAAAAAATTGCACGAGTTGAAATGATTTTCCGAAAAGGTTTGGAACATTCAAAATGTCAATTTCTTTCTCCTTAAGATGCCTCTAGGAATGTAGCTCGTAAAATTTTGTTTCTATTACAAATCCATCGAGCTTGTCCCATCAGGTTGATTGCAACAAGTTTAAGACTTCATAGAGATTGATCAATTCCGCAATTCATTCTCAATTATTTGCAGAATTTACAGATAATTAACAAAGTCAAATCACCCTTATAAGACAAAATATAGGAGTTACAGGACTCTACGAGAAAGTAATATGTTCTTTTTTCCGATCGCAAACAATACCACTCATTCATCCAAACTTTATGGTAAATTACAGCGCTTTTAATTTTCGACAAATTTTAGTGACTCGAGACCGCTCAAGCAAATTAATTAACCTCGCGCAAACTTCGACGACGAAGAAAATAAAAATTTTCTTTTAGTTGAAATATCAATGGTTTCTGAGACGCTTGACTGTTTTTGTCACCGAACATGGTAACACGCATATTTAACATCCGTGTAAAATGCGCCCTCATAGCAATGTTATATCAAACAAATAAATTCGTACCAATGTGATTGATGATCGAGTAATTTTTATGGTTTTTTCTATTGTGCCTCAAGCAGATACGCTGTGATTTAGGCCGCGCCTGAATTACCGTCAGTTCTAACGTGTAACAGTTTGTAAAAAAAAATTTTTTCAAAGTTCAACATACTTTTCGACTAGTTCGTACCACCGTAATCCACCTCAAACAACATCAAAGATCCTCGTCTTTACCTAACGTTTGTCAATCCGTTCCAAATTCATTTCTGAGCCAGGGATATTGCTTGGGACACTCGAAGCACGTTTGAAAATATCTATAAGATTTGAGAACCCGCGAGGGCAATTTGCACGAACTCGGTAACTCACAAGCGACCTCGTACGGCTCGTAATGTCTTCTCCGACATTTCCAAGGCTCGAAACTCTCAAGATCCCTCAGAGCGGTCGGTTTTCTCATCCACTCGAGAACCTGATTACTCGTGACGAAATATACATCCGGTAGTCGAAGAAGATCGTCGAGGAATTTCTGTAGCCAACAAAGCCCAATTTTTATTGTTTGCACAATCTATGTTAAAGCCTCTCTTTTTCTCTCTCGCGCACTCTGAACGTGAGGACATAAACGTTATTGAACTTACGGTAAAAGCATATAGATTGGCTGGATTCTCGAACCATGCCGCGTGAAAGTGAAGACCGAAAGGTGCACGATTCGTAATGTAATGTCTCTTAAAGTTCAACATGAGCATCTTGTAGATTTCCTCACCCGACGAAGTCTGCGTGCAATCCTCAACCGTTGCGCACGTGTATTCCTACAATTTGTCAAGATAACTATGTGTACATTTTTTTTTTTCGCATACAAAAATAATTTTGAATACCAATTTTGTTTTTTTAAGAGGAGAGATCGGTATGATTTTTCTTTAAATCGTATAAGCTTATTCTAAATGCGATCCATAGATCGGATTTAGGATAATGTTTATCATTCATTTACGCTACGGGTATTCTTTTTTTCGGTACGAAATTTTCGACACGATTTTTATGAGTAATGCGTTATTATGCGAAACGTTTCTACGATTATGTTAAAAAATATTCGGATTCCATTTTTAAAAAAATTGTAAAAGGAAATAAAAATAAATATAACTCGTAATTTTTTATTTCTTTAACAGAGATTCATTTTGAAAAATCTAACGTTTGAGATTTTCGATACGATTTTGCTTGTGAGAAATAAAAAAACAGCAAACAATCACGTTTTCACCGATTTTTTCGCTTGGAGCGTTAAAAAAAACCAATTCGATTGTTGTTATTTATTAATTTTTTTTCACTTACCCCTGCTATGAGCTCGTTAAGAGGAATTTCCCATAGACCCGGATACGCTCGGGTCGGGCATAGTTGTCCCGGAGCTGAGCAATCGTGCGGGGGCTTGTAGTCGAGGGTGTAAGGCCACAATGGTGGATCGGTGAACGGCGCGATTATCGAAGAATCGTAAACGAAACCGAACTCCGACATCATCAGAAATTGACGATTCCAACCGACCCGAAGAAACGGTACTCTCAAGCCTTTATCGTTGAAACACGCATCGATGTTATTTATTAATTCGTTCATTGTGTTAAAAATGCACGAAACAACACGTGTAAACTTTTTTATATATCTACAGAGAATTTTTCCCGAATTTTCGAAAATTCGTCGAACTTTTTGTTTAATAAGAATAGTGATTTTGAAAAATCGAAGAAAAAAAAACAAACAATTTTGTATATTATTTCAAATTAATAATAACGAACATGTACGAAATTTGAGTATATTGCTAGTTCAAAGTAGATTGATATTCTGCAAAATTTCTCATGCACAACGTTACCCAAAACATATAAAAATTTCAAATATTACCTTTTATATCTTCCATTCGAACTGCACCGTACTTGTTGATGATATTCGCTATTCCGACCATTTCATCGAACCAATCCTCGATGGTGGCATTTCTCGACCACCATTCCTCGGGTCCACGATGTCTGAAAGTCCGAAAAGGCCGTGTTCGGGTTATTTCATAGAGACCTTTATTTTATCCTCTAATGTTCACATCCTGCGAGGCTAAAAATCTCTTACGTGACCGAATGGGCGGCGATTTCGTGACCGGCATTCCATAAGAATTGTACGTCACGATAATTCGTGTACTGATGGCTAACGTAGAAAGTTCCACGAATCGGACAACCGTTCGAATTTTTTCGTTCGTCATTGAAGAGCTCTGCCAATGTGTTATTCAAACGTACGTTTTTCATTTTCAATATTGAAAAATATCGAATATTAAAATATCGATACTTTTGTAGATACGCAAGGACGTGGTTTGAAAAATATCGTGGTTTAAATATATTTATGTATAAAACTTATTTCTCAATTCCTCCGGATTTTTTTTATAATTCGAAATTATTGTCAATTAAAAAAAGAGCAACTCACTCGCGTAAAGATCGAAATTTTCGGCATTAACGGCATCGTCAAACGTGATTGTTATCATCTGCGGTATATCGGAAATCGATAAATTTCCTGGTATCTTTTTGCCATCGTTGGAACACCAGCAATTTGGAAGCTTACATTTCCAGGGTTCGCATCGAACAGCCGCGTTCGGATCACTCTTGCCTTCTACAAATTTTCATTTCGTCGAGTTCATATCTCGCACTTTCTCGGGTTATTAAATAAAAATGATGAAAATTAAAATTTACATATTTAACAGACTTTTTCAATCTTCCTTGAGGACGCATTGTTATTTTTAATTAAAATCATTTGTTTCTCTTCTTTAAGTTGATAGTGTAAGGTTTCCTTGATTTCTAATGCATTTTTTCGAAAAATTTCAAAATACAATAAATTCTGAAAGTTTGTATCGATTTTCTTAAAATTCCAAATGTTCTTCGATGGTACTCAATTCATGGCATGAAGTTTCAACAAGATAGTCGACAAAAGTAGACGAACTAAAACCTCAACAAACACATACATTCTTCCATTTTCTTGGAATTCTTTTCCGACGTTATTGAAGTTTGATTTTTGCAGCCTCGTCATATGCATACCAACAAACACTCACATACATTATAACATAAAAAAAAAATGTGCATTTTCCAACGTTTTGAGATAATTTGAACATTGCCACAAACTGATAGAAAAAGTCGTATCACCATAAAGCAAAGCTTCCTCTATGAGTAATGTAAAAGATTGAGAAATTCGTCGGTATCTTACCGCACCATCCTTCGTCCGAACCGTCGGGACAGTCGACGCTACCGTCGCAAAAATAATTATTTGGCAAACAAGTACCGTCGCCACAAGCTAGATTATCGTCCGCGCACTCGCCATTCTCCAACAGTGGTTTTGGTGGTCGTTCCTCTGGAACATACTTTTCGAAATTTAAAGTCAACCTTCCTCGCAAATCGTCATTCATTGTGCTCGTCATAACTGAAATAATCGTTGAACAACAGAGTTCGTAAAAAAAAAAATCTCGATAACATACCGGAAGTTACGTCGCAATTGTCGACGTTCGGCTTGAAGTCGCATATCTGTCGTGAAACGTCGAACAACAAGCCCTCCGAACATTTAAACTCGAAAACTTCATTGTCTGGAAAATTAATGAAAAAATAAATTCATATTTTCCACCATCTCGTACAGCTCCAAGTATTGCAATGAGATTGACCGAAAAAAAAAAAACAAAATTATTTCAAGCAGGAATACTGAATGATTATTTGATACTTTGAAATTCGATCTTAACCTTCAGGCAAATCTCCATAAGTTTCTCCGTTCATTCGTGAGATTATTAAATTTTACTTTGAATTTTAATAATAGATATTAAATCATGTGAATTGAGAAACTTTCAGTATATAATTAGAATCCTAATTATCCTCGATTAATAGAAAGTATATATCCGGCAAGGACATTATTCGATATGTCGAATCTTTCATTTATTTATGCGTATAAAAAATAATATTTCAACAAATACCGTATCTTCGTTATTTAAATCGCGACTAAGAAGTTAAACTGCGGAAGATCTCTGTCAATAATTTGTCTCTTAGACCCCCAGCCTATCAAGTTACATAAAATTCGTAACGGAGTTTCAGGAAATGAGGACTCTGCTTCTGGACAGCCGTTAGTGCGTTGAACGCACAAAACCGATACGTAAGAGGAAAAAGTAATCGAGAGGAGGAGAATCGACTCTTCTACTATATAAGAACGCTCGAGCTCCGATGCCAACAACCGTCGTTAAAAAGAATGTTCACCTAATTAGATATCGCCGGACCAAGATGATTGGCTTGTATAAGCGAACCGTATAAAGAATTGCGTCGTTTCAACATTTTCTTTTCTCCGATGTCTTTACTAGTGGTAGCCAATTGAAATTTATCTTCATATTGTAATTATAACGATCTACTTTTTTATTTTCTTCAATTACTCTTTGCGATTCATCGTATTAACGAGACTACGTACGAATGATTAATTAGAGCATTTTTAACGATCATCGTTTCTCAAAAATGATGTTAAATAATCACAAATGAAAATTTTTATGTTGTAGGAAAAAAAAAAATCGGATCGAATGGACTAATGAGAAAATCGACAAGACCACGGTTTCTCGGTAATTAACGGTAGAAAAGAGCGAATCGTTGCGGGGAACCAGTACTCGAAAGAATGTGTTAAAGAAAAATCGGATTTCTTAATTATTCGATGTTTCCTACCTAAGCATAAATAATATTTGGCGCATTCGGACGGTGACCAGACACCGTGGGCCGGTGTATTTGGATTTCTGTAGAACTTGCTGTCCTCAATACAAGGCGCCTGACTCGATGGCTCTTTTCCCCTTGCGCTCGAGATTCCTGCGCACAAAAGATCGAAAGAGAGAGCATGTAACACATACACCGAAACGCAAGCGCACACTCGCTTGTTTCTTGTATGTTTATTATTTTTTAGAGAAAAAAAAATGTACAGCTTCCGTTAGACGATATTTATACGAGGCTTTCTTACAAGGCTCACAATCAATAGAGAATATTGTGGCGCATTAAAAATAAAGGAATTTTTTTTATTTTTTTTATTAGGTTCAGTATCACGTACCGAATGTGAATTAACAAAAATGCTTACAAATTAAGGAAGCGGAAGTGCCGCCATTTTGAGGAAAACCTAATTGGCCAATATCTCCGTTACCGTGCACTTTAAGCCAAAAATGGTAATAACCTTTCTTGTAGATAATTGAATTTCCCATCTTTTTTTCCAAACAATTTTTTTTGTATCACTTACCGTTTACGACTTATACGACTGTTAAAATTTTTTTATTCACTTTTTGACCTGCATCTCTCCTAATAATTGTTTAAACAATAAAATGCTAATAACTTATCTTTTAAATTCATACATTTTCCACAACTTTTATTAAAAACTTTTTTGTCTAAAATTAATATTCTCAAAGTTATAACGCGTTTTTATTAGCCTTCCACCCAGTAGCGCAACATTGAACGCGTTATAACTTTGAGAATATTAATTTTCGACAAAAAAGTTTTAAATAAAAATTGTCGAAAATGTATGGATTTAAAAGATAAGTTATTAGCATTTTATTGTTTAAACAATTATTAGGCGAGATACAGGTAAAAAAGTGAATAAATAAATTTTAACAGTCGTATAAGTCGTAAACGATAAGTGATCCAAAAAAAAATTATTTGGAAAAAAGATGGGAAATTCAAATATCTACAAGAAAGGTTATAAACATTTTTGGCCTAAAGTGCACGGTAACGGAGATATTGGCCAATACGGTTTTCCTCAAAATGGCGGCACTTCCGCTCCCTTAATTTGTAACCATTTTGTTAATTCACATTCGGTACGTGATACTGAACCTTATTGAAAAAAAAAAATTGTCGATTATTTTTAGTGCGATGCGGACAAGAGTAACGAGCTCCCTATTGATTGTACTATTCCATGGCAAACTCGTACCCTCATCGTGCTAACGTTGGTCGGCGATTTAAAAAAATTATGCACAACTCTAAAAGACGCTCAGTTTTCTCTTTTTTTTTAGATTCTTTTAACTCACGATGTGCTATCAAATTTTTTTTTAATATTCTAGGCGAAACAATAAGTTTGTTTGATTTTTTAAATCCGGAAAAAACTCACAAGAATCCTGGTCGAGCGATAAAAAATGTTGACCTACAGACCAGAGTAGGCCGCCATTTACTTTCATTTTTTTCAAAATATTGTTTAGTAAAGGAACTACTTAAAAATGCGGAAGTAGCTCTCGGATGATATTCAAAAAGGGCTCTTTTTCGTATTGACCAAGCAGGGTCCAACAAAGATATGCGCCGAATTTTTAAATGTGAAAGAATTCTCAATTTAGCCTTTGTCGCGTGTACAAAATGTCACGCTTGATGCCAGAATGGACTTCGGTATTCTAAATTTGGTCGATGTCGTCTTTTTGAAAAAAATAAAATAAAATAAAAAAATAATGTTAATAACAGATAGCTCTTTGGAGATTTAAAGAATTTTGCCTGAATTTTTAAATTGAGCCAAAATTTAGTTTAATTCGAAATATGTTTAAAAAAAATATATGTTTCAACACCGGTTAAGGTTGAGAGATATTGAAAAAAAATTTGAATTACCTTGGAGAGTCGGAACAATAGTGTAAAAAAACTATGATTGAAATTTCAGAGGGATTCGAACGTCGATCGAGTTGGCACGGAATGCGTTATACTGAAGAATATTTTGAAAAAATAGATGGAGAAGCAACAAGAATCATTGGAAAAATTGTTCGAGATAGATCAATTTTCTCGCGGGCCACTTTCTCGTTTTGCCGCATGATCGACAGAAAATCGCTTGGAAAAAGAAACACCAGTAACAATAATAAGATTTTTATTATTATAAAACGACGGTGTAGTACATGTCCGACGAGAGAAAACGCTACTGCTCCGTATGTATATATATATAGACGTACTGCACCGTTTTCACTTTGTAACACGAGAGGAAGTGAAACTTCCGGTCTCTCGGCGTTGCACTTTTCCTTCCTTTATTCGGTTTATTTGATTAAATTTTTTTCATTCAGGACATCAAGATCATCGCGCCGAGCAATTGGAAGACAAAGAAATTTGCAACCCTCATTACTTCACCGAGTGTAATATAAAAAGGTGGGATTTAAAAAAATGTTTCAAGTTTTGCAGGAATAGTAATTAGTGTGTCGAGATGTCCGAAAATTTTTTAACTTTTTCATTAGTTATTTGATGATTTTTTTTTGTGTAATTCTGAATTTAACGAATTTCGTGTCTAATTAATAATTTAACGACTATAATGTCTAATCAGTAATTACCAGGATAATAGACGAATATCACAATTAGCACTGAACTCAATATCCACGAGTCCTGCATGTCTCACATCGAGAGCTCCGGCAAAAGTCGGACTATTATAATGACTTCGTATCGTGTGGCTCGAAACTTTCGAACTGATGCACCTCCCACCGTGAGCATGCCTTATATGATGAGCAGCCGGTTTTACCGCGCCACAGTCTCTCGTTGCCGATCATTCTCGCGACCGGCTATAATTTCACTTATATACTTGGGATCGAGGATCGGTGAAATGTGGACGGTTTCGACGGGTGTCTCGGGGAGTGTTTGATTCGACTTCTCGCTTCGTTATATACCAATGCTCTTCTTACCTCGCCTTTAGCGTTCTTCTCATTTAGTCATCTTCTTCTCCTTTTTTTTTTTATCGACAATATGAGTCCAGAAATCGTGTCTAAGCGTCCAATGACCGTGTGACCGCAATTGAAATCTCATAATACGCTTGGCGAAAGCGTCGTTTTTTCTCTGATCTAATGACTAACGATAGGAGACACATTTCTCAATATTTTATCTCTTGACACGTACATGTTTTGCAAACGAAATTGACTTTCGCGCTCGAGTAATAAATTATACATGCTGACAGTGGCCAATTCATTTCATCTGTTATTAGCGGTGAGCAACGTCATTTTTAACCTCGTTCGATGAAAAAAAAAGTATACGCAGAAATACATTCGATGTTAACTTTTCGTGAAAAGGATATTTAACATACCGTTAATTTAAATCGTACTTTGACTAGCGTCCTCATTGAAGCTCCAGCGCTACGGTAGTCAAATGAGCAGTCAGGTTTTAAAAAAATTACGTTTATTAACCTTTGTAGATTATCCGAACGTAATTAGACGTGGCCCGTTTCACATCCATGCGTTCTTGACATACAAAGCCATTGAGACAATAAAACTCTATCCTATGCATAGGTTTTTTTACGTTCTATATGTAACGTACGCAACAATGGTAATATTCTGTAATAACGTATTGTTACATTTAAAAATATTGGATTCGACGCATGCGCAACGCTTATGCGACCCTTGGCGGGGAAATGATGAACCTTATGTTTATGGGGTAATGAGAGTCATATATTTCCGTCCATTAATCATTTTTGTTAATTATTCAGTTAAAGATAAATAATTTTTGTAATGTTTTTCGTGCTTTGTAACGTTGCTTGTGGGGTAATAAGGGTCATTTATCTCGTTGCAGTAATGATTTTTTTTTTATTATTCAGCTGAAAACTTATACTTTTCGTAATGTTTATAGTCGTTTGTTTCTACGCGATGAATTATTGTAACCGCAACAAAACGAATAAGTAATTAAATGAATATTTGTATAAAGTTATCCAAAAGATCTGGCAAACTTGGAAATTATAATATAAATATATTTTTTTAATCGATCTTACGAGAGAAAGTCTAATTGTTGCGCGCGCAACTTTTTCAAGAGCGCCTCCATCTCTCGTCCGTATCGGACATCGAACTATGGCCAAGTAATACACTGTAGTACACCACGTCACACCACGTATAACGGCCGAGTAAACATTGAGTTCCGCGAATTGCGGTCAACTCGCATGGGGCTCTTTTTCACGAAAACTGCTCTCGTTCGAACGTCAATAATATTGCTTTTATTTTTCTCGTCATTTTTGTAATTATGAATATATGGCTTTTCGTGACAGTGATATTGTTGATTGTCGGGACAACTCGTGCCACATTGTCGCCTCCTGTCGACAAGCACAGGAAGGATAAAGGAAAATACAAGACCAAAGTGAGCGGTATATGTGCAAATGTCAAAAATAATGACACTTTTCACGTTTACAACTAATCCCTTTGCTATTTCATTATTTTCGTAGAGTTCAATTTGTCCATTTGTTGTTTAACAATACTTCGCGTTTGTCACTTTATGTGCGTTGTATCAATCACTATTTTGCTTTTGTTTTTATGATCGCAGACAGGACCCACAGAGAACAATGTCTTCGGCAGAGGTTTGGTTGTTCGAGATCCCAAGGCCTCGGATATTCTCAAGGAATCCGGTCTCTATTACACGGATACGAAAGAAAGACTTTTTAACGGCGAAGTTCTCGGCTACATTACGCCCGTAAGTCGTTAGGGAACAGCTCGTGAGAATTGCCGCATTGGTCTTAAGTGTGCTTTCACGCAAACATGTGCTGATTGACCGAAACACTTTCGCTGCTCCACTGCTCCGTTTGACGTTATTTTCTTACCCACTATATATGTACATAGATATATTGAAGTTCATCATATATACTATTAGAATTAAACAAAATGTCCTGAAACGCGCTATAAGCTATATTTTCATTTGTAGCACAAGCATTTTTTGCTGTTGCAAATAGAATACCATTTTCATCTACATTCCTCAATTCATCCCCCTTAAAGATGAGATACGCCGAATGCCTAAGAATGTTTTTTGTCAGATAACACAATTACTTAAGAATATTTGGGAATTATCGTAGAATGCAGTGCGAACACAAAAAATAGTCGAAAGGAACACGTCAAGAGCTCTATGACAAATAAAAAAATTGCTGCTTTTCAGTGGAATAACGAGGGCATGGAAGTAGCCAAAACTTTTCACGGCAAATTCACTTCCGTATCGCCGGTATGGTTCACATTTCCAAATGGCAATGTAAAAAAATTTCAACTGCCGACGCACGATGTGCAGAAAAAATGGCTCAAAGATATAAGAGCTGCAAACACCGGCAATCACACATTGAAGAGTAAGGATATGGTTTAAGGACACTTGGTCATTGAAACACGACAAGATAACATTTTTTTTGGTACACTGTAGATTAGGGCGATTTTTTTTTCGACTATTTTTTTTTTTTCAGTTTCCACCCGAAATTTTGTTGGATATGTCGAAAAAGAAATTCCCTGAAAGTTACAGCCCTTAATATTAATTCTAAGTACTTTCCCTTAGCGTGAGAAGATTTTTCATCTAAAATACACGTAAATCGAATTTTTTTTTGTTCAAATTTCTATAACTCAGCCACATTTTATGCTATCATATTGTTCTTGGTTTCGATTTACTCGGAATAAAACATTCTAAAAAAGTGCCTTTTGTGGCGAAAGTGTAAATTGTACTGGTGAGTTGGTACGGGCCACTGAAGTTGATTTTTACCAAAAATTCTCGTTTTTTTTGCTGTTATCTCCGAAACAATTAATTTTACGAAAAAAATGTAAACGAAAAATTAGTTGGAAATCTAATTTCCTACAAAAAAGGTCCTATCGACCCAATTGCTAAGATTAATATTTCTTGAGATATTGAACTTTATTTTTCTTTATTTTTTTAATTATTTAATATTTCATATTTTATAAATTTAATACTACTCATAAGTTAAAGTTCAATATCTCAAGAAATATTAATCTAAGCAATTGGGTCGATAGGACCTTTTTTGTATGAAATTAAATTTCTAACAAATTTTTCGTTTACATTTTTTTCGTAAAGTTAATTGTTTTGGAGATAACAGCAAAAAAACGAGAATTTTGGGTAAAAATCCACTTCAGTGAGCCGTACCAACTCACCAGTACAATTTACACTTTCGCCGCAAAAGGCAGTTTTTTAGGTTGTTTTATTCTGAGTAAATCAAAACCAAGAACAATATGATAGCATAAAATGCGGCTGAGTTATAGAAATTTG
Organism: Oxytorus armatus; assembly: GCA_958009045.1. Taxonomy (NCBI): domain Eukaryota; kingdom Metazoa; phylum Arthropoda; class Insecta; order Hymenoptera; family Ichneumonidae; genus Oxytorus; species Oxytorus armatus. The sequence goes on along the minus strand of OY253751.1, from coordinate 21,089,476 downwards.
AAACAACAAAAAATTCGATTTACGTGTATTTTAGATGGAAAATCTTCTCACACTAAGGGAAAGTACTTAGAATTAATATTGAGGGCTGTAACTTTCAGGGAATTTCTTTTTCGACATATCCAACAAAATTTCGGGTGAGAACTGAAAAAAAAAAAAATGTCGAAAAAAAAATCGCCCTACTGTAGATGGTACCATTGTGATTCAATCCATGATAAAGCACACACTAAGGTCAACTTTCGGACAGACAAAATTAGTTTCCTAAAGCACCTTGCACCAGTCAGATGGCTGGAAAATTTTTGAAAAATTGTTTGCACAAACTTTTCAATCAGACAAAAATCAAGATACAAACTTGCCGGATTAAAAAGCATTCGACGGGAACTCATTGTAAAAATGTATTACAGTTTTGCCGAGAGTATTGTTCGAGCAATGGACGACCGAGGAGATAGTTGCTCTCAATGCTGATAATCATAAGAAAAGTCAATTAGTAGCAGTTTTAGCGGAAACTGCTAAGGTAAGCACTTTTTTATTGCCTTCATGGAAATTCAAACAATTTCAATAAACGCCATTAACCGGTTTGATGCTTCAGTCCTTTCAATTTCGTGGCTATGTTCTCGAGATATGGAATCAATTTGTGTTCACCGGAGTGAACATGAAAGTCGTTATATCGCTGATAAAGTCTCTGGGAAAGAGATTGAGAAGTAAACATTTGGAAGTCATTTTAGCAATTCCACCGGCTCGTGGGTACGTTAATTCTGATTTCATTAAAAATGTGTGCAAACATTTTATATCCATTAAGCAGCGAATACGTTTTTTGATAATTTTTTCTTAATATATTCCGTAAAAATTTGTCTTCGTCCAAATACTTTGCCTTGATTAACACCTGAGTGAACCAAACATTTTTGTTTCTCACGATCATTCACGAGTTATAAAAATCTTACGTATTTTCTGTCTCAATGATCCAAAAAAAACTTGTTTGTTGTACTCGTCTAACCGGTTGATCTCAACGTTTTAACAGACCGGAAGCGCAAATATTTTCGCAAGCATACTTCGACGAATTGGCCCCACACATCGATGCCTTTTCACTAATGACTTACGACTACTCGAGCGTTCAACGACCAGGACCAAACAGTCCGCTCGATTGGGCGAGAGAATGCGTCGAGAAATTGGTACCGAAGGACGAGGATCCGCGACGCGCTCAAATTCTCATGGGTATGAATTTTTACGGCAACAACTTTACACCCGACGGTGGCGGACCTATCCTCGGTTCTCAATACTTGAAACTGCTCGAAACGTTAAAGGGAAAGATACAGTGGGACGAGAGGAGCAAAGAGCACTTTTTCGATACGAGGCAAGTTCGAAATTAAAAAAAATCATTCCAACAGTCACTCACACGTGTTTCACTGACTTTTTCGTATTCGCTTCTTTCAGAACTTCCGTCGGCACCGTTTACGTATTTTATCCGACCCTCTATTCCATCAAGCATCGATTGGAACTGGCGAGAGAATTGGGCACGGGAATATCGATCTGGGAACTCGGGCAAGGCTTGAATTATTTCTACGATCTCTTCTGAGCCAATGTATTTTATTAATGTTTTTTTTTTTTTCATTATTCCTGTCTTTACGAAGTCCGTAACAACGTAAAGCTCCCATATGTGATACTAAAGTAGTCTTACGCTAAGACAGAAACGATTGTACGATAATTAAATGAAGTTTAATGATATAACGAGGCGTCATTTATCGTCAATTTGTTATTTTTCATTCCGATAAAGGAAGCGTTTTTCTAGTGATAAAAAAAATAAATTTTAGAAAAATGTGCGTGTTAATTTTTCGAAAAATAAACGTTCGCGTTCTAATACAAACGGACTTTAAACCTATCGAGTTAAAATTTTATACATACCAGGTAAAAACTGTGGTAATAAATTTGCATTTATTTTTCGAAAAATGCTCGCTTACCGCTCTAACGGAAATTTTACGTTCTAAGAATTAAAACGTTAAACGTACATAGACTAGGTGATCAGGAAGTTTCATGTTAAATTTACCGAGAATCGATTACTCACTTTTTTACGAGTGAAATTTAAAAAAACCGCCCCTCAATGCTTTAACTCAAACAAATTACGAGGAAGTACTGTGCTAATTACAATTTACAACTTTATTCCTTTCGTTTTTTTCTCGAATATCCAAAATTTATGTTGCACGCAAAACCGTATCAGTGAGCTGACACTCGTTAAAACGCCGCGAGACGTATTGCCGATTGTTAACTTTTTTCGCGATTGATCCTCGATTCAGTTGTCGCTCGTCCTGTCCTTTTAGCATCATCATTGACTGCGGTCCTCGGAGTATTTTGTACATTATGGTCCAGCACAGTTTTGCCGGTAATAAGCTAGAAATTTCACGAATTTAGTTGGTTAACGAGCGACAAAAAACGATTAGATCGAAGATTTGAGGTTTTTTTTCTTCGTTTTTTTTTTTTTTCAGAGAGAGAGATTCCAATAGAAGATGTAACAATGACGTACCATTTGAGAGGCAAGAGGAACTTTGTCGAGGCTGGTAGTGTTACGTTTATTTGATTCGTTAATACACCAACGACTATTTCTTCGGCTACGTAGTCCGGTTCGAGCATCGGCATAAGTCTGCAAAACGTTGAAGTAGACAATTTCGTAATAATGTCACGGCACAGAAATTTAATTGTTCACGACCAATATAACGTATACTTTCTACAAAATTACAGCTCACCGTGGTTTTACACCGTTAAACATCCCGGTGTTTATGAAATACGGACATACGAGAGTCGTGTGAATTCCATCGTAATCGTGAGCCTGTCGAATTGAAACGACATTTCTTCTTTTTATCACGATATTTCCGATAAAGTATACGTCGGGGCATTTACCGATAATTTTGATTGTTTCCTCATGGAGGAAGGTCTTTCTTTGTTACGTGAAAAAGAAATTATTTCGTCATTTCCATATCGAGGAGCATCGGGAACGTTTGAAAACATTGAAAAGTATTAAATTTTAGAGAAATGTTTTGTGTGCGTGTGTGCGTTGGCAAAGAATTTCTTCTCACCGCAGAATTACTAAATCCATTGGGCTCAAATTTCTTACGCAAATAAACAATTTTCTATTTTTTTTTCTCCGCGATAAATTTCAAAATGATCAAAAGCAAAATGGTATAAAATTTGCGACGAGCAATTCTAGGGACGGGAAAATCATTCAAGTGTCGATAATATATAATTTTTTGCAATTTATTTTGGGATAATTGCAAAAAGATGTGTATCGTGATTCTGGCAATTTGGATTCTGGGATGTGGAATAGTCCACATATATTAATCCTGTTGATGAAAAAAATTAATAAATAAAAATTAAAAAAAAAACATTGCCCTTACTCTGAGTTCCGTGAAGAGACTCTCGTGAAATCCCACTGCGGCAAATTTAGTAGCTGAATAATCTGTGCAATTGTATGTACCGAGAAGACCAGCCACACTCGCTACAGTAACAATATGACCGTGATTCTCCTTCATCATGTCCTCCAAAAAAGCTTTTACTATCTGGAATTGAATTTAAAAAAAAATAGTTCGCGGTTTCTTCATCGCGGTATTTGTTAATAAATAATAATACCACTGTTGGAAAATATCTCGCTTACCCAATAGTGCGACATTATGTTTACTTTGAAAGTCTTCTCGATCTCGAGATCCGGCAATTCCATGAGAGTTTTGCCGCAAACGTAACCAGCGTTGTTTATCACGATAGTCACCTTCACGATTTGATAAATATTCGTTTTATTGATATTTGTAAAAATCATGCGATCAAGACTAAATCGCAAGTGTATATTAGGGCAATTTTTTTTTTTTCGACTATTTTTTTTTAGTCCTCACCCGAAATTTGGTTGGATATGTCGAAAAAGAAATTCCCTGAAAGTTAATTCTAAGTATTCTTCCAAAGCGTGAGAAGATTTTCCATCTAAAATACACGTAAATCGAATTTTTTCTTTTTCCAATTTCTATAACTCAGCCGCATTTTATGCGATCATATTGTTCTTGGTTTCGATTTACTCAGAATAAAACAATCTAAAAAAGTGCCTTTTGCGGCGAAAGTGTAAATTGTACTGGTGCGTTGGTACGGGTCGCTGAAGTTGATTTTTACCCAAAATTCTCGTTTTTTTGCTGTTATCTGCGAAACAATTAACTTTACGAAAAAAATGTAAATGAAAAATTTGTTGGAAATTTAATTTCCTACAAAAAAGGTCCTATCGACCCAATTGCTTAGATTAATATTTCTTGAGATATTGAACTTTATTTTTTTTCATTTTTTTTATTATTTAATATTTCATATTTTATAAATTTTATACTACTCATAAGTTAAAGTTCAATATCTCAAGAAATATTAATCTAAGCAATTGGGTCGATAGAACCTTATTTGTAGGAAATTAAATTTCCAACACATTTTTCATTTATATTTTTTTCGTAAAGTTAATTGTTTCGGAGATAACAGCAAAAAAACGAGAATTTTGGGTAAAAATCAACTTCAGTGACCCGTACCAACTCACCGGTACAATTTACTCTTTCGCCGCAAAAGGCACTTCTTTAGATTGTTTTATTCTGATTAAATCGAAACCAAGAACAATATGATAGCATAAAATGCGGCTGAGTTATAAAAATTTGAAAAAAAAAATCGATTTACGTGTATTTTAGATGGAAAATCTTCTCACGCTTTGGCAGAGTACTTAGAATTAATATTAAGGGCTGTAACTTTTAGAGAATTTCTTTTTCGACATATCCAACAAAATTTCGGGTAGGGATTGAAAAAAAAATAGTCGAAAAAAAAATCGCCCTAGTGTATATATATTTTTTATCATTCACTAGCTATATCTTTCAGGATAAAAGATTTACAAGTACATTTTTTTTTCTTTTTCATTTTTCACTACATTTTGTGTCATCCAATCAAAAATGTCTTCAATGATCATTATTAAACACAAGTTTCTCGCGAATAACCCAAAACTCAATGCGATTATTTAATCGAAAAAGTTTCACGTTTCCGTCGATGTTGTGAAAAATACGATGGTGTAAAAAACGTCCGGAATACATTAATCTGCTAGTTATGTAGAAAAATTCATTTCTAAAGTTTCCTGGAATACGTAACTTTCAAAATTTCATCAAGAAAAACGAAAAGCTTTTTGAAAAAAAAAAAAAGTTTCTTCTTGTGACCCACCCTCATGACTTGTAATGAAACCTTTTGCGTTGTACTCACAGTGCCAATTTCTATCTGTACGGTCTTTGCGATTTTGTAGATTTCCTCCCGATTTGTAATATCGCAAACGTAACCGGAACACTTTCCACCGGCCTCCTGTATCTCCCTCACAGTATTTCGTATTCCTTGTAAAAAAAAAATGCTCCTATTAGCCATTATATTCCTAAAAAAAAAAATCTAACACTTTTTTAACAGGCAATGAGAAAGTTACGAAAGCATAACAGAATTTACAGTCCCGTAACCCTTTGATAGTTGGTCTCTCTTCTTTTTTCTATATTGTTATAACCGTAGAAGGCATCCAGTTCTTTTTTCGAACTTTACTCGAAAGAAAATTTAAACTTTCAATTTATTCGAAAGAAAATTTATTTGTTTATCTGCATATGTATTCAGTCATCAAAGATTCTTTATAACCGTGGCCATTATTTAAATTAACGGCGGGGTAGGGTTTTAGAGGCGAAAAAAAAGCATATTTTTATGATTTTTTTGCAGCGACATGAGTAATATAATTTTATTAAAGAGAATTACATATTATTGTACAGCTATTGAAGTATCTCAGAAAAAATTTTCAATGAAAAATATTGATAAATAAGCCGGTGACGTTGAATCTCCAGATGCGCCTTGAAAAAAGTGGTTTTGCGGTGAACATTATAACTCGTTACCGGATCATGTGAAACAAAAAAATTGATATGCATTTTAAAGGTGATGTATTTCTCGAGGTAATCAGGAAGAGTTTTTTTTTTTTTTTTTTTTCTATTTTTTGCAGCACTTGGAAGTGAATAACGCAATTTTAGCTAAAAAAATCGCGCTTAATTTGTTATTAAAAAATTGAAAAAAAAAACTCCTCCTGATTACCTGTTGATTTATGTGAAGAAGTAATGTTTAAATTTTCAAAAGGATCGGTTCAGTAGATGTTGAGTTCTAATGTTCACAAACTTCAAAAATAACGTTTTCGGGAAAATCGATTTAAAGTTTTTTATACGTGAAAATCAGGTATCACGGCCGGTCGTTTGAAACGCTGTAACTCCGTTAGTTTTACTCCGATTGACTTAAAATTTATACACAATATCCTCGACATATTGTTCATTCAGAAAAAAATTTTTAATTTTAAAACCCTACCCCCCCCCCCCCCCCCTTAAGGGCAATTGCGCCCAAGTTTTTGTTATCATATATGAGGCATTCCAGACTAGATCGACCCTTTGGGATTTTTAGTACAACTTTTCACTTTTTTGTTACAACCCCTTGACTAAGCTCCATCTCCTTTCGAGAATTCTTTTATGTAAATAAAGGAATTAAGGAAATTAAGGAACCAGATTAAGGAAAATCATCATTAAACTCTAGCGAAACTAAAGTTTAATAATGATTTTCCTTAATTTGGTCTGGAATACCTCATATATGATAAGAAAAACTTGGGCGCAATTGATCTTAATTTAAATAATGGCCACGGTTATAAAGAATCTTTTATGACTGAATACATATAAAGAAATACAAATAAATTTTCTTTAATGTCTCGTCTTCGCGGTGGCCACAAATATGTCCCAGAGACGTGTCAGGGTATTAACGCTATAGTGCATTGCGTTGTCAGCGTACCGCAAATAAATGTCGAAATTTTGCGTGTTGTAACTTTTCTTTATAGTATTCGCACGTAACGATCAGAGTATATTTTTTGTTCCTCTCTCGTTAGTTACAAGATTTTTCATTTTTTTTTACATCGTCAAATAGTAGCTGTAAAATTGAAAAATTGTGCTCGTAGTTTTGTTTTTGCCATAGCGACAGAAACGTGACTTGAATATACACGCGTACCAGCGATGGACGTTACAGTGATTATTAGCTACAAAACGAAATGTAATATGTACTTTAAACACGTACCAGATTCGTTGATATCCCAGACAATTACGTGAGCACCGAGCATTGACAATTTCATGGCAATAAGTCTTCCTAATCCACCAGCACCTCCCGTTACAAGCGCCACTTCGTTCATTATATCTTTGCTCCGGTAATGTCGCGGTATTAGACTCAATATTATTGATTCCATGACGTAGATTACCGATAGCCAAAGAAAGGCCAAAACATCATAGAGCACTTTCATCGCTTCCTTCAGATTCATCTTTAATCCCTAAGATAATTGATCTGTCGATGAAAAAAAAAAGAAAAGAAAACAACAAATGTCACGAACATTATTTTGCAATTGATGCTTTGCAACATCGGAGACAAAGACGTCAATCAACGACATCGCAATTTTTTTTTAATCCTTCGAATCCGCACCTTTGTTCACAGTCGAGTGAAATTCACCATAATTCATGGTGTAGTGCGGCAGGTTATTAAAAAAAAATATGACGTTACGTTTGTTACGAAATTTTTATGAAACTTAAGAACGACAGTGCGAATATAATGTGACAGAACAAATAAACACTCAGGAGCTTGTCGGCGACCCATTGCTCGTTGGGGAGGGAATAAAAAATAATTTATTGTACTTGTCATTCATCGATAATTGGTAAATGCAAAGAAAATATATGCGAATCAGAATTCTTTATAACACTTTTGCGTAATTCTTTCCTTTTTTTGTTTAAAGCTTCGTCGATGAGAAAACGTTGAAATCTTTTGATTTGTTCACATAGGAAGTTTCGCGAAAAAGGAACAGTTACGAGGACAATATTAAAAGTAGATGCGTGGATGATTTTTTTCTTTGTTTAAGGGGTATGGCTGCAGTAGCGGGTGTACAATCATGTGCACATTTAACGATTTTTTTAGTATGAACTAATTGCAGATCTATTAAGTATAAATATCAAGCTAATAGAAAATATTTTTTTGTTTTTTTGTTATACAAAATGGCCGTCTACTGCTAATTGCTTTTTGTATCTTTTTCACATGTGCACATTTAACGAATTTTTGTTGTATGAAAAAGTGATTTATTTATAAAACTAATTACACATCTATTTAGTATTAATATCAAGCTAATAGAAAATTTTTTTTTTGTTTTTTTTTTTTATACAAAATGACCGACTACTGCTATTTGCTTTGATATCTTTTTCTAATTGGCGTGATAAATAACTTCGACAATTTTTACTCGATTGACTTTAAATTTTTTAATTATGTTTCCAATCGCTTTTCGCAGAGAAGTACGTACGGAATTTCTGATTGATTAAAAACTTTCCATTTTACGAGCAGTTTTATAAGAAATTTTTTACTGAAAATTCACCTTTTAAGTTCAAATGCCTTCAATATTCGAATAAAACAATATTTTTCAAATTCCGTACTTACTTCTCTAGGTATTCTGATGTAGATTAACGAGAATTTATTTTTTTTGTTCTAGGTCAAAAATTGTCGAAATTATTTATCACGTCAATTAGAAAAAGATACCAAAATTAAATAACAGTAGTCTGCCATTTTGTATTTGTAACAAGCTAATAAAAAAATATTTTTTATTTGCTTGATATTTATACTAAATAGATGTGTAATTAGTTTTATAAATAAATCACTTTTTCATACAAAAAAAATTGTTAAATCTGCACATGATTTTATACCCGCTACTGTGGCCATACCCCTTAAGCTCAATGTTACGAAACGTTTGTTTATTTCGGCATTAGGGAAAAGAAATCTCACACAGTCGTATTTTCGCTATCACAAAGGCTTCCTTTGCATGGATGCAAAATGGCGAGCTTTGTCATACGAAATTAACGGATTGCCAAACGACATTGAATAGCAATAAATAAACGATTAAAAGTATAACCTCGTGTCGAAAAATCACGTATTCATTACGTCGATGCATTCTAAAATGGACTGCAATCGAGCACAGAATTGCAGCAATCGACGTTTGGTATTTTTATTTATTAAGGGCATGAGAAATATTCGAATAAACTTTTTTCAAAATACATCAATTCTTTGATTCTTCTATGCTGGAAGAGATCTAGCAGTCGGGCAGTCTTTTACATTAATCGATGATTAAGGGAGAACACCACTGTGACCCCCTGTTTTTTTCACATTTTTCAAGAATTTTTTTTTGTGGGAAAAAAAAGAGATATTCGAAAAAATTTGTTGGGTTTTATTCCTTGTTTATTAATGTATCAAAAAACATTTTTTTCACATTTTTCACGCCGCATGGTGGCGCTGGGGAAGCTGGGGAAAAAAATAGGCACGCCTTTGAAATTACCTTTAATTTCAAAGGCGTGCCTATTTTTTTTGAAACAATATTTTTATAAATCCCTGTGTACTTCTCTTCAAAATATCATATTATTAACGAAAACACTCGGTATTTTTTTTCAAATCGATGTTGAAGAGAGTTCTGCTGCGTGCCGCGGAAATGATAGCACCTGACGCGAGAGCTTCCCCAGCGCTACCATGCGGCGTGAATAATGTGAAAAAAATGTTTTTTGATACATTAATAAACAAGGAACAAAACCCAAAAAAATTTTTCAAATATCTCTTTTTTTTCCCACAAAAAAAAATTCTTGAAAAATGTGAAAAAAACAGGGGGTCACAGTGGCGTTCTCCCTTAATCAAAAAATTTTATTGCGAAAAAAGATGTTTTTTTTTGTGTTTTCAATGTCATCGTGTTGTTAGCAAAATTTCGGGAAAATGTTCGGACGTATCCTGTATACTATTATGGAATATTTTTTTTGGGGTCGTTTTTCGAAATATTTTTACCGGGGATATTTTGACGAAAAATATTTCGGCCCGCTACCTCTGTGTGTTTTTGTGTTTGCGCTGGATCTACAAAATAGCATCGTTCATAATTCAAGAACGGCTTACGCCAATAATATGCTGTAATTTAGTAGACAAATAAAGAAGCGTGTTCCCTGTATTTACTGTAATTTTTAGCAAAGCGTAAGAGACCCAAGCGTAAAAATCTTTTCATTTAAATTACTTGGCGCCACAAAGAGTAACAAAAAAACGGTGGCAATTGCTCCTTCGCAATTTTTCTAAATAAACAATGTATCCGCGAGGAATGCCAAAACCTAGAAAAATCTGAAAACATTACGACGAACCAACATGCACAATTTTTTATTCTAAATCTCCGGTGGTCCCAATCGTTATCCGCTCATTAAACTTACTTTCCTTTAGTTGTGGAATTATTTGGAACTTAACATCCATAAATCATATTTTTATACCTAAGTATGTCAATTGTGGTGTAACTGATAACAGACACGTGAAATATCGTTAAAATAAAATAGTAGTAAGGAATGAAGTGGTCTTGATTTTTTTTTGCACTACAGAAAACACTTGTAAAATTGATAATTAAAAAAGTTCGCTCAATAAAATCTTTTTTTTATCACCTTTGACACTGTTTATTTCACGAATTTCTCCGTACGATCAAATACAACGTAACGACACGCTCTCGCTCTCAATGGTTTTCGTTTCGTTTTCGTTTTTTATTTAAGTTAAAAGTAAAGCTTAGTCGGACCGTCGTGTCCGGACACTATGAGCGTCGAATGTTGACTCTTGCTTGTTCCTCCTCGGCTCTCACGTAGAGACTCCCGTAGTCGAATAGCTTCTTCGTGCTGTTGCGGCCAACGGCACGAAGAAACTTCTATGTTCCTTGTGGTGTATAGAAGAACTTTTAAGCAACATAGTAAATCCTCGAGGAAATACGACGATGTGTGAAACACTCCGACCATCGCTATACGTACCTGACCCCGGTACTTTGATAAAGAGAAAGAAATTCTCTTCGTTATTTTTTACCGAATTGAGACTCACGCGTACATACATTACCGCGTGCAACAACGACGATAAGAGAAATTCAACGATTTTCGCGTCGAAAGTTTAACGCAAATTCTCTATTCGCGCAACGATTAATCCCCCCCCCCCCCCAGGGGGGGATGACCCTGAAGATATCTGGATCAGACAAAATTGCATCTTTGGACAGCTATAACTACCGTGTTTTTTATCGTACAGACTTCGTCAAGGTCTCATTTTCTTCGTTTTGCGATTCTGCAGAGGTACATTTTTTGTTATTTTTTTTTAAGTCTTCCTTAAGGGTTGACATCGAAAAGAAAATTTTGGACAGCTATAGCTACCGTGTTTTTTATCGTACAGACTTCGCCAAGGTCTCATTTTCTTCGTTTTGCGATTCTGCAGAGGTACATTTTTTTTTTAAGTCTTCCTTAAGGGGTGACATCGAAAAGAAATTTTTGGACAGCCGTATCTACCGTGTTTTTTATCGTACAGACTTCTCCAAGGTCTCATTTTCTTCGTTTTGCGATTCTGCAGAGGCAGATTTTTTGTTTTTTTTTTTTTAATTTCTTCCTTAAGGGGTGACATCGAAAAGAAATTTTTGGACAGCTGTGGCTGCCGTGTTTTTTATCGTACAGACTTCGCCGAGGTCTCATTTTCTTCGTTTTGCGATTCTGCGGAGGTACATTTTTTTGTTTTTTTTTTTAAGTCTTCCTTAAGGGGTGACATGGAAAAGAAATTTTTGGACAGCTGTAGCTACCGGGCAACGGTATGAATACTTCGCTTCATACTGGCTAATACAGTGTATACCGGAAATAGAAATCGATAAAACTACGGGAGATGGAAAAAAATATGGTCAGCTCGAGAATTTCATAATGAATAAAATGACACCTAGTCTGTCCGATAAAGAACACGCATTCCAAAAATAGCTGTCCAAAAATTTCTTCTCAATGTGACCCCTTAAGGGAGGCTTTAAAAAAAAAACAAAAAAAGTACCTCTGCAGAATCGCAAAACGAAGAAAATGAGACTTCGGCGAAGTCTGTACGATAAAAAATACGGCAGCCACAGCCGTCCAAAAATTTCTTTTCGATGTCACCCCTTAAGGAAGACTTAAATAAAAAACAAAAAAATGTACCTTTGCAAAATCGCAAAACGAAGAAAATGAGACCTTGGCGAAGTCTGTACGATAAAAAACACGGTAACTACAGCTGTCCAAAAATGTCTTTTTCGACGTCACCCCTTAAGGAAGGCTTAAAAAAAAAAAAATGTACCTCTGCAGAATCGCAAAACGAAGAAAATGAGACCTTGGCGAAGTATGTACGATAAAAAACACGTTAACTACAGCTGTCCAAAAATTTCTTTTCGATGTCACCCCTTAAGGAAGGCTTAAAAAAAAATAACAAAAAATGTACCTCTGCAGAATCGCAAAACGAAGAAAATGAGACGTCGGCGAAGTCTGTACGATAAAAAACACGGTAGTTATAGCTGTCCAAAGATGCAATTTTGTCTGATGCAGATATCTTCAGGGTCATTGAATCTTGCGAGTCCTTTCATCGCTCTCGTACTGAAATTTCACTTTTAGAATGAAATTTACGAACACCTTTCTCCGTACAATGTTTACACCGACGAGTACTCGAACTCGATGTAACGGTTTACAGGTAAAGTATAGTGTTCGAGGGAATTCAGATTTTTTACGAACAAATTGAAAGGCGAAATTTGCGAATTAAAAATAAATCAGCGAAAATATACAAAATTTTCCGTTGAATTATTTGATCCTACAATTTGAGAATAACATTTTGTTTGTTGTAATTGCACATGTTATCAGAAATAATGGATTTTTGCCTTATTGAAGACGTGCATCGAGTGCTTGGAGGAATTTCAAATTTTCTTTTTTAAGGGACAACACCACTGTGACCCTCTGTTTTTTTTCACATTTTTCGAGAATTTTTTTTTGTGGGAAAAAAAAGAGATATTCGAAAAAATTTTTTGGGTTTTGTTCCTTGTTTATTAATGTATAAAAAAACATTTTTTTCACATTTTTCACGCCGCATGGTGGCGCTGGGGAAACTGTCGCGTCAGGTGCTGTCATCTCCGCGGCACGCAGCAGAACTCTCTTCAACGTCGATCTGAAAAAAAATACCGAGTGTTTTCGTTAATAATATGATATTTTGAAGAGAAGTAAATAGGGATTTGGAAAAATATCGTTTTAAAAAAAAAGGCACGTCTTTGAAATTAGAGTTAATTTCAAAGGCGTGCCTATTTTTTTTTAAACAATATTTTTCCAAATCCCTATGTACTTCTCTTCAAAATATCATATTATTAACGAAAACACTCGGTATTTTTTTCAGATCAACGTTGAAGAGAGTTCTGCTGCGTGCCGCGGAGATGACAGCACCTGACGCGACAGTTTCCCCAGCGCCACCATGCGGCGTGAAAAATCTGAAAAAAATGTTTTCTGATACATTAGTAAACAAGGAACAAAACCCAAAATTTTTTTTCAAATATCTCTTTTTTTTTCCCACAAAAAAAAATTCTTGAAAAATGTGAAAAAAACAGGGGGTCACAGTGGTGTTGTCCCTTAATCATCTTTCGAATTCCTTTTCCTCTACAGAATCTCGAGAACGAACAATTAGCACAATTTTATTACATAATGAATCGTGGCTTAAACATAAAACTCGAGTTCGTGGTAACGTGTGAAACTGTAGGTGTCTGAAAACAATTTTATTTGAGGAAATTTCTAAATGACTTGTCAATCGGTATAGACTCTTGCTTCCGAAGGTTTGTTGTTTGTTTAACACTAAATTTACCGAGCGGGGGTCCAATGACCCCTTTGAAAATTTACTTTAATTTCGTACATTTATTGTTGTTATTTTCGTTCATCTGATTTTCTGTTTGATTATTTCAAAAATTATACATTGGAAATTAGAAATCTGAAGTTATGTTACAAATTATTTCCTTCAATAATTAAGAATTTATTTCTAAAAATCAACGTTTGTTTAATAAGAGGTCAAATTATCCCTTATGTGCCGGTACGTTTAGTGTTAATGTTGTTAATTCGTAAAAATACTGTGCCCTTTAGTTGTTGGTGGATTTGTATTTGTAACGTTCGACAGAATTTCAAACCGAAAGTTAGAAGGACAGCAGATAGAAATACTCGGTCACGAAGGAATATTCCTTCATTGAAAATGGACGAAATGAAGAAAGGACTAAACTGCAAACGATGTCGGAGAAGGGACAAAAGCGTTCTCATAGAAATTTATTGGAAAACTGGAAGAAAATAATTAGTAACGTAAAAAAGGCGCAGAGAAGAATAACAGCGAGGGGAAATGGCCCTACAGGAGGATAGTACACTCGTTCATAATGTCGTGTTTGCGACAGGATATCCGGAACACTTGGTGGACCAGGAAGCGGACAGTAAATACGAAATGCTGAAATGTGGAAGTTGCGGTGTTTTTGGAATTGATCGACGGAAAGAAGAAATGGAAAAGGAGGATAAGGTAAATAAATGTGGTGTTGGAAAGGTATTTTTCCAACAATCAATTTTAGCAACTGAATCAATTTTAGCACTGATATAATTTATAGTATAACATGCATAATAAATGATATAATGGAATCGTATATCATAATGACAAAAAGTGTAAAAACTGGCAATGACAAATGAGACAAAATAGTCGAACAAATTTTACATTAGTTTATCGCCACTGGCGAACCGTGACCAGCATGAAATATTCATATATTACCGATACCTTCGTAAATAGATGACTATGAGTACCCACGCGAATAGCATGGGAAAAGAGAGAGCAGGTGGAACGTCAAAGAGACGACAAATTAGAAAAACAACTTCTGCCCCGAAGAAGTACGTCTTTTTCACTTTGTAAAATACTAACAAAATATTCACTCGAAAGTACTGCGAGAAAATTTCTGTCGTAATCTTCTGAGTGACGAGACCGCAGAAGATTCGTGTTTTTCAAAAGTACTTCTTCTTTACATTGGATCTTTTAACCTCAAACCGTTATGGCCGAATGATTATACCTTTTTTACCCTTCGTACATATTTCACAAGTCCATCAACTCATTCACGTGTACATATTTATCTTTACACTGAACTAATCATAAAACATATAAACAGAGTGAAGGTTGCCTTTCGTCTATAAAACTCCATACATATTTTCATTTTTACATCAGTATTTTATCTGTTTCAAAAATGGGATCTCAAAATTTACATATCAAACATTAAATCAGATCTTTTGCTGTATTCTCGTTCTAAGATCGATTACCACAAGACGACGTTAACTAATGAGGTTGAAAATCTTAAGTGCACAATTTTATAACGAAATTTGAATTTTCAATTTATTCGTAAAGAAAGTTTATAAAACCCCATACATATTTTAATTTTTACATCAGTGTTTTATCTATTTCAAAAATGGGAACTCAAAATTTACATATCAAACATTAAATCAGATCTTTTGCTGTATTCTCGTTCTAAGATCGATTACCACAAGACGACGTTAACTAATGAGGTTGAAAATCATAAGTGCACAATTTTATAACGAAATTTGAATTTTCAATTTATTCGTAAACAATGTCTATAAAACCCCATACATATTTTAATTTTTACATCAGTGTTTTATCTATTTCAAAAATGGAATCTCAAAATTTACATATCAAACATTAATTCAGATCTTTTGCTGCATTCTCGTTCTAAGATCGATTACCACAACACGACGTTAACTAACGAGGTTGAAAATCTTAAGTGCACAATTTTATAACGGAATTTGAATTTTCAATTTATTCGTAAATAACATCGTGTCTTGCTGACAAAATTTCTAAGGATTTCTCCACTTTCTTTCGACGGTATTATATTTAAAAAATCCAATTCTCAATGGATACTTAAAATTTTTCAAACAAAAATTTCTCTCCCGTCATGAATAACAATGGCCACGTGATTGTCCAATTCGCGTGTATGAAAGAAAAATGTATCAATGATGTGCGATATACAGTGGTTCTCGTACCGCTAGCTTAACCGTTCCGAGGGTCCTCGGGTGAAAGGATATCTCTCTCCGCCATAGATCTTAAGTCGGTCAACTATCTCCGATGCAGTTAAACAAAAAAGAGTACAAATGAAAGAAAAATAAAACAATCTCGTGAGCAGAATTGGATCTGAGAATCTTTTGCTCGATTGTTTGCTCGTCTATAATTTTAGAGCATATACGAGCTCGTATACGTAAATATTTGTCGAATTGTTTCAAGAATAAACCAAATTGGACGCAGAACGATAGACGAGGGTCACAGCCTTTTTGTAATTGCTCGCGAGGGACGAACTTTACGGTGGCATCGTGAACGTGATAAATTGCAATTCCACATACGACGTTGGATTGGATAAAAGACGAAAAAAATAAAATTAACCTGAAGTGGTCGAGCACGACAAATTTCATTAGCATATAGCGATAGTCTCGGGACTATCGTCGTCGTATATACGAGGCATTTCATGACAACTCTACCAACTTCCGGATCCTCAACGTACACGAAATTTCATCCATAATTTTTTTCCATCACTTTTTCAACTCTAAACGGCATTAAGTTTTTTTTTTCGTAAGAAATTCTTTAGGCTTAATGTCATTTATGATTTTGTAAGTCATTCTAGATGATAGAAAAACAATGGCCAATTAATTTCCAAGATTAAGGGCTCACGTAACCCTGATATTTTCGAAAAATCGATTTTGTTTTACAGATTTTTATTCTTTATACTTTTTGGAATAATAAAAAAAAAACTTTTAAGAAAATTCCACTCCGTTACAAAGTTATAGCAATAAATGTGACCGGACATCGGATTATTTTCTCAATAGTCTGAAGAGAGATTTTTTAAATTTTTTGGTCGGACAATTTTTTATAAATTACTAGCTGACCCGGCAGACGTTGTCCTGTCTGAGCTATGAATATTCAATTCGAACTGGAATAAATAATTTAAAACAAAATTATTTCAAAAACATAGTGTATTGTAACTGAAAATAAATAATTGACTCCCTTAGTGTTTCTGTATAAGCATGTATACCACGTGTTAGTCTATCAAAACTTACCAAAAATCGATGTTAAATTAAACTTTTAATATAAGCCGTGATTGCGGTGAATTAATTGCGGTGAACAAACACTCCTCAAAAAACTCACTCAACAAACTCAAAACTGGATAAACGTTGAGCTCGAATGAACTGTGCACTAAGAAATTAATGAATGAATTTTTTGATCGATAGATGCCGACCGATGCATCTATTAAATCACATTTGCTTCGCGCGAATTGTCAAGCGCGCGAAGGTTAAATAGTCGTTAAGTTTTCTGAAATTTTCCAATTTTCTGCGCAATTTTCTTAATTTTTCTTTCCGTAAGAACCTTCTACACAGTATTAGAAAACTTAAAAAAAAAGATGAATGAAATCGGTAAACTAGTTCTCAAGTTATGGCGTGACCAAGGGAAATAGGGATTAATTTTTATATATATAGATTAAACACTAATTTTTTTTTAATTGCATACTAAAGTTTGAAGTACTGCAATTTATTTCTCTTTGAAACAAAAAAAATCCACCCGTCAGACTATTACTACTACATTATTTTACTAGATTATTTTTTATTTTTGCAGACTGGATAATTTTTGGTGAAGTTATGATGTCGACAAGGAGGCGCCATTGTTTTCATCAGTAGTCCATTTATACCCGTAAAAAATAATGTTAATTTTTTTTTTTAAATGTTAAAAATTTTTTTTCTTATAGCTGAAAAGTTAATAAAAAATGTGAAATTAACAATATAATTTTTTTTTCACCATATAACCTTTATAATAATTTTTCAAATTTACTCGGTTTCCAGCGTGCGCAGCGGTATGTGTCCCCTTAAAAAAAAAGATTAAAAACTTGTATTATATTCCGCAGGATTCTTGAAATTTTTGGGAAAAATGCCATGAACCAAAAACAAGAGAGTGTGAGAAACGAACATTTGGTTCATGAAACAAATAATGAACCAAAAACGTAGTTTTTAAAAAATCCTTATTCATGTATCATCACGTGAGGAATCTCTTTGTCGGCAGAAAGGTGAGCCAAGTCGAGTATCAAGCTATTGGAATAATTAATTAAATACAAAAAAATTCTAATCTTAATTTCGAAAAGATTTGTAGCACATTTCAATGAGTTAATAAATCTCATAAAAAAATAACTATATTTTCAGCAATAAAAACTTATTAATTATATCATTTTGAAAATCGTGTTTTATGCATTGGAGATTTTTTTTATAAACCCTATTGTTGACAATTTTTGAATATTATTTAAATTATATACGACGATGAAGTATAATAGTATTTTTTTTTTCATTCATTTACCCTTTATTTCTAATATTTACATTAATAAATAAACAAACAAAAAATGTTCAACTCTTCACGGTTTAATCCTTTCACAAACCATCGCCTATAGGTGGCATAAAGTTTGCGCACTTTGGGAATCCTTCGGGAATCGGTGGTAAATCGGTTTGTTCACCAACATGAAAAACGACACTCATACCAACGCCAAGATGATACAGGAAGTGACAATGAAATAGCCAATATCCTGAAGAACCAATAAAAAACGAAATTATTAGCCGTAACAAATTGAGTTGATGTGAAAATTTTTTTCAATTGATTTTTCTTTACCAGGATTAGCGGCGAGATATCGAATGATCGAATAACCATTGTTTGGCACCGCGTACGTGTCCTTGGCCGGAGGTCTTTGGAAATTTCTCCTCATCATACCCCTTCTGTCGAGTTCTTTTGCCTTTTCAAGATCAATCCTCGTGATATTGTGATCGACGCCGCGTCCTTCGCCAATCACATGAAAAGCGTGACCGTGCAGATGAAATGGATGTGAGAGTCCCGGTACTTGAGCTAAAATGACATTAATGTTTGAAATTAAAAAAAAAAAATCGTTATATTCAATTTCCAATTTCTGCAAAGTGTTCGTTATTTTCATTTTGTCAATCGTATACCTTCATCGACGAGTATTATCTCGACCACCGAATTGAGAGGAATATTTATAACATGCGGACAGTCGCAGGGTCTTCGGTCCTGGCACTTTGACGGTAAATTGTCGCTTGAGCAGATTTTATCGTCGGGAATATCGTCGCGTTGGGAAATGTACGGTGACGATGGAAAAACGTTCGAAATATTGCCCACTATGGCGGCCACTTGATTTGGCGAAACTGCAAGAACAAAAAAAAACAATGTTATCATCAATTCCACGGTCAGCGTTCAAATTTATTTCAATTAAAATTGATTAGAATTTCATCAATTTTTCAAGTATCATCTCGAGTAATAGGTAAACCCAAAATTTCTTACATCCCTTCAATTCCACATCACGGACACTCGTAAACACCTCGAGCAACGTTCATACAGCACAAGTGAAGATAAAATGGATTTAAAAAAAAAAAACTCCCCGTTCCAAGAAAAATAAACCGAAATTTAAAGAGAAGTTCGAAAAGATTACCCAGAAATCTTCGGTATGTGCCAGGTTCAAAAATGTCCTGCAGTGGATAAGTGTAAAAACCAAAGGGTAAATATATTCGAACGTCGGGCTCCTCCTTGATAATCTCATCGGGTACTTTAACGGCACTCTCCAATTGATTGATGCACACAAAATTCGCTGAATTCGATGTATCGTTGCAACGAACGTTCAATGGATTGAGAATCTAAGAAAAAATGATTAACGTACGAAATTTCGAATTGTAAGAATGGAAAATGATTATATTGTAATCAATTCTTTTTTCTCGATCTTTCGATAATCATCACGTCACTCACGAGGCCGGCATCAATGCCATTGTCGTAGGATGGTTTCGTGTGTTCGGGCTGTTTCGGCGCCGAATCGTAAATCAGAACAGCTAATTGTTGAATTTTTAAGGAGGCACAACCGCCAAGGCCGCGAATTTGTATCCAATAGTGAGCGGGATTTTTGTCCGTATGAAGAATAAAATCGTAACGTTCGGCTGTGCGATAAAGAGTAAACGAAAAGAAAAAAAGGTTCATAACTTTCGTAAGGATATGCGAATGAAAAGTAAGATACATTTTATTTACCGGAGGACGATGTTATACTGTTGACAACTACAGGTTTAAAAGGTTCACCGTCGGTCGAAATAACCGTGAGATTGTGTCCCTGAATGGTCAGCTGAACCGGACACGTGAAACTGCAACTGTTTATCATTCGAAATCGATAACGATTACCAGCTTTTACCGTGATATTAGCCAATGGAGTGGTTGTAGTAATTCCGGTCGTGGGATCCTGTAAATTTGACAGGAGTAATATTCATTTATTAATAAACGAGCTGTGCCCCACGGTTTCACCCGCATTAAGGGGGGAAATAGGGTTAGACGGTTCAAAAAATCGATTTTTTTTAAATTTCATAAATTAGTAAAACTATTGAAAAATATGTTCCCAAAATTAAAAATGAAAATTCCGACTCGTTCTATTGTTATGAGCCATTAAAGTGAGTAGCTCTCCTTCAGGCCCACGTGTATAACCGAGCGTACTATTTTTTCAAACGCGTTTTTCTGAAAACGACTTTTTTCAAACTTGCGTACACGCTAGTTTGAAAAGTTTTCAACCAATCGTTTGTGAAAATTGGCAGTTACTTTCTTCATAGTATTGCGCTCTATATGAACCTAAAATCGGAATATTATCATTATTGAAAATAATTTTTTTTTTGCAAATAAAGTTGTAAAAAATGGCAAATAATCATGCTTTTTTGTTTTGACCCCTGTAAAAAATTCAATTTTCTTTTTTTTTTTATATCATTTAGGTTCATATAGAAGAGAAACATATAATAAAAGTAAATTCCAACCTCGTTTGATTTCAGATGAAAATTTCGGCTTCCAGAATGTACGCAAAATGCTGAGTCTAATTGTGATCTGCAATATGGGCTCGCTAATATTTTCGGTGTTTTTCACGGAAATTGTTCAAAAATTTTATAGTATATACTTAAATATATGTATAAAATATTCTCAAAGTTTCAATAAATTATATTTATTTTTTATACTATAAAAAAATTCATGAAAATCATTGAGTAAACGCTGTCGTAACCCTACTTCACCCCTTAAAATTGCGTCCCCGAATTCATAGGGCCATCCTCGTTCCTTCGGGTCATAGCATAAAGTTATATAGCATAAAACCTTCCTGAATAAACAGGCTGTGTAATGCAAAAAGAATTTTTCAAATCGGATTAGTATTTTCTGAGATTAGCGCTTTCGAATAACGGACGTGGACGAACAAACAAACAAACAAACAAACTTTACAGCTTTATTATAATACTAAGATAATGATAATCTATGTCTATAGGTAGACAGACATTTCAATCTCCCAATAAACATCACTGAATGTAGCGTTGACGAAGAGAAGTGTTGCATCAAGTCTCTTTGACATTTTTTCATTAACGTTCCATGCTTGTCGCCAAATTAGTGCCAACGAAATACCATTTGTTTAGCAACTTCTACGTGTGCAATAATTCAATCATAAGCAACAGAATTCACGTCTATCAAATTGCTGCACATGTTCATTACTCAGGAAGAAAAAAAATCGACGACATGGAGAAATAATCGTAGTGTGATTCACGTGATTTTGATGGATCCTTCAATGCAATCATTGAGAGATCGAACAAAACTTAGGTATAAAGACCAACGACTCACCGTCCATTGGCCGAATCCATTGATGAGAAAATTGTCCGGCGCTTGTCCGCGATTTCGAACGACAGTACCGGGAAAATGATCCTCGGCGGCGTCGTGAAACAGGTCAGTGATAATAATAACATTGTCGAGTTCGTCGTAATCCCACAATTGATTGTACGGCTCGTCAATATCAGGCTGCCGAACAATTAGCGCTCCTTCCAAACCATCGCCCTTTTGTAGACCGGCGTGACCGTGCCAGAAATGCGTACCCGGATTATCAGCTCTCCACTGATATCTAAATGTCGTACCTTCCTGAATTGGACACTGCGTCACGTACGGTACACCGTCGTAATACTGATAATTAAATTGAAATATTCCGTGCCAATGTATCGTTATACCGTTGCCGGGTACACGATTTTCCACGTCAATGACGAGATAATCATGAAGGCAAACCATTATAGCGGGTCCTGGATACATTCTGTTTGTCGTTATTATGCCCGATGTCTCGTAACCATCGGCCGTAATGCACTGACAGTCTGGTTCCAATCTTGTCGTTGTGCTCGTTCGACACAAGTTGCAGGCTCTCGTCAGAGTCGCAAAGTACTCAATCGTAAAATGATAATAACATGTTTTTGGCAAATCGCCTTTCTGACATTGACGTGCGCACTCCACGGGTGTCGATAGTGTAATATTGTTGCCCGCAACGTTCGGACCAACGCCGATGATATTCTGATTGGAATCTGCAGCGAAGGAAAAAGTAATAATTTTTCGATAGAATGTAATTAACTTTGTTTTTTTTTTTATACCACGAGAACATTCTAATTGACTAAGAGAAACATTTTCTTCGAGAATATATGGTAATATTGTCACCTACCGCGTATTTCAAACGCGAGACTGAGAACAACTATGAAACGAACGAAGGGGAACTTCATCGTGACGCGACTGAGAACGTCGTCGAATTCAATCGATCTCGCAGCCAATTCGTTTTATATGTCGAAAATCTTTTATCTTCTGTCGCTTTTCTTTTGCTTCCTGTTACACGGGAAGTTTTTATTTTATCTGCTGCCAATTGTTAATGCTCATCATTCACACATGTCATATCCCAATATATAAAGTTTATCGTTCGTGAATGGTGGCATCAAGGAATGGAGAAAGATTTTTTTTTTTTTACTGTTTTCGCGGTATTCTTATCACTAAATATAATTGATTATTTTAATGTTGATCTCGATGATACGGGCCTATCTGCTGCGGGAACATTCGGATAGAGATAAATGGAAATATATTGCAGGTAACTTTTTCGATGTCATTGCGTCAGGGTGCAATGTCATTGGAATGGAATTTGTTATGTTCAAATGAAATATATTCAAGTGTTTTTTTTTAACTTGACGAAACGTGTATTTAAGCTCGGAACTCGCGAGCAACTTTTGCTTCATATGCACATAAATTATTGCTAATTCATACGCACGAATAACGTTTATTGCGTGTGTATTGCTAACAAGGAAAGTACCCGAGGTGTCCCCCTCCGATTCTGTTGAAACTCGTGCATGTTATAGAGCATTAAAAACTAAGCGACACGCATTTTTTTTTATCGGCGGAAAAACGGTTTCAAGGGGTGAAACCACCCCCTAAAGTTGCACAGGTCAAAGGACGATTTTGCAGTTTCACATACAAGCAGTGCATCGATTTTGATGAAACAAAAATTAAGATGTTTCTTATGCGAAGTAATGAAGAACCCACAAATATCGATAGCACCTTAATTATTCGTATTATCGTTTAAGGAGTTATACGCAGTCAGGAAACCGGGAAAAAGGCGATTTTTCAAGAATTCTTCCTGGAAAGACATTAGAATTTATTAACGTAAAAATCTATATACGTATTGTAATAACTTTAATCTTCATTTTCATATTTTTCATTTGTAAAAATAATGATTTTTAAAGATTCTATAGCCGATCTCCGGGAGCTCCTCTAAAAAAAGGTGACTGGCGGTGAGCACGATATCTCAGGTTTAAATTATCCAAAACAAAAAAACCAAAAAGATTCTATTAGTGGATAGATAAATCTAGGTATCGATCGAAGGAATAGTCGAAACTTTCATTTTTGACAAAATGGCGGCTCCAAAAAGAAAAAATTCCAATTTTCGACCAAAATTTTTGTCGTTGTATTGTTTAAAAAAATCAGAAATAAATATCGGCAATTTTATTCCTTCGATCAATATCTGACGAATATATCTGAGAAGGTTGAGTTAAAAATGCAGACCGATCGGTTAAGCTGTTTGTGGGAAATCGTGCTCACTGACTTTAAAAACACCGTTTTCAGAAAAATGCGTTGAAAGGTTCAAAAGTCGTTTACACATCGTTAAAAATCCTTACAAGTATGCATGTATATCCAAGAATATCTGCCGGATCGTTTTGAAATTTTCAGAGAATATACTCAAATATATGTACATTCCGAAAATGCAATAAAAAAAATCGATTTTTTTAAATTTCCAACTGCGTATTACCCGTTAAGGAGCTTAACTATCAAATGCCAACTTCCGGACAAGTAATGTGAATACATTATTCCGCTTCGTCACGATACAGCTGAACCGTGAGCTTGTCGAATTTCAACGAATTCAGATAAAAATCTTGTGCAATAATCGTTTCATCGGGTTCAACGTTCTGTGAAGATTGCTACAAGTGTCGCAACAAATAAAGATATTCAACGCCAAATGGTTGAACATTGGAGTCCCGCGTAAGTTAAACAAGTCGGGCTGCGTGGGGACTTTACGTGGATCGATTCTCCGCTCTGCTTATCCCTACTCTTTCGCTGACCGACGTTCGTTCAGTGCGCAAGCGTTGACCGGTGGGCGGCTTGGCGAAAGCTGGTGGGAAAAACCGGTCAGCCGACCAGTCAACTTACGTAAGGATCTATAGTTAATGTACGCGGGACTCCACTATACTGATTCCTCGTAGGGAAAATTCGTTTTCTGTGAGAAAAAATAATGTTTTTGAGATATTAATTCCTCAAAAAAGAATCCACCAGAAAAAATGTCTCCATCGATATATGCGTCCGCAAGTTACACACGTGATGATCTTGACAAATCGATTCTTCATAACTGTAGAATCATTTGAGGTTTCGAAATGAAATTTTGTACATTAATACACTTCTGACTTACTTTCCCACGATTTTATTTATATTCGATGAAATTCTTGAAATTTAAAAATAAGAAAATACTGATCCGAAAAATACTGATCTGTATTGACTAAATACATCGTGATTGTAAATTAATCATGTTTTCACCAATGGTTACTAATCGGTGGAACGAAATTTCCGCAACGCGGAAATCCTTCGGGAATCGGTGGCAAATCACTGGGCTCGCCAACGTGAAATACAGCCGACATGCCGCTTGCCAGATGAAATAAAAAGTGACAATGGAAGAACCAGTAGCCTGAAAGAAAAATCATGTCATTGTGAAAAGGACAAAAAAAAAGTAAATAACAAACGTAATAAAGAATATGACAAGGACATTTTCACGATCAATCTTTTTTTTGTTTTACCAGGATTATCAGCGAGAAATCGAATAATCGTGAATCCAGTATTGGGAATGGCATAGGTATCTTTGGCTGGTGGGTTTATCAGACGTCTCTTTATCAATCCTTTTTTGTCGAGTTGTTTGATGCTCGCAAGATTAAACGTTGTTACATTGTAATCTTCAGGAAATCCTTCGGCAACCACATAGAAACTTGCACCGTGCAGATGAAACGGATGCGAGAGTACCGTAACATTACCTACAATTGTGACAATTTTCGTTTTTTTTCTTACAAATCTAAATAAGAATTTTTAACATTTACGCGTTATTGTTTTAATTCTTAAAAATTACCTTCATCAACGAGAATTATTTCAACGACGGAGTTGAGAGGAATTTCCTCGAGCAGTGAACACCGGCAAAGACTGCCATCGTTGCACCTTGACGGCAATTCCTCGAGATTACAAAACTGATCGTCGGGAATTTCATCTCGTTGTGAAATTAACGCAGACGGTGGAAGAACGTTAGTGATATTTGTCCCCATGCGAGATACCGCTGCGTCCGTTCCCAACGGTACTGCGTGAAAACATTGTGTTGAGTGAAAAGTAATGTCGCAAATTATAAAATTTCTAACGGGAAAATAGCATTTTTCATATTTTAAAAAACGCCTTTAGTCGATTTAATAAACTAATTCTTTGGGTTTGTTTGTCGTTCACATTACGTAACAATGACAAATAGCTTATTGTCAAAGTCCTGCGACAATATGTATTTGTGGAATATAATAAAATTTGATAAATTAAATTTGACATTTAATTGAATTATCAATATTTCGCATACTTAATGATAACACGAAAGAAAATTTAATGTTGAATTACCTATGAATCCCTGGTACGTGCCCGGTTTGAAGAGATCATTAGGCTGATAAATGTGAAAACCAAAGGGTATGAACAGCGTTATGTCAGGATGTCTCGTGAGAATACGTTTTGGCACTGGTTTTGCATTTTTCAGCTGACTGACGCATACCACGTTCCTTGCATTCGGCGAGCCGTCACAACGAGCGTTCATTTGATTCAGGACCTTAAAAATATTGAAAAAAAAACATCTTTCCTGTACTCGATTAACATTGGTATAAATTATTACGAATTATTGTTAATATTATTTATCACTTACAATTCCTGCGTCAAGGCCCGTCTCGTAAGATGGTCTGCCGAGCAGAGGTTCCTTAATTGTAGCCGATTCGTAACGCAAAATGGCCAATTGTTGACTCTTCAGGGGTACGCACTCGGCTAGACCGCGTAGTTGAATCCAATAACTGCCGGGTGATTGCACGGCATTCAGAACAAAGTCATAACGTTCGGCTATTTAAAAATTGAAGTGGAAAAACATTTTCATAAATTAAACGTAACGATGAATTTTTTCCGAAGTTCGAAAAAATGAAATATCCTCCCAGTTTGCATGTTGTGTGCAATTAATCAAAAGGAAAAACTGAGAGAGTCGCGATTGATTCTCTGTAGGGAATAATCGTTTTTAAAATTTGTGCTATCTCGAATTAAAAACTTTTATATGAAAGTTTGTTCTTTACCGGAAAACGAGGTAATACTATCGACAATTACGGGTGCCAAGGGTTCACCGTCGCTCGCAATCACGGTCAGATTGTGTCCCTGTATCGTCATTTGAACGGGACACGTTAAGGTACAACTGTTGATCATACGAAAACGATAACGACGTCCGTGTTTGACCGTAAAAGTGGCGAGAGGAGTTGTGGTGGTATTTCCAGTATCAGGATCCTGCGACAGTTATTAAAGTACGTTGAAAAATTTTCTGTCAAAAATTCATGAAGTAAACCATAAAAAAAGAAAAAAACACAGTCATTTACCGTCCATTGGCCCATTCCATTGATCAGATAATTGTCTGGTAATTGGTGGGTTTTTCGTACGCGATTACCGGGGTAATGAGCGTCGGGAGAATCGTGAAACCAATCGCTGAGAAAAATAACGTTCTCAATTTCGTCATCATCCCATAGATTGTTATTTGGCTCGTTAATTTTTGGTTCACGAACAACTATCGCACCCTCGAGACCGTCGCCCTTTTGTAAACCGCTATGAGAGTGCCAGAAATGGGTGCCCGAATTGCTTGCTCTCCACTGATATCTAAATGTCGTACCTTCGTCAATTGGACATTGCGTTACGTAAGGTACACCGTCGTAATACTGATAACCTTTCTGGAATATTCCATGCCAATGGATAGTAATGCCATCGCCATGAACATGATTTTCCACGTCAATAACGACGTAATCGTTCAGACAGACCATTATCGAGGAACCTGGATACATTCTGTTTACCACTTTTATACCAGACAACTCGTAACCATCGGCTGTTATACACTGACAATTTGCGGACAAACTCGACGTTGTGTTTCTACGACACAAGTCGCACGCACTCGTGAGTGTTGCATAATTTTCAACCGTAAAATGATAGTAACATGTTTTTGGTTGTTCGCCGATTTTACAGGTACGAGCACATTCTTCGGGTGTTGAAAGCCTTCGACCATTATTCCAGACCGAAGAACTTGCTTCGCTCCCATAACTTATTTCGCTCCCATAACTTCCTTCGTTCGAAGAACTTCCTTCTGCCGAAGAATTTATTTCATTTTCATAAGTATTGTCCTTCGAAGAATCCTCCTCAGTCCCCGAATCCGCTGATAGAAAGAAAAAGAATTTGCGATAAAAAAAATGGCTACCGTTCGTACGAGACTGTAAATTTAATCAATACATCTTAGCATCGTATCTCATTGACAAAACTTACCACATAGTGCACCGATTACAAGAGACAAAGTGACCACGAAAAATGTAACTCGGAGCCTCATTGTTCCACTAAGGCTGATCGCGTTTTTTCCGCAGTTTTCCACCACCCACAGTTTTTATATTCTCCGTTCACGATCATGGCCATTTGGTTTGAATAAAAAAACAATCGAAAAACAATTTTAAATGCACTATTTGCAAGTGAGATAATAACGCGCCAAAAATGTATGACTGTTCTCGAAGCTGATAAAAAGCTTAGAATATTTTAATATCGAGGCCGTAACATACTTTTTCCAACACGATTGTATTGTTTACTATTTACTTTCCATATTCCACGGTAAGTCCCGTATTGCGTGTATGCAAAAAGACTTCCGGAATTGATTTTTTTTTCTTTTTTGCTTTTATTGTTTGTTTGTTAAACTTGTCGTTTTGACACAGTGTTTAACTCTCAAATAATCTGCACGGATACATAAATTAAGGTAATCCTATCGTGAGAAATGGAGGACATTGGTGAAACGATGTGTGAGGTAAGAGGGCGGTTGTTAGCAAACAAGGGGGAAGTATTGGCGCGCCACGCTATATTTTGCAGCTTCATCAAAAATCGAAGATTTCTCTCTGAAATGCTCCAGGACCCATGTTCTTTTTTAAACGTACCAAATTCTTGAAATCGTCTGAATATTTACATTCTTTATTCCCTATCCGTGTATAATCGTCAAATTTAAAAGAAATAAACCACAAAGGACGCTGACGCTTCAAGTTCAATGGTAATCTCATACTTGGGGAAATCCTGATATCGTCAAATTTTATAATTATTATCTCGTTCAAGCGGTCGATGACCTATTCCCAAATTTCAAGAGCTCAACCGTACGCATGACGATTGTATCGTATAACAAATATATGTTTATCTAATCGGTTTACTTGGTGATAGTACCATCTTAACGCACGAATATATATATTACAAATACGATTACAAATAACGCTTGATAAATGTTCACCGACAGAAAGTAAAATTAGTGTTTTTCCGTAACTTTCTCGGAGCTACGAAATGCTCGTGTTCAGATTCATTTGCAAACTTTGTATAGCAACTTCACGGTGTGATAAAATTCTTATCACCAATAATTTATGTTTTCAACGTGCGCTGTTGTGTCCATTAAACGGATAGCTATATCTCTCGTTAAAGAAAATTCAACGTTGAAACAAATTATTCGACACACCGATGAGTGCCAACAGTGGAAAATTCTTTTCTGGTCAGACACTATCGGAAGACGAATTTTCTCTGCAACGAATTGTTATTGTTCGGGGTTATGGTTTTGAGTTAAATACACAATGCCAGTAAACGGCCAACTTGTTACAAATATTTTTTATAATTTTCATACATTTTATTCGTAACTTTTACAAGAATACGAAAAATATATAAACGTATATATAAAGAAGGCTTCTGTTATTTTTGTCACCACTGCACAATAATGCCAATATATCGACAGGCAAGTATCTCCATCTGTCGTGAAAACTGAAACTCTCGCGAAGTTGATGATTCTCGAAACAGAATATCTGCAATGCCAGCTCTCGAGAAAGTCATTCGTCGCAGTGGATAAACCCCACTTTAGTCAGACAGTTTTTTTACATCGTTTGACCCTATAGATTTGTATTTGGTACCGTTGAATTTTCACACAATTGAATTCCCCAGTTTTCAATATTTTATTAAAATGCTGACTAAACTAACTGACGTGTCGACAGATCGGGAGATAAGCACTCTACGGATTCTACTCGGATTCTACGAGCACACTCCTCGTGTATCGAAACGGGATCCAAGTATTTTCCTAATTCCACGATTCCTTGACAGAATTTTCATTCTTCCGCGAATTTTCCTCGTTTGAAGAACATCCTACATTCGATGGACTTTTGTTTGCCGAAAGAAAAATCTTAAACACAATATTTGTGGGTATTTTACAATAATAATTCACCAAAAATGGATAATCGTCCTGACAGTCCTATTGATGAAAAGCGTTGAATATTTTAATATCAAGAACGTACGATGTTTATTCAACACGATCCTATTACTCATTGACTACCTTACTACACCATAATTTTCATATTACGTGAATGCGAAAAGGTTTCCGGCATTGGGTATTTTTTTTCCTTCGTCGTTGCTTTTGATAAAACTTATCGTGTTTACAAAAAATTTGCACACGAATTTATATTACAAAAACGAATATGACTGTGTCATAAATTTTGACTGATACTTAAAGAATGAAATAAGTTGTTTTCTACTCATTTACGGAACGCTACGAAATATTTACTTTCAGCGAGCTGTATTTCATTGTACCGAGCAAAATTCTTTATCACGACTGATTTATGTTTCCACGTGTACCGTTGAGTCATGAATTTATAAATAATCCATCAAACGGACAGTTATGTCGCACTTCACGGCACAATTCACGTTTATGTTGGACAAGGACAAGGGTCGAAGGAGAAAAGTGTTCGATACGCTGTTGCGAGAGGAATTGATAGCAGTGAAAAAATTCGACTGTGGTCAGACACTTCGAAAAATGTAATTTTTTGTACGGAGAGTTAATGCTGTTCAGGAAGATGATATACGAGTAGAGTTAAATAATTGTCATTTATAAAGTTTAATTTTTGATAAATACTTATTATTCTGTGGACATTTCTATTTCTCAACTCTATGACTATATATGATTAATAAATATATATATATATATATATTAATAAAATATATCGAGGATACCCCGAATTTATTTATTTTTTCTATTCTTCGCTCCATCTCGATGATCAAGCGTCAATGGATGGCATAAAGTTGCTACACGTTGGAAATCCCCTTGGAACTGGGGGAAGATCATTGGGTTGGTCAACGTGGAAAATTGAAGACATCCCAGCCACCAGATGGAACAAAAAGTGACAGTGGAAAAGCCAGTAGCCTGAAAAATGTCAAATGAGTGTGAAAATTGGAACAAAATAATAATAAAAATAATAATGATAATTGTTTGATTGAAAACGGAATCGTTATTACCAGGATTATTAGCAATAAAACGAATTATCGAGAATCCATTGTTGGGCACTGCATAGGTGTCCTTGACGGTGGTCTCGATAGCTGTCCCTTCATTTTGCCTTTCTTGTCGAGATCTTTTGCCTTGTCTACGTCAATGCTTGTTATATTGTACTCAACGCCGGAACCTTCACCGATAACGTGAAAAGCGTGACCGTGCAAATGAAATGGATGCGATCTCCAAGAATAATTGCCGGATCGTTTTAAAATTTTCAGAGAATATACTTAAATATATGTACATTCCGAAAACGCAATAAAAAAAAATCGATTTTTTGAAAGTTCCAACTGCGTATAACCCGTTAAGGAGCTTAAGTATGAAATGTTAACCTTCGGAAAAATAATGTGTATACATTATTCCGCTTCGTCACGATACAGCTGAACCGTGGGCTTGTCAAATTTCAACGAATTAAGATAAAAATCTTGTGCAATAATCGTTTCATCTGGTTCAACGTTCTGTGAAGATTGTTACAAGTGTCGCAAAAAATAGAGATATTCAACGCCAAATGGTTGAACATTGGAGTCCCGCGTAAGTTAAACAAGTCGGGGTGCGTGGGGACTTTACGTGGATCGATTCTCCGCTCTGCTTATCCTTACTCTTTCGCTGACCGACGTCCGTTCAGTGCGCAAGCGCTGAACGGTGGGCGGTTTGGCGAAAGCTGGTGGGAGAAACCAGTCAGCTGAGCAGTCAACTTACGTGAGGATCTCTAGTTAATGTACGCAGGACTCCACTATACTGATTCCTCGTAGGGAAAATTCGGTTTCTGTGAGAAAAACTAATGTTTTTGAGATATTAAATCCCCAAAAAATAATCCACCAGAAAAAATGTCTCCATCGATATATGCGTCTGCATGTTACACACGTGATGATCTTGACAAATTGATTCTTCATAACTGTAGAATCATTTGAGCTATCGAAATGAAATTTTGTACATTAATACACTTCTGACTTACTTTCCCACGATTTTCTTTATATTCGATGAAATTATTGAAATTTAAAAATAAGAAAATACTGATCTGTATCGACTAAATACATCGTGATTGTAAATTAATCATGTTTTCACGAATCGTTACTAATCGGTGGAACGAAATTTCCGCAACGCGGAAATCCTTCGGGAATCAGTGGCAAATCACTGGGCACCCCAACGTGAAATACAGCCCCTATGCTGGGTGCCATATGAAATAAGAAGTGACAATGGAAGAACCAGTAGCCTGAAAGAAAAATCATGTCATTGTGAAATGCAAAAAAAAAGTAAATAACAAACGTAATTAAGAATGTGGCAAGGACATTTTCACGATCAATCTTATCTTTGTATTACCAGGATTATCAGCGAGAAATCGAATAATCGTGAATCCAGTATTGGGAATGGCATAGGTATCTTTGGCCGGTGGTTTTATCAGACGTCTTCTTATCAATCCTTTTTCGTCGAGTTGTTTGATGCTCGCAAGGTTAAACGTCGTTACATTGTAATCTTCAGGAAATCCTTCGCCAACCACATAGAAATTTGCACCGTGCAGATGAAACGGATGCGAGAGTGTCGTAACATTACCTACAATTATGACAATTTTCGTATTTTTTCTTACAAATCTAAATAAGAATTTTTAACATTTACGCGTTATTGTTTTAATTATTAAAAATTACCTTCATCAACGAGAATTATTTCAACGACGGAGTTGAGAGGAAATTCCTCGAGCAGTGAACACCGGCAAAGACCGCCATCGTTGCATCTTGACGGCAATTCCTCGAGACTACAAAACTGATCGACGGGAATTTCATCTCGTTGTGAAATTAGCACCGACGGTGGAAGAACGTTAATGATATTTTTCCCTATACGAGGTACCACTGCGGCCGTTCCCAACGGTACTGCGTGAAAACATTGTGTTGAGTGAAAAGTAATGTTGCAAAATTGAAAAATTTCTAATGGGGAAATAACATTTTTCATATTTTAAGAAACGCCCTTAGTCCATTTAACAAACTAATTGTTTGGGTTGGTTTGTCGTTCGCATTACGTAACAATGACAAATAGCTTATTGTTAAAGTCTTGCGACAATATGTATTTATGGAATATAATGAAATTTGATAAATTAAATTTGACATTTAATTGAATCATCAATATTTCGCAAACTTGATGATGGCACGAAAGAAAATTTAATGTTGAATTACCTACGAATCCCTGGTAAGTGCCCGGTTTGAAGAGATCATTAGGCTGATAAAGGTGATAACCAAAGGGCATGAACAGCCTTATGTCAGGATGTCTCGTGAGGATACGTTTTGACACTGGCTTTGCATTTTCCAGCTGACTGACGCATACCACGTTCCTTGCATTGGGCGAGCCGTCACAACGAGCGTTCATTTGATTCAGGACCTTGAAAATATTGAAAGAAAAAACATCTTTCTTGTACACGATTAACGTTGGTATAAATTATTACGAATTATTGTTAATATTATTTATCACTTACAATTCCTGCTTCAAGGCCCGTCTCGTAAGATGGTCTCTCGAGCAGCGGTTCCTTAATTGTAGCCGATTCGTAACGCAAAATGGCCAATTGTTGAGTCTTCAGGGGTACGCACGCGGCTAGACCGCGTAGTTGAATCCAATAACTGCCGGGTGATTGCACGGCATTCAGAACAAAGTCATAACGTTCGGCTATTTAAAAATTGAAGAAGAAAAACATTTTCATAATTTAAACGTAACGATGAATTATTTTCGAGGTTCGAAAAAATGAAATATCCTTCCAGTTTGCATGTTGTGTGCAATTAATCAAAAGGAAAAACTGAGAGAGTCGCGATTGATTATTTGTAGGGAATAATCGATTTTCAATATTTGTGCTATCTCGAATTAAAAACTTTTATATGAAAGTTTGTTCTTTACCGGAAAACGAGGTAATACTATCGACAATTACGGGTGCCAAGGGTTGACCGTCGCTCGCAATCACGGTTAGATTGTGTCCCTGTATCGTCATTTGAACGGGACACGTTAAGGTACAACTGTTGATCATACGAAAACGATAACGACGACCGTGTTTGACCGTAAAAGTAGCGAGAGGAGTTGTGGTGATTTTTCCAGTATCAGGATCCTGCGACAGTTATTAAGGTTTCTTGAAAAATTCATGAAGTAAACCATTAAAAAAACAGTTATTTACCGTCCATTGGCCCATTCCATTAATCAGATAATTGTCCGGTAATTGGTGGGTTTTTCGTACGCGATTACCGGGGTAATGAGCGCTGGGAGAATCGTGAAACAAATCGCTGAGAAAAATAACGTTCTCAATCTCGTCATCGTCCCATAGATCGTTATTTGGCTCGTTAATTTTCGGTTCACGAACAACTATCGCACCGCCGAGACCGTCGCCCATTTGTAAACCGTTATGAGAGTGCCAGAAATGGGTGCCCGAATTGCTTGCTCTCCACTGATATCTAAATGTCGTACCTTCGTCAATTGGACACTGCGTTAAGTAAGGTACACCGTCGTAATACTGATAACCATTCTGAAAGATTCCATGCCAATGGATAGTAATGCCATCGCCATGAACATGATTTTCCACGTCTATAACGACGTAATCGTTCAGACAGACCATTATCGAGGGACCTGGATACATTCTGTTCGCCACTTTTATACCAGACAACTCGTAACCATCGGCTGTTATACACTGACAATTTGCGGACAAACTCGATGTTGTGTTTCTACGACACAAGTCGCACGCACTCGTGAGTGTTGCATAATTTTCAACCGTAAAATGATAGTAACATGTTTTTGGTTCTTCGTCGTTTTTACAGGTACGAGCACATTCTTCGGGTGTTGAAAGCCTTCGAGCATCGTTCCAGACCGAAAAACTTCCTTCCCTCGAAGAACTTCCTTCGTTCCCATAACTTCCTTCGTTCGAAGAACTTCCTTCTGCCGGAAAATTTATTTCATTTTCATAAGTATTGTCCTTCGAAGAAT
This sequence comes from Oxytorus armatus, assembly GCA_958009045.1. Taxonomy (NCBI): domain Eukaryota; kingdom Metazoa; phylum Arthropoda; class Insecta; order Hymenoptera; family Ichneumonidae; genus Oxytorus; species Oxytorus armatus. The sequence continues at coordinate 21,054,597 of OY253751.1, read as the reverse complement.
CCTCCTCAGTCCCCGAACCCGCTGATAAAAAGAAAAACAATTTTCGATTAAAAAAATGGTTATCGTTCGTACGAGGCTGTAAATTTAATCAATACATCTTAGCATCGTATCTCATTAACAAAACTTACCACATACTGCACCGATTACAAGAGACAGAGTGACCACGAAAAACGTAACTCGGAGCCTCATTGTTCCACTGAGACTCATCGCGTTTTTTCCGTAGTGTTCCACCTCCCACAGCTTTTATATTCTCCGGTCACGATCATGGCCATTTGGTTTGAATAAAAAAACAATCCAAAAACTATTTTAAATGCACTATTTGCAAGTGAGATAATAACGCGCCAAAAATGTATGACTGTTCTCAAAGCTGATAAAAAGCTTAGAATATTCTAATATCGAGGCCGTAACATACTTTTTCCAACACGATTGTATTATTTACTATTCACTTTCCATATTCCACGGTAAGTCCCGTATTGCGTGTATGCAAAAAGACTCCCGGAATTGATTATTTTTTTCTTTCATTGTTTTTTTGTTAAACTTGTTGTTTGCGCACAATGTTTAACTCTCAAATAATCTGCACGGATACATAAATTAAGGTAATCCTATCGTGAGAAATGGAGTACATTGGTGAAACGATGTGTGAGGTAAGAGTTTATTAAGGGGGGTGGGGGGTTTAAAGGCGAAAAAAAAGCATATTTTTATGATTTTTTTGCGGCGACATGAGTAATATAATTTTATTAAATAGAATTACATATTATTGTACAACTATTGAAGTATCTCAGAAAAAATTTTCAATGAAAAATGTTACCGGATCATCTGAAACAAAAAAATTGTAATGCATTTTAAAGGTGATGTATTTCTCGAGGTAATCAGGAAGAGTTTTTTTTTTTTTTTTTCTATTTTTTGCAGCACTTGGAAGTGAAAAACGCAATTTTAGCTAAAAAAATCGCGCTCAATTTGTTATTAAAAACTTGAGAAAATTGAAAAAAAAAAAAAATTCCTCCTGATTACCTGTTGATTTATGTGAAGAAGTAATGTTTAAATTTTCAAAAGGATCGGTTCAGTAGATTTTGAGTTCTAATGTTCACAAACTTCAAAAATGACGTTTTCGGGAAAATCGATTTAAAGTTTTTTATACGTACCGAGCGGCTACCGAGCAGGTATAAAAAATCAGGTATCACGGCCGGACTTAAAATTTATACACAATATTCTCGACATATTGTTCATTCAGAAAAAAAATGCAAAAAAAATAATTTTAAAACCCTACCCCCCCCCCTTAAAAATCGAAAATTTCTCTCTGAAATGCTCCAGGAATATTTATACGAAAAATATATATATGTATATAAAGAAGGCTCATGGCCTCTGTTATTTTTGTCACCACTGCACAATAATGCCAATATATCGACAAGCAAGTATCTCCATCTCTCGTGAAAACTGAAACTCTAGCAAAGTTGATGACTGCGAAACAGAATATCTGCAATGCCAGCTCTCGAGAAAGTCATTCTACGCAGTGGATAAACCCCACTTTACTCAGTCAATTTTTAAAAATCGTTTGACTCTACAGATTTGTGTTTGGTACCGTTGAATTTTCACACAATTGAGTTTCCCAGTTTTCAATATTTTATTGAAATGCTGACTAAACTAACTGGCGTGTCTACAGATCGGGAGAGAAGGAATTCTACGAGCACACTCCTCGTGTATCGAGACGGGATCCAAGTATTCTCCTAGTTCCACGGTTCCTTGACAAAATGTTTATTCTTCCGGGAACTTTCCTCGTTTGAAGAATATCCTACATTCGATGGACTTTTGTTTGCCGAAAGAAAAATCTTAAACACAGTATTTGTGGGTATTTTACAATAATAATTCATCAAAAATGTATAATCGTCCTGACAGTCGTATTGTTGAAAAGCGTTGAATATTTTAATATAAAAAAAGTACGATGTTTATTCAACACGATCCTACTACTCATTGACTTCCTTATTACACCATAATTTTCATATTACGTGAATGCGAAAAGGTTTCCCGCATTGGTTATTATTATTTTTTCCTTCGTCGTTGCTTTCGATAAAACTTCGTGTTTACAGAAAATTTGCACACGAATGTATATTATAAAAACGAATATGAGTGTGTCATAAATTTTGACTGATACTTTAAGAGTGAAATAAGTTTTTTTCTACTCATTTTCTGAACGCTACGAAATATTTACTTTTAGCGAGCTGTATTGCATTGTACCGACCACAATTCTTTATCACCACTGATTTATGTTTCCATGTGTACCGTTGAGTCATGGATTTATAAATAATCCATCAAACGGACAGTTATGTCGCACTTTACTGAACAATTCACGTTTATGTTGGACAAGGACAAGGGTCGAAGGAGAAGATTGTTCGATACGCTGTTGCGAGAGGAATTGATGGCAGTGGAAAAATCCGACTGTGGTCAGACAAATCGAAAACTGTAATTTTTTTGTACGGTGAGTTAATGCTGTTCAGGAAGATGATATAAAGTTCAATAGATGTCATTTATAAAGTTTAATTTTTGATAAATACTTATTATTCTGTGAACATTTCTATTTCTCAACTCTATGACTATATATGATTAATAAATATATATATATATATTAATAAATATATCGAGGATACCCCGAATTTTATCTTTTTTTTTATTCTTCGCACCATCTCGATGATCAAGCGCCTATGGATGGCATAAAGTTGCCACACGTTGGAAATCCCCGTGGAACTGGGGGAAGATCACTGGGCTGGCCAACGTGGAAAATTGCAGACATCCCAGCCGCCAGATGGAACAAAAAGTGACAGTGGAAAAGCCAGTAGCCTGAAAAATGTCAAATGAGTGTAAAAATTGGAACAAAATAATAATAAAAATAATAATGATAATTCTTTGATTGAAAATGAATGGTTATTACCAGGATTATTAGCAATAAAACGAATTATCGAGAATCCATTGTTGGGCACTGCATAGGTGTCCTTAGCCGGTGGTCTCGACAGATGTCTCTTCATTTTACCTTCCTTGTCGAGATCTTTTGCTTTGTCTACGTCAATGCTCGTTATATTGTACTCATCGCCGCAACCCTCACCGATAACGTGAAAAGCGTGACCGTGCAAATGAAATGGATGCGATAGTCCCGGAATTTGAGCTGAAAATATGGTCAATTTATTTATTAGTATTTTTTTTATTTTGTACATCCGTCCGTCCGTCCGTCTGTGGTTTAATTTTTAAATATTATCGACATTTGTACTTTTGCGTACCTTCATCGACGAGAACAATTTCGATGAGCGCTCCCAGTGGAAGTTCCTCGACGTGGGTACACTGACAGGGACGCGAGCTATTCCTGCATCGTGCAGGTAAATTTTTCGACGAGCATATATCACTATCGGGAATATCCCTACGTTGTGAAATCAGTGCCGAGGGTGGAGATAAGTTGGAGATATTAGATACCAGTCCCATCGTTTGGCTTCCTCCAGCGACTGCAGGATGAAAAAAAAAAACAATTTAAGCGAGAACAGTAAGAACAATTAATTCCCGTTGGAACTGATCGATTTGAAAAAGTGTATATCGATCGCATCTGGACAAAAATAGTATATAAACGAGAAGAATAAAAATATGTTATACAACTATTTTTTTCTTGCGGACCAAATGGCAGAATATCAATTTTATTTCGGTTCATCAATTACTTACTAAAACAAAATAACAAACTGTTTTTTTTTGCATTCCTTGAAAAAAAGGTTCGTCATCGTACAATGTGATTTTACAGAAAAAAAATAGTACCTAGAAACTTTTGGTATGTGCCAGGTTTGAAGACATCAACATCCCGATAATCGTAAAAATTAATGGGCATAAAGAGCTTAACGTCAGGCTCGTCCCTCAGAATATTTTTGTGAACGCGTTTGGCACTCTGAAGATTACTCACGCACACAGCATCGGGTGGACTGTTTTTACCGTTACATCTAACGTTCATTGGATTGAGAACCTCAAAAAAAGAAAAGAAAAAAATAAACGTTGAAAATTTATCGTATACGAATGAAACATTATCAGAATGAAAATGATCGATCTTAATTCAACGTGAAATGATTGATTTTTTTTTTTAAATATTCACTTACAACTCCGGCCTTAATTCCACCTTGGTAAGTTGGTTTCTCGAGTTGGGCAATCGCGGTAGAGGCGGTTTCGTAACGAAGAATTGCCAATTGTTGCATATTAGTCCTAGCACATCCACCGAGAGCACGAAGTTGAATCCAATAATTACGGGGAGTTTTGTCGGTATTGATAATGAAATCGTAACGCTCCGCTGTAAAACAGAGCACGAACATTGACAAAGATATCGTGATATTGAAGAAAAAATATGACATCAATCGTAGGATTAGCCAATCACGTAATTAAATGTATCTTAGATAAAGAATTTTTTACGATCATTCGACTGATTTTACGACAATAAATTTTATGAAATTTAGGATATATTTTATGAAATCATTTTACAATCGTTATCACAGTAACGACCGTAATTAAAATGATTAAAACGAAAATTCTTTCTGACGTATAAATTCTTCTTTGCTAATCCTACACAAAAGATAATTGAGCTTTATATTTTACCGGAGAACGATGTGATACTGTCAACGACGACCGGTTTAATTGGCTCGCCGTCACTCGCTATGACCGTAAGATTGTGTCCCTCAATGCTCAATTGAACGGGACACGTCAAACTGCAGCTGTTGATCATACGATATCGATAACGATAGCCTGGTTTGACCGTCCATGTAGCAAGTGGCGTTGTTGTCGTATTTCGAGTCGCAGGATCCTGCAAACAGTCCGTAAAACTTATAACATATGTCTTCCATTTTGTCTTCCAATCATTGAATAATGAATTTCAAAATGTCACAAAGTTAATCCCACTCTTACCGCGTGGGCGTCCTTAAAGTAATCAATTTAAAAGTACAAAATGTCATTATTAAATGACCCACCGTCCATTGGCCCATTCCATTGATGAGAAAATTGTCGGGCCTCTGTCCTGGTTGATTAACCCGCGTACCCGGAAAATGATCCTCCGCTGACTCGTGATACCAATCAGTTAGAAACATGACATTGTCATTATTGTCAAAGTCCCAAAGATCGCTGTTAGGCTCCGTGGTATCGGGTTCCCGAACGATCAGCGAGCCATCGAGACCGTTTGCCTTGTGTAAACCTGAATGAGCGTGCCAAAAGTGGGTACCAGCGTTATTTGCTCTATACTGATATCTAAACGTTGTACCCTCGTCAATCGGGCATTGTGTCAGATACGGCACACCGTCGTAATACTGATAGCCATTTTGATAGAGTCCATGCCAATGAATCGTTATACCATTACCCGGTATATGATTCGCGACGTCAATGACAACGTAGTCATGGAGGCATACCATTATAGAGGGTCCCGGATACATTCTGTTTGCCGTTATTATGCCCGACATCTCGTAACCATCGGCCATTATACACTGACAATCGTCGGTCAAGCTTGTCGTTGAGTTGGTACGGCATAAATCGCAGGCTTTCGACATGGTCGTGTAATACTCAACCGTAAAATGATAGTAACATGTTTTTGGTTTTTGTCCCTCGACACAAGGACGTGCGCACTCCTCGGGTGATGATAATTTTGGTTTCTTTGCTCGGGTATCTGCGAAAATAAACGAAATACTTGTTTCACAATTTTTCTACTGGATAGAATACTTTGTCGAAGACTGGGCATTTCGTGCGATCCTGGCGGCGGAGATTTGAACTAAACAATATGGCCGCTCAAAAGTGTGTTTTGCACTTCGAGGATTGGGCAAATTATTGGATGCTTTAAATAAATATAACGTTAAGCATAATATTGCTTGTGATGTTTTAAAATACAATGATTTGTTCGTCGATTTCCTACATTTATTTCGAACTAAGAACGTCGAACTAAACGAACTAATCGTCGTCGAATATTCCTAAAAATGTATGAGCACCGATAACAAAAAATTCATATACTTGAAACATTTATCCTTTGGTCTTTATTATTCTTTTCTTAATGGAAAACAATTGTCCCACGGTGCTTTGGCTGATTTATCGATACCGCCGTAACACTTTGAATTTTTTTTTCTCCCACGTACAATGTTGCTTCGACGGAAATTAAATATACGCTTTACTTGTGGCATATAAAACATAAAAAAAGTCGTGCGACTGCGGAATGTGATTTTTTTTTCCATCGAGAAAACCGGAATTCACGATACATCACGAATATGGATGGGAGATCATGTACAGAAATTAAAAAAAAAAACGGGCCCTAGTAACGCCACGAGACAATACGGCAATGGGCAAAAAAATTGTTTTTTCTCACTATTCTATTTTGCAATTACGATTTTCCTGCACGATCCTCATTATCATTCACGAACGAAGGAAAAATATGTTCACGTTCAAACGTCGAACGTCACGGTAAATTATAATTATTATTATCATTATTGTGTCGACTACTTTTCTCGAGTTGTGATTCTCGTTTTGTGCAATTAAAATTGTGTGGTAAAAAAAAATTCTCTTCTTCTCTGTCATTCTACCGTGAGGCCCATTAATGCTATCGCTATCTCTTTTACTCATAAGTATATGTTTTTTAACTTATGTAACCGTAGATTAATTGAATGTGACACGATAAGAATTTGCCGGTGACTGTTTCTACTTAACACCCAATTTTTGCGCTCGTCACGTACGAAGGTCAGACCTCAATTTACCCTCGAACGGTAAGGAGGTTTCAATGATCGTTTGGCATCTTCGGTTTCTCGTCTCAAATGAACGCAGATATTTTTATAATTATATACCAGATAGAAAAAAATGCTCTAAGAATTCGTAATTCTAGACAATTCTAGAATTACGAATTCTCGGAGCAATTTTTTTTAATCTGGTATATAATAATTATAATATCTGCGTTCGTATCGGTGCAATTGTTTTCGAAATCATTTTTTTTCCTACCACACGAAATTAATAATGAAAATTTTTTTACACAGCTGAAGTGAGATTTAAAAATTCTTCTTTTGAAAAATATCAAGGGGGTTTGTATGAATTTTCGCTTATTCACATGTGTTCCTTTACGAAATAACTATATTATGAGGATGCCACACATTCACAAAAAACGATTTTTAAGTTGACAAAAATTGTGAGGAAGCAATGTTCAATTTTACACCCTTCTTTTTTGTTTTGTTGCAGAATCGGATCCGCGATCGAATGAAAATATTATTCTTAATACAGCGATAATTTATGGACTCGTTATATTTGTAACCACGTTAGCTCCATGGTTATACTACAGGTGCACAAAATTTGTTCAGTAATCCGGCGCGATTTTTATCATAAAACGTGAAATGTTTAAATATTTCCCGGATACGTTTATTGTCATTAGGTTTTTTTTTTTTTGAGACTGGTCAATCGAGACATGTTGGCAAATGTTGTTAATAATATAAACTTTTAACGAAGTAATAAAAACGATAATACGAACGAGAGAAGGGAGACGTACGGACGATAAAATCGGCGAGAGACCAAATAATGGGATGGGCATTAAAAACAAATTTAATCAAGATAATTTTATGACAAAATAATGCGATGCCATTATTTCGCCAGTATCAAAAAGACTTTAGACGTGTATATTCCAGCACACCATTGTCCTCGCAAAGAGAAAAATGAAAATTTAACGCAAAATTACATCTATATTCCTAATATAATCATTGCACTTAACTCCTCCATATTATCCATTCTTCGTCACAAGAAATATTTCCTTTTTTTTTTAAACCATCTTTCTTTTTAGTCGTTTCAGTCAAGAAATATTTTCGCCCACGCAGTTTACATTTACACTTTCTCATTATTTTATCTTCTATCAAGTTTAATCCTTGTACGTTGGAAACAAAAAAAAACGTTCGCTTTTCAATAATCCACGACACATATTCGGAAAGAATATTAAAAAATAAATAACAATTCGTGAAAGATCCTGTTAATAAATAAAATGCGAAATTGTAACTTTACTTCAATTATTGATTACAATTTTTTATTTCATTTATTGAAAAATTTATTAAGGGGTTTGGCGACAGTCAAATTTTCGAAAAAACGATGTTTTTTTTTGCTCAAACGATGCTTTATCATCATAAAAGTAAGTTACTATTCGATTTACATCGAGAAAAATGTATTTCACCGACTTTTAGCGTATAACGTGAGGCTACTTCTGGCATGGCCAACAGCTTTTTTCTAATTGTCGTGATAAATACTTATTAAATATTATTTTTCTAATTCTACGCATAGAAAAGTACGAACGGAATTTCTGATTAATTAAAAACTTTCCATTTTATGAGCAGTTTTATACGAAATTTTTCACTGGGAATTCACTTCTTAAGTCCAAATGCCAACAACATTCGGATGAAACAATATTTTTCAAATTCCGTACGTACTTCTCTAGGTATTCTGATGTAGATTAACGAGAATTTTTTTTTTGTTCCAAGTCAAAAATTGTGGATGCCAAATGTCACGCCGCGGAGCGCCTCGAAAAATAAAACAAATGGCAATAGTCGGCCATTTTGTATAACAAAAAAACAAAAAAAATATTTTCTATTAGCTTGATATTTATACTAAATAGATGTGTAATTAGTTTTATAAATGAATCACTTTTTCGTACAAAGAAAAAATTATTAAATGTGCACACAATTTTATACCCGCTACCGTGGCCAAACCCCTTAAACAATTTTCATTGATAATACTTACACCTGTGCTTGTGACAATGAGCGGTTGCAAAGATCGCAAAACTAGCGATGACAATGATAGTTATATAACTCCGAAGCAAATGTGCAGATCCCATGACGCCGACGAAGATCACTTTTTTATTTGGTTCACCTGGAATCCCGCGGCAACTGTCGTGCAACGAAATGACAAATTTACGGTTCGATGCATTTCTTTATATAAAAAAGTATTGTCGAAAATTTTGCACGACGATAATTTTGTTGGTACAACTGTGGGCAATAAGATCGATACTAAGGCAAACACATTGTTGACAGGTATATCGTAGGAACAGGATGAATCGGTACACGCTGAAGGAAACAAATCTGTCTTTCGTGTGGATGTTCGGGATAATATTTTTCCAGACTACGCCCGAATCGGTCGAGGTTTCGTACGAGAGTGGATGACGATTTTTTCCTTATCCATCCACATTAATCAACGTGCATGTGTACTCAATCAATATTCAGAGCCGATGAAACGAAAGGAAATTGGCGGGAAATATTTATCTCTCGAATGTCACGATTGACTGCGCACAGATGAGTAAACTATATTCATCGTCACGAACGATAACACACCCATCTTATTTAGCGACATTTTTTTTGTTTTTATTTCATGTTCGATCTCAAATAAATGTCGTGCATTAAGGCGCGTCATGTTCCACGAGCAAAAAGCAAAATTGACGACGTCAAAAAAAGATTCTTAAATTTTTCTACCGACAGTAAGGGTTTTATATCAGCAAACTAAATAGAATATATGGGGAGACTGGGGTCAATTACAACATTAGCTTTTTTCAGATTAGTCCAGTACAGCATACATTCTTTGATATACTATTTATTACTCGTTAAAAGGTATCGACGTGCGACATTAATCCACTTTTCCTGGGAATATATTTCACTTTATAATCGCCTAGCGGAACTTTTTTTTATTACACAATTAAAAATGTGATCCGGGCGAATATCTTTAAATTGGCTATTTTTCAATTGTACAAGTTTTTTTCCAATCAATAACGGAGAGCTGAGAAAAAAGTGGAACGACTATAATTAAAATACTCATTTTATACGCGTAAAGTTAGCTTTTAATATCTTTGGTTTATGTTTTTATATGTTTTTTTTTGTCAATGTGTTTTCTGACGTTCCGATATATTTTTAATAAATTATCACTATATGATGGAAACATTTTTTCACGAAAACAAAGCTTCCACCATGTGGGTGCCGAAAAAATAAAAAAAAAAAACGTACGACATGCACATTTGTTCCGTCGTTGTAGACTTGACTAAAATTTGTCGTCGACGAATAGATATTGCTGAAATAGTCTTGTAAAAAGTCATGTAAATATTCTTCTAAGAAATATCCCGTAAGCGTTCTTGAAAAAATGTCCTGCGGATGATTTTTTAAAAATAGTCGCTAAATGTCCATGAAAAAACTTCCTGTAAATGTTCCTGAAAAAATGTCGTATAAATATTTTTGAGAAAATGTCCTCTAAATATTACTGGAATAAAATGTGAAATGTGGCCATAGATGAACTTTGGATCCATAGGCGTAAATTCAATAAATTTTCCGGTGAAATATGCAGACGTCAAAATTCTGATGCGTGTCGTCGCACGAGGTGCGCACCATTACGATAAATTGAATGAATTATTGTTGTTTTTTCTTCACTCGTACTATAATGATATTCAGAAAAAAATCATCTGTCTGAAAAAAAATCGTAAATCATAATCGTTGCACAAATATTTCTTTAAGAAAGTTATTTGCGCACATTACGTCGGGAATAGTATAGGTAATATAACAATAACATACAATAAAATATCAACGATTCCGATAACGTTATCACATTTAAAAAAAAAGGAAAAAGACGACACGACGCGGCGTGCATAAACTACGTCGTTTACGTCACTATGAAAAATAAAGTGGTGAAATAAATTAAAAACCGTTTCCATTATTACTTATTTCAATACCGTGAAAGAGAGAGACAGGGGGATAGGAACACGGAAACTTTGTTTAGATGTACAATGTTTTATTCCAGAAAAACCGCGTACAAAAGTTCCCCGCATCCGAGAACGAGGAATCGACTCTCATGGCGGTGACAAGAATCGAAAATGCAATGAAAAGAATTTCTCGAAAGTTCGTATATCATTCGATTCGTGACGACGGCATTCCCGACCACCTGAACACATTGTTATTATACTCGTTTAAGATAACGGGTCAAAGACAGTTACGGAAATGTTCCTACCGATTTCTCGACAATGGCAAACATTATAACGGTATATGTTTATTTTTAGAAAAATGAGAAATTAAACATTTTCACAAAATTCATTTATATCATTGTATATATGAATTTCGATTTCGAAATATTATTGTAAATTCATTTTGGAATATTGATGCATTAAAAAATGTTTCATCGTTGGGTTTTGTCGTCTGCTTGAGGCCGACAAAAATACGGGATAAATTTCGAAATTTTGAATTTTTTTTAAATTTTTGATTCTATTAGCCTGAACGGTTAGGAATATTTTAAGCTTTACAGAATTGAAAAATTGAAAGAATTGTTAAATAAGGTAAGATTGCATTTATAATATATACCGCGCGGCGCGCCCGACCGCTAACTTCTAAGCCGTTTTTCCACGATTCACTTTTTTGAACCTTGTGAAAATTCTAACTCTTGAACGAAGGTCCAGATTGCTTTGAAATTTTCACAACATATTCCTAGTATCATCACCTATCGTGTGAAACACTGAAACAAAAATTTCAATGACACAAAAAAATATAAAAAATAAAATATCGACAGAAAATTGAGTAACAAAATTTTAAGTTTCGAACTTTTATTATAATAATCTTTTTTATAATATTGTTGGTTCACACCGAAGATACATTCATTATGCGATTATAAATATATTCATTTTTTTTTTCAGACACCCATATCAATGCCGAGAACTTTCACCATCAACGCGCGCGCAAAAAAAAAGTACATTGCTTTATTATGTTATATCTCCGCCATTTGTTAATATTTATGATTTTTTTTTACATATACTTAACCATGTACATAAATGATCTGTAAAAAAAATGTTGTCATTTTTTTCATTTTTTTTTAACCGCGTCTAGAAAAGTACCTTCGAAAATCGGCGAAATCGCGTATATAAGGCCTTAACTGTTTCTTCAATGGGCAAGTCACCCTACATGGTATAATTATATTATTTCTTATAATTGCATTGAAAATTATTCTGATAATTTTTTTAAATCAATTAATTCGATTTTTTTTATTTCCAGATTAAATCAGAACATCCGGTAATTGAGTACCTACACGGCAGTACGGTAACGTCTTTACGTAGATTTTGAGAATAGCAAGTGGTACAATTTTACTGCACGTTCCAAATTTGCACCAACTTGTCTAAGTTTGACAATTTCGATTACACGAACGAATTCTCATAAAATGATAAATAATAATAATAATAATAAATTATTATATAAATTAAAGTAGAGCTACTAGCCCTCCTGGTCCGATATAATTTTCATAAAACTTCAACAACTTGTTCAGATTTTACATGATTTTCAATATTTTTTTCTCAAAAAACTCGAGGAATTTACGTGCTATCGAGCTAGAACTTTCCACACGCATGGACTATCGTTAAATACCATTCGCCATTGAATTTTGCGAAAATCGATGAGGGCGTTCGAAATTTCTAAATTTTCGAATATCTTCGAAAAATCGGTATCCCGGTTTATTGAGTCATCCTACATGGTATGTTTATATCGTTTCCTGTAATTGCATTGAAAATTACTCTGATAATTTTTTTCAAACAATTAAATCCTTTTTTTTCTAGATTAAATCCAAATATCCGGTAATTGAGTACTAACACAGCAGTACGGTAATATCTTTACGTACATGAGAATAGCAAGCGGTACAATTTTACTGCATGTTCCAAATTTGCATCAACTTGTCTATGTTTGACAATTTCGGTTACTCGAACAAATTCTCATAAAATGATAAATAATAATAATATTAATTAAATAAATATTTTGTACATTGAGGTAGTTGAGAAATTGTCACATATGCGTCAGATTGTTGTTGATGTAAAGGGGGGAAATAGAGTTAGACGGTTCAAAAAATCGATTTTTTTTTAAATTTCATAAATTGTTAGTAAAACTATTGAAAAATATGTTCCTAAAATTTTAAATGACAATTCCGACTTGTTCTATTTGTATAAGCCATTAACGGGGGAAATCGGGTTAGGACAGCGTTTTCTCAATGATTTTCATGAATTTTTTTATAGTATAAAAAATGAATATAATTTATTGAAAGTTTGAGAATATTTTATACACGTATTTAAGTATATACTATAAAATTTTTGAAGAATTTCCTTGAAAAATGCCGCAGATATTAGCGACCCCATATTGCAGGTCACAATTAGACTCAGCATTTTGTTATTTTTTCAAACGCGTTTTTCTGAACACGACTTTTTTTGGACTTGCGTACATGCTAGTTTGAAAAGTTTTCAACCAATCATTTTGAAAATCTGCAGTTACTTTCTTCATAGTATTGCGCTCTATATGAACCTAAAATTGGAATATTATCATTACTTAAAATAATTTTTTTTTTGTAAATAAAGTTGTAATAAATGGCAAAAAATTATGCTTTTTTGTTTTGACCCCTGTAAAAAATTCAATTTTCTATTTTCTTGATAGCATTTAGGTTCATATAGAAGAGAGACATATAATAAAAGTAAATTCCAACCTCGTTTGATTTCAAATGAAAATTGCGGCTTCCAGAATGTACGCAAAATGCTGAGTCTGATTGTGACCTGCAATATGGGGTCGCTAATATCTACGGTGTTTTTCAAGGAAATTTTTCAAAAATTTTATAGTATATACTTAAATATATGTATAAAATATTCTCAAAGTTTCAATAAATTATATTAATTTTTTATAGTATTAAAAAATTCATGAAAATCATTGAGAAAACGCTGTCCTAACCCTATTTCCCCCCTTAAACGTAGGAAATGTATCCGTCGTCGGCTAACCACAACGGAATGAATGAACATTCATTTATTCTAAACATATATACACTTCGTGTTTCGATGGAAATATCTTTCGGCACATAATTCAAATAAACTCATGCCCATGTTTTCATACGAGTTTATATATACGAGTTTACCCATTTTTTTTTTACAAATCCAAGCGAATGCTCTGTCTCCGCTCAATGATAGCTTATCCAGACGAATGTAATGATTTATTCGATACTATGCATTTGTATCAACCGTAGTATCGTATAAATCAATGACATGTGTTTGCGTTGACATTGTAAGGATAAATATACTATGTCATTCAAATAAATGTAATTGCGGTTCATCAGACGCGTAGTTGTTTTAGTGACGGAACGAGCAAGCGTCACTAAATACGTACTGGTTTGAATAAATAAATTTTGCTCACAGAGAAATTTCTGTCTTAGTGAAGAATATTGTTTTCTTTTTATCACTTTTTCGTGTCATGTGTTCGAAATGTGTCCACACGAAAAAATGTTTAAAATCAAATTTTCATAAATTCGAAATGGCTTAACCAATCGAACCGAAGTTTTGCATCAAACTACAGCTATCAGCCCTCACGGTCCGATATAATTTTCATAAAATTCAACAATTCGTTAAGTTTTTACGTGATTTTCAATTTTTATTTTATTTTTCAAAAATGTCTGTTAAGAACAATAACTCGAGGAATTTACGTGCTATCGAGCTAGAACTTTCCACACACATGGACCATCGTCAAATACCAATAGCAATTGAATTTTGAGAAAATCAATGACGCCGTTCGAAATGTCTAATCCCTCGAATATTTTCGAAAAATCGGTTTACCGATTTATTAAATCTTCAGCAGATGCAATTTTCGCACTAACGAATGAAAATGTCACAAATAAACAGTGTACCTACAAAGTATTATATGTTAGAATTGCATTTGAAGAAAATCGCTAGAGGAGTTATAAGTTTATGAAATTTACCAATTTATCAAACAGCAATCTAACAAAATCAAGCGAACGTAGGTGGAAGAAAGATAATGGAGCAAATTGAATTTCACCAACAAATGATAACCTCAAAATTTTCGCGTATATACAAAGAATTCCGGAGTTCATTAGGCTAAAATTAATTTTTTAAAATTCCTCGCTCATAAACGCAAATTTGCAACTGGACAAAGAATTACGAGGAATGTTCAACATTCAATTTGCATCTTTTTTTCAAATGTATTTTTTTAAATTATTTATTCTTTCGCACCTTTCGGCGACATATGTAGCCTCTCTGAAGTACAAATCGAGACTACCTTTCGTTCATCCTCTCTTTCTCTTCCCCCTCCCTTTGCCCGTTGCAAAAGTATGCGGTTTCGGCGGCGTGTGGTGAGGGGCTGGGGGGGGGGGGATATATACCGTCATTAAATTCCAATATTAGCTGCGATACCGGTCTCACGAGGACTTGAGAGGAGGAATACCGGTACCTGCCTCCCTCCTTCGCGATCCCGACAGAGGGTTCCCATTACTTTTTGCGCTACCTAGCAAACACACGTGTACACCATATACGTGCATATAACAGAGTACATGTCCGGGACAACCGATACAGTTACTGGTCCTTCGATCCAATGATTGGCAGTCTCCGGTTTGCTGCCGATCATAAAGATAGAAAGGGACAGAAATGCGCCAATAACTGTCGTTATTTTTACTTCTTCCTCTCTTCGCGTCGGTTTTAAATCGTCGTATACAATTTAATATCCTTTACACGGAGAGTATAGATCGCGGTCTTTCATTCTCGTCGAGTCTCTCGCAGGCGGCTCTGTTGCCCGTACATCGGTGCACCGAGACCGAGTTCCAGTGGCCGGATTTCTGGCGAGGTGAACGCGTTCTCCGGTT
This sequence comes from Oxytorus armatus, assembly GCA_958009045.1. NCBI lineage: Eukaryota > Metazoa > Arthropoda > Insecta > Hymenoptera > Ichneumonidae > Oxytorus > Oxytorus armatus. The sequence goes on along the minus strand of OY253751.1, from coordinate 21,038,967 downwards.
GTGCATTCACACTCGGACGGTCGTAGCTCTGTTCTGCCAAGTGCTCATGGCCCAATGTACGGATAGTTGCGTACCTTCTTTTTTTCTTTTTTTTTTTTTCTTCTTCTTTCTACATTCACTCATCCGCCGTTGACCGTCGCTGTTTCATTCTCCTCTCCAGCGTGAGTGGGATTGAGGAAACGCGCGAGTGGGGGGGCTGAATCGTCGAAGTGTGTGCGTGCGATTGAAGTGTGTATACCTACGTAATCGAAAAACGTGGAACAAGTGCGACACAACACAACATCCGAAACTCCGAGCCACCGGCAAATAGTGCCGTACCGTAGTTCGCCAGTTACAAGTGTGCAGAACGGTCCGATTCTTCTCGTACCCGCTCATAATACGATCTCACGAATAACTTTTATAGGTACTTACCAACAAACACAAAATATTTTATCTCTTGTAAAAAAAAGCTTTTTTTTTCTTCTTTTTATCTTTTATTTGTTATGTTTCGAATTATTTTTATTTATCTCACTGATTCAACGCGTTTACCCTCTTGTCTTTTGATCAATTCACGGCTACTTTGATTTACAAACTATCGTTATATTTCACGATGGAATTGAATTATTGAAATGCATCATATATTTCATCGCATCAGCAATAATTTCAATTTCATTCTTTCAACACGCTGTACCTGTTATTTTGTTAATAATCTATTTTTTATTTTCACTTTTGCCTGACATTTCGACCACGCTTTTATTGCTCTCTTACGTCGTTCTTGGACACTCAAAAACACTAAAAATTCACTTTTCATCCTTGATGTAAATCATTTAAATTTACTGCCTCATTTACTAATAATCTCGACTTAATTAATTTGTCTTATTAGTCCTTGATATCGTTATTGTTATTTCCTCTTTTTTCCTTCGTTACTTCGGTCGGATTGTACATCGGAGAAATCGAATTTCCAATTGATTTTACTACTTAATTTTTAACATTTCTTTCCGTTTTCCCGTGAACATTGGAAATAAGTTCGAGTCAAATTGCGCGCTAACTTGGTTCTTTTCGCTTTTTTTTTATTCATTCTTTCAATTCGAGCGACTCAACTGGCGCCCGGGGAGTATTAGAGGCGAGACGAGATCGAAATATCGATCGAGATATCGACGACATTTTCATTCTAACGCGAGAGCAAATCTCGGTTTCGCGCAATTTTCTCGCGAAAGTTCACATCGCGCTCAGCCAGTAATTTACGTAACGACTTACCTAAGCTTCTGTGTAACGACGACACGATATGTATACACCGATATTGGATACGTGTCACGTGTTCGTTGCATCGATAAAGGAAGTGTGTACGAATGAAACAGAGGGGAAAAAAATGTAGGTATATCTCGTTCGTTGGATTCCAGCGTTTATTCGCAATTCCCGTGCGTCATTATATGACCGTGTGGTCTACGTGGAAGATTCCGATAGAATAGCAAAACGATTTATAGTTGTACGCGCGACGTCCAAGAAGACATATTTAAATTTATGATTTAATCGTCCAGCGATTGATGGAAAAAAATGTGTCTCAGTAACGCCGACAGGCGCCAGTTATGCAAAAAATGTAATGACCAAAAGGCTAGAATGATGGTTCGATATAGTTTTATCGTGTATTGCAGAAAATGCATCGTAAACATCGACAATTTGCAATAACCTCATTCCACCAATGAGCAAAGGAGAGATTTTAAGTTATTCAAATTACAACGATAATTAATGGGTTCCCTTCTCGATCGATTAATGACTGATCATTCGCGTTAATCATTATTGGCGTTGAAAAAAAAAACATTACCATTTGTTCGTGGAAAATTACGTTCAAACGTTAAAGCCTTACGATAACTTTTTTTAATTTTGGCATTAAAAAAAAAAAGATATCGAAAATCTCAAATAAATCGATTGTTACAGATATTTCTTTGATAATGTAAATAAATACTTAGATCCCTATCTAAAAAATTATAGGAGGAAATACATTTATTTTCAAAATAAAACAAAAATTAACAAAAAAATAGCGAAAAATAATGTAAACGAAATACCGATCTGAATATTTTTGTGCACGATTCGACAAGTATTTCGAACGATCTATCGTTTGGGGTTTTCGATACGACTTTTATTTCATAAAATAGAAAAAAATACGACACATTTTTTCACATATTTAATAATCGGTCATCCGCTTTACCGCAGATTCGTGCTTTGTGCTTTGAAATACGTTTTAATGTGCTTGAAATGAATGAAAAATTTTCATGGAATTATACTTAAAAAATGTCGAAATAAAGCAACTATCGGAATATGAAAAAAAAACAAAATACGAAGCTTTAAAGATATCAAATACCCTCTTAATTACAATTTTTCATTTTAACAATTTTTTATTACACTTATCGTCTCATTAGCTCGCGAGAGACACTCGGTAGTGCCGCTGCTCCTGCTTCTCGTGGCCTGCAAATTTCTCACCTCAATGCATGAGTATACGTACGATTCGTGAACGCGAACGTCACGACCCGTTCTCATTAGAATCCTTTGACTTTCACTACCACTTGTGTTTTTTTTCTCCTTTTTTTCTTTTTCTTTCGGAGTATATACGCGACATTATTATTACGTGCAATACACTCGTGGCTTGAACTCCGTTCTGTTCGTATGCGTAATTCACCATATAAGTACCTGTATTCTCTCGCGGAAAGTAGACGAAACAAACTTGCGCTACGGAGACGCTAAAGTCGGCAATTTCATTTTTATTTCTAATAAACATGACATTTTTTCTATTCACGTTCACTTTGCGAATGCTTTTCGTCGCGACGCCGTCGTTATTTATAGAATTTTTATATTTTCTATCACCAGTCACATTTGCTAGATTGGTTTTGCAAAATATACATTTTTTAATAATAATAATAATGCTCCAAAACTTTCGTCTATCGACGAAGATACTTCTACAATGTATTAAGGTAGTAGTCTGGTAACTTAAGCCGATTTTCATGTCTTTTTTGGAGGACGTTTTTTTGTAGAAAATAAAAATGAATCGATTTGGATATTTAGGATGTTTTTATTTACATATTAAAGATACAAAAAAAAATTTGTTTGTAAAAATTTAATAGTTTATTATTATTATTATTGATCGAAGTTGGCACCTCGAAAATAAAGCGCGTGGGTGGCCCCGGTGATTTTGGCTCTTGATGTTATCTGAAATAAAAAATTCTTGATAATTCTTAATCTATAGACATGTCATTCTGGTCGGAACTACTTTGGAAAAAAAAACTTTTTTCCAAAGTCCGCCATTTAGTAGTAGTAGTTCCAAAGTAGTTGAGCACGTCGCCTTTTCTATTATCTCACGCTAAGTAATAGCCCCGCTACCATAACCTTTCGTTATTTAACTTTCGATATTTTTTGCTATCGTATCGTCCCCCCGCAGAAGTGATAAGATTTTTATTCCGTTTTTTTTTTATTGACGTAATATATGATATTTCATATTATTCTTTGGATATATTAATCTTTAGAGTAACAGCTGAATTATCAACGAAATTGTGCATTATGCAGACAAAGATTGTTTTCTTTTTTTTTTCATTAACGCAAATACTGAAACAAAGTATGGTGAATAAGAATAGTGCTAAGCTTGACAAAGCTGATCCGACAAAAAAAAAGAGGAAAAAAATGGACGAAAACAAATGATACCACGGTGTCGTTGAGTGGTAGACGTAATATACGAGTATTTGAATAAGGAATATAGTCATTAAGTTGAAGTCTTTTCAAATATTTACAACTCCTTGTTATTAGTGACAACGAGTAAATAGTACGAAGAAAATAAAACAAACATAAAAAGAAACAGATCAGGAAGATTTAATTACTTTGGTCAAAGTCTGACTATCACGACACGTGTCCACTTGTAGAAGCGCGTGTCACGTCCCAATGTAGTTCCGCAAAATAAAAAAATTAAAGGTACGACAATCTTCGAATAATTATCTATGATACACAAATACTAGTGCGGAAAAATAAAATGCATAAATGCGATTGATTGATCCTAGCATTCGAAGTGACGATTATTATTTTTTTGGTCCATTTTGAGAGAAACCGTCACAGATTTTAAATAATGAAAAAAAAAGTATCGTGAAAATATTGTTGTAGTTCGAAGGAGTTTATTTTTATATCGATTCGCTGAGAATTTATTATAATATTGCACACCAATCACAGTTACTTTTCGAAAACGACAAAAAATGAGAAATGAAATATTGCACTTCATATGCTCTTTACTGTATGCACCTGGCGCGAAGTTTATGCGATGGCAATCTTTTTCTTCTCTCTTTTGTCTCAATGTATGTCGGAGTGTTCATTGTTCCCGAAAGTTTGAGTTTCGAGGGGACCTTTAACCATGACGAAAAAAAAATAAATAAATGAAAGTACACATATATGCTGAACGGCGTATCACGAGTAACGATATCTATATTTTTTTTCCTGTGTATTTGTCTAGAAAGCGTATAACTCTCCTACGGACACTGAGCCGGTTTGGTCTAATGGACCATTTGCCCGTTTTTCAAACTGACACGTGCTCGAATGTAATTCATACGGGGCTAAACGCGTAACTGTGGTTGTTTGTACATAAAACAAAAAATGAGATTCCCATGAATTATTAATATATTCACATATATTTATATGTACGCATTTCCTGCCGAATATGTCGTATTAAGGTAGTAGTCTGGTAACTTAAGCCGATTTTCATGTCTATTTTGGAGGGCGTTTTTTTGTAAGGAAATAAAAATGAATCGTTTTGGATATTTAGGATGTTTTTATTTACATATTAAAGATACAAAAAACAAATTTTTTGAAAAAATTTAATAGTTTATTATTATTATTATTATTATTGATCGAAGTTGGCACCTCGAAGTTGGCAGCCCGGGTCCTAACTTTTTTTCTACCGAACCGATTGCTTTCAAATTTTAACAGGCTACTCTACACACTTATAGTTTTCGTCGGAACCACCGAGAAATTTTTTCACCCCTAACTTTTTATGTTACAACCCCTTCTTTGCTAAAGTCCTTTTATTTTAGCAAAGAAGGGGTTGTAAAATAAAAAGTTAGTAGTGAAAAAATTTCTTGGTGGTTCCGACGAGAACTATAAGTGTGTAGAGTAGCCTGTTAAAATTTGGAAGCAATGGGTTCGGTAGAAAAAAAGTTGGGACCCGGGCTGCCAACTTCGAGGTGCCAACTTCGATCAATAATAATAATAATAATAAACTATTTCATTTTTTAACAAACATTTTTTTTTGTATCTTTAATATGTAAATAAAAACATCCTAAATATGCAAAACGATTCATTTATATTTTCCTACAAAAAAACGCCCTCCAAAAAAGACATGAAAATCGGCTTAAGTTACCAGACTACTACCTTAAAGAGGCTGGAGGACTTCACAGTAGTCGAACGAGTACTACATTTTTAACGGTATTTAAACAAAGTCTAGTGATAATGTTGACTATGGTTAATTGTGATTTGTACTACTAGAATATGTTCTTAATCAAGGAGAAATATTAATAACAGTGTATTTGCAAAAATATAATTTGGGTTGCAGTGATTTTTCAAAATGGTAAATATTCCTTCAGTCCTCTTTTCTCGACTTTCATGTAGTAGGGCTCACTTTTTTGAAAAAAAAAGCTCCACAAACTCATCACCCAAATATTTCATAATATTTTGCATAAAAATTTGACAGTCTTTTGTTTATGCATCAACAAAATTACCTTAATAAACAAACGCCTGTAGTTTGACGTCATCGAGTCAGAAACTAGAGCATCGATCGTCTTTAGGAATTGAAAGGAACAAAAACGAATGGCGTTTCATCCGGCTGTAAAGGACACGCGTCCGTTGCAGCAGCTTAGTGAGGTTTCGGACATCGATTTTCCATGGGGTCTGTCCAGGGGCTATCGTCGTTTCAGTACCGATCGTTGTTTCGGCCTCTGTTCCTTTATTTTTAATCGTTTGCCCACCAAATGTTATGTTTATTCAATAAGCCATTAGTATTTACGCGAAGAAAACTATTCGCCAAGAGCAACAGGTATTCGCGTAGTCAACAGTTGTCTCGTCGATCAATAGTAACGAGTGTAATAATTTCTTTTCTTTGTTAAAATTATTATGATTATTTTTTGAGGAAATAACGACAATTTTCGTTATTTCTTTTATAATTTAATTTTCTGTTTGTTGTTTGTTTGAAATTAGTTATATTTGATTGTAAATTTTATCTGTTTTTTATTATTAATTTTGGAGACTCGAGATCGTTTAAAATTCGTTATAATTTGAAGGTGCCGCAAGATACATACATAATAAATTCACACATTCACACACATATATTGATAATAGAAAATTCTTTTGCTTACTTTTCTTTGTTTTCTTTTTTGTTTCGAGGACGTTGGGTCACTTGATCCGTCGAACGATTCCCTTTTTTATTTTTAGTTCCTTAAACAGGCTCTCTCTAAAACACTAATTATCGGAAATACTCTTGATCATCATTTATCTCGCATTATTATTCTTTATATAATCATAAATTTGCCGATCTTACCTCTCCCAGCCAATAATTTGCTCGTTGTGCAGTCGACACTTATAATGACGCTTCTTCACACGCGCTATTTAAGACACGTCTATAATACGCTAAGATCTGGTATATAGGTGGATACAAAGATATAGACACCTGTGTCTTGCGATATACTTGACGCACAACAAATGTGAGACCATCTCACTTCGTGGTCGCTGGGAGAGTGCGAGACGCCGTTCGTCAATCTATACGCTCGTATTCCGATCATAATGATAATCAATGATATTAGACATTATCTTCGTCGGTCCCGTTATTCGGGGGAAACGTGACTATAGCGGCCTCTCTAACTATAGTCTATCCTCTCTGGTCGCTATAGTGCTATTCTTACACGAGGGAAGAAATATTTCGAATACATTTTTTACTTAAAAATCGGTATGAATTACAAATGTTATTTTGTGGTCAATTTTAATGAAGTAATGTTTACTTCAAAATAAATATTTTAACGTTTACTTCAAAATAAATATTTTCAAAATAATTATCGAAATTAATGTTGTATAATTTTTACATAAACTCTCGTAACAATAACGAATGTTCTGTTGGGTTTTTCGAATAATTTCCATTACTCCAAAAATCCTTTTTTTGTCGATAGTAAATAAAGTAATTTTGAAATCCTTCGTCTCAAATTTCTACAATAACAACAACCATCGAAATAATTCAAATTATAACAAAGCAATTCCATTTACGTATTTACTTTTAAAAAAGGGGAGTAATTAAGTGTAAAAAAAAGTGTTATCTAATCATCGAATTATTTTTTTGTTTGTTTCATAATAAAAACAGAAAAGGACGATAAAAATTGATGGAAAGTTCGTTGACCGGACGATTACGCGACAATAGAAGAAGAAAAAAATTTGAATCGAAGATCCAAGTTCGGGAATCTTCGGTACTGACGAAGTCATCATCAGTGTCAAAAAAGCAGCGGCAAGACGGCCATATAGACTCGTCAACCCTGTGTTTTTGTTCATTCTACCTGAAACACGTTAACAAGACACGCGAGTTCTCGATCCATGGTATCGCGAGAAGAATATCGCTACGAGTCCGTAAAAATCGACGCCCGGAACAAGAGAGAAACTTTTGACGAATCGGACGACAGGTTTAATAAAAAAAAGGAAATAAAAATTTAATACACGAGAGAAAAAAAGCTTGATGTCGATTTTGTGATACAAAAAATACGTGAACTGTGATTGTTAAAAGACGATTTTTCTTCAAAACAAATTATTCGATTTATTGTTGCCGTGCTTTTTTTTTAAATTAACATACAGACGTTATGTCGTTCATACGTTCGACCGGTGAAGTGATTATTTTTCTTCTCAAGTCGCTTGTCGCGATAATCCAGGGAATCATCAAATGTTTCGTACCAACGAAATACCGAATGAAGAGTATCGCCGGTGAGATTGCACTTGTAACAGGCGGCGGGGGTGGTCTTGGAAGATTGTTGTCACTCAGACTCGCGAATCTCGGTGTAATCGTTGTTGTCTGGGATATCAACGAGAACGGTGAGTTTGGTTAATTATATATGTAATTCTTTACTTTTTAAATTATTCGAAAAAATTTGTTTCGTCGAATTTGCCAAATTAATTTAGATGGTACATTTGGTGTTGAGAATGTCTATTTAAAATACAAAAATTGCTGACCAATGCTCATAATAATAGCCTACTTAATTATTTTCTTGAGGGCTCACATAGTCCTGCGTGCGCTGAAAACCGAATAAATCTGAAAAATTATTATAAGGGTTATATGGTGAAAAAAAAATTAAATCGTTGATTTCACATTTTTATTAACTTTTCAACTATAAGAAAAAAAAAGCTTAATTTTTTTGTTGATATTAACATTAGTTTTTACGAGTAAAAATGGTCTACTGATGAAAACGATGGCGCCTTCTTGGCAACATCATAACTTCATAAAAAATTATCCAATCTGCAAGAATAAAAGAGAATCTCGTAAAATAATGTAGTAGTAATAGTATGACGGAGGGAATTTTAGATTTTTTTTTTTTTTTAAATAAAGAAAATACAGTATTTCAAACTTTAGTAGGCAATTTTAAAAAAATCGTGTTTAATAATTTATAAAAAATTGTTCCAGCCAAAAATTCAAAAAACCTCTCGTCAGACTATACAGAAAATAATTATCAAGTTTTATAAAAAAAAGTTAAGAAATATAAAAAATTAAATGAGTTATCGTGCTGATACTGTCTAGAAACGTAGTTTCGACAAAAACGCGTTTAAATAATGTTAATATTAAAAAAACAACATTTTTTAAATTTTTACTTATTGTTGAAAAGTTAATAAAAAATGTGGAATCAACAATTTAATTTTTCTATCACCGTATAACCTTTATAATAATTTTTCAAATTTACTCGTTTTTCAGCGCGCGCAGGGGTACGTGAGTCCTTGAAGGTATTTTTGTAGTTTTTTGTTTAATTGCACCGGTATCAATTTTAATTAAAAACGGCAAGGATTAGTTTTAAAAATTTATTTTGTAAACGAACAAAATCTAATTTTTCTTCGAACAATTGCCAAATAGGCGCGAGAAAAGATATACGTATCCCAAAACAGGTTTCGCGAAGGTCGACATCCACGCGCAATCGTACTGGAATGTTGGATAACCCAAATCTCGAAATCGTGTATCCGGTCGATGATACATTAGAATAAAAAATCTATCGATATCGGCATTTGTCGTGCCTAAAGGACAAATGACGTATGCGCTGTGTACAAAAATAGTGAATAAGCTTTTTGGCTTCCAGACACGCACGATATAGCTAGACGGACGAACAACAAATTTTAGTAACAAGGATTCCATTTTTCGGTACGGATTACTAGAATGTGTATAAATTCCCGAATGGAACATCGTATCGAATGAAAAGAAAAATCATTTAAAAGAATTTCTTTCCGGGATAAACATTTATGCTCATATTTTATGTACACCTATTGATAAACACTTCCAATGTCAATTCATGTGAGAGAAGATGAATTATATAACGGGAATGAATTTTCTATACCAGTTGACCATGACTCTAGCAATAAAGTAAATGCAAACAATTTTGTAACGACGATGAGTTTGCAAGGGATGCTCTCTCTTAGTTGAATTGTACTCGAACTATATGTCGTGATCAATCGGGCTACGTCATGGAACAGGTGCAAAAAAAATATCTGTAAGAGCGTGAAGATGAAAGTGAATAACGCGTCCGAGAATCGTACACTAGCTTTGGATCTTCTTTGATCGACGCTCCATTAAAATTGATACACGTTTTGATACAAGTTTTTTTAAAGCTAAATAATATTTAACAACATATTGAAAATGATACCAAATTTCAAACGACTTTACGTACAATTTTTTCGTAACGTAAAATAATATGAATATCTTGAAATTGCACGATCGAATTAACACTAAACGTACCGGCACTTTACATATACCTATTCTTACCATAAGGGGTTATTTGACCCCTTATGAAATAAACGTTGATTTTTCGAAATGAAATTCTTAATTTATTGAAGGGAATAATTCGCTACATAACTCTGATTTCTAATGAAATAATCAAATAAATTTACAGAAAGTCAGATGAGCGAAAGGAACAACAATGAATGTACGATTTTTAAGTAAATTTTCAATTGGGTCATTCGAGATAAAAGTGAATAACGCGTCCGAGAATCGAATACTAGGTTTGGATCTTCTTTGATCGACCATCCATTAAAATTTAAATACAAGTTTTTTTAAAGCTAAATAATATTTAACAAAATATTGAAAATGATACCCAATTTCAAACGACTTTAGGTACAATTCTTTCGTCACGTAAAACAATATGAATATCTTGAAATTGCACGATCGAATTAACACTAAACGTACCGGCACTTTACATATACCTATTCTTACCATAAGGGGTCATTTGACCCCTCATGAAATAAACGTTGATTTTTCGAAATGAAATTCTTAATTTATTGAAGGGAATAATTCGCTACATAACTCTGATTTCTAATGAAATAATCAAATAAATTTACAGAAAGTCAGATGAGCGAAAGGAACAACAATGAATGTACGATTTTAAAGTAAATTTTCAATTGGGTCATTCGAGATAAAAGTGAATAACGCGTCCGAGAATCGTACACTAGCTTTGGATCTTCTTTGATAGACGCTCCATTAAAATTTAAATACAAGTTTTTTTAAAGCTAAATAATATTTAACAAAATATTGAAAATGATACCAAATTTCAAACAACTTTAGGTACAATTTTTTCGTTACGTAATATAATATGAATATCTTAAAATTGCTCGATCGAATTAACACTAAACGTACCGGCACTTTACATATACCTATTCTTACCATAAGGGGTCTTTTGACCCCTCATGAAATAAACGTTGATTTTTAGAAATGAAATTCTTAATTTATTAAAGGAAATAATTCGCAACATAACTTGTTATGTTGCGATAAATTTGCAGAAAGTCAGATGAGCGAAAGGAATAATAATGCGAATGTACGATGTTAAAGTAAATTTTGAATGGGGCCGTTTCGACCCCGCTTGGCACGTTTAGTGTTAAGAAACTTAAAAAAATATTAAATAGAACAAAATTAAGAATATCATAAAAAATTGAAATGACTGTCGAGGGTATTTTTCGTTTTCTAACGTATAATAACAATTTTGCTTGTGATAGAGCGATTGGCGAATAACTGCGAAGAAAAATAAAACTGTGTTGATTATCATGTTAATCTATCCTATATTTTTGTACGTTGGAGCTTATCTTATCTAAAAAAATATTTCTGACACTTTGACCGACACCAGATATAGCTATTTTTTTTATTGTACAAAAAAATTAACATCAACGAGAAAAGCAGTGCGTGTAAAAAAAGTGTGGATATTCCGTACTGACATAGATGGATAATGATGATCGGTAAAGTGGACGGAGCGGGGAGAGCAGTGACTTGAAAAGTCAAATTCCTCGCGAGAAGCCTTGTACGTTGTTGAGGCAAGCGAAGGATAAGAAGTAAAAGTCGAGTTGGCGACGATTGAATGCGAAGTATAAGATACATTACGTTACGGCATTTGAGATAATAACGTGAATTATTAACCCGATACAAATTTTTCTTACCCAGTTTCGTAATTCCTTACGCATGGCCAATGGACCTTAAATCTGAAAAAAGTATCTCGACACGATGATGGCTCAACGAATACTTTGAAGGTCGTTTCAATAAGTGGTCCTTCATTTATTGCTATATATATATATATATATTTATGGTATATACTTTCATTCGCGTTTCTCACGCAATCGACCATAAAAAAACTTATTTCCATTTATTATTAAGTTTCGTCAATGCTCGAATGGATGACAATTTTTCTAAATTTCTAACTATAATAAAACTCTGACTCGATCGGGTTTTTCCCAATTTCCCTGTGCCCTCGTGGAAATTACTGGTCATTGATAAATAAAAAAAGATCATTTATATTTTTAATGATTTGTGTGACTTTGAGGATGAAAAAATGGAACATGAAAATGAGGAAAATATCAACATAATTTAAAAAACCGAATGAAAAATCATTTGTATTGTAAACTAGAAGAAAAAAAAGAGAATTTTCTCAAATAAATTTCTCAAATAGAATACATCTTTTTAGTGGTGATTGAAAGATGTATTTTATTTTTATTGCGTAAACGCATATTATTGTTTGAATTTCTTAATCGATGGATATTCCGTACGGAGAGAAGTTCGATGATCGTGAATAATTTTTAATAATCAAGTCACGTATCTTTTGCATGCATGTTTTCCGAACGGAGGTCCAATAGCCTCGTGGAAGGTTGCCCGTTCGGGCAAGCATAACGACAGTGAGACATTTTTTATTTATTTTTTCTCATTTCGTAAGTAATTGAAGACGAAAAAAAAGAGTGGTTATCGCACGAACGTTCGAAGGATATTAAACTGGTATACGTGAATAGAAAATTATATCACACATTGCTGATGGTCAACGTCCAAATTCATGGCCAAGCTTTAACGCGAATAAAAAATTTGCGATGATCGATAAAGCGGACGACGCAGGGAGATCAGGGAGAGCATACTGTTCTTGCTAAAAAATTTGATTTTAATTCTTTTTTTTTTGCCACGAAGCAAAAGATTTTTTTTCAATCAGAGCTAAACAGATCTGTTGGATGATTATGTCAGCTTTCATCTGATAAAAAATTATCGAATATCTTCGGATAATCTTTTCGTCTGGCCTTCTTCACTCAGATATGATTTTTCTACTTTAATAATATGAAGATGACCACTCTGATAATTATTTTAAACGCTCTACACAAATTGTAAAAAATTCTGTATAATTAACGGCATAATTCAAAACTATAGGATCGACAAATAAAAAAAGTGCTCTTTTCTTTAGTTAAAAATGACGTGTATAACGATAAATAAAATATAACTACTATTTCATTGAAAAAAAAAAAAAAACCTTTTTTTGTCTCGGCACTTTTTTGTGCCTTCTACCCTTTCGACGATACACAAAAGAGTGAAAACAACATGACAAATCGGAAAGTGATGGATTTGAAAAAATTTAAAAAAATTTCAATAAATCCACATAAAGTCGTTTTACGTGACAGGGAAAAGTGGCAAAAGAAGTTCGGGAAGTAGTTTATGGAGAATGCTTGATGTTGTAAATCGACGAAAATATTTTCGCCCCCTTAGCTATAATGAGCTTTTTTGTCGAAACAGAAGAATGTGTATTTTTAAAAATGAGAACGCTGAGAATACCGGTTAAAATAGATTTACATCCGCGTCTGAAACATATTAATCTGTCTATACGGCGATGAATGCCGAACCGGAATAATTGAAAAAAAAAGAATTATTGACTTCTTTTTGTACGGATATATGAGTCGAATATACGATTTAAATAAAAAATACATAACTTGTCTGACGACCATATCGATAAATTTAATTTTCGGAATGTTAACGATTATACGCTCGATAAATAAAAAACATTAAGTACCGAAGATAAAAAAAATTACAGGAGGAGATTTTTCATCTCTAAAATAAAGCAAAGGTAAACAAAAATAGAAAACTTACAATTTCTTTTCTAAACCAATCTCCCTTTAACTACTGTGTCATTTATGGAATGAATTTTTCTTTAACTCGATAAATTCAAGCTACGAAATCGATCTTTTTTCCCCACGAAATCGTTAGAGAGATGGGCAGACAAAGTTTAGAGATTTCATTATTTTGTTGATAATTATAATGTAGTAGCTGTGCCCCGCGGTTTCAACCGCGTTAAATTTCCGTCTTCCAATTCAACGCGTCGTCGCTGCTCTTTAGGGGCCATAGCATAAAGTTATGTGATGTAAAGCCTTCCTAAATAAACAGGCTATTTAATGCAGAAAGAATTATTTTAACTGGACAAGTATTTCCTGAGATTAGCGCGTTCGAACAAACAAATTCTCCAGCTTTATTATAGTAGAATATATAGTATAGTAGTAAGATAGTAAAATTAGACTCATTACATAAAGTTATATAGCCTAGAGCCTTCCTGAATAAACGGGCTATCCAACGCAAAAAAAATTTTCAAATCGGATTAGTATTTCCTGAGATTAGCGCGTTCGAATAAACAGACGAACAAACAAACGAACAAACTCGCTTTATAATTGTACTAAGATCAATGAATTAATCGATCAAAGATTGTAAAATTGATTTTCAACATTCTAAATTATATTTTGGGTCAAATGACTGCAGCACATCGAATTTTCGATCGATTTCGATTAATTAAGTTGTCAAATAGAATTCGACGATATCCGAGAGAGTATAATCAGCGATGGGTCGTAGGCATTACAAGTAATACACCGATAATTGATGGTGACCAAGTGTATATTACGATCGTTCGTTCTGCACCGGCCGGTGTAGAAGTGGCACGACAACGAGTCAATTCTTAAGGCCTTATATACGCGATTTCGCCGATTTTCGAAGGTACTTTTCTAGACGCGGTTAAAAATAAATTACGCATATATTGACAAAATTTTTTTCATAGATCATTTATGCACATGGTTAAGTTTCCGTAAAAAAAGTCAGAAATATTAACAAATAGCGGAGATATAACATAATAAAGCAATGTATTTTTTTTGCGCGTGCGTTGATGGTGAAAGTTCTCGGCATCGATGTGGGTGTCTGAAAAAAAAAGTGAACATACTTATAATTGCATAATGAATGTATCTTCGGTGTGAACCAACAATATTATTAAAAAAAATTATTAAAATAAAAATTCGAAACTTATTATTTTTTTACTCAATTTTCTGTCAGTATTTTATTTTTTATATTTGTTTGTGTCATTGAAACTTTTGTTTTTGTGGTTCACACGATAGGTGATGATACTAGGAATATGTTGTAAAAATTTCAAAGCCAACTGAACCTTCGATCAAGAGTAAGAACTTTCACAAGGTTCAAAAAAGTGAATCGTGGAAAAACGGCTTTGAAGTTGGCGGTCGAGCGCGCCGCGCGATATCTATTATAAATGCAATCTTACCTTATTTAATAGCATCCTTTAGAATTGTTCAATTCTGTAAAGTTTAAAATATTCCTAACCGTTCAGGCTAATGCAATAAAAAATAAGTAAAAAATGAAAAATTTTGAAATTTGTTCGCGTATAGAACGCATTAAGGAAGGAAATAGGGTTAGGACAGCGTTTTCTCAATGATTTTCATGAAATTTTTTATAGCATAAAAAATGAATATAATTTATTGAAACGTTGAGAATATTTTATACGTATATTTAAGTATATACTATAAAATTCTTGAAGAATTTCCTTGAAAAACACCGCAGATATTAGCGACCCCATATTGCAGGTCACAATCAGACTCAGCATTTTGCGTACATTCTGGAAGCCGCAATTTTCATCTGAAATCAAACGAGGTTGGAATTTACTTTTATTATACGTCTCTCTTCTACATGAACCTAAATGCTATCCAAAAACTAGAAAATTGAATTTTTTACAGGGGTCAAAACAAAAAAGCATGATTTTTTGCCATTTATTACAACTTTATTTGCAAAAAAAAAATTATTTTAAATAATGATAATTTTCCGATTTTATGTTCATATAGAGCGCAATACTATGAAGAAAGTAACTGCCAATTTTCAATTGGTGTTTCTCAGGGAAATTCTTCAAAAATTCTATAGTATATACTTAAATATATGTATAAAATATTCTCAAAGTTTCAATAAATTATATTCATTTTTTATACTATAAAAAAATTCATGAAAATCATTGAGAAAACGCTATCCTAACCCTAATTCCTCCCTTAATGGCTTATAACAATAGAACGAGTCGGAATTTTCATTTAACATTTTGGGAACATATTTTTCAATAGTTTTACTAACAATTTATGATATAAAATAAAATCGATTTTTTGAACCGTCTAACCCTATTTCCCCCCTTAATATGATCGGTGACCATCGTCACCGCTCAGAAGAACACCGATATACTTCTGATCGGTGAACAGTGAAAACTGGTTGATACTCGTGAACAAGTTTTTTAATAAAAAAAATAAAACTAAAATTCAACACAACGACATGGGCAAAAAGGGTAGCGGATCGGATGACGGAGTCTCTAAAGTAGAAATGCGTTATATGTGATCGGACAAAACCGAAGAAACGTTTTTTTAAATAAATCTTTTGTTTCTTATTTCTAACGAAAAATTGTCTCTAATAGCTTATCAATCGATGCAAAAAAATAAAACATATTTCGCCCAATTAAACATCAAGTCTTTTTGCTTCCAACAGTAATTTCAGAAAAAAAATGTTTAACGGACATATCTAGTAAGTTTTAACGCGCGCAACTCGTGTTCACGTGCCACTTGTGTAAGCACGCGAAACAACGAGTACCGCGCGGTAACTATCGACACAGGATGAAACTTTCTACACGGTTGGACGATGTACCGAGGTTTCCAGAATCAGATTTTTCTTTTGCAACTGATAGTTTCGTGGATCAGCTTGTTGCATTTAAAAAAAAGCAGCTTGTAACGTGGCACGTAGGTTCCTCGTCATTTTTTTTTTCTTCTAAATTCACAAAGAACCAGTGAGAAAGTACATTTCATTTTTGCTTCCTCGTGGAGGAAACGTGAGTCTAGAAACGATTGCGATACAGCCATCTACATGACTCAACTTTAACCTCAACCCCCCCCCCCCCCCCCCCCCCTCCTTAATTTGCCAGCTTTGTCATAAATATATGAAAATACTTTTACAATTGAAAAATACATTTTTATTTTTATAAACATTTTTATTTTTATAAATTGCTATTAATCTTGAATCGGACAGTATGCATGTCCGTACATCGTGACAAAGTGAGAGAGGCACGATCGTGTTCGCGCGTATATCCAAAGAGTTCGTTAATCTCTCGTAAATTATAAATATTTATCTTCGCGAGAAATGAGATTTTTCTCACGATTTATCGAACAATCCTCTAATATGTATAGGACTTAATTGAAAATTATATGCATCGATAGCCTGACCGATAACGATTTTAAAATAACATACTGACGAATCATCCATACGAATAATAATAACAAACGACAAACGACTCATTAACAACAATAAAAAAACAATGATTTAATAATAATAATGATGACAATACCAATAATAATAATCAATATTGCATTATTAATAACAGATGCACGACCGATGGCTTCGCGTCAATGTCCTTCTTATGAATTTATCTGATATTTACAAATATCCCGAGAGAAAAATAAGTGGAGAATCAACGTTTGATATTTCAATCGAATAACCGTTTTAGAATGATAAAAAGACAATTCCTTATTTCGATGCTTTATCAAAAATGTTAAAATATCGAGTATTCGAATGACCATAAGTTGTGTCGGTGCCAAAGATCGGTGCCAATGGTTTGTTAGGAACAAGAAATCAATATTGAAATGTAAAAAGTTCGTTGTTTTTATTTATTTCGATTTCACGACGATTTTAAGATCTCAATCTACGTTTTTTAGTATGTAAAAAAAAATATTGACATCCAGAGAAAAGTGAAATTTTAATGTTTGTACCATTTATGAGCACATACTGGTACGAAAGACCTTTATTTCGTTGTCCATAATCTTGGATTGCTCATACATTTTTTTCTGTCATTATATGAATTATAATTAATCGTATGCAATTACAGTCAGAATTGACGTTACGCTGAGTAATATCACGGATTTGCGTCTCCTCACAACATATTTTTGTTCGCTACTTGCTTTCAAAAATTACTCAAATCGACAAAGTAAAAAAAATTGTTTATGAGGATATTTAAAAGTCAATCAATTTTCTGACTACTGTATTTTGTTTAAATAACGTCTCTTTAAAATATGCTAAATAATAAAAATGATGGGATTATTAATTTCAATTTAATATTATGCACCTGCACAATACATTTTCTGTAGATATTTTAATCTCAAACTACATATCAAAACAAAAAACCAAAATTGAAATGTAAAAATTTCGTCGTTTTTAGTTATTTCGATTTCACGACGATTTTAAGGTCTTAATCGATTAGAAATCTGACACCTATGACGAGTCTGGCGTTTTTTAGTATTTAAAAAAAAAGATTGACATCCAGAGAAAAGTGAAATTTTAATGTTTGTACCATTTATGAGCACATACTGGTACGAAAGACCTTTATTTCGTCGCCCATAATCTTGGATTGCTCATACATTTTTTTTTGTCATTATATGAATTATAATGAATCGTATGCAATTACAGTCAGAATTGACGTTACGCTGAGGAATATCACGGATTTGCGTCTCATCACAACATATTTTTGTTCGCTACTTGCCTTCAAAAACTACTCAAATCAACAAAGTAAAAAAAATTGTTTATGAGGATATTTAAAAGTCAATCAATGTTCTGACTACTGTGTTTTTTTAAATAACGTCTCTTTAAAATAAGCTAAATAATAAAAATGGTGGGATTATTAATTTCAATTTAATATTATGCACGTGCTCAATAAATGTTCTCTGGACATTTTAATCTCAAACTACACATATACATGTCCATTTACTTAATTCTCATTTCGTGTATTTTACAGAGATTTAATTTAATTTTTTTTCATTTCTAGGCATTGACGAGACAGTCAAGCTCGTGCAATCTGCCGGTGGCACGTGCTACGGTTATGTCTGTAATGTTTGCGATCGCGAGGATGTCTATAAGAAAGCTGCTCTCATTAAACAAGAAGTTGGCAAGGTAATAAGCAAAAGTGGGTTTTAGAAAAAACAGTTTGCAATATTTTTTTGTTTTATTATTCTATAAATGTACTTTTGATCTTTGAGCCCCTTTTTTTGTGTATCGTATAGAGATTACTAGCCCTTATTGTGGTAATTCTAAAAATCACATGTTTTATTGACTAATTAACAGTAGTTTTGATTAATTATTCTTTAACAATGAATATAAATATTTTTTTACCAACAGAATATAATTTTGTTAAATATTTTCCTTTATAATAATTTTGTTTTAATTCATCAATATTTTGAAGAAGTATATTCAATGAAAAATCTCTTTGTTTATTGCATCATCGGAAAATGAAATCCAGACAAAATTTCTTACGCAAGTCGAGTCTCGCGAGACCTCACAGGGATATATCTACTGAGCTATCAACGTGTCATACAAAAGTCATACGTAAAGCTATAGGACATACATTTTGACAGCAAGGTGAGGAATTGCCCGGGGATACGGAACAACGATCCACAACGACATTACGAAAGTCCTACCAACGTGTACAGTTGCACCATAATGTCAGTTGCAATATGGTCCCTGGGTGATAAACGACTTCTAGACACCCCGAGACTTTTATTTCACGAATGCACACACACACGTTAGATTGATCGAAAGTTTTACGTTCTCCATCAGCGAACCTTCAATTAAAAATATGATTGATTAATAATTAAAATTGCAATACATTTTTTATTACAATGCTGATTACATATGTAAGCGAATTCCGAGAAAAAACCAGCTCATCTTTATGAATTCGTGGCTGGATAAAACGATCTTAAAAAAATCGATCGAAAATCCGGAATTACAAATTATATTTTTAATCTTTAAAAACAAAAATACATTCGAGGGCAATTTTTCCGTTGATCGAATTCACCGGATATTTTTATGTAAATATAACATTTGGAAGAAATATTGAATTATAATTATGGCTGATTTTATAAATGTCAATGATAATTTGTTTTCTCGCTCGACAGGTGTCGATTCTCATTAATAATGCGGGTGTTGTCTCGGGAAAAAGATTTCTCGATACTCCCGACGAGCTAATCATCAGGACAATGAACGTCAACATAATGAGTCATTTTTGGGTAAGTGGAGAATATCGTAAAAAAATTCATCGTTAAAATAAATATTAATTCGAATGAAGCAAATGGAAATAGAGCGTAATAAAAAATGAAACAAAATAACAAATATAAGCGGTTCTTTCGGATGAGGCATTGCTCCTTTCTTCCAAAGAACAATTCAACGATCACGAGTGTCCGTGGACCTCGAGAATTTACGTGATGAGAATAATTTTTACTCGTATGAAATATTTAAAAACTTCTTTCTTTTTATTATTTGACGTCAAGTGGCTATTTATGTAGATCTTGTGTGCTTTGAACCTCTCTCGTATTCATCTCGTATTTCACGTTGATGCTGGTCAGGTGCGTAAACCGGTCGAACACGCGCTTGGAGAGTAAAGCATATATTTTTATGTACACATACACACACGAAGACGTGTTTGATCATCGAGCTCTCTTTCCCCAACGGCTAACGCCATAATTCGGGTTTCGAAAAAAGTCGACAATTTACAAATAATCGAAAAAGATAAAACAACACGACGAAAAAGACAAGAAACAGAAGAATCTTAATGTGGGTAAAAAAAAAGAATTAAACAAACGCGAAACTGGTTATAAGCGATTTTTTGCTCTTCGTAATAGAGCTTGTTTTTTTGAAAGGGTGAAGTGACCACGAAACAGGATTGCTCGACAATTTTGTTTTACGATCATGGCCAAAACGCGATAAACTGACTTCTATCATAGCTGGAAGTAATATGACCAAATAAAAAAGAAAACACAAATTATTCCAATTCAGAGAAATGTATGGTCTCTCCGAGGGCTTTTAAATGTAGAATTTTCGAAACTCACGATGGCGGAGTCTGTACAGGCGACCGAAGAACAAGAAATGTTTGGGGTCTCTCCTTTTATTTTTATTCAAGATGTTGAAATTTGTACGGCTGACCAAAGAATCGAAAAATTATCAGATTATAAGGAAATTTGACAACAGAAATTTTGTTAAGTCATTAATTTATAATTCATAATCGAAATTTCAAAATTCAAAATGGCGGAATAAGTATTGCCGATTATAAAGAAGAAATCTTTGGATTTTCTTGAAAATCGGTATCTGAGGGTGTTTGAGTGTGCTGATTCCGAATACGAAATTGAAATATAAAAATGCATAATAGCGAATCCTGCCCGTGATCAAGAAGCAAGAGCTAATTCGATTTTGTTGAAAATTGATATTTGAGGGTTACAGGAGGCGAAATTTCCAATTAAACGTAAAATATACAATAATATATAAATAATTCAATACAACGACAACGATATTTGCAATATCGAAAGTGCGTTGTGAAAGTCCATTGTTTCGCGAACTATAGTGGTTATTCTTTTGTTCCAGACCGTTAAGGCCTTTCTCCCCGGAATGATGGAGAATAACAAGGGTCACATCGTCAGTATCGCCAGTTTGGCAGGTCACGTTGGAGTTCCAAAGTTGTCGGACTATTGTGCCTCGAAATTCGCCGCAGTCGGTTTCGACGAGGCCCTGAGAATGGAACTGGCGGTGAGTCATATTGCACGAATATTAAGGGGTACCAGTGACGTAAAAATCGTGAAAATAAAATAGTGATTGGACGTACGAAAATTTTCGAATTTTCCAACACTCAGCTAAAGTAAGATGTAAAAAAAGTAAAAATATATTAAAAATTGAATGAGTTATAGTACTGTTAAAAAACATAGTTTCGAGAAAAACGCGTTTAAAGTTTCTGGTAGGTACAACGTGAACTTACGACTAGTCTCCCATTTATTGCTATAACTTTGTAACGGAGTGGAATTTTCTTCAAAGTTTTTTTTTTTTTAAATTCTTCAAAGTATAAAGAATACAAACCTGTAAAAAAAATTGATTTTTTTTTTATTACACGGGTATGTGAGCCCTTAAGGGGGGAAATAGGGTTAGGACAGCGTTTTCTCAATGATTTTCATTAATTTTTTTATAGTATAAAAAATGAATATAATTTATTGAAACTTTGAGAATATTTTATACATATATTTAAGTATAAACTATAAAATTTTTGAAGAATTTCCTTGAAAAACACCGAAGATATTAGCGACCCCATATTGCAGGTCACAATCAGACTCAACATTTTGCGTACATTCTGGATGCCGCAATTTTCATCTGAAATCAAACGAAGATGGAATTTATTTTTATTATATGTCTCTCTTCTATATGAACCTAAATGCCATAAAAAAAATAGAAAATTGAATTTTTTTACAGGGGTCAAAACAAAAAAGCATGATTTTTTGCCATTTTTTACAACTTTATTTGCAAAAAAAAAATATTTTAAATAATGATAATATTCCGATTTTAGGTTCATATAGACAATATAGGCAATACTATGAAGAAAGTAACTGCCAATTTTCAAAATGATTGGTTGCAAAATTTTCAAACTAGCGTGTACGCAAGTTCGAAAAAAGTCGTTTTCCGAAAAACGCTTTTGAAAAAATAGCAAAATGCTGAGTCTGATTGTCACCTGCAATATGGGGTCGCTAATATCTTCGGTGTTTTTCAAGGAAATTCTTCAAAAATTTTATAGTATATACTTAAATATATGTATAAAATATTCTCAAAGTTTCAATAAATTATATTCATTTTTTATACTATAAAAAAATTTATGAAAATCATTGAGAAAACACTGTCCTAACCCTATTTTCCCCCTTAATGGCTTATAACAATAGATCAAGTCGGAATTTTCATTTAAAATTTTGGGAACATGTTTTTCAATACTTTTACTAACAATTTATGAAATAAAAAAAAATCGATTTTTTGAACCGTCTAATCCTATTTCCCCCCTTGAGCACTACAAAAAAATGTTACAATTTTTTTCGATCCTTATTTTTAAAAATATCCAGTTGTTTCAAGACTTCTACGTTGACAACTGCACTAATTTTTGTTCCTGCATGACCGGTTTTGCTTTTATAAAGTTTCAAGATTTCATTAATGCAAATATGTTTAACAGATTGGGGGGAGGGAAGAAAAAAAATGATAAGATGCATATCTTGCCATCAGCATATGC
The DNA here is from genome assembly GCA_958009045.1 of Oxytorus armatus. Classification (NCBI taxonomy): domain Eukaryota; kingdom Metazoa; phylum Arthropoda; class Insecta; order Hymenoptera; family Ichneumonidae; genus Oxytorus; species Oxytorus armatus. The sequence continues at coordinate 21,016,090 of OY253751.1, read as the reverse complement.
GATGAAATCGTTGTGGAATATAAGTCGTTTTTTTCTATTTACGGAGCCCATCATAAATTTCTTCATATGATATCGCGCGATATTAGCACTTAAGTAATCGTCACTGTCTGATGAATTTTTTTTTGCGCGCACGAGTACCATATATATCGTTTTTCCTCACACGTTTGTGCATATTGCGTCACGATATAATACGTATTATGAATTTGATTGTAGCACGAGGGATACAACATAAACACCACGGTCATATGTCCTTACTTTATTCACAGTACCGGCATGTTCGAAGACGTTCAGGCGAGGTATAGTTGAATAAAATTAATTTTTTTCAATCAATCACAAGTGTACTATTCATGATCGTGTTTTTTTATTTATTCTACGACATCTCTTCGACGTTTGACGAGGGCCTCGATCGATGGAATCGTTGTAACATCATTTTTTTTGTTCTTGACTTTTGTACCTATTTATTATTATTTTTTTAATATATGTATTTCTCTTTTAATATAGGCAAAAACTTGTTTCCCTTAGATTCGTGCCCACATTGAGCGCGAATGACGTCGCTGACACGGTTATCGTCGCCATGAGATGCAACGAGAAATTCGCCATTATACCGAGTTATTTTCAAGGAGTGCTCGCCATAAAATGGTAAAAATTATGTTAAGAAGATTCGAACGCTTCACTTTAGTGAAATGAGTGCAACATTTTTAACATCGTTTGTTAAAAAGTCTGGTGCACGAATTGACTATTGTCAATTGCTATTTGTATTACAACGTTATGCTGTTAATGAAGATAAACATTAATGACAATGAATTGGCAAAAATATCGACTGATTTGCGTCAATTTAAAAAAATTTATATGTTCAGTTCTTTCACAACGAATAATCCACATTTTTTTTTCTTCGATTTTGATGCTGTACTGCTCATGATCTTTCTTGAAAGAGCCTCCAGAAATTTACCATCCTGACGTTTCCATAGTATGCTCTTCGTTCAAAAACTACAGCTGTTTGTTTACGAAAGTAATTTCGTCGATGGATAAATAAAATGGCTGTCAAATTTAAACGAAGAATACTATAAAATAACCGGACGTTGAGCTCGTAGAGATTCTTTCAAGAAAATGAATAAGCATGTACTGCATCAAAATCGAGGAAAAAGTACGTATTACTCTTTGAAAAAAGTGATCCTTTTTGAAAATTGCTAAGAACCTATTGATATTTTGGCAAATACATTGTTATTAATGTTTTTGCTTCGTTAATAATATAACAGTGTAATACAAAAGACAATTTGTCGTGGGCAATTGATGCGTGAGACTTTGTACGAACGATCCTAAAAATTTAGCGACTCATTTGACTGGTGTGGACTGCTTCAAACTCTTTAAAATAAAACAATTGTTGAAATTATCGTGAAATTTTATTTTATCGAAGCAAAATTTTGTTGTATTCTAATTGAGCAATGTTGATTAAAGTTTAACGAATGTTTCTTTTTTCTTTTAAAATTCAATTCAAGTGCTTAATAAAATTGATTGATTATATTCGCAGGCTGTTCCCTTGGTCCTGTGTGGCAATGTTTCTTGGGCTTTTGGTGAGGGACGCATCGCCCGCACCCAATAAACCAACGAATGCTTCGACGAGTAACCCACAAATTAGCGGACCATCCAAGGATCCAAATGGCGTTGCGCTTCATCAACAATTGGCCAGGCGCATCTCAAGCTCGGAGAGAAAACCATAAAACAATTGGCAATTATCGTTTTCCCATAGAATTTATAACGGATTAAAGGAATTTCGAGGAAAAAATGAGTTATGGACAAAAATATACATGGCGAATTCTTCGTTGATTTGAATTTTATAAAAATATATTTTGAACATATATTTCATGTATTTCAGCATCATCGAAATATTTCACTTATACTTTGCGCATATCTCAGATTATATGAGAGATTCAAATTTTCTTTAAACAAAAAAATATACAAAATATATTCAGGATATATTTTTTAATATCTCGGCACATATGCTTTTTTTTTGTGGGAGTTCAGTATTTTTTGTTTTTTTTTTAATGCGTCGTGTTATATCTTTTATGGCACGGCAAAAACTCGAGAAACGTGAACGAAAAGAGGAAACGAAAAAGTCACGTGAATATGAACAAAACGCGAGTGTAAAAAATACAAACCGTTACCTCTCCCTCTCTTTCTCGCTCGTTTTATCCCTCTCAATTCTTTCTCTCTTTCTGTCACCTCGGGTTACCGAATTTACGAAGAGATTGGATTCTGTGCCAGTCAAGATTTTACCGTTCGAGTCTTCCATACACACACGGACACGCGCGCGCAAAAAACGTGCATACCTAACATATATATACACAAATTGCCGTGAATTCCTCCGCGTTCGACTTGGGCACAAATTTCGTATTTCAATGAGAAAATTCTTCGATGAAATAGGAAAAAAAAACCAACTTTTCTACGAAAAATATTATATCACATGTGATCTTACTTGTGTACATATCTGTGAATTCTGCTTTTTCTTCGGTAACGATATACACTCGACCAAGTTATTGGTGTGCATGTAAATAAAACAAAATAGCTAATAGACTTGACGTTATAGAATACGTATTTTCTGGGTTAAAAAAAATTTGTAGTAGATTCGATATGTCGATTACGATTATGTATGTAGATTTATTGTCGAGCGGTCGAATGAATTGGCATATTTAAGATTGTTAACTTTTCTTTCCTTTATCGTTACAAATGAAAATAAATGAACAAAATAACGACAGACATCGAACTTTATGGGAATACTTTTGAGACTTTTTCGCACAAAACTTTGGTGTATATTAATATATTGGAAATAACAACGAATATCGCGTTACTTCCGACTCGATAAGAAAACAAAAACCGCTCAAATGTTTGTCGAACGAATGAAAATATTGGAGTAAAAAAAGATAACAAATATATATATATATTATATATGATGAAACAAAGCGAAAACCAATTACAATTTAGGCCTAGTGCCATTATACTTGCCTTCGGAGTCGCTGTGCGACTGTAAAGACGTTGATAACTACCGCGTGTATGTTTTGCAATAAATAAAAAAAAACAAGAAAATAGGACATGCTGTAGCGTTAATTAAATTTTTTTTTTAATTACATTTTAACCAATCCCATAAGGAATTCTATGGATTCGACATTGATGAATACTCGAATGGAAAAATACTGAAAAGTAACATTCCGAGGAAATAATTATTGTCAAAAAAAAAAGAATACTCATTAAAAATTGGATAATTCGTGACGAACCCTATATGGTTCACTAGGGGTCAAACTGAGCCCAACTTTAACTTGGCAGCTGTATGACTGTAAGTTCATTGCTAACAAATGACGTTTGACCAGACGTTGTAATGAATTTATTTATCTCTAGCGAGAATTATTCTCGTTGAAAAACGGGAGAACGAAATTTAATTATTATCACAGATTTAAGGTATGCGCAGCGACGAATATAAAAATTTGCTCCAGAGGGTCATAACTGTTGACGAATCATGGGTTTATGGTTATGACGTGGAAACCAAAGCTCAATCATCGCAATGGAAGCTGCTTTTTTTGGAATAGGCAAAAATCGAAGGCAAGCCAAAACACGTCTAACCAAAACAGCTGTCAACAATTAACTAAACATTCAAAATGGCCGATTTTATCAGCATAAGTGAGGGACATGAGTACCAACCTAACGCCACAAAAAAATCGAAGATCGAATATACGTAGCCCGCGGAAATTCAAAATTCGCGGTACTTTTTTAACAGACCTCGCAAAATTCGCAAATCTCACCTCTCCCAGCCAATAATTCGCTTGATGTGCAGTCGACACTTAACATAATACTTCTTAGCACTCGTTATTCCGGACAAGTATATAGCGGGTTATAATACCGATACACGGGTAGATATAGAGACGTAGACACTTGTCTCTTACAATATAATCGACGAACAATAGATATAAGACCGTCTCAGTTCGCGGTCGCTGGGAGATTGCGAGACGCAGTTCGTGAATCTATTCGCTAGTATTCCGATCATAATGATAATAAATCATATTAGACGTTATATTCGTCGGACCGTTATTCGGGGGAAACGTGTCTTTAGCGGCCTCTCTAACTATAGCCTATTCTCTCTGGTCGCTATAATGCTATTCTCACAAGTAGACTATTCCATGTTTGACATAATTGATACGAAGAGTGTACTCATCTAATATATACGGAATACGATGTACAATCCGCTGACGCTTGATGATGCGACCAGGCCTGGTTTTGACAGATAGTACGGATGAAATTATTTATTTCCAAGATATAAACCGATATAGTGTGTTCCGATGCTCGTCACCATGGCTCGTGGTACCATATCTCGTGTACATATAACGCTATTTACAATATTTATGATTTTATAACTAGACCGCTCGACGGACGGATGAGAAGTGATGCAGACAATTTTGATAACCGTTTCGATGAACACTCGAAACGTCTACCGGAGGGTTGAAGTTCCCCCTTCAGAAAACCCCTTAATTTAGAGTTAATAGAAGAAAAAAAATGAGAAGAAGTTAAAGGAGGGTTGATCGAAAAATGTCATATAGAAGAAAGATTGATGTTACTTATAAAAGTATAACTATTTGACGTTGTTCAGAACTATTTTGAAAGCGAACATTTTCTTTCATTTCCGATAATTTATAAATATAAATAAAAAGATCATTTTTGTTATTAAAGCCATTCATGGCTTTATGCCATTTTTGTTGCATTGGTATGTCATTTTTGTTATAGACAAATTAATTTTTCGTTGGAACAGTGCAATTGCCTGACTACAAATTTATCGATTAGCCGTTGTGTCGTTATTTCTGAACGAATCAACGTAGGGGATACTTTATCTGTGACTGTGGAAATGTGGGAAATATCGGGGAGCGCGAAACAGATGTAAAATATTCGAAATAGGCCACAAGCGGTGCCTACGAGAGATTACGTTATATAGTTGCGCGACGTTAACGGCACACACATTGTCGATAGCACGAACCAGAGTCGCATCGTCAACCACATTTATAATACCAACAAAACTCGCGCGTTCCTACATCATACCCACGCGTAACACACTCGATTGTGTTTGAACACGCGTGCACGCGTATGCAGGATGATTCAAAACTTAAAAAAAAATTCTGCCAGAGAAATTGCCATGGAAATTTGAAAATTGCAATTTATCTAAACAATTTTTCGAAATTTTTCGGTTTCCAATTCATTCAATTGTTAAAACAGAAACCGACCACTCAGTATAGTATTGATAGTCCATGAATTAAGTACTATTTATTCATAAATTTATCAGCACAAGTATTGAACTTATACTCAATTACCTTTCTATATTTACTCAAGGTACTTTAAGGGAGAACACCACTGTGACCCCCTGTTTTTTTTTCACATTTTTCAAGAATTTTTTTTTGTGGGAAAAAAAAGAGATATTCGAAAAATTTTTTTGGGTTTTGTTTCTTGTTTATTAATGTATCAAAAAACATTTGTTTCACATTTTTCACGCCGCATGGTGGCGCTGGGGAAGCTCTCGCGTCAGGTGCTGTCATTTCCGCGGCACGCAGCAGAACTCTCTTCAACGTCGATCTGAAAAAAAATACCGAGTGTTTTTGTTAATAATATGATATTTTGAAGAGAAGTACACAGGGATTTGGAAAAATATTGTTTAAAAAAAAATAGGCACGCCTTTGAAATTACAGTTAATTTCAAAGGCGTGCCTATTTTTTTTTTAAATATATTTTTCCAAATCCCTGTGTACTTCTCTTCAAAATATCATATTATTAACGAAAACACTCGGTATTTTTTTTCAGATCGACGTTGAAGAGAGTTCTGCTGCGTGCCGCGGAAATGACAGCACCTGACGCGAGAGCTTCCCCAGCGCTACCATGCGGCGTGAAAAATGTGAAAAAAATGTTTTTTGATACACTAATAAACAAGGAACAAAACCCAAAAAATTTTTTCGAATATCTCTTTTTGTTCAACAAAAAAAAATTCTTGAAAAATGTGAAAAAAAACAGGGGGTCACAGTGGTGTTCTCCCTTAACGATGTGTAAAAGACTTTTGAAACTTTGAACGCGTTTTTCTCAAAATGCTGTTTTCAAAGTCGGTGAGCACAATTTCTCAAAAAACGGCTCAACCGATCGTTCTGCAATTTTAACACAACCTTCTCAGATATATTCTTCAGGTATTAATCGAAGGAATAAAATTTCCGATAATTATTTATACGCTTTTTTAAACAATTCAACGAAAAAATGTTGGTCGCAAATTGGAATTTTTCCTTTTTGGAACCGCCACTTTGTCAAATATCGAAATTTCGACTATTCCTGCGATCAATACCTAGATTTATCAATACACTAATTAGAATCTTTTTGGGTTTTTTTTATTTTACATAATCAAAACCGGAGATATCGTGCTCACCGCCAGACACCTTTTTTTGGAGGACCTCCAGGAGATCGTCTGCAGGACCAGTGTAAATCAATATTTTTGAAAATGAAAAATGCCGATATAAAGTTAAAAGCTACCACTACATTTATTAATACTTCTTGTATTTGTCAAATAAAATCCCTTTTCATAAAAAAATCATTAAAAAAACAACTTTTTTGGCCTTGCAACTGGCGCCTTAATGAACTTGCAAGAGATTCATTCCGTCATTGACTTGTACTCAATTTATTTATAACTCCTACTCCGCCCTTGCGCAACTTGTACTCAATTTTCTCGGAAATTGTACGTAATTATTCGAAACTTTTACTCACAGCTTACTAACAAATTGTACTCAATTATCTCGCAAGTTGTACGGAATCACCAATAACTTGCACTCAACCTATTCGTAACTTGGTATCAAGTTACACATAGCTTGTACTCAAGTTACTCACAACTTGTACTCGCAACTTGCTCATAACTTTTCTATCAAGTTACTCACAACTTGTACTCGCAACTTACTCATAACTTTGCTATCAAGTTACTCACAACTTGTACTCGCAACTTACTCATAACTTTTCTATCAAGTTACTCACAACTTGTACTCGCAACTTACTCATAACTTTGCTATCAAGTTACTCATAACTTTGCTATCAAGTTACTCACAACTTGTACTCGCAACTTACTCATAACTTCGCTATCAAGTTACTCACAACTTGTACTCGCAACTTACTCATAACTTTTCTATCAAGTTACTCACAACTTGTACTCGCAACTTACTCATAACTTTGCTATCAAGTTACTCACAACTTGTACTCGCAAGTTACTCATAACTTTGCTTTCAAGTTACTCACAACTTGTACTCGCAACTTACTCTTAACTTTGCTATCAAGTAACTCACAACTTGTACTCACAACTTACTAACAGTTTATACACAATCAATGCACAATTTATAATCAACCTACTCATAACTTGTTGTCAAAAGTTACTCAAAAGTTTTACTCAACTTCGACTTGCGAACAATTTAAACTCAACTTTCGCGATCCTTCCTTCCGGCTAGTACTTAATCTATCAATTACATAAATATTTTTCGTGGATAGTAAATCTTCGCCCACGCTCCGATGGGTTAACTCGGATCGTTACTTAAAGTGCGGTATTACAAAAAAAAAAACGTATAATTATCGATTTTTCACCGAATTTACGCCATTATCAAGAGCTTCCAGTTCTGAATCATCCTGTACAATACACACTCGTTTCGTTTCAAAGGCTGGCGCGTGTCGATACAATACCACACTCTTCAACTCTTTCATAGAGCCAGGCCGTTCCTCGTTTCGTAGCGAAATGATACAGTCCAACTGGCGCGATCTCCCCATACACCGTCTCAGTTTTAGTTTGAGTTTGTTTTGTTAAACGTACAGTTTTGACACGGCGTGCGTGCCGCGCGAACTAAACTGCGAGTGTTTGTTAGGTCGAAGGAATGAAAAATTAATAAAAATACTTCAGTGTCCGAACAGTGCGATTCAATCGAAATATGGGGTTGGAGTATTTTTCAACTATCAACAAGTATTTCGCGCAAAGCTCGATCATCGCAACGTTCAATATTCTATTTTAAGCGAATTTCCCGCTCCCACAACGCGCTTATCAGGCCGAGTGAGCATCGTGAGAAAAAAAAACTCGTGAATTACTTGTATCGCGAGTGCATGTGATAATCCACGTTATATCCCCACATACGTTTTGTTCGACGGTATTGTACACGTTACATATACAAAACAATGAGCAAAATAGTGTTTGAAATCGAAAAATCAGAATTGTTTCGAGAAGTTTTCCTTAAACTGAAGTTATCAAAGCGTAAATTATTGTAATTTAAATGCGTAAATTATTGTAATTTAAATGCTCGAATAATTTCAATGACACTTCTTGTACTTCGAAAGAGTATCATTGAATTTTTTGATGTTTAGATTCTGTTAAAATACTTTCTTGAAATATTGTCATTTTTCTACAACAATTATTTAAAACATTTCTGACCGCGAACTGAGATTATAATTGAAATTTAACGAAGCTTCGAGTAAAGATTTCAAAAGAATGCATTCAAATTCGATACAATAAATTGTAATTTCATTAATTCGACCAAATTGTAGTAGTCAACGGAATAGTTCGATGAAATTTTGTTCTCAGTGTATCGAACATGTTTCATTGACAGAGCTTTTCGATTTCTGCTCCAAAATTCTTGTCAATTTGACTATTTTAAGGTAGTAGTCTGGTAACTTAAGCCGATTTTCATGTCTCTTTTGGAGGGCGTTTTTTTGTAGGAAAATAAAAATGAATCGTTTTGGATATTTAGGATGTTTTTATTTACATATTAAAGATACAAAAAAAAATTTTGTTGAACAAATTTAATAGTTTACTATTATTATTATTATTGATCGAAGTTGGCAGCCGAGAAATTTTTTCACCCCTAACTTTTTATTTTACAACCCCTTCTTTGCTAAAATAAAAGGACTTTAGCAAAGAAGGGGTTGTAAAATAAAAAGTTAGGGGTGAACAAATTTCTCGGTAGTTCCGACGAGAACTATAAGTGTGTAGAGTAGCCTGTTCAAATTTGAAAGCAATCGGTTCGGTAGAAAAAAAATTAGGACCCGGGCTGCCAACTTCGATCAATAATAATAATAATAATAAACTATTAAATTTTTTCAAATAAATTTTTTTTTGTATCTTTAATATGTAAATGAAAACATCCTAAATATCCAAAACGATTCATTTTTATTTTCCTACAAAAAAACGCCCTCCAAAAAAAAATGAAAATCGGCTTAAGTTACCAGACTACTTTACTACCTTAAAACTACTACTTTTACTACCTTAAAATCAAATTTTTCATCCGCAATATTCAGTTTGCTCACTTTTTGTTTTCGACGCATATTCCTCCGTCTTACATCGAATGCTATTTTATTTAGGTACGTCGTATTTATAAATGTCTACTATTTCATCGAAGAGAATAATTTTTTATTTATTTTTTCTCGCCAAACATTGATGCAACTCGTCATATCATTATCTCACACTTGAATATATATATATAACCTCCTACTTTCTCGTTTGTCTCTCTCGCACGATAACACCTTGTCCTCGTTAGGCATTGTGAACAGGTGCAACAAACTCTCGAGCTTACGGCAGAAAATCGAGAAGTACAAACTCCACGATATTTCCGATACGTTTGAAATTAAAAAAAAAGAAGATGCGAACACGAAATATAGCCTTGTCAGTCGACGAATAACCGTTCTATCGATTATTCATAGAAAGAAAGAAAAAAAACCAGGATAAACCGCGATAGTTCGAAATTTTCTGAATCATCTCCCTCTCTCTTGACTTCCCTAGAAATATGACCTTTTGCAAATGGCTGTTTTCAAATTGAAATTAAAAAAAAAACGTCGCGCAAGTAGAAATATCTCAGTCGCGATAAATAGCAACGTGACATTTCTCGTTGCTATTTATCGCGACTCACGCGTAATATCGTCAAGCACAAGATCGTTATCAATTCGCTGATAAGAAAAAAAGTGTTACGATGTGAAATTTTATAGTATGGCAATGCACGCCTCTTTCTCGTGTACGTGCGTAAGTTTCGAGCCAACGGTATGAATTGTGGCACGAAACTATTTGACTATTCGTTATTCATCGTAGTATTTTTCCTTCTCGTTCAATGTTAAATAATCTTTAATTCTACCACGAACAAAAAATGTAATCATTTTGTTTAATTGCCGGCAAAACAAAGGACTCTATGCGGAATGAATTGTTGGAGAATGTGTCGTGATCAGTGACGAATATTCAGGAGACTTCACGATTTGTGAATCATCGAGGAACCAGCTAAGAAATGAATAAAATTGAATGGTGCCTCGTGACATTTTTCTTTCTATCCGTACGCTCGATTTATTGCGACGATTACGAAGTCTCGATTCAACAATGCGCGCTACAGACTTCGTGCAAAAGCTGCATGGAGAGCAGTCCTCTTTGTGCATGGTGCAGTGAATGGGTATTCAATTTTTCTTTTCTCCTCACGTCACTCTTAATGATAAAATATTATTAAACGATTATTGCATTGTTTTCATCGAGACAATTCGCGCTGTGTGAAATCGGGTCAACGGCACATCATCAACGGCATGCTTTTGTGATAACATGCTAAAATTATTTATTTTGTGCATGCTTTTTTTTTATATGGTCAGTCTTACTCGAATTCGACGATCGGAAAATTGAGATGCAGCAGTCCTCAGAGACTCGAGGCTTTTGGATGTCCCGCGAGATCTGTTAGAAAATCACCAAGAAGCACCGTGAGGATACGAAAAAATGACGATTTTCAGGATGTCATTGTCGATCAGATTCCGGTACAATTGAGACCCCAAAGGATTAGCATTAGACTGAGACCAAATTCTACCGAGACCGTGAGATTAATGTACCGGCCAGCCAAGTACGTGTAGTAAGAATCTTTATTTTTTTATTTATTTTTGGTACTCCGGTGGAAAGTCACAAATTTTTTATTTATAATAATATTTAGAAAATATTTATTTATAATAATATTTTTATTATAATAATATTTAGAAACAATAATTTCAATTGCCTAGAAAAAAAATGATGGCACATTGCTTCGTCATTGATCAATGCGATCGCAGGGTTGCTCTTTGTAGAAAATCGATTTTTTTATGCTTGAAACTGGATTTAAATGATTATTACGATTTATAATATTTTTTTGAGTTTCTTAACTTTAAACCGCATCGCAAGACGAAGAAATTGTCATCGTTGCTTTTCTCGATATCATTTTCTTGCCTGTATATAAGTTTTTTCGAAGTTTCTAATCTCTTAACTATTCAATAATTTATAAAGTGAGAAGAGATGAAGAAAAAAATTTGAAAAAAATCACAGACGGTCTCATGAGTAGTAACAATAATGTAAAAAAAAATCAGGGAAATCGAAATTGGTGAGACCCAAAGTTGTTTGAGTTGAAATGCGTCATATGTTTCCATGGTTACGACGCGCGCGCAATGCGTTTTTTATGTTTCGAGGGGCTATTACTGAGATTCACAAGATTGACACCCATGAGTTTCAATATGTACCTGACTTTTAAATCGAAACTTTTCGCCAAAATAATTGATAACGTAATCTGAAAATTTTCAGAATTAACCAAAAAGTATTTATGCTCATCATATTTTTAATTCTGGAAATGCTACATTAGCTTCACAAAGCACAAAGACTATCTTAAGGTACCAGGCATTTAAGGCATTTTAAGGTACTTTAAGGTAACCTGGTGAAAAAGGTACCTTGGAGTACTAGTCAAATGAGTGTTGAATTTCAAGGGCATTTACATTTCACATAATTTCATAAATCAACGAGTGTGTAATTCCGTAATACGTGCGTTAGAGATAAAAATATTTTCACGAACTATTGCGTGACTGTGTCCCATAAAATGATATAATATAATGCTGAAGAAAAACTGCTATCTCGCATAACCGAGGGAACTTTTTACGAAGTTTACACATTCGTTGAATTAACGCATTACATTAGCTTAATTATAATTTAACTAAATGAAAAAAAAAAAATTACACACTATACATGTATTTTACGTGATGTATCTTGTTACTTGTTACACAAATGAACGGAAAAACGAACGAATCATCATTCAATTATCATTCAGGAACTATCCTCTCGATTTATATTACTTGATGGATCTAACGTGGTCTATGAAGGACGACAAGGACACTCTTGTTGGCCTGGGTTCCAAAATGGCTCACACACTTGGCACTTTCACGACGAATTTTCGTCTTGGCTTTGGTAGCTACGCCGACAAACCATTAATGCCATACATATTTCCGGGCCAAGAAGACAATCCATGCAAAAGTCAGCGCACCACTTGCTCGCCAATATATTCGTTCAGGCATCATATGCAACTTACGGACGATGTGCAGAGATTCATTCATGAGGTTCGAAACTTCGTTTTAACGAATCGGGCAACAGGGGGGTAAGGTTAATTAGGTGAAAAAAAAAGCATATTTTCAAGAATTTTTTCAGACGATACAGGTATTGCTGGTTTATTTATATACTTTCCATATAATAATACAACATCTGAACTATATTTTCCTAAATTTTCATTGGAAAATATTGTTAAATAAGCCGTTGGCAGCAAATCTCCGCAGGTGCCTCGAAAAAAAAGTTGTTTTGCGGTGTACGCTATAACTCGTCACTTGATTATCCGAAACAAAAAAATCAAAATGCGTTTATTAGGTGAGATGTTTCTCGAGGTAACGCTGTCGAGTTTTTTTTTTATCGATTTTTTTCATTTTTCGGTAGCACTTGGAAGTCAAAAACGCGATTTTTGCTTAAAAAATCGGCAAATTTGTTATTGTAAAATAAAAAATAATTATAAAAACAAACTCGGCAGTGTTACCTGGTGATTTGTGTGTAGAAATAGTGTACAAAATTTCAAAAGAATCGATGCATTAGATCTTGAGTTACAGTGTGCGCCGACTTAAAAAATGATAAGTTTCAGAAAAATGAAAAGGGGGGAAATAGGGTTAGACGGTTCGACAAATCGATTTTTTTTTATTTCATAAATTGTTAGTGAAACTATTGAAAAATATGTTCCCAAAATTTTAAATGAAAATTCCGATTCGTTCTATTGTTATAAGCCATTAAGGGTGGAAATAGGGTTAGGACAGCGTTTTATCAATAATTTTCATGAATTTTTTTATAGTATTAAAAATGAATATAATTTATTGAAACTTTGAGAATATTTCATACATAAATTTAAGTATATACTATAAAATTTTTATCCATATATTTAAGTATCAATAATAAAAATTGAGCGACCCCATATTGCTTGTTTTTCTTGGTACTATTTTTTCAAACGCGTTTTTCTGAAAACGACTTTTTTTGAACTTGCGTACACGCTAGTTTGAAAAGTTTTCAACCAATCGTTTTGAAAATTGGCAGTTACTTTCTTCATAGTATTGCGCTCTATATGAGCCTAAAATCGGAATATTATCATTATTTAAAATAATTTTTTTTTGCAAATAAAGTTGTAAAAAATGGCAAAAAATCATGCTTTATTGTTTTGACCCCTGTAAAAAATTCAATTTTCTATTTTTTTGATAGCATTTAGATTCATATAGAAGAGAGACATATAATAAAAGTAAAGTCCAACCTCGTTTGATTTCAGATGAAAATTGCGGCTTCCAGAATGTACGCAAAATGTTGAGTCTGATTGTGACCTGCAATATGGGGTCGCTAATATTTTATAGTATATACTTAAATATATGTATACAAATTTTATAGTATATGCTTAAGGCCTTACATACGTCCAGCGGTACCGAAAACGTACCAAAAGAAAAACTGTTTTTAAGAGGGATAGAAATAGAAATTGATAAAAAAATTCTTACACATTGTTTATTACTGTGTTAAGTTTGTAAAAAAATTTATTTCAATTTTTTTTTTTTAAATTACAACATGAAAAATCACATTTTTTGAAGCACTGTAAAAAAAAAGTTGCTCCACGGTCGGCAGTATTTGTTCCTCAAATGTTGACGGATCTGCAAAATGTAAAGAAATTCTTGTAAAATAAGGTAGTAGTTATAGTCTGTCGAGCCGGATTTTTGAAATTCGAAAAATTAAACAATTTACGGTAATTTAAAAAAAAATGTTAAGTTTGTGTCAAAAAAGTCACACTTTAATTGTTTTTATAAAATTTTCTAATTATAATTTTAAAAATCCGGCTCGACAACTATAGAAAAAACAATTCCGAATATTTAAAAAAAAAATCATCGAAAAATATTAAAAACCGTACGAGTTATCATGCCGACCGTGTCAGAAAAAGTAGTTTTGAGAAAAACGCGTTTAAAGTTTCAAGCGCGTTTCGCTCGAAGTCGCGCGCGGCTGGAGCAAGAACTTTATGAATTTTTTAAATTTATTTAGTTAACTTACGTCTAATCTCCCATTCCAGCTTCATGTTGTACGCCTTCCTTGTCAGTAAAAAATTGTTGTTGTTTATTTTTTTCTAATCGACGAATTGTTCTGGCCTCTTTTGTTGCTCAGGTAGGCGCGCGTCAGACCTTTGTCCTTTCGTCGGGCAGTCACATTATCTACAATAACTTTTGAACTATGGGGAATTTTTACAATCAGCTTACACAGAAATACGCCTAAGACTATAAGGAATAATAATCTGTAAACAAAAAAAAATCGATTTTTTGAAAATTCTCGACGTATGTAAGGCCTTAAATATATGTATAAAATATTCTCAAAGTTTCAATAAATTATATTCATTTTTTATACTATAAAAAAATTCATGAAAATCATTTAGAAAACGGGAAATAGGGTTAGGACACCCTATTTTCCACCTTAAAGTTTGGACAAGTTTCAGAAAAACGCTTTAAACCGGTCTGGAGGAACGGACGCTCAAATGCTCATAACTCCGTTAATTTTGCTCCGATCGACTTGAAATTTTGACACAATATTCTTGAGATATTACACATACATTAAAAAAATATATAAAAAAATGCAAAAAAAAGTTTAAATACCATATCTCTCTCTTAAGACATTTTGAATTTTGTGATATTTCGCCAAAGAAATTTGCAACATTGAACTTAGAGCTTTTCTTTTCAAAGTAACATTGACTTTGAAACGTTTTTCATTATTATAAAATTAGGTGAACGCGAGTGATGTGACAGGAAATGTCGACAACCTGGAGGGTGGTCTGGATGGTGTTGTTCAGGCTGTTGTTTGCGATAATCAAGTGGGCTGGGCTCGACAAGCAAGAAAACTCATGCTCCTCGCTACAGATGGTTTTTTACATTTCGCTGGCGATGGAAAAGTCAGTATATCTTTCTTTTTTTTCCCCAATCCTCGCTCTTTTTCACAAACTTTACATAAATAATCCGAAACTCGAGCTTAATGAATAGCAGCAATATCAATAATAATTCCAAGTAATAATAAAATGGTTAAAATAAAAATATTAATATACATTATGCAAAAAAATAATTATCGTAAAATCATCATTAAATTTGTTGACATTATTCATTGTATCGTCGTAAGATTCTAGTAAAATAATCTTTTTTTTTTTCATCAAAATGGTAGCGATCTCTCTGTAAAAATATTTTAATTATTTTTTCAGCTCGGTGGTGTTGTCGATCGTCAAGATTTCTCCTGCCACTTGGACAACGTTGGCGAATACACGATGTCGAAGAACTTTGATTATCCATCGCTGGCCGAAATTTCTCGATTATTACATTCGCGTAAGGTCAATCTTATTTTCGCTGTTACGGAGGAGCGTCGGGACGAGTACGTGAAAATAAGCGAACTTTTGCGTGAAAAAGCTCGCGTCGCTACCCTAACGGGTAACAGCTCGAACATTCTCGAGATAATTGAGAAAGCCTATCACGAGATTGTAACTAAAGTCGTACTACGTGATAATTCCACTCCCGAATTGTACGTTCGATATTATTCAAATTGCGGAAGAAAAGGAGAAAAGGAAATTTTAACGTCCGAATGTGACGGACTCGTGGAGGGAAGAGTGTACGATTTTCGTGTTGATTTCACACTGAACGAGTGTCCACAAAATCGAAGTCTCTGGGTACAAACGAAATTCCTTCGTTTTGTGAATTTAATTTTATAAATTTGTTTTTTTTCTAATTCTTCCGGTTTATTTCGAAAATTTATTTTAGAAACAGCGAGTCGTTATCGAGGATGCACTCGCCTCGGAAGCATCGGAGTCGGAAATCGATGTTGAATTACTATGCGGTTGCGATTGTGGTGTCAATGATAAATCTCATTGCGAGCACGGTACGGACGAGTGCGGAATATGCAAATGCGATTTTGGATGGTCCGGTAAATGGAAAAACGTTTTATTAATCTCAGAAATTCTTTGAGAAATCCATTTAACGATAGCGTATGATTAAAACAAAATTTTTATCGATTTTTCAAAAAAGAAAACGTTAGTTTTTCTTAATTTTTCAATTTTTATACCATTTTTTTTTTTAATCGTTCAGAGATGATAACTTTTAAATTATGATTTACAATCTTTTTAATTTTTCAAATGTCTAATTTTCATTAAAACCTCGTTAAAAGTATGCAACATCCCAAAGATGATTTATAGTTAATTCAATATTTAAATTATTTTTTCAAATGACCATAACAATTCTCTAATTTCAGTTTTATCACTTTTTACACTTAGTTATTAATATTAATTTTCTTTAAATAATCAATATTGCATTGCTAATTTTCAATTATCAATTTCCCTCTTCGAAAAAAAAAAAAAAACCCGTCGTATCGTTAAACTACGATTACAGGTGAGACGTGCAATTGCGACGAGTCCGCATGGGCAGAGAACAGATTGCAGTGTTTCGGTCCACGTGACAGTATAATATGTTCGAATCGTGGTGAATGCACATGCGGCAGTTGCACCTGTGATCCCGGATACAATGGAAAATTTTGCGAATGTTCACCCTGCGATAAGGTAAACAAACATTGTATTTTGCGAAAAATATTTCGTTTATCCCAGAAGAAAAATGTTAATCGACACTGCGACGATATTTTCGAAAATTCAGATCGACGGTATCGAGTGTGGTGGCAGAGGAACCTGCGAGTGTGGTTTGTGCGTTTGTATCGACGGATGGAAAGGTGAAAGCTGCAAATGTCCGTCGGGCAATGAACTTTGTATCGCACCGGGTAGCAATGAAATTTGTGCGAATCACGGTTATTGCGATTGTGGACAATGCAGATGCAACGCAACAGCACCGGCTGATGGTTTGCTCTATCGTGGAACTTATTGCGAATCGTCGGCGAGCGCCGGTGGTAGCGCTCTTTGCGTACTTTACGAGAATTGCGTTAACGCGACCGTCGAAGAATCCGAAAATTCGCGGCGATACTGCGAACCCGCTGGCATGGCGGCTTACAGGACGATAAATGTCGACGAGGTCGATACGGAAAGTGATCATTATTGTATCGTGAGAGCAATTCGTGAATCGACCGTCTGCACTATACCCTATGTTTATCAATTCAACGAGGATAACACGGTGTTACTTAGAATTGGAAAAAAGGTGAGAAAATACTTGATTTTTTTGAAGAAATATCGTGTAGAATCAACGATCAGATGTGAGAGAGGATTGGATGGATTATTTTACACGAATATCTATTTATTTCGTGTTTTTTTTTTAGATTTGCCGGACTCCCACACACGTGGCGTTTGTGCCAGGTTTGATAATGGGCATTATCGTATTTCTAGGAATACTAGCGTTACTTATTTGGAAGTGAGTAAAATTAGTAATACGAAATAATGCTTCAATCGTTTGTACGAAGTTCGCGCTGTTTGAGGAAAATTCGTAATGTTTATTCGTTTTTGAATCGCAGATGCTGGACCGCGATAAAAGACAAACGAGAATTCGCAAAGTTCGAACAAGAGAGAAAGAGAACTGTTTATGCTTTAGCGGAAAATCCTATATACAGGCCAGCTACGACCGTTTTCAGAGTGCCATCGATGTACAAAGAGGATT
The DNA here is from genome assembly GCA_958009045.1 of Oxytorus armatus. Classification (NCBI taxonomy): domain Eukaryota; kingdom Metazoa; phylum Arthropoda; class Insecta; order Hymenoptera; family Ichneumonidae; genus Oxytorus; species Oxytorus armatus. Next base: position 20,998,136 of record OY253751.1, on the reverse strand, counting down.
GAATGAAAAAGTCGAGATTTAGAAAATGCATTCTATTTTATTTTAATCGATGCCATATTTCACGATGTTTTTTAATTAATAAATATAGTAACTTTATGAATCGTAAAAGCTCCTAATTGAGTGAGCGTTTTTGCCATAAAGTTTAAATTATAGCTCGAGGATTTTCCGACAATTTCAGAGTTTCGAAATTTTGAGGTTCAATCGTTCGTTGCTCGGATTTACGATTTTTCGATACATTCATGTCATCCCAAAAATGATTTCCGGCCGTAAATCGAATCTCCGCAAAAAGACAAATATTTATATATTCGTAATACAAATATTTCGAAATTTATGATTTTTTTTTTGTCCCTACCTTCCCATCTTCGGAGATTTCGCCGTTCCAGCTAAAGCCAAGTGGTTCGGTATAACGCATGTCACGAAAAAGTTTGTTCTCCTTCCACTCGGCTGTAATCGACGATCCGTCCGGTAAAAAATAAGTCCCCTGACCACTCATCCTTCCATTTTCATCCAGAGCACCTCTGTACATCGTTTCATTATTGAATCTGTATAAGAGAAGATATTTTTCAAATTTACATTTCCTTATTTCTATTAGACGAATATTAAATGAAAAAGCACGTTATTTGTATGGTTATTATTACCGAATGTGAAGATCGTCGCTGATTCTGTCGCGGTTCCACACACCTTCGTACTTATTAAAGTCATCAGTGTGGTAAACTCCGCGACCTAATAAAATGTAGAGCATGAATATCTAGTTCTTTTTCGGAAGGACATTTTTAATCCTAGAAAGATACTTTGGGGTATTTCACGTCCAGGCAGTTTCGTGCTGGTCGTGTTTTTCACCTTGTCTAACTAAATAAGGAGGTTCTCCGTAAATTTCATATTCTCCCTCGTATCTATCACCGTTCGGAAATGTAAATAAACCATTTCTCGCGACACTGTTCGAACTGTCCGCCCGCTGAGAGACCGTAGGATTCAAAACGACGGAAGTGTTTGAAGAATTACGCTTTCTCATTTTCACGATTCGAAATTACAAACTTCCGGTTTATTGCCGCCGGCGAAGCGTCTCAAAATGTCTTTTGGCTGACAGTCGAGCAATCAACTGACGATTGAAATAAAACCATGAAGACTAGAGTTGACTAGAGTAGTCTCCATGAATAAAACAATACAAGTTTTATAGTCATCAGAGAAAAACAAGTTTGTTAACCGCGAACCCAAGATGGCGCGTATGCAACTGGCGCCGTCTTGCGGCGCGATCTAGCCGAATGTTCGACATCGGCATACAAATGCAGCGACATAGATGCGTATAAATGATTTACGGAATCAAGATCAACGCGACTTTAATCAGCGATTGCTTATATTTTACATTCCCGGCAACATCATCAATCAACGTACGAAAAATCTTACAAATTCATCAAATAAAAATCAAAGAAACGACTTAATTAGACAATCTAAAAACCGGAAGTGTTTCCGTGATCCGTAACCAAAAAAACAATGATATACCCCCTGATTCACGGTGACATTGCGAACGACCTCTAAAATAGAATCTCGATCCATAAACTCATTCGTAACTGTCTCGTCTCGGTGTGTAATAAAACCGTGTCCCTATTTCTCGTTTACTCTCCTCGTACACGTTCGCAATATATTACAATCGTGTTGCGCTTCTCGCGTTCCATCTTTCATCGCGCAACTTCGTGGACACGATATATTCCAACGAAAATTCCCACTCGATCCTCTCAAAGTGTATATTTTGTTGTGTTTTAGAAGGAAAGAACGGAAAAAAAAACATTTCGAACAAACAAGTAGTAAAATAAATACATTTTGAGAAATGTTGTTACGAACGACAACGAATCTTCGTTACGAGTTGGCTCGATTGACACTACGTAACTCTGCTCGTTCCAACACCGTGAGATGTCTTACGACGCGATGTCCACACAGAAAATTGTTACAAAGGTACGTGTGTTCTTTGATTTTCACATTTTTCAAAAACCTTCTTCATGTTCATCGAGTTTTGTTCTTTGGTTGCAAATTTCTCATGTATTCCTTCGTATCACCGTATTTTTGAGGTTATGTCGTTTTCGTATATAAAACGAATACGGGCATTTTTCACATTTATTTTTGTTCTTTTCTCTCACGATTTTAAGGTATCAGAGCCAATCGAACAACGCACAACGAACGACAGTAGGACCGTGGAGGCAACAATTGAGATTTTACGCAGATTATCCGGATCATGTAAAAGTAATGCTACCAGCACTCTCGCCTACCATGGAGACTGGCACTATTATCAGTTGGCAGAAGAAAGAAGGTGAACGATGAATTTAATCATGAATATGGATATTTTTTTTTATCATTTGTGTTGAATAGTTCAGAGTTATCTGTTGCGTTTCAACAATTTTATCTCCACCAAGTTGCTACTTAATGAGTTATGAAATTTTGATTCGGAAAGGTAAACTTCATACGTTTTTTCAATAATTAATCCAGATGAACCTCGGTATAGAAGTTAGAAACTTTGCTCGAGCGACGTTGTTAATGGTTTTTATATTTTGTAAGTTGTCCGACAACATGCTAGATGGTATCAAAATGATTTCATCCAGATTGACTATGTGGAAAACTTTTCGAGGTAGAAAAAGAGTCACAATGAATAATCATGATTTATTTCTTGACACTGCAAAGGGTTCCTGTTAGGTAACAGTTTTTTTTTCTACATTCTACATTGCCAGAGTTCATAATTATTTCGTTTAGATCGTAGTTCGGGAAAACTTTAGCCGACCCAAAAACAGTTCGAACGTGCACTCACAACTTTCATTTTATTCCTTCTGTGCCATAATATTGACGTGATATTTTAGTTGTTGCAAAATATTAGACACCTTGTTAACGCAGTTAAATAATAGAAACTTGGCTGATCCGATCCGCTCCTAAATTCTTAAGTTAGCCGAATCGTCATGATATCATTAGGGCGATTTTTTTTTTTCAGTCCCCACCCGAAATTTTATTGGATATGTCGAAAAAGAAATTCCCTGAAAGTGACAGCCCTTAATATTAATTCTAAGTACTTTCGCAAAGCGTAAGAAGATTTTCCATCTAAAATACACGTAAATCGAAATTTTATTTTTTTTTCAAATTTCTATAACTCAGCCGCATTTTATGCTATCATATTGTTCTTGGTTTCGATTTATTCAGAATAAAACAATCTAAAAAAGTGCCTTCTGCGGTGAAAGTGTAAATTGTACTGGTGAGTTGGTACGGGTCACTGAAGTTGATTTTGACCCAAAATTTTCGTTTTTTTGCTGTTATCTCCGAAACTATTAACTTTACGAAAAAAATGTAAATGAAAAATTTGTTGGAAATTTAATTTTCTACAAAAAAGGTCCTATCGACCCAATCGCTTAGATTAATATTTCTTGAAATATTGAACTTTAACTTATGAGTAGTATAAAATTGATAAAATATGAAATATTAAATAATAAAAAAAATAAAAAATAAAAAAAAGTTCAATATCCCAAGAAATATTAATCTGAGCAATTGGGTCGATAGGACTTTTTTTTTATAGGAAATTAAATTTCCAACAAATTTTTCGTTTACATTTTTTTCGTAGAGTTGATTGTTTCGCAGATAACAGCAAAAAAACGAGAATTTTGGGTAAAAATCAACTTCAGTGACCGGTACCAACTCACCGGTACAATTAAAACTTTCGCCGCAAAAGGCACTTTTTCAGATTGTTTTATTCTGAGTAAATCGAAACCAAGAACAATATGATAGCATAAAATGCGGGTGAGTTATAGAAATTTGAAAAAAAAAAAAAATTCGATCTACGTGTATTTTAGATGGAAAATCTTCTCACGCTTTGGGAAAGTACTTAGAATTAATATTAAGGGCTGTAACTTTCAGGGAATTTCTCTTTCGACATATCCAACAAAAATTTCGGGTGGGGACTGAAAAAAAAAATAGTCGAAAAAAAAAAATCGCCCTAATCATGTATCATAGATTGTGGTAACATTGTCAGATCTTGGCAGGTGACAAACTCAACGAGGGTGATCTTCTGGCCGAAATTGAAACGGACAAGGCGACGATGGGTTTTGAGACGCCGGAGGAAGGTTATTTGGCTAAGATAATAGTGCAAGCGGGCACCAAGAACGTCGGCATTGGACACTTGGTCTGTATCATTGTGGCTGACGAAGCTAGCGTTGCTGCTTTTAAGGATTTCAAGGATACCGATGCACCGGCGGCCGCACCAGCTGCTCCGACAGCATCCGCACCAGCTCCATCACCGGTCGCTCAAGCCCCGATAGCCCCTGCCGCGTCGGCAGCGCCGTCTCTTCCAACTTCTGCGGGAGACCGAATTTTTGCTAGTCCCTTGGCCAAGAGACTCGCAGCCGAACAAGGTCTCAGTCTACAGGGTCTCACCGGTTCCGGTCTATTCGCGTCTGTAACATCGAAAGATCTTGCCGGTGCATCATCCGCAGCTGCTCGTCCCGGTGCAGCTGCTATGACATCCGGTGGTTTTCCAGGTGGTCAGGACATTCCCGTCTCCTCGATACGCGCTGTAATAGCAAAACGTTTACTCGAGAGCAAACAAACTATTCCTCATTACTATCTTACCGTCGACGTGAGGATGGACGCGGCTATGGCTATGAGGGCGCAATTTAACAAGATACTCGAGAAGGAAAAGGTTAAATTGAGCGTTAACGATATTATAATAAAGGGCATTGCGATGGCCTGTAAAAAAGTACCCGAGGGTAACAGCGCTTGGCTCGGTGACGTGATCAGACAGTGAGTATTAATATTTTAAGAGAATTTTTAAATAACATCTAGGTCAGAGTTTTTGTTTTTTCGCACATATTCTTCATTTCACCGACCGCTTGTATTTTATATTTTAACTTAACATTTTTTTTTCAAAGATACGACCACGTGGATGTGAGCGTCGCTGTGAGCACGGACAACGGTCTGATAACGCCAATTGTATTTGCCGCCGATGTCAAGGGAATCGTTGAAATAAGCAAGGACGTAAAGGAATTGGCGTCTCGCGCGAGAGAAGGAAAACTTCAGCCTCAAGAGTTTCAAGGGGGTACAATAACCGTTTCGAATCTTGGAATGTTCGGCATAAAGAATTTTTCGGCTATCATCAATCCGCCTCAATCGATTATTCTCGCGGTCGGTGGTACCGAAACAAGGCTCATACCGGCTGACAATGAGAAAGGGTAATGAAGTATAATTTAAAACTTGAGTTGATATTTAATTTAACAATCAAATCACGTGGTCCATTCGACGATGAACTTTTTCACTAACGTGAGCTTTCGAGTTTCAATTTAATTATTGTTAAATGTAAGAATAAAGTGTTTTCTTCTTAAAATCAGTTAGAATATGTATTAACGTTTTATATTTCTTTCCGCAGATTCACCAGTGCTCAATTTATGTCAGTAACGGCGAGTTGCGATCATCGCACCGTCGACGGCGCCGTCGGAGCACAATGGTTAGCTGCATTCAAGAGTCTCCTCGAGAATCCAACGACCATGCTACTCTAAGAGAATTTCTAGTCTCGTTAAAACGGGTGAAATTCATGCCGAATTAGTACAATCTGGTCTCGTGTCGTTCGACAAAACAAACGGACGCGCTGACGATGATCTAGCGTCGCGGGTGACACGGTAAATTCTATAATGCAAATATAAATTAGCCGCTGACAGAGGAAAGTACGTAACACGCATAACTTCATGAGAAAATTTATGTGAGTTATGAACTTTTTTTATGTCGGCAGTCTATATATATTCGTCGCAAACGATAAATCACTTTATCTCTTGTCAACTGTTGTCGCCTGTCTCTCGTTTATCGACAAGTAGCACTTCGCATCGAACGACATCAGCTTTTGAAAGAAAGCTTTTTTTTTTTTTTTTAATTATTTATTTCATATCCTTCTACTCGCGGAAGTGAATTTATCGTGTCTGGCGACACAAGATTACGAGAGTTAGGTGACTGTACGAATAAACGACATGACAAGTGGGTAGAACGTGTATATTGTCGAATTTATAGGGAGGAATAAGAAATGGCGAGGCGATAGTTCGAATTATAGGAAATTATTGATATCCTCGTTATGTTCCCGGCGAACATTGTCTAAGGTAAAACGCTTGTGGAGCCAAAAAAAATCTATTAGATTACGAATGAGAGACGCGACGAAGACTCGCGTCTTTTTGTTATTTGGTCCAGGTTCGTCGTTGCCTGTATTAATTATCGATCGATCGATCCTGTATATAAAGTATCAATCTGTGAAAAAAGTAAAGGAGCAAAAAAAAACGGAAATAGTCGTTACGACTAATGTGCGTGATTAGCGAGAGTAATGTAATTGCAGTGTGTTTAATTAGACGACGAGATTGTGTGAATTTCAGCGAGCAAGGTCCGCGCGATCGATGGACGAAAGAGACGAAAAAACACAAAACAAAAATGGTGTATAGCAAAATAGATATACAATTTAAGTATTTAATAAATTATATCTTATCTCTTTAGCCCTTTTTTCGTGTCTCCGTGGAGATTTTCCTGATCAGTTTGTGACTTCGAGCTCCCGAGCTATTACGTGGAATTGAGAAATCTTGACTACGACAATGGACGACGAGCCAGTGGTAATGAAAACAAAAAAACCGACGTTCTACTCATATGTCTACATCTGTGAAAATTCCACGCTATTCCGATTAGCTGTTAACCCAGAAAAAAATGTAGAAAGTTTCCAGGTGGGAGGCTAGCTCGACACAACTTCACAATTTTTCAGTGAAACTCTCCGCGATAACTCGATGGAATGGGATGAAATTTCAACAATCGATGCATAATTACAGCACGGAAGCAGTACCACAAAGTTTTCTTTGGAGTGATTTGAAAAAAAAAAACAATAGTTGCGCTTATAGACAAATGTCCGTAATCGCAAACAATTACTTACGAACGAACGGGCTTTTCCAGATTTCTTATTATTTCGCATTGAATTAAAGAAAAACGCAGTGTACCTGTCTCTATGCTACAACGATGCATTGACAGTTGAAAATTTAATTCAATTTCATTTTCCAATCTACGAGAAAGTTTTCCTACAAATTTTAAGATGAAACATCTCCAAAGCTCGCTTTCGCATTCAAAGTTTTCCGCCTCCGCAACGAGCAACGGTCGTTGTGCCCTCAGCGGATATTCCCGCAACTACTAGGTAATTTCACAGAGGAAATCCGCGGAGACGGACTCCTCGGTGTCGGTGATTGACATTTCATTCGATTCGATTTTTTTTCTTCAAATAAAATGTTGCTGTCGCGGGGTGCGCGATTGTTTAAGAATGTCATTACAAAAGTTGTTGCCAGAAAAACCGCACAAAATGTCATACCCTCGCGCTCGGGACACGCTCAGTAAGTAAAAAAAATTTTATTACAGGTTATGCAACGACTGATGTATTTTTTTTCTTCGCTAAGTTAAAATGTTCGTTTTTCGTGTACGATAATTAATATTCGCGTTTCATTAATTCATACGTATTTTGTCGTTCAATGTCGAAATCCATGTGACTCGAATACACGAATGGAAATTTTCATTAAATTTTTTCTTTTAAATCTTTCAGCTTCTTCTATCGCAATATTCCTAATGGTTCGAAGGGCGATGTAATTGTCGCTGAGTTAATGGGTGGATTTATGTGGTGGTGGATTCTCTGGCACTGTTGGCACGATTTTGGTCATATTGTTGTGAGTAACATGAAACAATTTTTTCTCCCTGGGTAAGCACTTTTTTGGCCATAGGAAGCGGTTTGTTAATCTAATATTTTCTTGTCTATTGTAGGGCGAATACGACTATCCAGATCCGTCAAAGTGGACCGACGAAGAGTTGGGCATTCCTCCCGACGACGATTGATTTAATCTCATTTTATAAACATCCGATTGTAAAAGAAAGTGAAGAAAATGTGAGAAAGCTCATAATTACTGTTTTGCATATTTTATGCGCCGGATCTTTGTAGGTGTATCTATTGTAAATTGCCTCTGGCTGTATTAAACTCAGTCTCCCCCCATTTGCTATTTATTAAAAAATAATCGAAAAGAAAAACTGATTTCAGCGCAACTGTAAGTTTTTAGCGACGCTTAAATCGAAATATAAATTCGAGTTCGAGCTTTTACGAGTTTTGAGAGAGCGTTTGAACTTGATTCGCGAGTCCTATGGTCAAAGATTTTCCGTTCAAGCGTGAAACTCAATTCAAAGTCATTGTCGAACCTGAACACGAAATCATGTTCGAACGGGGCCTTAAAATTGTGATTGAACTTAAGCTCACAGCAGTTAATCTCAATTTAATTCGTTCCAATTTAATTCAAGTCCAAGATGAAGTTCGGGCTCAATGTTCAAATATATTAATGTCCAAAAATTAATTTTTGGACATTAATATTGATTTAAGCTCGAACTTCATCTTGGACTTGAATTTAGATTTTAGGACTGAACAAAGTACAAATTCAGAAACGAATTAAATTGAGATTGACTGCTGTGCTACACTCTAGTCAAAATAGTGTAACTTTTTTAAAATCCTTTCTACAATCTTTAGTGAATTTATCATCAATACAATAGATTGTTTTACGTGTCGTTAACATAGAAAAATACGTAGCAGATTCGATTAAAAAAAAAATCGTTTATATGAATTTCCTACGAACGTGTATTTTCGTTCATTACAAATATTTCCTATGTTAACATACAATTGATCCTTTTTATTATTCATTCGATTGAGGAACATTGTGTAAAATCAATTTGACCAATGCCCTGTATTGAATCTTTGGATCGAATTACACTCAACTACAAACTTCATCATTGTGAACATAAATTAAGACAACTTCCGAGTAATCAAGTTCGTGAAGTGAGTCTAAATTGATACTGAAGTTCGAACTTCCGGTCGAATATCAAAATTGGGACACTCGACTGTGAACTCAAAAGTTCTCTTCGACAAAACGATGACGGTCTTCTCTAAAAGAAGATTTCGTTCAGAGGCCCGTAAAACAAACGAGAGTAATCATAACAAAAATCCTCCACCAACGAGCATTTCCACAATTTCAATATCCGTTATATTCTATATTCGTGCGTGATTCGACTGATAAAATGCCCCGTTTCGTAATCCCACAAGTGTGAAAATCAATCGACCGCGATCGCGCATAAAAAGAGAAGAAAAACAAGGAGAGTGAACGATATCGCGGGCATATATATTTATCATTGTAAAAGTGAATTGTAACTATTTCAGTGTGACATAAGGATAGGGAGCTGGCGCCACAGGGGCCAGAGTGCGCGGCGGGGGCAAAGAGGGAGGGAGACGACGACGACGACACGACGATGTGGTACCGTACAGCCAAGAGTATACGGTACAGTCTGATCGGTGAATAATTTTTTTTTTCCACCTTTTTATCAGCTCTCTATTGCTCTCGCGCGCGCAGCAGCGGTTTCTCAGGGAACCTCTCTCTCTCTCTCTCTCTCTCTCTCTCTCGGCGTGTATTATCCTGTACAGTCAGTGGGGGTATATATGTGTATATAGTTATCGCGGCGCGACAGCACCGCACAAACGGCTGTGCACAGTCGCGTCGAAGCTTTCAGTGTTAGCTAGAGATCCCTCTCGCTCGGTACCGTGGGCACTCGCGGAACATGCTCGAACGCACGTTCCTCCGCAACTAAACTCTCGTCGTTTCAACACGGAAAAACCATTTCAAAGTTGCCCAAAACATTGTCCACCAATAAAGAAAGTGACAAACGACGAAATAAAGAGAAATAAAAAAGAAAAAAACGCTTGAAAGTCATTAAAACGTTAACGAAACAACATTTCATGCGGTCGTCACGTTCGAAGCCGGAAAATCGGAGCCCGGCGTATCGAAAAAAAAAAAACGAGCCGGTCGAGTTAGATTCAGTTGGAATTTGCATAAATACGGGAAATGAATGAAAAAACGGTGTAGCCAAACTGAAAAAGTCATTTGTACCTGTGCCGTTAGTGTTAGAAATTATGTGAAACAGTGAAAAGTAACACAAAGTTTTCGCTCTGGCTAAAGAAGAAGAAAAAAACATTCGCGTTCTCTGCTCGGTGCGCGAAAACATTCGAGTTTGCTTTTGTACATCGTGACGTAGAGAAATGTGAGACGGAACAGAGAGAGAGAGAGAGAGAGAGAGACAGAAAGAACAAAAAAAAGATCGCGCTCGGGAGAGCGCGTGAGCGCGCCCCGTGGCTGCGTTTGTGTTGTGTTTTTTGCATGCGTGTGTGTGTATGCGCGCGTGCAATGTACAAACTACGTAACTCGGAACGGGAAGACGAAGGAAAAATGATTTTTACACGACGACTCGTCGATGTGTTATTATAACAGTGATAAATCTCAAGTCCCAAAGTTCGCGCACGTTACTCGCCTCTTTTATGCCTTTTCTCACAGGCGAAACTTCGTCATAAAGGTAATATACATATAAGATGTATACGATTATAATTTGTCTTGTCGAAATTTGTGTATTTGTCAGTTTGGAGTGTCCGACGAAAATTCTTCGTAATAAAAAGGGCGGGGGGGGGGGGGGGGGGCTAGAGAGTAAAGTGTGTTTACGTATTAATGCACACGGTATTCGGGCGTTACGTGGCGCGGTGCGCGCGAGAATATAACAGCAACAGCAGTCTCTCTGCCGGCGCCGGTGCCTCTCAGCTCGTCTTTCGGTTCTTTCATTCTTCATAATATATATATGTATATATACAGAAAATATATATATGGGACCATCCACGTCAATCATTTAAAAAAATTAACAAACCTGCCCCCTCCCCCAGAAAAAAAACCTCAAACATGTTTCTGTTTTCTTTAGTGTACATTAAAATAAACGATTTTAGAAGTTTTTTTTTTGGAGTATCGTGATTCTTTCGAGACACTGACACGTCGTGAAACATCTCGAGTTTATATCTCAACGGTATATCGATATATTTAATATACATATGGGGCATTTCACGCGAAATACATTTTTTCAAATAACAGTAGTAGTAAATGTTTTTATTGGCCTCCAAATTTACATATTTTTTGTTATCATCTCGTTTGGGGGGGGCATTGACCGAAGTCCTTCAGCCCATGCATCCAAGTAATCGGTTGGTGAATTCATGGTTTTTTTTTCTTTCTTCATTTATTTATTTATTTATTTATTTATTTTTTCCCTTTCCATCAGTTTAGCGGGATGCGGGTTGTGGTGCACTTATGTCTAATGCTCATTTGTGTAGGTCGGATGAATGAAAAACGTAGAATAAAAAACAAGTATTAAGTTTGCTCGGTTTACGTTGTTAGGACTTCCATAATTTCCAAGATTGTGTGCGTTGGGTGTTTGTGCTTTGGTGCTCAAACAATAAAAACGTAAAAATATGAAAATTGCTTATTGCCCGTTCTAGAATCGGGTGAAAAAAATATTTTTTATACCAAGAATTTACTGTGAAAAATGGGAAAAATGGTGAAGATGAAACGGTGATAATACTGATGAAAACCAAACGAAAGTATGAGAAAAAAATTGACGAAAAAAAGTGACGTTTTACAACGTACTTGAAGAAAATGAAAAAAAAAATAAAAATAAGGTCTGTCCTTGAATGCCCCATTAGGGGGATTTTTTTTTTCGACTATTTTTTTTTTTTATTTCCCACCCGAAATTTTGTTGGATATGTCGAAAAAGATATTCCCTGAAAGTTACAGCCCTTAATATTAATTCTAAGTACTCTCCCAAAGCGTGAGAAGATTTTCCATCTAAAATACACGTAAATCGAATTTTTTTTTGTTTTCAAATTTCTATAACTCAGCCGCATTTTATTCTATCATACTGTTCTTGGTTTCGATTTACTCAGAATAAAACAATCTAGAAAAGTGCCTTTTGCGGCGAAAATGTAAATTGTACTGGTGTGTTGGTACGGGTCACTGAAGTTGATTTTTACCCAAAATGCTCGTTTTCTTTGCTGTTATCTCCGAAACAATTAACTTTACGAAAAAAATGTGAATGAAAAATTCGTTGGAAATTTAATTTCCTACAAAAAAGGTCCTATCGACCCAATTGCTTAGATTAATATTTCTTGAGATATTGAACTTAATTTAAAAAAAATTTTTTTATTATTTAATATTTTATATTTTATAAATTTTATACTACTCATAAGTTAAAAGTTCAATATCTCGAGAAATATTAATCTAAGCAAGCGGGTCGATAAGACCTTTTTTGTAGGCAATTAAATTTCCAACAAATTTTTCATTTACATTTTTCTCGTAAACTTAATTGTTTCGGAGATAACAACAAAAAAAACGAGAACTTTGGGCAAACATCAACTTCAGTGACCCGTACCAACTCACCAGTACAATTTACACTTTCGCCGCAAAAGGCACTTTTTTAGATTGTTTTATTGTGAGTAAATCGAAACCAAGAACAATATTATAGCATAAAATGCGGCTGAGTTATAGAAATTTGAAAATAAAAAAATTCGATTTACGTGTATTTTAGATGGAAAATCTTCTCACGCTTTGGGAGAGTACTTAGAATTAATATTAAGGGCTGTAACTTTCAGGGAATTTCTTTTTCGACACATCCAACAAAATTTCGGGTGGGGACTGAAAAAAAAAAATAGTCGAAAAAAAAATCGCCCTAATGCCCCATATACATAATAATTTGATCTGGAATGACCGATATATAATAATTTTCGTTGGAATGCTCCATATATAATAAAAACAAACTAAAAAACGAGCTCAGGCTAACGTATACATTAATATGTGTGCGTTTACGGCTGTGTGAGTGGCCAGCAGCCTCGTAGTCTTCTCCGCGGATGGGTTTTTTTTTCTCTCTCTCCACGGGTAGCATCAACAGTCACGTTCGTGCTAACCACTACGAATCGTAACGTGGTAGTAGTAGTATTAAGTATATACGGTGAGGCTCGGACTCGTATTCTTCGCGCCATCACTGATACCACTTTTACTACCACCACCTCTTCTGGTACCTTATCTCTTGCTCTCTTCCCGCCCCCCTCTCTTTTTCTCTTTCTCGTTTTATCTCTCTCTCTCTCTTTCTCTCTCTCTCTCTCTCTTTTTCTTTCTTTCCTTCTTTCCTTCTTTCTTTCTCTTTCATTCTCTCTCTCTCTCTCTCTCTCTTTCTCTCTCTTTTTCTCATACTTTTCAACTCACTCGCAACCACACGATACATCGGTTGTCACCGTTTGCTTGCGGTCGTCGTGCTGCTTGTTCAGCCGTCTCTCTTTCTCTCTCTCTTTCTCTCTCGGTGTCCGCGCTTCTCCAGAGAGCCGGCCGAACGCGCTTCGCTGAGTCGCTTTGCCCCGAACATCCTGGAATTACGTGCTTCCGGATCGTTTCCCCTCCACAATTTTTACACCTCCCACCACTTTTCTCGCTTTATCTACATAGACATATGTATATATGTCTGTATATCTCTCTCTCTCGCTCGCTTCATCGCTCATTCTTTCTCTCCTCAGGCACTAACACCCCGTGTACCCACTCCTCTCTTCCCGGTCATACACGTCGCTGCACGCTCATCGTTATTCTCGATCTCCGTTACCATCAGTTTGCAACGAAAAATCGTTCACGCGACGTCTTAACGAGCAATTGTTTCGTACTGTTTTTTTTTTTTTGCTGTTGTTTCTTTTTTCTTTTCGTACCGTCAACTCGACCTCTGTGTATTACAAATATACTTGTCTATCTATATATATTTATGCTTGTGTACAGCGCTCTAACAAGAGTTTTTAGTTACGATAACACATTGTACTACTCTCAATCAATTTTTCATTCCTCACTTTTACTTCTACCGATTTAAGCTACGTCTCAACGCTGCCTGTTCTTTGTTCCTGATCTTTTTCCTCGATTTTTTTTGTTTTTTGTTGTTGTTGTTTAAATTCCTCGAATCCCTTTGACGTATGTAAATTTCCCGGTGACCCAATGACGCTCTTCACGATGAACGATGAACATTAGAACAATTGACTTACAAATGAGAAATTAAATGTTGCCATTAAGCGGTCGCCATTGAACACCCTGTCTTCGGAGAGAAAACATATTAGGAATTAAAAAAAAAGCAGCACGATATAATTCCTTTTTGGGGGTTTTTTTTTAAACAATTAGTTTTTTCGTACTGATCATTAATTTATTTATCATTTCGCACATTGATTTTCAATCTTTTGTCAACGTTCGATCCAACTGTAACGCGGAAGTTGCAGAACATTTTTTTTTCACAGGACAATTGTTATATATTTTGTATGTGACGAAAATTTGCAAAAAACTTTTATAAAAACTGACATTTCCATCGCGAAATACTCGTCTTGTACATATGCATATAGAAAAATTCTATAACTCGACGATTTTCTCACAAACTGTTCAGTGATCGCTGCAGCGTTCACGAACGATAACGAAACGAACGTGGGCGAAAGATTTCGGTAGTCCCGTCGAACAGTAGCAAAAAAACAAAACCTCACGAGTGTGTATATCTGTATATACTTTTTTAATATATTTTTTTTATCATTATATTAAATGATTCGATAAATACTAAAAAATCCTAGATACCGCAGTGCCAAAGGACAAGCGTAGAGCGCGTACCTTTTCGCACTCGTCGGGACATCGATCGTCCAAGGATCGAAGCAGTCCATCGAGGCGATCGGATGCGATCGACGGCGCGCCGGAATTGCGGGAAGCAGCCGCGGGTGCTGTGCTTCAAGTCCCTGCCGCGACGAGTGAGTCTCATTTTTGGTTTTTTTTGTTTTGTTTTTTATTTGTCAATAATAGAGCGAGCGATATTTTTGTATAACGAGCGAGAAAGGAAAATATTTTTGAGCTTTCAATGCTAGTGGTACACCGAAATGGCGTATTAGTGTGGAAGAAAATACTAGTCAACATTTTTTTGCTTTTTTTTTTCCCGAAATTTTCTTGAATTTTGGGAGAAGGGGTTTTATATCTTGGACTGCTTTTGTCAAATTTACGAACCCTAAGGTTTTACTTTTTTTCTGGAAAAATGCATGTTTGTAAAAAAATAAAAAGAAAAAACAAACGACGTACTCTTGGTGATCGAGTTTCAATGGGGGTTTCGCATCTAACGGTTGACGCGAAATTTCACGGATAATTATGCATTTCGAACTTTGTTGAGCATAAATGAGTGGTACCTCCATAGGTTGGAATGGTATCTATGCGGGAACTTGGTAAATTGCAAAATAAAAACAATTTTGCATAAAGTGACGAGGAAAGCATCTCGAAATATTTAGGATTATCTCCAACTTCGGATTAATGCATTTCTTTATCTATACTAGGGCGATTGTTTTTTTCGACTATTTATTTATTTTTTTTCAGTCCCCACCCGAAATTTTGTTGGATATGTCGAAAAAGAAATTCCCTGAAAGCTACAGCCCTTAATATTGATTCTAAGTACTTTCCCAAAGCGTGAGAATATTTTCCATCTAAAATACACGTAAATCCAATTTTTTTTTTTTTTTCAAATACCTATAACTCAGCCGCATTTCATGCTATCATATTGTTCTTGGTTTCGATTTACTCAGAATAAAACAATCTAAAAAAGTGCCTTTTGCGGCGAAAGTGTAAATTGTACTGGTGAGTTGGTACGGGTCACTGAAGTTGATTTTTACCCAAAATTCTCGTTTTTTTGCTGTTATCTCCGAAACAATAAACTTTACGAAAAAAATGTAAACGAAAAATTTGTTGGAAATTTAATTTCCTACAAAAAAGGTCCTATCGACCCAATTGCTCAGATTAATATTTCTTGAGATGTTGAACTTTAACTTATGAGTAGTACGAAATTTATAAAATATGAAATATTGAATAATAAAAAAAATAAAAAATAAAAAAAGTTCAATATCTCAAGAAATATTGATCTAAGCAATTGGGTTGATAGGACCTTTTTTATAGGAAATTTAATTTCCAACAATTTTTTCGTAAAGTTAATTGTTTCGGAGATAACAGTAAAAAAACGAGAATTTTGGTTAAAAATCAACTTCAGTGACCCGTACCAACTCACGAGTACAATTTACACTTTCGCCGCAAAAGGGCCTTTTTTAGATTGTTTTATTCTGAGTAAATCGAAACCAAGAACATTATGATAGCATAAAATGTGGCTGAGTAATAGAAATTTGAAAAACAAAAATACGATTTACGTGTATTTTAGATGGAAAATCTTCTCACGCTTTGGGAAAGTACTTAGAATTAATATTAAGGGCTGTAACTTTCAGGGAATTTCTTTTTCGACATATCCAAGAAAATTTCGGGTGGGGACTGAAAAAAAAGTCGCTCTAATCTATACTTGTCCTACTGTGCACTTTTACTACTTTTTTTTGCTTCTTATCCTTTGTTCTGTTTGTGTCTTTCACCGTGATTATCGATCGATTATCGTCATCGGTAATACCCGAGTATTGCGACGCTGATTATCATTCATCTCGTCGGTCGTCATTAGCGATTGCAATTATCGGGCAATTAAGGTCTCGTCTACCGCTGTCGTAGCTTGTTTTTTTTCCTTCTTTTGCTCTTTGGGTATTTATCGGCGCTCCGATGCGCGTTCGTTAATTATTCCAGTTATTTGTGAAAAATACGTATGGGATAGCGTCACTCCGTTGAATTGCTACTTCGATAAAAAGTAATAATAATTATTATATTTGCTGGAAATGGTACGGGATCGACTTTCAAGTCGATTCACTCATTTTTATGGTTAAACTTGTCTTTTTTTTTCCGCCATTTTCAATGATTGACATTTAAGTATCGAAACATTGCTTCGGATTGAACAAATTTTGCGTTTCCGTTTAAATCCTTTAAGTTATCAATTATTTTTCATCAGATAAATGAGTTTTAACGATAAATACGTATTACAGAATTGATGTGGCGTACAAAAGCACACACACACACAATCATCCGGATATTTTTTATGAAATTTTTGTACTTGGATTATTTTCAATATCTTGGCAGACTATTTTTCGAGTTTTTTTCTCTGTTTTTTCGTCGTCACAAAATTTCCTCCATGAGGAAACAAAATTATGGTAGTAAGCGGTAATGGTTCATTTGCGTGTATGCTCTTGTTGGATTTTTACAATATGTCCCTTCCCGCGCACTTCAGGTTTTTTTTTTTTTCCAGGAGTTATACGCAGTCAAAAGAGACCGCAAAAAAGCGATTTTTCAGGAATTTTTCCTGTAAAGGCATTTTAATTTATTAATGTAAAAATTTATATACATATTGTGGTAACTTTTAACTTTATTTTCATATTTTTTATTTGTAAAAATAATGATTTTTAAAGTTGCTATAGCCAATCGCCGAGAGTTCCTCTAAAAAAAGCCGTTTTTCGGTGAGCACGATATCTCTGGATTGGATCATTTAAAATGGAAAAACAAAGAATATTTCGTTAATATAAGATATTATCTAGTATTTAATCGAAGGAATAAGCAAAATATTAATTTTCAACAAAATGGCGGCTTCGCATAAAAAATTTCGATTTTCGATAAAAAAATGTTGCCTCAAATTGTTTATAAAATCGAAAATATTTATCGGCGAGAAGAAATCTTCGATTAATCACTAAAAAATATATTTATAAAGCTCGTGTAAAAATTTGAGACTCATCGGTTTAGCCGTTTTCGAGGAATCTTGCTCACCGACTTTAAAAACGCAGTTTTCAGAAAAACGCCTTCAAACTTATGACGCTACTTTCAAACGTTTCGAGACGTCTTTACAAATATGCGTGTGACTTCGAGAATATTTGTCAGATTGACATGAAATTTTCTGTGTATATACTGAAATATATGTACATTACGAAAATGAAAGTAAATTTTTTTTTTTTTATCCTAACTGCGTATAACCCCTTAATTATCATATGCCTTTAAACGATTCCTTTCGAATAAAAAAGACACTTTCTCGAAAGATAAGAATTAGTGTTTTGTTTTCTTAATTTTTTGTCTCTTATATCATTCAATAAGTAATTAATCCTAATTATTGTTAAAAAAATCATTTATATGGCTCTTACGTTCGAATGATTGTCATATTTGTAAATTCAACTTATACATATTCTGTTATATATATATTTTTGATGGATGTTGAACATTTCAACGGTAAAATAATTCTACGCTGTTGGCCCACTGTGTGACCGAGAAAGAGAGAATGAGCGAGTTGGTCGGAAGGGAGGGACGACGAGTGACGAAGCAGAAGAGAGAAAGAGACAGAGAGAGAGAGAGAGAGAGAGAGTTATGAAGAGTGATGAAGAGTTTCGAAGAATCTTCTCGTTTACCGTGCAAAAGTAAAATGTCGATTTTTCCAGTCCATTGACCATGTACCACGAATTTACATATATAGTGGTCGATGGTCATTTTTCTCTGCGATAAAACATTCTCTGGTGTTTTTCTCCACAATACCGTGATTTGATAGAAACAATATAATATATGTAATAGAAGTTATGTGAAATTTC
Source organism: Oxytorus armatus (assembly GCA_958009045.1). Taxonomy (NCBI): domain Eukaryota; kingdom Metazoa; phylum Arthropoda; class Insecta; order Hymenoptera; family Ichneumonidae; genus Oxytorus; species Oxytorus armatus. The sequence continues at coordinate 20,979,751 of OY253751.1, read as the reverse complement.
TTTCGTCGTTTCGTATAACCGAGCGAACGAAGGAAATTTCACTCTTTTCGAGTCTTTCAATGAACCGGTATTATTACAACTTGGAATTTCAATGAGGAGCTTTACGAGCGCGCGCTCAACGACGAGACGCACGGACTCAGAGAATAAAGATACGGTTTGGTCGCTGTCCGAGGACACATTACCAATGTAACAAGCTCGAAAGGATTCTTCTGTGTTATTCACAAACGATGAGCTTCGTGAAATTTTCTCAAAATATCCGATTTCACTTTCCTTTCTTTTTTCTTTTGTTTTTATTTCAATGACGATTTGAAGTGACAACCGAGGATGGTATTTTTGGGGCAAGTGTTTTTTTTTTCTGTTGAAAATTTTTGCATCAAAGTGCAAACGGGAGAACGACGTATTTCCGATAATTATTGTTTTTTAACGATGCAACTTGGCGGTGTGAGAGAGTTGAGGAAAAAAAATGCGAAAAATTTAGATCGATAAAATTTTGTTGCCACAAAGATTTTGATTAGTGACCAGTAAAGTACGTTGTTTACAAATCGATAATGGGAATTACCATTTATCAACCTGACCTCTCTCAGTCAAATTTCAAATTGTGTCGTGTTTAAGGTAGTAGTCTGGTAACTTAAGCCGATTTTCATGTCTTTTTTGGAGGGCGTTTTTTTGTAGGAAAATAAAAATGAATCGTTTTGGATATTTAGGATGTTTTTATTTATATATTGAAGACACAAAAAAAAATTTTTTTGAAAAAATTTAATAGTTTATTATTATTATTATTATTGATCGAAGTTGGCACCTCTAAAATAAATGGCATGTTATCTAAAATAAAAAATTCTTCATAATTTTTAATCTATAGACATGTCATTCTGGTCGGAACTACTGAAGTTAAATTTCATGGATAAATAACAAAATGGCGGACTTTGGGAAAAAAAACTTTTTTTTCCAAAGTCCGCCATTTTGTTATTTATCCAATTCAAATTTTAACAAAATGGCGGACTTTGGAAAAAAAAAACTTTTTTTTCGAAAGTCCGCCATTTTGTTATTTATCCAATTCAAATTTTAACAAAATGGCGGACTTTGGAAAAAAAAGTTTTCTTTTCCAAAGTCCGCCATTTTGTTAAAATTTGAAAAAAGTTGAAATTTAACTTCAGTAGTTCCGACCAGAATGACATGTCTATATTAAGAATTATCAAGAATTTTTTATTTCAGATAACATCAAGAGCCAAAATCAACGGGGCCACCCACGCGCTTTTTTTTAAAGGTGCCAACTTCGATCAATAATAATAATAATAATAAACTATTAAATTTTTTCAAACTAATTTTTTTTTGTATCTTTAATATGTAAATAATAACATCCTAAATATCCGAAACGATTCATTTTTATTTTCCTACAAAAAAACGCCCTCCAAAAAAGACATGAAAATCGGCTTAAGTTACCAGACTACTACCTTAAATCGTAATTAACGAAGTACTGGTTTATTACAGCGACAATATGATAAATAAAAATCGTGAGAACATGGACGATGTTCGGTCCACGCGAAACATCAAAAACCGTTTTGTTCGTGTCGTGTAAACAATGAGGGGCGCGATTGAAATTGCATAATTGCTGAAAAATTAACAAATTATTTTACAAATGTAATATTATGTAATGTGATGGATTGATGTTATAAGTAATTATTGTTCCAAGTCATTTATTTAGCCGTGAAGTGTTGGACAAGATTTTAACGATCTTGAGGTTGAACGTGACACGACGTACGAGGTCTGTTCAATAAGTATCGCGAATTTTGAATTTCCGCGGGCTACGTATATTCGATTTTCGATTTTTTTGTGGCGTTCGGTTGGTACTCATGTCCCTCACTTATGCTGAAAAAATCGGCCATTTTGAATGTTTAGTTAATTGTTGACAGCTGTTTTGGTTAGACGTGTTTTGGCTTGTCTTCGATTTTTGCCTATTCCAAAAAAGCAGCTTCCATTGCGATGATTGAGCTTTGGTTTCCACGTCATAGCCATAAACCCATGATTCGTCAACAGTTATGACCCTCTGGAGCGTATTTGGGTCGTCGCGAACCGAGTCCAACAGCTCCTTAGCAACGTTAACGCGACACTGTTTTTGTTCGAAATTGAGCAATTTTGGCACGAATTTCGCGGCGACCCGTCTCATGCCCAAATCATTGGTAAAAATCGAATAGCACGAGCCAATCGATATGTTTAGTTCCTCGACAACTTCCCTAACGGTGATTCAACGATTGGCCAATATTATTTTCTTCACTTCATCAATGTTTTCGTCTGTTGTTGAAGTGCTCGGGCGTCCGGAACGCATTTCGTTGTTCGCATCTTCTCGGCCCTCTGAGAACATTTTGTACCACCGATAAACGTTGCTTTGGTCCAAGGTAGCTTCACCATATGCCACAGTCAACATTCGGAATGCGTCCGCGCACTTAATTTTGTTTATCACACAAAATTTCATACGGATTCTTCGATCCATTTTTTGGAATAGGCCAAAATCGAAGACAAGCCAAAACACGTCTAACCAAAACAGCTGTCAACAATTAACTAAACATTTTAAATGGCCATTTTTTTCAGCATAAGTGAGAGACACGAGTACCAACCTAACGCGACAAAAAAATCGAAAATCGAATATACGTAGCCCGCGGAAATTCAAAATTCGCGATACTTTTTTAACAGACCTCGTATAGGTTCACCATATCCTTATGACAATGATGCGCGTCATCTGTATTCAATTGTCGCAGTTGATTCCGTTCACGCGCAAACATCAATGTTAATAATTCTGATTATCGGATCGCAGTAAAAAGCATAAGAACGTAGTTTTTTTCGCATTTTTTTCGAGAAAAAAAACATACGATTATGAAGACTTTACCCCGGTTCCCCGTGCCATCTAGTGCTGACTGACTTGGGCTGACTGGTAATGAGCGGCCATGTTGAATAAGTCACGCCTCCGTGGGTAATTCCCAAAAGGATCGAAATTGCGGTCGTTAATTTTGATTTTTTGAAAAATTCCACCGTTATAACTCGTCCGGAGGAATATTTCTCGTTGTATTTTCCCTCCCCGAAACAAACCAACCCTTTTATTTCTCAGGAGAGCGATATCGGTAATTCTCCGTTCGCCAGATGTTTATTGCACGAACGCCAAAAAAATCTTGATTATGGATACAGTATAAAACTGAGGACTTGGGGCGGGGAAAAAAAAAAAAACGACTTCACTTCTTGATACATTGGACCGTGCACTCGACGTGTTTCTCTCGGGCGTGCGTTTTAAAAACGGAGCACAACGCACACGTTAACGCGAAAAGCTCGCGGAAAGAAACCTTTATCTACGAAACGCTCACCGCACGGCGGGCTTGTTTGGGATGATGTTTTCGAGTCCGTTGATACCCAAGAGTGCGTGAGACGTCGCGAACGACTGGATCGTGGGGTATAGAATTTTTTTTTTTGTTCCCCCGTGTTACACCACCAGCCGTCTCGGTTTCTTCTCGTCACTCAATTTTTCTTCGTCTTTCTCTCTCACCACTCAATTTCTAACTGTCCGTCCGTCTGCCTGTCTCTGTTATCTTTCTCTCTCTCTCTTCACAAAGTATATTTTCTTTTTTTACATGCACTATATCGTTTTTCATCTTGGTCCTTGTCAGAAGTCATAAAAAAAAGAACGATCGTTCGCTACGTGATCGTTCAAAAGCTTCGCTTCGTCATCGTACCTTTATTTTTTCACTCGTATACATTATATTAGGACCTGTAGAAAAACGCAACAGGGAAAAAAAAAAAAAAAAAACGAAATCGCTCGAAGTGTTTCGGTTCGAGTTTGAGTTCTGTTGTCTTTTTTTTATATATTTTTTTTTATATTCTTGGTTTCATCGTACACCTTTTTTTATCTCCCTTTCCCTTTGTCTCTATTTTCATTCCATTTTCTGAGACTAATGCACCTGAAACTTCGGAAAACCTTCGCCGATACAAGACGACTACAAGTTTTTATGATTTTCTTTTGTAATTAATGGTTTTTTTTTCTCGATATTTCCGATCTGTTTAAGGGCTCACATGCCGCTGCGCGCCCTGAAAACCGAGTAAATTTGAAAAATTATTGTAAAGGTTATATGGTGAAAAAAAAATTAAATTCGTTGATTTCACATTTTTTATTAACTCTTCAACTATAAGAAAAAAAATTAAAAATTTTTTTTTTAATAAATATTAACTTTATTTTTTACCGGTATGAATGGAATACTGATGAAAACCATGGCGCCTCCTTCTCGACATCATGACTTCACCAAAAATTATCCAATATGCAAAAATGAAAAAGAATCCAGTAAAATAATGTAGTGGGAATAGTCGGGCTGAGAGATTTTTTTTTTTTTTTTTTTAATAAAGAAATTACAGTGTTTCGAACTTTAGTATGCGATTTAAAAAAAAAAAAATAGCGTTTAATAATTTATAAAAAATCGTCCAACCAAAGAATTTGAAAAAACCTCTCGTCAGACTATAGAGAAAATAAAATTATCAAAATAAAAAAAAAATAAAAAAATTTAAAAAACTATGAAAAATTGACTGAGTTAATGTGCTGACACTGTCGAAAAACATAGATTCGAGAAAAAACGCGTTTGAAGTTTCTGGCAGGTACAACGTGAACTTACGGCTAGTCTCCCATTCCAGTTAGAACTTTGTAACGGAGTGGAATTTAAAAAAAAAATTTTTTTTGATAAATTCTCAAAAGTATAACGAATAAAAATCTGTAAAAAAAATCGATTTTTTGAAAATTTCATGGGTATATGTGCCCTTAACGAAAAATGTAGATGATGAGAATTTGAATTGTAACTTTCGACTTCCACAGTCCGATATATCGTTTCGAAATTTGCAACGTTTGATATTTTTCCTTTTCAAACTTCGACACTGTTCGGCGCGCGTGCACAAACCGCCGATACGTTCTTCGAGTTGTACTCTGGTGTTTCCAATCGCGTCCATTTACATTCCTCGCCTATCGTAAGTTTATAGCGAGGCCTCTCTTATATATACGTTATAGCAGCTCAAACACAAAACGGTCAGATATTCCTTCTCCGTTTCCTCGTTTCCATATATACAAACCGTTTGCGTGTTAAACGTACGTGCTCGTAAACGTCATTGCCAAAATATTTACGGTTGTTGAAATTTCGACGTATCGCATTTTAAAGCGGCTCGAGAGGGCGAGAGAGAAAGAGAGAGAGAGAGAGAGAGATAAGAGGAAATGAATTTACGCGCGTACTCGCGCGTGCACTGTCCAAATCGAAATACCGTTAAAAATGCGCCCAATAATGGAAAACAAGTAACCGTTGTTAAAAAAAACATACAATTTTTTTTTAAACATTTATTAAAGAATGTATCTTATCCTTGATCAGTTCAACTTTTTTCTAAAATCATTCTCGAGGCAATGATTAAAAATACTTTTTACTCTCAATATAAATCGTTTTTTAATGATAATTCATTTATTTAATGGGCCGATATCACGAAATTTGCGAAAGCCCTTGCGTACAAGACGATTTTTTAAAACATCAAAAAGTCAAAATCTCAACCGCTTTCTGATTGTTTTATTTTATTCTTTAAATTGTAATAAATAAAGTGGACGTGCTTGTTCCCGGAATCCGAGTGATTTGGATCGAACCGCTCTCGAGATTGAAACGTTTGAATTTACTTTCCCGATGTTTTGGCAAATTTTGAACACGTTACCATTGAAAAAACGAATTTTTTCTTTCGTTCACCATCGCAAAACTTCATCCACGAAGAAGCAAAATGATTGCGTGTATCCCAAAATGTGTATGTGCGTCAGTGTATGCGGATAAAATATTATTTCCGGGTTTTCGGGTCTGAGTCCTTTTGCGATATTAGCCAAATGATATTTAACCCGTCGCAGAACTAAGTGCCAATTGATTTTTCTTTGGGAAATAATGAATTTATCGAATTACAGCCGCGAAATTGTCGAAGTGCAATCAATTTCAACCGTTTCGTAAACTTGTTCGAAATTCTTTTGGCGACAAATAGTAATCCAATGGGCCAAACATTCCAACGATGTTGAAGTTTGCATCGTTGGAATGCAACGCAAATAAGTTTAAAAATTTTCATTTTCAGTATTGCTCCTGCTTCTCGTGCCCATTTAGATCCAGGTCCTTGAAGGAAACACCAATAAAGCATTTTAACGATTTTTATCATCGATAATCCAATCTTAACACTTCGTCTGTAAACATTTTTTCCGCACCTCCCGTCTGTAAAGTGGGTCTTTCGCGTCTGGCCATTATTTCACCCCCTTAAATGCACTAAAAAATTCTGAAAAAATTCACGCTACTGTTCGAAATATTCGTTTTGAAGTACCAATTGTAAAATTCTCGAAAATAACATCTTTGAGGGCGTCCGACCTTCCCCTATTTTCCAGGTACAAACCAAAGGTGTTTTTGCTCGTACATGAACGACCCAGGTTTACAGACGACGTGTTAAAGGGGGAAATAGGGTTAGGACAGCGTTTTCTCAATGTTTTTCATGAATTTTTTTATAGTATAAAAAATGAATATAATTTATTGAAACTTTGAGAATATTTTATACATATATTTAAGTATATACTATAAAATATTAGCGACCCCATATTGCAGGTCACAATCAGACTCAGCATTTTTCGTCTGAAATCAAACGAGGTTGGCATTTACTTTTATTATATGTCTCTCTTCTATATGAACCTAAATGCTATCAAAAAAATAGAAAATTGAATTTTTTACAGGGGTCAAAACAAAAAAGCATGATTTTTTGCCATTTTTTACAACTTTATTTGCAAAAAAAAAATTATTTTAAATAATGATAATATTCCGATTTTAGGTTCATATAGAGCGCAATACTATGAAAAAAGTAACTGCCAATTTTCAAAACGATTGGTTGAAAACTTTTCAAACTAGCGTGTACGCAAGTTCGAAAAAAGAGTCGTTTTCAGAAAAACGCGTTTGAAAAAATAGTACCAAGAAAAACAAGCAATATGGGGTCGCTAATATTTTATAGTTTATACTTAAATATATGTATACAAATTTTATAGTATATACTTAAATATGTGTATAAAATATTTTCAAAGTTTCAATAAATTATATTCATTTTTTATACTATAAAAAAATTCATGAAAATCATTGAAAAAACGCTGTCCTGACCCTATTTCCTCCCTTAATGGCTTATAACAATATAACGAGTCGGAATTTTAATTTTTAATTTTGGGAACATATTTTTCAATAGTTTTACTAACAATTTATGAAATAAAAAAAAAATCGATTTTTTGAACCGTCTAACCCTATTTCACCCCTTAAGGGAGATTAGATATATAAAAAAATCTATTTTCGTCGCTTTACAACGATGCAAATTGCAACATCATACATCCGATAATTCTATTGCCGATGTTGTGTATACACAAAAAAATCCCTTTTATTGGAGGATCAATTAATTCTCAGCGACAAGATGACGTCGATCGTCTTATCGTCCCGTTCATCGTCATTCCCTTCTTTCCTCATTATATTCATACGGTGAATGACATATCGAATTTGCGGAATGACCACAGGCAAACTGCGAAGAACCTAAAAGAAACGGACGAACAATCTTACGGACTATCACTTTGTATTAACATCAGAAATTCCGAAAAACCTTTTCTCTCCCACTCGACACTTTCGTAAACTTGTTCGAAATTCTTTTGTCGAATAATAGTAATCCAATGGGCGAAACATCCAAATAATTCTGTCGTCGACGTTGCGTTTACACGGAAAAGTCTCTTTCATTTGCGAGGCGATTAATTCTCAGCGACATAATGACGTTCATCGTCTCATCGTCCCCTTTATCGTCATTCCCTCATTTCCTTAATGTATTTATACCGCGAATGACATATCAAATTTGCGGAAGGGGCACAGTGAAACTGCGAAGAACCTGAACGATAAGGACAAAAAAATTCTACTGACTTTCACTTTGCATTAACATCAGAAGTTTCGAAAAACCGTCTCTCCCACTCGTTACTCGTTGGTGCGATTCAGCGCGCTTTTAATCGTTCACCCATCCCTGTAAGAACCGCTCGGCCAACGGTGTGCTTAACACGAGCAACCGCCTAAACCGCGCAACATCCACTGCTGTCGGTTTTTCTTTATTTATAGACAATATACATATACATTTTTTTTTTTCGGCGTTACGGGTAAAATCCAATTTAAATGCATGAAGGTTTATTCAGGGAGAAACGGAAAAATGAAAAGAAAAAAAAAAAAAAAACAAAGAAGAAAATTTCTCATTCTCCATTCTCGCCTATGTAGCGGTCCGAAGCTTTTCTCCGCATCAGCATCGACCCAACAGAATCCGCTCCGAATCTCATTATTCTTACGTAAGCTTTTACTACACCATGTGTCGAGCGCTCATCGTATAGTACACGGTACACTATATATATATATATATATATATATATGTATATAACATTGGTACTATATCGTCGCAGTAGTAATACACGTAACGATGGATAAATAGAGCCGAGGATTTTGTTCGCGTCTGTGTATGTTTGTGGATGATTGTATTATCGTGGTGTGGTGTCAAGCCACGGACACGTATGTACGGTATATATGGGGGGATATCTAAAGGCGCAGAGAGGCTTATCACTTGTCCGCGCGCGTATATACACTTTGCTAAGCGCCCAGAGAGATCGCGAGATCGCTATCTCGAACAACATTACATATTACGGACTTCTTCTTCGTCCATTGTGGTCTCTCGTTTGGTCTATCGTTAACTTGTCGTGTGTGTCCTCCGTGCGTGTGTTTATGTTTATGTTTTTTTTTCCTTCCCCTCTCCAGTAAACACAAGGGTCGCTACCCTTTTGTTTTCACGGTACGATCTATCGCGATGTTTTTTTTTTTTCTTTTTGCTACCGATCGTCATGTGTTTCGTTGGCGATACTCTCCCGCGCGTCTACTATAATTTACCGTCGATGCGCAATCGCGCTTATTGTTCGCGTATCTCGTCAATTAGTCAACGATACAACGATCCATACGTGCGTGGATTAGTCGACGTCCAATGATCGTAATCGCGTGTGTGCTCGCAATCGCGGAAATTGCGATGAGAAATTTTTATCGATCTTACACACATGTACACGTGCGCGCACGCGTGTGTTTTGCAACAGTGTGTCGAAACATACGGGACATTCCACCTCAAATCTACACTGTTGCGATAATGTGTTTTTTTGTTTTTTTCTCTAGTTTCTTTCGAACCACCATTCGAGTATGTCATGGCCTGACGACAACGTGATTCGTGACAATTTTCCGATTCTGTTTTTTGTCTTGATAATTCATTTAATAATCGAAATTGTTATACTTTATCGTGACGATCGTTGGCGATTTTTTTTTGCGCCATTTACACGGGTATATTTCTCGGTGAAAAAAAAAAAGCTGTTTTTTAACATTATTTCGATTGTGCTCGTAACTTTATTTTAGGTAGCGCGGTGGAGATACCTTTTTTTTCTCTTTCTTTTCAACAAATGTTGATACTTTTCTTTTATTATTTATTTTTCATTGAAGAAATGTTTCCGCGCGGCGGAGGGAGAGCTCGAATGAAAAGAAAATTCGACGAATTGTAATTATTTAGTTTTATGACACTTTTCACTATAATTTTTCCCCTCGAGTATGTCATAGTGTGGCAATTTTCCGATTTAGTTTTCGTCTTGAAAATTTACCTAATAATCTAAATTGTTATACTTTATCGTGACGATCGTTGGAGATTTTTTTTTGCCAAATTTACATGGTATATTTCTCGATGAAAAAAAAAAAAGCATTTTTTAAAACTATTTCGATTGTGCTCGTAACTTTATTTTAGATAGCACACTGGAGATACTTTTTTTCCAACAGATGTTGAAACTTTGCTTTTACTATTTATTTTTCATTGAACAAATGTTTCCGCGCGACGGAGAGAGAGCTTGAATAAAAGACAATCCGTCGAATTATAATGATTTATTTTTATGACATTTTTCACTATAATTTCCATGGTAAATTTGTCGATGAAAAAAAAAAGCATTTTTCAAAACTATTTCGATTATGCTCGTAACTTTATTTTAGGTAGCGCGGTGGAGATCATTTTTTTTTCTTTCCAACAAATGTTGATAATTTTCTTTTATTATTTATTTTTCATTGAACAAATGTTCATTGAAAATTCGTTGATTTATAATGATTTATTTTTATGACACTTTTCACTATAATTTCCCGCCTCAAGTATCTCATAGTGTGACAAAAACATGATTCGTGATAATTTTCCGATGTTTTTTCTCTTGAAAATTTACGTAATAATCTAAATTGTTAAACTTCGACGTGACGATCGTTAGGAATTTTTTTTTCGAAATTTACACGGCTAATTTCTTTATCCAGCAAATTTTTTTATCCAACAAATGTCGAAACTTTTCTTTTATTATTTATTTTTCATCGAACAAATGTTTTCGTATGACAGAGAGAGAGAGAGAGAGAGAGGGAGAGCTTGAATACAAGAAAATTCATCGAATTATAATGATTTATTTTTACGACACTTTTCACTATAATTTTCGTGCCATAACAGTAATTCACTATAGATGAACTTTTTTTTTTAATATATAAAATAAACGATGGAGAAAGATTGTGCAATATTTGTTTAAAAAAAATTATATCCAGATGTGGTTGTGTTACGTAAAATAAAAAATGCTTGAAAACCTAATATAAATATTCGATTGAAAAAGAATTTCTAAAAAAAAATAAATAAAATTACGAGAATCCGAGCCAGGTCGAGTAGCGTGAAATGCTGCATATATGCTGCGAATATCGAATGATTTAAGTGGATTAGTTTGTGAAGCTAAATAATTCAACGCGAATCGAGCATAACAAAACCCTTCGATTCGATATTACAAAATCAATTCGAGAACTTTTCGAAATTTCGTCACCGTTACGAATGTTCGGGGGGGGGGGGGGGGGGGGGGAACAACAAAAACAAAAATCGACAAATTCTCTTTTGTCCGATTATATTATTCCAAGATGTTTGGCGACGGTATACCGAATTATTTCTCCAAATCCTCGTCGGACCGAGCATACATCTCTGTTTTTAATGAACATGCATATATGCACTTCACTCTCAACATTAGTTCATCCCCTCGCGCATAAACCCTCTATCGGCTAATACTGTATTATCGGGTAATCTCTCAAGCCCAACGTTTGTCGTGTCGGACCTCATCGAGCGCCTCTCTCGTTATGAGCGAAATACCAAATGGTCGAACGGTCCAAAATAGCGAGAATCCAAAAGAAAAAAAAAAAAAAAAACAAATCGTATGGCTGCAATAAGAAAGAACGAAGAACCGAGATGAATATGCTGATTTAACGATGAATTCATCGATAAACTTCGGTATGGGATTAAAGAAAAAATAATAATAAAGTTGTTTGCGAAAGCCATAAGCCATAATCATCACCGCTGTATCAGATGGTCGGCCTTCCGTTGTTCCTCTGATAATCCGAGGGGGGAAAACCACGAAAAACTTGGGTTATTAATAACACGAAAGTATAACGATGTCACGTAGTAACTGGTGGAAATGGGATTATTATTATTTTTTTGGCACACCTCCGTACTACGTCAACACCAGCTTTCAGCTCTCAGCTGTTGTAATATTGATCGGAAAAAGACCGCAGAATCGGGCTGGTATCATGACATAATAGAAAAAAACATGGCCGCGAACGATCCATCTGTCTGTAGTTTTTCTACAACTTGAATCGTATTTCTCATCCCCTCAGGGAACATTGTAACAATGTAACAGAGAGAGAGAGAGAAAGAGAGAGTGAGTGAGTTCAAGGGTCCATAGATTTTGCATCCGTACAGCAGTCTTTAATCTCGTTGAATTTGGAGCAAAAGCAAAAAGAAATTCGAACGGTTTTTTTCTCTTCAATCGCAAACGATATACTTTACTAGTCGTTTGTGTAAACTTTGTGACAACAGAATCATAGTATTTTTAATTTTTTAAATATATTTTCATGCACGCCGATCACTTTAAGGTGTATGGCCACGATATCGGGTATAAAATCATGTGCACATTTAACAATTTCTTTTTCCACGAAAAAGTGATTTTTTTTATAAAACTAATTACGCATCTACTTAGTATAAATATCAAGCTAATAGAAAAAAATGTTTTTTTTTTTGGTATACTTAATGGCCGACTACTGCTATTTGCTTTTGGTATTTTTTTTTTTTGGGCGTGACATTTGGCATCTACAATTTTTGACCTAGAACAAAAAAAAAAAATTCTCATTAATCCACATCAGAATCCCAGAGAAATACGTGCGGAATTTGAAAAATATTGTTTTATCCGAATATTGTAGGCATTTGAAACTAATAGGTGAATTTCCAGTGAAAAATTTCGTATAAAACTGCTCATAAAATGGAAGGTTTTTAATTAATTGGAAATTCTCTACGTACTTATCTGCGAAATGCAATTGGAAACATAATTAAAAAATTTGAAGCCAATCGGATAAAAATTGTCGAAGTTATTTCACACCCCGGCGCGCTCGAGTACTCTATGGCCATACCAGAGGTAGGCTTACTCTACACGCTCAAGGTCGGTGAAAAAAAATACTAACCACTACCTTAACTTAACTTAACTTATTTTGATGATAAAGCAGCGTTTGAGGGTGGAAATAGGGTTAGACGGTTCAAATAATCGATTTTTTTTTTAATTTCATAAATTGTTAGTAAAACTATTGAAAAATATGTTCCCAAAATTTTGAATGAAAATTCCGACTCGTTCTATTGTTATAAGCCATTAAGGGTGGAAATAGGGTTAGGACAGCGTTTTCTCAATGATTTTCATGAATTTTTTTATAGTATAAAAAATGAAGATAATTTATTGAAACTTTGAGAATATTTTATACATATATTTGAGTATATACTATAACATTTTTTGAAAAATTTTCGAAGTTTGTTGAAAAACACCGAAGATATTAGCGACCCGATATTGTTTGGTTTTTTTTTGTAGTATTTTTTTAAAGGCGTTTTTCTGAAAACGACTTTTTTTAAACTTGCGTACATGTTAGTTTGAAAAGTTTTCAACAAATGGTTTTGAAAATTAGCAGTTACTTTCTTCATAGTATTGCGCTCTATATGAACCTAAAATCCGAATATTATCATTATTTAAAATAATTTTCTTTTTTGCAAATAAAGTTGTAAAAAATGGCAAAAAATCATGCTTTTTTGTTTTGACCCCTGTAAAAAATTCAATTTTTTATTTTTTTTGATAGCATTTAGGTTCATATAGAAGAGAGACATATAATAAAAGTAAATTCCAACCTCGTTTGATTTCGGATGAAAATTGCGGCTTCCAGAATGTACGCAAAATGCTGAGTCTGATTGTGACCTGCAATATGGGGTCGCTAATATTTTCGGTGTTTTTCAAGGAAATTCTTCAAAAATTTTATAGTATATACTTAAATATATGTATAAAATATTCTCAAAGTTTCGATAAATTATATTAATTTTTTATACAAAAAAAAATTCATGAAAATCATTGAGAAAACGCTGTCTTAACCCTATTTCCCCCCTTGAGCAAAAAAAGAATCATCGATTTTTTGAATATTCCACCGTGGTCATACCCCTTGCTGAATTTGGTTTGGTACGATTTTATTTATATTTTTCGTTTCAATTTGAGTTTCGTTCGATAATTGTCATATCTGAAATTGACAAAATTGAAATTACATCGTAATTTTTCTGTATTTACAAAAATGCATATGATCATAATAGAAAAGATCTCTACATATTACTCGCTTATTACTGATAAACGCTTCGATCTGTCGAATAACGATAATCGATCGATCAATTATTACATACCTCTCGCTCGTCTTCTCTTTTTTTCATATTTTTTTTTGTGTATTTTTCTTTTATTTTTTAAGTAACGTTCTTTTTTTCATCGTGTCGATCAGGTTCGCGGAACGCACTCAAGCTGGCTGCCTCTGCCGGTAACCCCGTCGTCGCTGCTGCTGCTGCCGCCGCCGCTGCCGCCCCCGCGCATCCTCCTGTGCTCTGGAGTTCTCGCAGAAAGCCGGGTAAGCGAATAAAAAAAAAAATGTCTTTTTCTCAATACTATCGTCATCAATGTTTATTATGGGATTACAAAAAAAATCGTAAAATATAACGAAATTTTATCATCCATGAAAATCTGTTTTTCGATTCCCCCTCGGGGAAACTATCGCGTTGAAACGAATTTTTGAATTTTCATTTTTGTATCTTACAATTTTTCCCGCGTACCAACTCGTTTGTATTATTTTGTGGAAAAAAAAAAAAAATATGAGTAAATTATTGTGTAAGAGAAATTGCAATTGTGTTTCGTACAATTGATGTTAGTTTGAAAATATTGTTTTACGATGCTCTTTCAATTTTGAATCTAACATAAATTCATAATTACTTTCGTTGCAGGAGTGAATTGATGTTTTTTTTTTAATGCAAACACATTTTTGTTATTTAATATTGAAATGTGGGAGTCGTGTATTATTATAATTCGGATCATAACTTGAGACCAATGAATCTTCACTCGTTTTGTCATTCGCCTGTTTCATTATGCGTTTATGTTTTTTTTTTTTTTTTCCCACTTGTATGGACGTTTATACACCCGCGGTCGAGTGTATGTGTGTGTCGCACGAGAAAGAGAAAGATCCAGACCGAGTGCACGAGCGAGAGATCCAATTGGCGGCTATTATAATTGACGTAACTCGATGTTTCGTTGGCCTCGCCGACGTTTCCGTTTCCGACGACACAAAAGCCCGTTATCTCCACGAACCTTTGTCATATACATATAACTAAATGGATATATATATATATATATATATATATATATATATATGTGCATTACGAGATCAGACATTAAGTTTAATATATGGGAGTCTGTGGGAGATCGAGAGCGCGCGTGCCTGACGCGTACGCGACTAAACTCCTGGCGTCACTTGTCGCTGCTAGTTTAGTTAGAGGGGAGAAGAATATAGCAATGTCCGAATGTCTAAAGGAATAATTTTTATTATGTATATTACAGGGTGAATATCACCGGATGAATATCACCGGATGAATTGCTGACTAAGGCGAAAATCGAAATTACAATTTCGACGATTATTAATGAAAATTTTAGTTTTTACGGGGATCTCGGTAGCGAATTTGTGATCAGCGGGGAAAAAAATACATGGAAATGAGGTCCTACAAGAAGTTTGAGAAATTCAAAATTTTTTGGCACCGTTTGGCCAAAAATGAGTGGCTGCAATGAAATCGCCGCTATTTTTGTTGCCGATGGAGTGAGAATTCCACTCTGCGCTCATTGTTTTTCTCACCGTTTGACCTCATAAATACCGCTTCATTCACTGAGCTACGATTTTTTTTTTTGTCAATTTTTCACCAATTTTTAAAGTTGGACCATCGATTTTTGCAAATTTTTCCATACATACCACTTGTCATTTTTTTCGGCGATTTTCAAAATTGCTTCACGGCTAAAATAATTGAGATATCGGGATGAGCCGAATGCCATTCTCTAAGTACGCTCAAGACGTTTTCAAAAAGCCCGTCCCAATCCAAAATCAACCGAACAGAAGCAAAGTTGTGGTCATTTGAAATTGCAATATTTTTGGAATTTTTTAAAAGCGGGCAAAAATTGACAACATTTTTTTTCTCTATCATTTCCTTCGTTTCAACGCCCTATTCGATCGGAAATTTTTCGCTGATAACGAATCACACCGGATTTATGTCGAGAACTCAAATTATCAATGGGGAAAAAATGAAACAAAAAAAATCATATTTTCCAACGATTTTTAATGGAATTTCGAGTTTTTTCGCGGATCGAAAACTGAAAATATGATTTTTTTTCGGTGTTGCCCTACCACTAACTAAACATACTAAAAAAAAATGTTAAAATAAAAAATTAACAATGATGTATCATTTGCCGATTTGGCCTGTAATTCCCCATACATTTATAGCGTTTCACCCGACGTCCCGTTGTTACCGGACGACCGAAGAAAGTGGTCACAATTCGCTATTTGCTACGTCGGCGGTCAATTTGTTCGCGCCCTTGCACTTTAATTCCCTTCTTTCTCAGTCTCGTTTTTTTTTTGCTTCCTTCTAATGCAGCGGAATTTCTCTCCGACTCTTTATCTTTTCTCGTTTTATCGAGAATCGCTCGTACAGTACACACACAAACGATCACCCGGTAAATACTGACCTCGCATTATTGACCTCGATGCACTCGTTCGCTCGATTGTTATTTTTTCAGTTTTTTTTCCTCTATAACTTCTTTTATAATCCCTTACTTCCTCTTCGCCAAGACGCGACGGCTCACCCACACAGAGAGAGAGAGAGAGAAAGTATACAGCGATCAGTCAAGTTGACAAGATAATTAAGTTTACTCATGGCGAGGCTCGATCGTTCCATCTAACACACTGCCAATGTGAGATAAACGATATTCAACTCGGAGTACATCTACATAGGTACATAAATTTATTCGTATTTATATAGGTATACACACCTTTGACAAATGTCCAGTAAAAATTTGACTAACATCTGATAGGATTTTTTTTTCTCTTTTTTTTTCTCTCTTTTTTTTTTTTTTTACAAACTAAAACTCGGAAATTATCGATAAAATTAAATGCGCGCCATTTTACATTTGCATGGTACAATGTAAAAATGAGGTTGTTAGATTTTTCATGTAAATTATGAGTTCAAAAACCAATCGACGCGGAGAGTTAACCCGAGGGTCCTCGGTGACTTAGCGAGGCTCTGGTTCTTTTGGAAGGCTCTTTCTACATTATCCATATTTTCCTACTTTACGGGGAAAAACCCGTAAGCTGAGAGCGGGCCTTGCTGTAATTAGCATAACCGTCTGTCCAGCGCGGAAAAGGATAGAACTGCGGAAAAGGATAGAACTCTATTCCGATTGTCAGCAGATCACGGTTTTTCGATTGACACGCTGACAAACATTTCTAATCATTAATTGAAAGTCTCGAGGCCAGAACTCTCCGAGTATTTATTAGGTTGCCAGAATTATCGTGCACGAGAATATGAACTGCGTTACAATACACTCGGTAATACAATAACCTCAAAATGAGGAGCGTAAGTGAGATCGTTTGTAATAAATGCATAAACAATTCATAATTTATATTATTTGTGCAGAACTATTGTTGTTTTATATATAGAACTGTCAGGCTTGCTGAAATCTACAAAATTAGATAGTTTAAAAAAAAATGCTCTGCTAACTTCGCGGAAGTTAGCAGATCATTTTTAAAATCGCGTGTACAGGGGGTAAATCGACAGAACTATTGTTAAAAACTATCAAGAACTCTAGAACTCGACTGCATGCGAAGGTAACTCCATTTTATTTTTGATCTGATGGGAAGTGATCTGCTAAACTTCACACACACGACGAGTCTCGAGTTCCCGTATCTCTTAAATGCAATACTCGAAATTCTGTCGGCAGAACATAGCACCCTTTTTTGCCATCGGATGGCAATACTCTTTTAGTCTTCATGACCAGCATTTAGTTCCTTGTAGAATTCCGGACGGAACAGACGCTCCCTCCTCGTGCGAGAAATAAAGCGAAGACAAAGAAATAAAATCTACTGCATTTCTACGTTTATTTATCTTCGCATATCCAATAGGTGCTGATTGAATCTTGCATATTGATTCAATGAGAACAATTCACGACGAATTACAAATATTGTCAGTTCTGCTATATAAAACGTTACTCGTACAATTACTTATTTATCCGTGTTATATTTATCATTATCGGTAATTATACATAGACAATTATCTTCTGAGTAGCAAATATCTTACATAGTAGAGGTCGACCCTACATTTTTCTGAACTTCCGAGTATTCCTCGTGATTCTTGCGAAATACACAAATTTTCCACCATGAGAGTAAACGATCTTTTGCAATTTTGAGCTTCCTCATAGAGGAAACTTTGCGTAAGCAGAAAAATGACGAAACTAGTTGCAAGTTTCAATTTCCATCTTTGTTTTCTCGCCCCTAATTTGACACTGTTAAATTTGCATGATCCTAAATGGAATTGTAGCATATCTATAATTCGAAATTTACATCACTATATATATATGTAGCTACGATATAGATCACGTGACCAATAGACAAACATCAACATAGCCGAATTGGGGAATAACAAGAAGAGAGAAAGGAGAGCAGTTCGTCTCCGACCATTGTCAAGAATATACGTTTATATTTTACCAGTGAACAACGCCGTGTACGTATTTATTATCCCGTGAACCCGACCATACTTCAATCCTGACACACATAAAGACATTAAAAATCCTTTCAGAATTATTATTGTTTTCCTTTGAATTATCTAGTTTCTTTGAATACCAGGTGATTAGAAATTGATGTGGGATATGTTAGCCTTAAATTTTCCGTGATTAAATCTTGACAAACAGCTTATAGCGATTTTCTTTAAAGAAACATTCAAAATTCCACAAATTTAGAACGCCCCGAGATATTCAAAGGTCGCTAGTACATCCGTTTGCGCGCAAAATCGATCGGTTGATCCATTCGAGAATCATCGAACTTTGATTTTTTTCTTTCAATCTCCCCGCACACACGTCCGTACATGCAGATATTTTTTTGTAAACGCGTTTCTCGAAAACGTTTTGACAAATTTTGAACGCATTGGAAAATAGGAAAAAAATTAAAAATTTCTTCACGAAATGAAAATTCCGTTTATGCGGAAGTAAATAGGATTTTTTTGTTATTTCCATATGTATCATTCACGAGGTGATAAGCCAGGAAAATATTTCCTTCCTCATACAATCATAGAGTATATCACGTGGCAGAGTGTTCTAACGTTTTATTTTCCTCTCGACAACACGGTTAGCCTGTCCAATATGTCCCGAAAATTATCATCTTGATTCTCATTATTGACTCACGACTCTCCCATTAATCTATATTGTGAAAAAGTACTTATTTGAGCAAGTGGCAGAGCCTTGACGTCAGAGATAGCCTTCTCATATTTTCCACATTTCACTTGTCTCCTTTTTCTGCCAGACACAATTCTACAATGATATCAGGCTCTTCACATGGTCTGCGCAAAATTTCGTTTGTTCGATACCTCCGAAAAAAATCATATATTTGAAAAAACTATTTTATTAAAGAATTTGATACATTTATCAAATTCTTCTTTTGTTTCAAACGATTAAACGAAAAATAAGCAACACAATCGGAAAGGGCATCGGCTCCCCGAAAGGGCCGACGCCCTTTCTCCCAAAGATATTTGGGCTTTGACCTTTTGTTTAGTAGCGGTCAATAGGCAATGTCAAATGTATGTGTGTGCACGTCGACAGCATTAGGTATTTGTAAATGTGATCGATAAATATTTGCAGTTCCTTTTCGCGGATAAAACACGAAGAAATCAACATAGGTTTTTTTTTTTCCTGAAATGTCCCCAATCTCGCCAATTTCCCATCCCTTTCGCGCCGTTCTTTTTAATCCCTGTATTTGATATAGCCATGTGCAAACTTCATTAGACCGAGCGTGTAATGCAATTGACCCTTTTTGACTTCCGTGTGCCAACACGCTAGTTTCACCAGCACTACTAATTCGATCAAGGAGGGAATTGGTCACGGGACAACCATTGCATTCCCTTTCGGTCGCTCATCCAACCGCACACATATACACATGTTACGCATGTATCCATGTATATGTATGATTTACGAGCGGCAAAATCCTCAAATCGCAAAGATTCACTTGGCAAATTTAATTGTCATCAATTCGCTAAAAGTCGTAGAACTAATGAGACTTTTTCTTTCATATTTTCGCGCATATAATTTGATGACTCGTAGAAAATCTTTCTCGTTGTTCGTTATTCACGTACGTCATTCGGCGGTACGTTGGGAAATATTTAAACATTTTTTGACGTTGATTTTTTCGTTCAATATTCAACAAATTGTGATATACTTTGGGATTGCGAAGTTTTAACGATGACTATGGTTTTAAGCATCCATTTTTTCCCTCGCCCATTAAGGTAAGAGTCTGGTAACTTAAGGGAGAACACCACTGTGACCCCCTGTTTTTTTTCACATTTTTCAAGAATTTTTTTTTGTGGGAAAAAAAGAGATATTCGAAAAATGTTGTTGGGTTTTGTTCCTTGTTTATTAATGTATCAAAAAACATTTTTTTCACATTTTTCACGCTGCATGGTGGCGCTGGGGAAGCTCTCGCGTCAGGTGCTGTCATTTCCGCGGCACGCAGCAGAACTCTCTTCAACGTCGATCTGAAAAAAAATACCGAGTGTTTTCGTTAATAATATGATATTTTGAAGAGAAGTACACAGGGATTTGGAAAAATATTGTTTTAAAAAAAATAGGCACGCCTTTGAAATTAACTTTAATTTCAAAGGCGTGCCTATTTGTTTTAAAACGATATTTTTCCAAATATATATAAAATATTGTTTTAAAAAAAATAGGCACGCCTTTGAAATTAACTTTAATTTCAAAGGCGTGCCTATTTTTTTTAAAACAATATTTTTCCAAATATATATAAAATATAATATATAAAATATTGTTTTAAATCCCTGTGTACTTCTCTTCAAAATATCATATTATTAACGAAAACACTCGGTATTTTTTTTCCGATCGACGTTGAAGAGAGTTCTGCTGCGTGCCGCGGAAATGACAGCACCTGACGCGAGAGCGTCCCCAGCGCCACCATGCGGCGTGAAAAATGTGAAGAAAATGTTTTTTGATACATTAATAAACAAGGAACGAAACCCAAAAATTTTTTTCGAATATCTCTTTTTTTTCCCACAAAAAAAAATTCTTGAAATATGTGAAAAAAAACAGGGGGTCACAGTGGTGTTGTCCGTTAAGCCGATTTTCATGTCTTTTGTGGAGGGCGTTTTTTTGTAGGAAAATAAAAATGAATCGTTTTGGATATTTAGGATGTTTTTATTTACATATTGAAGATACAAAAAAAATGTTGTTCGAAAAAATTTAATAGTTTATTATTATTATTATTATTATTGATCGAAGTTGGCACCTCGAACAAAAAGCGCGTGGGTGGCCCCGGTGATTTTGGCTTTTGATGTTATATGAAATCGAAAATTCTTGATAATTCTTAATCTATAGACATGTCATTCTGGTCGGAACTACTGAAGTTAAATTTCATGGATAAATAACAAAATGGAAAAGTACGTTTTTTTCCAAAGTCCGCCATTTTGTTATTTATCCATAAAATTTAACTTCAGTAGTTCCGACCAGAATGACATGTCTATAGATTAAGAATTATCAAGAATTTTTGATTTCAGATAACATCAAGAGCCAAAATCACCGGGGCCACCCACGCGCTTTTTTTTCGAGGTGCCAACTTCGATCAATAATAATAATAATAAACTATTACATTTTTCTTTGTATCTTCAATATGTAAATAAAAACATCCTAAATATCCAAAACGATTCATTTTTATATTCCTACAAAAAAACGCCCTCCAAAAAAGACATGAAAATCGGCTTAAGTTACCAGACTACTACCTTAAGGTGCATTGTAATTTAGATATCTCGTAAAATAACGTTAATGCGTTTCTCCACCAATTGATATTGATAAAACAATAATTAATTCTGTTTGTGAATTTGGCGAAAGCGAAGTAAATATACATTGTTTCCCCTTTCGTGATGACGTGATTTTTTAACGATTCCTCAGCGTCGTATATCTATCGTGTTCTAGCAGGGTTCCGAAAAAAAAATGATATTCCTCAGAAATCTGTTATATAAACGTTGCAAATATATTTGGATCTTTAGAGCGTAAAGAAAAAAAAAACCGAATGAAATACAAGATAAGAAGTGACGACCGCTCGGACGGCAAACCACTTCCATCCGAAAATATTATTCTCAGGCGAAACGCGCTGTTAGTATTTTCCCTTTATTTTCATGTTTTCTTCTTCTTTTTCGCCCGCGTGCACTATATAACATTTCCGGTTTGTAATTCGTGAAACGGGATGTGTACGAGGTAAAGTCGCGACAGACAATAAAATATTTAACGCGCCAAAAACAGACCGGATGGTCTAATGAAAAAACATCGGATGCATGTCCCAAGTTTTTTTTTTTTTTTTGTTCTTTTTCTGTTATTTATCAACGGTGACATCGTGGAATCACGGAAGAGCCAGTGGTTAAACCACAAATTCGTCGGTGGCCCAGATAATTGTACGAGCACGAAATTTCCATATAAATGTTTCCCTGCTGGAACCTCGATACACGGGGGAAAAACGCTCTACTCCTTGGATATGGCTTGAAAAATTTTATTTTAGCCAGAGAATTCATCAAAAATTTTCTCTGATTTTTTAATTACCTTTTGGTTTATGTAAACTTTTTTCTTTTAAATTTTTCACAAACAGCGATTAGAGAATTGAATTAAAAAAAAAAACTAGACGGGTTGTTTTAGGGTTGTGATGGCAACATGAAACATTATTGAACAAATCGCAGAGGTTGAGGGTTAAAGCCAGGGGTTAATTTGAAGCGGAATGTCCCATATATATTTATATCGAAAAACGTTGCTTCGATGCCAGCCAATTTTTGGCAACGGGGTTTCTCCGCGAGCGAACTATAGAGATAGTTTGCTGACGTCGTGTAAAAATGTCCCGACTCTACTCTCTTTTTCCATTGCGTCAGACCGTTCGTAAGTCCGAGCTTGAACTTCCATTCGTTATTTCGTATCTCGAGCTAGCATTTAACTTCGGGATATTATTTTTCAACGTTCACGACTCTCGTTTACGAGCTCGTATACTTTTGCATATGTGGTTGCGTGTGTGTGTGTGTGTTTGCGCGCTCGTGTGGCTTGTACGCGTTAAAAACGAGGATGGAAAATTGTCGACTCTAAATTATCGGTGTAAGGAATGGTGCTTATACCCCTACCGCTTAAACCTATCAGTAAGACTCGCGTGCTATAATATCGCTGATCTTGGTGACCGTTCGCTTCGTCAGGCAAAAAGAAAAAACAAACGAGCGAACCGTCGGTCTTGATAGAGTCAGAGGTGATACAAAGTGCCGAGCATGAATTCCATGCATGCGCGCACGAAGGAATACCATAACCGGAGGGTAAGAAGATAAGCTCGCGGTTGATGTCATCCAATGATTATTCATTTTCATCTAAGATTTTATTATCTATTTTTTTCTTCAATTATCTATTTTTTTTTCTTCAATTATTATCTATTTTTTTCTTCAATTATTCATCTATTTTTTTCTTCAATCATTGTATTTTTGAAGAATTTATACTTCCCGCCAAAAAACCAGCCCCCGTATCTGGGCTGTCCCGAGTCGCCAGCTGTCTCATTTCTAAAAATTGAAGACACTTCGTTTCAGTCGGAGAGATTTTGTTTGAACGAATTCAATTTACTTTTTCCATTCGAATAAACTCAATAATTCAATGTTTGCCTGTAGAAAAACGCCCAGAATTGCTTCTCCGTCCGTCCGACCATCCGTCTG
This sequence comes from Oxytorus armatus, assembly GCA_958009045.1. Taxonomy (NCBI): domain Eukaryota; kingdom Metazoa; phylum Arthropoda; class Insecta; order Hymenoptera; family Ichneumonidae; genus Oxytorus; species Oxytorus armatus. Next base: position 20,956,288 of record OY253751.1, on the reverse strand, counting down.
TACTTCCGTGACAGGCCTTTAACTGCTAAACGGTTTGATCTATCAACTTGAAATTTGTCACGTAGCTAGAGTAAGATGCTCCGAAAATGGAACCGGAGGTATTTTTGGAAAAATGTTTCAATTTTTTTTTATTTTTAGAAGCCAAAATGTTTGATAACATTTTTTCTCCGGGCTAGCGAGTGGGGTATCGTTCGAAAGGGCTTTCTTTGGGGGGGGGGGGGGGGGGGGGGGGGGTTAAAGGCGAAAAAAAAGCATATTTTTATGATTTTTTTGCGGCGACATGAGTAATATAATTTTATTAAATAGAATTACATATTATTGTACAACTATTGAAGTATCTCAGAAAAAATTTTCAATGAAAAATATTGATAAATAAGCCGGTGACGTTGAATCTCCAGAGGCGCCTTGAAAAAAAGTGGTTTTGCGGTGAACATTATAACTCGTTACCGGATCATCCGAAACAAAAAAATTGATATGCATTTTAAAGGTGATGTATTTCTCGAGGTAATCAGGAAGAGTTTTTTTTTTTTTTTTTTCTATTTTTTGCAGCACTTGGAAGTGAAAAACGCAATTTTAGCTAAAAAAATCGCGCTTAATTTGTTATTAAAAAATTGAAAAAAAAAACTCCTGATTACTTGTTGATTTATGTGAAGAAGTAATGATTAAATTTTCAAAAGGATCGGATCAGTAGATTTTGAGTTCTAATGTTCACAAACTTCAAAAATGACGTTTTCGGGAAAATCGATTTAAAGTTTTCACGTATCACGTATCACGTATCACGGCCGGTCGTTTGAAACGCTGTAACTCCGTTAGTTTTACTCCGATTGACTTAAAATTTATACACAATATTCTTGACATATTGTTCATTCAGAAAAAAATTTAAAAAAAAAATGCGAAAAAAATAATTTAAGGCCCCCCCCAAGGATTGCAAGAATATTTTTAAATATTTGGGCCGATTAATCTCTACATCCCTTCACGACGTTATGGCTTTTAGAGGGTGCCAATAACCCGTCATTTACACTATCGACTAATATCGCCTAGATGCATCGGAACATTATCATTATCACGATACTTTTCTCAATGATATACGAAAGTCTATATCGCACTGATGTACGGATGTCTGTCAGAATTGAGACTTCCTAATTCGCCGGTAAGCCGCGCCGGAAGATGAAAACCCACACGCGAATTTACGTGTAAATTATACATATATACGGCGAACATTGTCGTCATGGTCGTACGACTTATTGTCACTGGGTATTAATGTAAAACGTTTCATCGGTATAGCGCACGCAATACTTTCTTGACGACAACTTGATTATGTATGTATATATATTTTTTCTTCGTCATCCAAACATGGGACATTCCGCGTCAAATGAGCGACCTGCTGTTTGTCAAATGAGCTTCCCGTAAATAAACGCATTGCAGTATCTTAAATTATAAATGATATGCTAGAAGTATGTTTTTTTTGTTGTAGAAAATTGAAAGCTCCTTCAACTCTTCCAGTTCACTTTTGAGTTAAAAGAAAACAACAAAAAATCCATTAAGTGCGCCAGGACATCAATTTCACCTAAACCGATTTTTGGCTTCGAATTGAATCGGCAACCGTGGATACTTTTCTGGAAAAAAATGATTCCGTTAATCTTTTTTCTCCAACCAAATTGATCGAACTTTAAAGCTGCAAAGTCGGCTTAAAACAAAATGCTTAGTCATCGAAAAACGTTGAAGTTGAAGCTCCCCGAAAAAAAAACTCTTTTTTCGTGGAAAAAAAAAGCCTAAAAATTAGAATTTTGAGTTTTGAGTGAAGTTCCTTTAGGATTTTGTCGGTAAGCGAAAAAGGAAGGGCGGGTGGTTACTCGTGGGGAAGAAAAATCATTTATAAAAAAAATCAAAGAAAATTTTGATATAAGCACGGGAGGAAATTTGCCAATCGTTTGAAAATCCTTTACTTTATGACGTTAGTGCGTTACGCTCGAAAGGACGCAATCCTCGTCTTTTTATACGTCACAAAAACGAGATATGTGACAGAGTTGATGCTGCGGAGATAGAGAAAGAGAGAAAAATAACGCGGCGGGGGCGGGGGGTTATTATGAAACGTCCACGTGGATGTATAAACTCGTGTCGTCTACACGACAGTCTACTCATAATCGTTAGCAAACCGCATACACTCTCGCTCTGTATAAGCGTACTCTGGTGGAGCGTAACGTTGAAACGAGATTTCATGCATTCTACTCTCGTCGCGTTAATACATCACAATGCGCGCGCGAGAATTAATTTGCAAACGAGTTTTGCGAACGTGCTGATATTTCCGACACGTGAGCACGAACTCGTCAATTTTTTTTTTTTTAACTCTTCCTCACTTTCGCGCAATGCAATTTTGCTTTTTCATCGAAAACTTGCAATCGCTGTTTGCAACGAGCGTGCAGTGAAAAAATGTTCATTTCGGAAACTTTTCGTGGAAAATTTTGGACAACAAATTGAGTTCCTTTCGTTTGAATAAGGAAAACCAAAAATAAAACATAATAAAATTGACTCATCGTAATCAATCATAATTTACAGTTAAAATCAAATTATTTCATTTTACAAAGGACTGAAGTGAAACTTTTCGTCAAAAATTCTGGATAACAAATTGAATTCCTTTCGTTTGAATAGGAAAACTCAAAATAAAACGAAATAAAATTCATTCATCCTAATCAATCATAATTTTCAGTGATAATCGATTTAAAATCAAATTATTTCAATTTACAAACGACTAAAGAGAAACTTTTCGTGAAAAATTCTGGATGACAAATTAAATTCCTTTCGTTCGAATAAGGAAAACCAAAAATAAAACGAAATAAAATTCATTCATCCTAATCAATCATAATTTTCACTGATAATCGATTTAAAATCAAATTATTTCAATTTACAAACGACTAAAGAGAAACTTTTCGTGAAAAATTCTGGATAACAAATTAAATTCCTTTCGTTCGAATAAGGAAAACCAAAAATAAAACGAAATAGAATTGATTTATTCTAATCAACCATAATTTTCAGTGATAATCGATTTTAAATCAAATTATTTCAATTTACAAAGGACTGAAGTGAAACTTTTCATGAAAAATTCTATATAACAATTTGAATTCCTTTCGTTTGAATGGGAAAATTAAAAAAAACGGAATAAAATTGATTCATCCTAATCAACCATAATTTTCAGTGATCATCGATTTAAAATCAAATTATTTCAATTTACAAAAGACTAAAGTGAAACTTTTCATGAAAAGTTCTGTATAACAAATTAAATTCCTTTCGTTTGAATAGGAAAACCAAAAATAAAACGAAATAAAATTCATGCATCCTAATCAACCATAATTTTCAGTGATCATCGATTTAAAATCAAATTATTTCAATTTACAAAGGACTAAAGTGAAACTTTTCATGAAAAATTCTGTATAACAAATTGAATTCCTTTCGTTCGAATGGGAAAATAAAAAAAAAAGAAATAAAATTGATTCATCCTAATCAACCATAATTTTCAGTGATAATCGATTTAAAATCAAATTATCTCAATTTACAAAGGACTAAAGTGAAATTGAAAAAAAAATCACGAATCGTCTTAATTATTTTTGTCCACGAAAACGTCCAAGTGCAGAAAAAAAGGTACTGTCCCGGTCAACAAAATTTCATTAATAATCGATTTAAGGGAGAATACCACTGTGACTCCCTGTTTTTTTCACATTTTTCAAGAATTTTTTTTTGTGGGAAAAAAAGAGATATTCGAAAATTTTTTTTGGGTTTTGTTCCTTGTTTATTAATGTATCAAAAAACATTTTTTTCACATTTTTCACGCCGCATGGTGGCGCTGGGGAAGCTCTCGCGTCAGGTGCTGTCATCTCCGCGGCACGCAGCAGAACTCTCTTTAACGTCGATCTGAAAAAAAATACCGAGTGTTTTCGTTAATAATATGATATTTTGAAGAGAAGTACATAGGGATTTGGAAAAATATTGTTTTAAAAAAAATAGGCACCCCTTTGAAATTAAAGTTATTTTCAAAGGCGTGCCTATTTCTTTTTAAATAATATTTTCCCAAATCCCTATGTACTTCTCTTCAAAATATCATATTATTAACGAAAACACTCGGTATTTTTTTTCAGATCGACGTTGAAGAGAGTTCTGCTGCGTGCCGCGGAGATGACAGCACCTGACGCGAGAGCTTCCCCAGCACCGCCATGCGGCGTGAAAAATGTGAAAAAAATGTTTTTTGTTACATTAATAAACAAGGAACAAAACCCAAAAAATTTTTTCAAATATCTCTTTTTTTTCCCACAAAAAAAAATTCTTGAAAAATGTGAAAAAAAACAGGGGGTCACAGTGGTGTTCTCCCTTAAGAGTCGAAGAAATTAAATTCCTTTGATTTACAGCGAAAAATTGATTTGCATCAAACGTAATTTGATATTCACAAATAAATTTCATTCGTACGAATCCTTTTTGGGTGGGGGGCAGACTAGAAGAAAAGAAGAAAAAAAACACGTCCCTTATTTTTTCGATATAATTGTCGTATTACTACGAGATGCGGTCTCCGCAGCATCCGGGATGTGATCACGCACGGCGAAGATCTAAAGTAGCCGGGGGAGAACGCTCTCGCTTGACTCTTATCCGCGACATATATCCGACGAGACACGCTCTTCTTTGCCGTGCAGCAAAACGGTCTAGTAAGAGGAAAAGACAGGAGATAAATGGGATATACCTACGCGCATACACATACACATACACTTACTAAACGGAGGAGGCCTCCGAGAGTTCGAGTTAATTTACGAATGCAACCAGCTTTAACGGGGCATGCCCGGAATGGACCGCGAGAGGTTACATAAGATATTCGTACGATCGGATAGGAACTCTAGCAAGCAGCAAGATTTCTCTCTCTTTTTTTCTACTTCTCTTCTTATTTCTTCTCTTTTTCTTCCTCTCACTCGTGTCCTACTCTTCCTCGCCCTCGGGGCCTTTATACACGTTTTCCCGGGAGTCCGGATTATGCTGACAGGTATATCGACTCCACTCCAACATACATTACGTACAGAGTGATTCAGAATCGAGAAATTCCAACGTGCTTACATCATTCCTTCCGTAACCTTTCCGATTGCTCGAACAAAACAAAAAAAAGAACAATGCATTTAAAAAAAATGCAATCTTACGATAAATTGATTATCCTGATATCATACCTCTGGCAATTGAACATTCTGTTTCATATACATTAGGAAATATATTAAAGCTCGATATTCTGATCATTAAAGTACAAACGAAATTGTCTGCATACATCGGTCACCCTAATTTCCGTAATAAATACACGGGAATCCCGAGTTACAATTTATTGAATCGCGAAAAACGATATTTGAAAAGATAAAAAATTGAGCCGCTTATAATTCACTCAACACAATGTGAAATTTTGGATTTAAGCCTCATCTGCAAATCTTCGATCCACACGTTTTCCAAAGTTTCATTAAGCTCTACCGGCAAAAAAAAAGACGGAATCCATGAATTCACTGAATTGATTTACCCAATTAGAGAGACTCAACGATTTCCCCAAAAGTTAACGTACCCTAAAACTTAAGGTACCGAATAAAAAAATATTTCAAGCACAATTTATTGAGATGCGAGAAAAAAAAATGATTGTAAATATTGTCGGATAAAATCGCTTGTTACAGAAAAAATGTTTTATAAAACAAAAGTGTTTAAAACAGATGGAAAAATTTGTCACGTGTTTGAAGTAAAATTGCGAATTCGTTGTTTTTTTTTTTTTTTTTCAATCCAATTAGAGAGATTCAACGATTTCCCCAAATTTAACGTACCCCAAAACTTAAGGTACCGAAAAAAAATATTCCAAGCACAATTTATTGAGGTGCGAGAAAAAAAAATGATTGTAAATATTGTCCGATAAAATCGCTTGTTACAGATAAAATATTTTATAAAACAAAAGTGTTTAAAACAGATGGAAAAATTTGTCACGTGTTTGAAAAAAAATTGCGAATTCGTTGTTTTTTTTTTTTTTTTTTTTTTTCAATCCAATTAGAGAGATTCAACGACTTCCCCAAATTTAACGTACCCCAAAACTTAAGGTACCGAAAAAGAATATTTCAAGCACAATTTATTGAGGTGCGAGAAAAAAAAATGATTGTAAATATTATCCGATAAAATCGCTAGTTACAGATAAAATGTTTTATAAAACAAAAGTGTTTGAAACAGATGGAAAAATTTGTCACGTGTTTGAAGTAAAATTGCGAATTCGTTGTTTTTTTTTTTTTTTTTTTCAATCCAATTAGAGAGATTCAACGATTTCCCCAAATTTAACGTACCCCAAAACTTAAGGTACCGAAAAAAAATATTCCAAGCACAATTTATTGAGGTGCGAGAAAAAAAAATGATTGTAAATATTGTCCGATAAAATCGCTTGTTACAGATAAAATGTTTTATAAAACAAAAGTGTTTAAAACAGATGGAAAAATTTGTCACGTGTTTGAAGTAAAATTGCGAATTCGTTGTTTTTTTTTTTTTTTTTTTTCAATCCAATTAGAGAGATTCAACGATTTCCCCAAATTTAACGTTCCCCAAAACTTAAGGTACCGAAAAAAAATATTTCAAGCACAATTTATTGAGGTGCGAGAAAAAAAAATGATTATAAATATTGTCCGATAAAATCGCTTGTTACAGATAAAATGTTTTATAAAACAAAAGTGTTTAAAACAGATGGAAAAATTTGTCACGTGTTTGAAGTAAAATTGCGAATTCGTTGTTTTTTTTTTTTTTTTTTTTCAATCCAATTAGGGAGATTCAACGATTTCCCCAAATTTAACGTACCCCAAAACTTAAGGTACCGAAAAAAAATATTCCAAGCACAATTTATTGAGGTGCGAGAAAAAAAAATGATTGTAAATATTGTCCGATAAAATCGCTTGTTACAGATAAAATGTTTTATAAAACAAAAGTGTTTAAAACAGATGGAAAAATTTGTCACGTGTTTGAAGTAAAATTGCGAATTCGTTGTTTTTTTTTTTTTTTTTTTCAATCCAATTAGGGAGATTCAACGATTTCCCCAAATTTAACGTACCCCAAAACTTAAGGTACCGAAAAAAAATATTTCAAGCACAATTTATTGAGGTGCGAGAAAAAAAAATGATTATAAATATTGTCCGATAAAATCGCTTGTTACAGATAAAATGTTTTATAAAACAAAAGTGTTTAAAACAGATGGAAAAATTTGTCACGTGTTTGAAGTAAAATTGCGAATTCGTTGTTTTTTTTTTTTTTTTTTTTCAATCCAATTAGAGAGATTCAACGATTTCCCCAAATTTAACGTACCCCAAAACTTAAGGTACCGAAAAAAAATATTCCAAGCACAATTTATTGAGGTGCGAGAAAAAAAAATGATTGTAAATATTGTCCGATAAAATCGCTTGTTACAGATAAAATGTTTTATAAAACAAAAGTGTTTAAAACAGATGGAAAAATTTGTCACGTGTTTGAAGTAAAATTGCGAATTCGTTGTTTTTTTTTTTTTTTTTTTTCAATCCAATTAGAGAGATTCAACGATTTCCCCAAATTTAACGTTCCCCAAAACTTAAGGTACCGAAAAAAAATATTTCAAGCACAATTTATTGAGGTGCGAGAAAAAAAAATGATTATAAATATTGTCCGATAAAATCGCTTGTTACAGATAAAATGTTTTATAAAACAAAAGTGTTTAAAACAGATGGAAAAATTTGTCACGTGTTTGAAGTAAAATTGCGAATTCGTTGTTTTTTTTTTTTTTTTTTTTCAATCCAATTAGGGAGATTCAACGATTTCCCCAAATTTAACGTACCCCAAAACTTAAGGTACCGAAAAAAAATATTCCAAGCACAATTTATTGAGGTGCGAGAAAAAAAAATGATTGTAAATATTGTCCGATAAAATCGCTTGTTACAGATAAAATGTTTTATAAAACAAAAGTGTTTAAAACAGATGGAAAAATTTGTCACGTGTTTGAAGTAAAATTGCGAATTCGTTGTTTTTTTTTTTTTTTTTTTTCAATCCAATTAGGGAGATTCAACGATTTCCCCAAATTTAACGTACCCCAAAACTTAAGGTACCGAAAAAAAATATTTCAAGCACAATTTATTGAGGTGCGAGAAAAAAAAATGATTATAAATATTGTCCGATAAAATCGCTTGTTACAGATAAAATGTTTTATAAAACAAAAGTGTTTAAAACAGATGGAAAAATTTGTCACGTGTTTGAAGTAAAATTGCGAATTCGTTGTTTTTTTTTTTTTTTTTTTTCAATCCAATTAGAGAGATTCAACGATTTCCCCAAATTTAACGTACCCCAAAACTTAAGGTACCGAAAAAAAATATTTCAAGCACAATTTATTGAGGTGCGAGAAAAAAAAATGATTATAAATATTGTCCGATAAAATCGCTTGTTACAGATAAAATGTTTTATAAAACAAAAGTGTTTAAAACAGATGGAAAAATTTGTCACGTGTTTGAAGTAAAATTGCGAATTCGTTGTTTTTTTTTTTTTTTTTTTTCAATCCAATTAGGGAGATTCAACGATTTCCCCAAATTTAACGTACCCCAAAACTTAAGGTACCGAAAAAAAATATTTCAAGCACAATTTATTGAGGTGCGAGAAAAAAAAATGATTATAAATATTGTCCGATAAAATCGCTTGTTACAGATAAAATGTTTTATAAAACAAAAGTGTTTAAAACAGATGGAAAAATTCGTCACGTGTTTGAAGTAAAATTGCGAATTCGTTGTTTTTTTTTTTTTTTTTTTTTCAATCCAATTAGGGAGATTCAACGATTTCCCCAAATTTAACGTACCCCAAAACTTAAGGTACCGAAAAAAAATATTCCAAGCACAATTTATTGAGGTGCGAGAAAAAAAAATGATTGTAAATATTGTCCGATAAAATCGCTTGTTACAGATAAAATGTTTTATAAAACAAAAGTGTTTAAAACAGATGGAAAAATTTGTCACGTGTTTGAAGTAAAATTGCGAATTCGTTGTTTTTTTTTTTTTTTTTTTTCAATCCAATTAGGGAGATTCAACGATTTCCCCAAATTTAACGTACCCCAAAACTTAAGGTACCGAAAAAAAATATTCCAAGCACAATTTATTGAGGTGCGAGAAAAAAAAATGATTGTAAATATTGTCCGATAAAATCGCTTGTTACAGATAAAATGTTTTATAAAACAAAAGTGTTTAAAACAGATGGAAAAATTTGTCACGTGTTTGAAGTAAAATTGCGAATTCGTTGTTTTTTTTTTTTTTTTTTTTTCAATCCAATTAGGGAGATTCAACGATTTCCCCAAATTTAACGTACCCCAAAACTTAAGGTACCGAAAAAAAATATTTCAAGCACAATTTATTGAGGTGCGAGAAAAAAAAATGATTATAAATATTGTCCGATAAAATCGCTTGTTACAGATAAAATGTTTTATAAAACAAAAGTGTTTAAAACAGATGGAAAAATTCGTCACGTGTTTGAAGTAAAATTGCGAATTCGTTGTTTTTATTTTATTTTATTTTATTTTATTGAATGAAAAAATGCAATTTTGTCAATGGAAATTTTTCTAAATTCTGATTCACCCTGTATCGCCTGTTATACCATCAATATGAAATGCCCTCGAGTCGAGGAAATACAGATATCACACATGAATATATGTGGCGCCTGTAAAACTTTATTACTATTTCGTATACCGTGTGTGTGTGTTATGCATTAATGTTTGTGTGTGCTTGAGTATGTTGAATTTTTTTTTGTGCCGCAGGGCTGTACTTGCGGGGCATCGAGGAGCCGAGGATGACGGCGGAAACGGCAGCTCCGTTCGTTCAGGGTGTACAGAGCGTACAGAGCGGTGTCATGGTAGGCCAAGGTAATTCGCTTAATCAGCATCAGCAGCACAATAAAACGTACCCTGCCGATGGAACGACCACGACTAATCGCGGCTCTGTCACCACAAACGTCATTATGTCAACGTCGAATTCGTCCATTTCGCAAAATTCAAATTCCGCGACCTCGACATCGGCCGTCTACGATCCCGAGTACGCGCGTATGGAGGCATGGCTCGATGAGAATCCGGACTTTGTCGAAGATTATTTCCTCAGGTTAGCTTCGATCTTCTTTTTTTTCTCCTTCTCTATACATTTTTTTTCTATTTTTTTTCAAACTTTATGGTATAATCTTGTTTTTTTTTCCTTTTTTTTTCGTTTTTCTTTTGGCTCGCATTCTTATGGAAAGCACATCGCAAAATTCGCGATTTTTTAACGATTTCTCAAAGATAGTAATTTTTCTTTAATCTTCGAAAATTCATCTTCAAAAAAACTTCATACGTAATTGGAAAAATTGTAGAATACATTTCACCAAGGGAATACGAAAGAAACGTTCGCGAACAATTTTAATTTTTATTACAACTATTTCGTTACTCATTCTCTCGGGCTACTATAATGGAAAAACCAATGTTTCTTGCACCTTAAATATTTTTAATTTATTTCTCGTAAACTTTTCAACGTACTCGAAGGTACATTGACAAAAGAACAATTGTCATTCGTGTGATAGCGTGATTTTTCATCGACATTCACGTTTTTTTTTTTGCGGAAAACATTTTTTTCCGTCTCCTCGTTACTCGAACTAAATGACAAATAATTCTTTGACGAATATCACGCAGAAAAGTAACGAGACAGACGGTGGACGCTTGGCTGGTGGCTCACGCAACGCCAACCTCGTCGACCGGTGGCTGTATGATGGACATTACGAGCGTAACGAGTAGCATCGGTAACGCGACCGGTGCATCGTCGTCGCCCGGCGGACGCGGTGGTAGCGCCGGTAATGCCGGAAGTAATTCGAGTGTCAGTAGCGCCGGTGGTAGCGGCGGCGGTGGAACCGGTGGCTCCGGTGCCACGACACCTGTACGAAAAATATCGGCTCACGAGTTCGAGAGGGGCGGCCTTTTGAAACCAATTGTTAATACCATCGACGGCACGCCGACCTTTCTGAGTGTTTCGCCTGAGGACTCGGGACAGCCCGGCAGCGGACAGCAGGTCGGTTCCAGCGGTGCCACCAGACCTCAAAGAAGATCGAGACACGAGCTCAGACATCTCGACGAGAAGGATCTTATTTTCGAACTGGTAAATTTACGTTTTGGAATTAACGATATATTTTTTGGATTTTATTTTTATTTTTATTATTCCTATCGACACTAGTGACAGTTTCGTGCATTTTAATTTTACCATAGAGACTCGTAACGCTATGGCGAATTTTCTCAATTGAGACTCTTAACGATTTGTTGATTTTGTTGGTAGCACGTCTAAGTATCACGTTGCAATAACTTTACTGATAACAACATCGCAGGCGAAACTACACAGCACATATTTACACATCCGTTTTAGTGGGTTTTGTTGGGTTTGTTGGGTTTGTTGGGTTTTGTTGGGGTTTGTTGGGTTTTGGGTTTTGGTTTGGGGTTTGGGTTGCTCTGCTGCGTTCAAAACCCAATAAAACCCAACAAAACCCGTTAAACCGCATGTGCTGTGTAGTTTTCGCTTGAGATGTTATTATCTGTAAAGTAATTGCAACGTGATGTTTAGACATGGAACCATTTTGTTTTGCCAATTGCCGACTAGCGGTAATTGTTCTTTTTCCCCTCGTCATTTTGTCATTCAGGTGAAGGATCTCTCTGACATTTCAGAATTAACGATATATTTTTTGGATTCCTTTTTTCCACTGCAATCGACAATAGTAACAGCTTCATGGATTTTTTTTTTTACCATCGAGACTCGTAACGCTATGATGAATTTTCTTAATTGAGACTCGTAACGATTTGACGATTTTTTTTGCCAATCGCCGACTCGTGGTAATCATTTTTATTTCCTCGTCCTTTTGTCGTTCAGGTGTACGATATTGGCAACGAGCTCGACGTTCGATCCCTCTGTCACAAAATTCTTCAGAACGTCAGCACTTTGCTTCACGCCGATCGTGGATCGTTGTTTCTCGTTCAGGGCGAGAGAATGTGCGCCGGCAATAGAAACAGCATGACGAATAGCGCCGAGGCCTATTCGCGAATCGAAAATTCACGTTTCACAGCGGGCCAGAGTCAAAATTCGTCGAGCACGAGGAGCCAGCAGACGGGCGCGAGAAACCGATGTCTCGTTTCGAAACTCTTCGACGTTTGTTCGAGATCGACGCTGGTCGAGATGGAGAAGAAGGACGAGATAAAAATACCATGGGGAACGGGCATCGTTGGTTACGTTGCCGAGAGCGGCGAACCTGTTAACATACCGGATGCCTATAAAGTATTTATTTTCTTTCCTCGTGTCCGATGTACTTAATTGAACTTGGGCATTGTTTTATGAGTTAAAATTTTGTTGTTTTTTCTTTTATATTCAGGACTCGAGATTCAATCGTGAAATCGATGCTCTTACCGGCTACAGAACTCGCGCGCTACTGTGCATGCCGATAAAGGATTGCAGCGGTGACGTTGTCGGTGTCGCACAAGTGATCAATAAACTCGGCGGCGAGGCGCAATTTACGCCACAGGATGAAAAAATATTCGCGAGTTATCTGCAATTTTGCGGTATCGGTCTCAGAAACGCGCAGCTCTACGAGAAAAGCCAATTGGAAGTCAAGAGAAATCAGGTGATTTTTCCTTTCGGTTCTTTGGAATTTTTCTTTCTTTTTTTTTTTCACAAAAGTTAACAGTCCGTGGTCACGAGGGACCGGACTGATCCCAACTTTAATTTTAAATCTGTGCGACGAAATTCCGTTGCTAACGAGTAAAGTTCAACCCGATATCCATCGGAGATTGTAATTTCCACCTCTAGGGAGTCCCTTAATGAATACGCTCATGTTGATACTTCTTTTGAAACGCGAATTAACATAACTATATTTTTTCTTCCCAACACCGTCTCTTATGTCACCCGTAAATTTTGTGAAACTAAAAGACAAAAACTTGAAAAAAATGAAAAAGTTATGACTTCTCAAGCGAGGATTCATTTTTTTTTTACGTTAACAATTTTTATTTTCATCTCGACAGGTTCTGCTGGATCTCGCGAGGATGATCTTCGAGGAGCAGAGCACGATAGAACACATGGTATTTAGGATTCTCACGCACACCCAATCTCTGATACAGTGTCAACGCGTACAGGTACGTCGCGTATGAAATATCACTTTAATACGTTTTTTTAACCTTTCATTTTTATCTTTACTCAAACGTGAAAGACGCTACGATGTAATGTGTATTTTTGTTTTTTTTTTTTTTTTTCGTCAGGTTCTCCTGGTGCACAAAGCGTCGAAGGGTAGTTTCTCGCGGGTCTTTGACTTCGAGGCGAACGATCTCGCGGTCGAGGACACGGATTCGCGAACCAGGTGATAGTCAAAAGCTTCTTTCTCGTATCTCCTCCTTCTCTCAATCTCTTTATCCTTCATTCTCGATAAGTTTTTACACGTTGCCATAGATCTACGCAATGAAACAAAAAATAGCGACAAAGTAGTGAAAATAATAGAAACTAAAAGAACAAAAAGAAAAAGTATCAAAGCCAAAGAGTACAAAGCGACAAAGGCATTGACCCCGCTCATCTCTTCTCTCGTTCGACGACAGAGCGAGACGCTATTCCGGATCTAACGATCGCTGCCGCTTGGTCTCTTTCCGTTGCAGCCCTTTCGAGAGCAGATTCCCCATAAACGTAGGCATCACCGGCTATGTCGCGACAACCGGCGAGGTAAGGCTTTTGTCATCACGATGAAATTTAAATGCTCGACGCGATTATCCTCGCTGACGGACATGTTCAACGAGGTTTGATCGTGAAATCACGTGTGTGGTCCTCGGGGTACAAAATCGACCAATGAATGAACACTTATGTTGCACTGGCTTTTGTAATTTTTTCTCATTTTCATGATTTTTACGCAGTAATCACACGTGTTACACAAATTATTTACTATATATTTTTTAAACCAATTGTCACGCTAAATCTTTATGGTATTTTATAATGTGGACATTTTTCGGATATTTTCCTCCGAATTGTGTCTTATAGGCCGCAATGGAGAAGCGCAGAATCGACAAAATTCTGTCTGAATTGATAGAAAAGCCGAGGAAAGACAGACACCTGGACTGTCACTAGGGTCGACGGATCGAGCTTCTATCAGAATTACGAAAAGATGGGGGGGGGGGGGGGGGGGGGGTCACAGATGGCTTTTAAGATCTGTGGTTGAGGGATATGTCGCCATAACATGTGAAAATATACATAGATATGATTAAAAAGTGTTTTGTTGGGAAGAGAGAGATCTTGGTAAACATCCGGGGTTTCGAGGAAGCCAAGGAAAAAAATTCAAAGTGGACGAGGTGGGTAGAAGAGTGGGCGTCTGACAGGTGCACAATTTGGCCGATAGAGTGAATCGTGATATCGAACGGATAGTCGATTAAATAAATTTACGAAGATCGCGCAGGAATACACGACAAATACGCGAGGGCGAATTATAAAATCGTCACGGAAAGTGGAAATTTTAAGGGAGAGAAATTGAGACGCTAGACAGTGAAATAGGAAGATTTTAACTTTGTGAGAGGAACAGTAAAAAAATGTATAAGCAAGGCGAGACTGAAAATCGAATATTATTATAATATTCGTTACAATATCGTTCTAATGGAAAAATAATGATAATAGGGAGAAGTAATATAAACGGTGATAACCGATAACCGATAAGTTAAGCATTTTTGGCCGCGATGAATTTGGCTGGGTGATCGCTTAGCCGTGCACTGGCTTGCCGCGCCGACTGTTCAGCTGGAGGTGGTTTTTCTTAAATTTCTGACAACTGAAACTCAGTCAAAACAAAAAACCGTCTCTGTCGAGACAGGTTTTCCGCAGTTTCCCTGTGTCCGTGGCAAAAATGCGATACAGTGTAGCTAAGAAGTCCTGCGGGCGCAATGGAACTTAGGCTAGCTTAGAAAAGTGTGGGCCGGGCGTGATGGGGGAGGGGAGATTGGTAAGGATCATACGTAAAATACCAGAAAGGGGTATACGTTAGAACAAGATACAAACAAAGAAACAATGATATCGCGAAATTTTTAATTTTCCATAAAAATTACCCCAACCGACCCTACTACCGTTCATTCATTGGAAGATTATTGAATTGAAACAAAAAAAAAACATTTCTAAATACATAAAATCGAAAAAACATTTCTAAACACAAAAGATCGGTGAAATCACTGTTATACTCGATCACGAAGAGAATTGATCTGCCTTTCAGACTGTCAACATTCCCAATGCCTACGAGGATTCGAGATTCGACGCGTCGGTGGACGACGGTACGGGCTTTCGTCATCGTACGATTCTCTGTATGCCGATAAAAAATTCATCCGGCCAGATAATCGGTGTCATACAGCTCGTCAACAAATTTGACGATCTGTTGTTCACGAAAAATGATGAAAATTTCGTCGAGGCGTTCGCGATATTTTGCGGTATGGGCATTCACAACACCCACATGTGAGTCGGTGCGCACGTACGTTTCGTTAGTTGAGACGAGAGGAAAGAGTACAGAGAATATTTGCCAAGATAGGAGAACATTGGGAAAGCCATGTTGTTCATTGTTTTTTTCTTACTTTTCACGCTGGTACGCAACGGGCTGCAATAGGTACGAGAGAGCTGTGATAGCTATGGCCAAGCAGAGCGTTACCCTGGAAGTTTTGAGTTATCACGCTTCCGCATCGCTGGAGGATGCACAAAGATTGCGGGTTAGTTTCTCAACGATGCTTGTAAATCATTTTGTTTTTACTTCTCATTCGCCATTCTCACAATGGCGTCACACTTTTTCCATCGTCCCTTTCGCCTCGTCAGTTTTATCGTGTTTTTCGTCTCCCCACGTATTTTCAAGGATCGCTAATGAATGTATGTTATTACTTTTTTCATTATCGCGCGACCCAGCAGGGCTTAAGAGTGCCGTCATCGGCGTACTTTCGTCTTCACGACTTCAAGTTCGATGACATAAGAATGGAGGACGACGAGACTCTTACCGCCTGTTTACGAATGTTCCTCGATCTCGATTTCGTCGAGAGATTTCACATCGACTACGACGTACTTTGCCGATGGTTGCTAAGCGTTAAGAAGAATTATCGTAACGTCATTTATCACAATTGGCGTCACGCTTTTAACGTCGCGCAAATGATGTTCGCCATACTGACGGTGAGATAACGAACGAGCACGAGGAACGACCGAGAGTCAAACGTTACGTGAACCAGCTCTCATTTTTTTTTTTTCTTCTTTTCATTTTCAGGCTACACAATGGTGGAAGATTTTCGGTGAAATCGAGTGTCTCGCTCTTATCATAGCTTGCCTGTGTCACGATCTCGATCATCGGGGTACCAACAATTCCTTTCAGATCAAGTGAGCCTAAATACGGTTAATCGATTACATTAAGTTGCAAATATCGTTGAAGAATGTTTTTTTTCTTTTCGAAAGTTAAGGGAAGGCTCCCGTCCAAAGGCCCCAAAAATACCTCAATTTGAGGAATTTTTTTTCAGTAAAAAATAAATTATTCTGCGAAAATTTTGTTGCGGGTTTTATTTGTATATAGAAGAAGTATTGTAATGAGTTTTTTCACAATAAAATAATTAAAAATGGCGGCTCCAGCTTCCGCCAAAGAAGCCGCTCCCGGCGCGAATTGCTGTGCGCGGTACCTTCTACGGCCTCACCAAGTGGTCCGAAATCCAAAAACCAAAAAGATTCTTGAAATAGATGAAATTTGTGGGGCCCTATCGGTTTCCGATTTTTAAAAAAGCCCTTTAAAACAAAATGGCGGCCGTTTAAAAAAAACTCATTTTTTCATGCTTCTTTTGGGATTTAACGTTAAAAAAGAAATATTTACAATAATTTTTTCGAAATACACACTTCGTCAGGGCCCCCCAAATTTAATTAGCTTTAATTTGAGCGGTGAAACTTTGAAAACGGTGCATTCCTCGAACCTGTGGAGCGTACCGCGCGTCGAAGAACGTTGTTTCGAGAAAAACGCGTTTAAAGTTTTATGCTACCTACCGTAGACTCACCCATCAGGTCAGACTGCTCCGCCCGACCCCGTATATCTCGAGAACTACATCATACATCGAAATATCCTTTATCCCACGTATTCTCGACAACACAAAGATGAAAATTAAGCAAAAGAAAAAAAATTTTCGATTTTTTCATCGATTTGGACGGGAACCTTCCCTTAAGGGTGAACACCACTGTGACCCCCAGTTTTTTTTCACATTTTTCAAGAATTTTTTTTTGGGGAAAAAAAGAGATATTCGAAAAATTTTTTTGGGTTTTGTTCCTTGTTTATTAATGTATCAAAAAACATTTTTTTCACATTTTTCACGCCGCATGGTGGCGCTGGGGAAACTCTCGCGTCAGGTGCTGTCATCTCCGCGGCACGCAGCAGAACTCTCTTCAACGTCGATCTGAAAAAAAATACCGAGTGTTTTCGTTAATAATATGATATTTTGAAGAGAAGTACATAGGGATTTGGAAAAATATTGTTTTAAAAAAAATAGGCACCCCTTTGAAATTAAAGTTATTTTCAAAGGCGTGCCTATTTTTTTTTAAATAATATTTTTCCAAATCCCTATGTACTTCTCTTCAAAATATCATATTATTAACGAAAACACTCGGTATTTTTTTTCAGATCGACGTTGAAGAGAGTTCTGCTGCGTGCCGCGGAGATGACAGCACCTGACGCGAGAGCTTCCCCAGCGCCACCATGCGGCGTGAAAAATGTGAAAAAAAATGTTTTTTGATACATTAATGAACGAGGAACAAAACCCAAAAAAATTTTTCGAATATCTCTTTTTTTTCCCACGAAAAAAATTCTTGAAAAATGTGAAAAAAAAACAGGGGGTCACAGTGGTGTTCACCCTTAACCGAACTTTCGTTGCGCCCGTTGACATTTTGGTTACACTGTGTCGCATTTGCCAGGAACACAGGAAAAATAGGGAAAAATGTGTGTCGATACGGACGGCTGGGTTTTTCACTGAGTTTTAGTTGCAGATAGATTTATTTCCAATAAGTACGACGTCCGGCGCCTTTTACATTCACGTTTCGCAGTCACTCACGCGCGTCTACTGTTATCGTTGTTGCAGAATGTTATAGAATTTGACAATACGATTGAATATCGTAGAGGTATATTACGGCGGTTGGATTAATTGTTCGGGGGATTAAATTTTATTTGCTATTCGTTCACAGAGCATCGTCGCCACTGGCTCAATTGTATTCTACCTCGACGATGGAGCATCATCATTTTGATCAGTGTCTAATGATTCTGAGCAGTCAGGGCAATCAGATATTGTCGAATTTATCGCCCGAGGAATACTCGAGGGTCGTAAAAGTACTGGAAGAAGCGATACTATCGACCGATCTCGCCGTTTACTTTCGTAAACGCGGCGCGTTTCTCGGTATAGCGCGCGGACGTAGTTACAACTGGGCGTACGGCGATCATCGTGATCTTCTTCGCGGAATGCTCATGACCGTTTGCGATCTCGCTGCTATCACGAAACCTTGGGAAATTGAGAAACGCGTCGCCGAACTCGTCAGCAGCGAGTTCTTCGAGCAAGGCGACATCGAGAGACGAACGCTCAATATCACACCGATAGTTAGTAAAACGTTGTTTTTTGTCCGTGATATTTTTAAGAAAATTGATAATAATAATACATTTTTAAACAACGTTCGTTTTGAATTTTACAGGACATTATGAATCGTGAAAAAGAGGATCAATTGCCGATGATGCAAGTCGGTTTCATCGATTCAATCTGTTTGCCCATTTACGAGGTGAGCCTACATTATCCTTTTCTCTCTCTCTGTCTGATGAAATTCATTAAAATCGATAGAAAATCGTTGTTTCGTCGATTGTTTTCTTTTATAAACATCACGAAATTTCAGGCTTTCGCCTTGCTCTCGGACAAACTGGAACCTCTCGTGATTGGCGTACGTGACAACAAGACCCGATGGTTGAAAATTGCCGAGGAAACGTGCGTAACGGAAAATTGTACGAATCACGACAGGACGAACGAAGCGTCAACGACCACCGAACACTCTGGTAGCGAGGAGGATGACGAATCGAAGAGCGAACCGAGCCTGGATTAAACCATAGGCTCGTACGAAAAAAAAAGAAGAAAAAATCTATTCTTCGCACACCGGAAACGTTATTATTCGTAAAGAAAAAAGAATGAACCGCGTTGCTCATTGTTCGATAATCCGAGAGGAGCCGGGCGCTGATCGTGAACACTGACGAAATGAAAAAGCGCACAAGAAACGAAACAGCAGAAGAAAAAAACTAAGTGATTAAAACGAATATCATAGGACAAGGATAGAGGAATCGCGTGTCCGACTTTTTGTTCACGATCACGAGTTACGACGATGTGTACCGCAACACGGGACGCGAGCGAGAAAGTCCCAGAGTGTCCGCAAGTGCCAAAGAGAATTAAAATGGATTCGCATGACTTTCCGTCTTTTCTCTCGCGATTTCTAACGGTGTCGAGCCCACCAGGGTGTTTATCATCGACGATTGCATACCAAAGCATTATTTACCTATATATACTGTTAAAAGGCCTTTCTCCCCGCTTTTTTTCTTCCCCTTCCTTCTTATTCTTCATTTTTATTCAAAGTACCAAATCCATGAGAACCGCGAGACGGCGAAAGTGAGCGGGTAAGAGCGAGAACAAAAGAGAAAACGGCGTGAAATTCGATGTTCCGGTTAAGTGGCCATACGCGGCCCTATCTCCGGAAATATCTCACCTAGGGATTTATCAACAATTTTATACGGGACAATGATCGTTGCGGGAAGATAAAGTGATATAGCGAGACAAATATGTCGGCCGGTTGAGCGGAAATTTTCACCGCGCTGAGAAACCGTCAAAGACCCGTGCATGTGTGTGCGTAAGTTTGTGTATATATGTGTGAGTGTGTGTGTTGAAAAAAAAATCGTCCGTTATCCAACACGCGTGTATCGACGTATGCAAAGAGTGATTGGGACGAAACACCCACGCCGTACTCTCTGCGTATCGATCTTGTCCGGAACGGTCAGGAGAGCGCTACACACGTTTTTTTTTCCTTTCTTTCGGTTTTTCTTCTTCTGACAGTCGCGGTTAAACTCGGAACGATGATGATGTGCGAAGTTGCCGACGAAACAACTGCACGGGACCGGTGAACGTCGCGCTTTGCCGCTTCATTTTATTCCTACAATGAGGACAAAAGAGAGTGAGAGAAAAGAAGGGATCTTTTTTATTCTCGAATCGGACGGAATCTGTACGACTTGTTTTATGAGTTCGACGGACGGTACTCGAGGTTTACGCTATTCACGTACATGCTCTTTTAGTAAAAACACACAAACACAATTTCTAAGTACAGGTTTACGCACGATACTGTACTGGCGGTGAAGAAACAAAATGAAGAAAAAATAAGCTCTCTTCCCGAGGGCCACGCGGTGGGCATTCGTCGCGCGCGATTATCGCCCACGATTTAACAATATATGTGCGTATGATATGAGACAGTATGCGTATGTGCGTATGATATGTGCGTATGATATGAGACAGGTTCGCGCCAGCTCGAATCATCGATCCTTTCCCATTTCATAAACGCCGAAATGTAAGAGGCATTCAGTTTATTTTATTTTTTTTGTATTTTCGATAGATTCTGTCACTTAGCATAATGACGCGAAAAATTAAAGAACTGTCTAGTAGGTTGCCGCGCGGGTGTTAGGCGTGGGGGTTGAGAGTGATTTTTTTTTATCGTATCTTAACGCGAGGTCGTACGCGCGCGAGTGCGAGAGATATAGTTGCAAATGATTTTCCGTATTTTCTCTGAAAATGTCAATATTTCGGGCGAACGAAGACCTGTCGTCCCTTGGATCATTAGCACGGGTGGAGAACGCTTTGTATTAGTCGAAAATGTCAATGGTCTCTGTGAAAATGAGAATATGAAATTTTTTACCAACTTCGAATTACCATTTCGCTTCAAAATGGTGCCAATGCCACGTGACCGTGCTCGTGGCGCGGTTCTTGCGCATTTTTTAACCCTTCGTGATCGCTGAGGCGTCTAACCACAGATTTAATTTTTCCAGCTGTATCACTGTAAGTTTGCGGCTACCAAATGAAGTTTGAGACGATCTCTACGGGGAACCCTTCGAGAGGAGCAATCTCTTGGGTTTAATATCTTTTTTTGAATCGCGGACTATTATTTTATTCCTCAAAGCACCGTATCCCACGGATGACAGTCATACATTTTATGGAAAAAAATACAAAAGTTATGATTTTTTTAAATTGATGAAGTTTATTTTTTATTTCAATTTTTTTTTCTTCAACACGTTACCGCTTGATTTGTCACGTGAACATTTAGAAAACTGCTTGAAAATAACACGAGTAAAGAGCGGTTAGGATTTAAAAAAAAAAAAACTGAAAAGCGAATGGTTTTTTTACAGTTCGACATTGATATAATAGAAAATTACTGATCAAATCTGAGAATGGGCGAAACGTGGATCGAGTTGAATGCCTCGTATTTATGTATATTCATATTATATATGCGTATATATATTTATATATATATATATATTTATGTATATATATATATATATATATAGAGTGTTATATGTTCCTTTACCCTAAGTTTCCCTATCTCGTTACGGATATATCGACGAGAAAGTGCTGATGTGATTCCCGAGTCGAATTGTCCACGTCGAGATGGGATTACCTTTTTTTTTTTGTTCATAAAATTTCGTTCTTCCTGAACGCAACAATCGTGAGAGAGGTACAAGTTCCTGTTGCACTCTCTCATTCATCCTATCCCATACAGGCACGCGATGTTCAAACGAGACGAGAGCTATCGTAAAAATTGAGCATCGCGTTAGTTATTGTATTATTTATACGGCGTGAAGAATATCGTTATTATTATTATTATTATTAATATTAACAAATAGCACAAGAGTTATATGTATATTGTATATGAATGAATATCTAATATATTGAAGCAAGAAGATGATTTTTATTATTGTATAAATATTTTAGTAAATCTTCGAGTTTGGGAAACGTGTCCGACCAAACACCGACACATTTCCCTTAAATCGCTTGCTCCTTATACCACACCTGCTATACGGTAATGAAACAGTTTGGCACTGGGCTTGCGAGCTCGTCAATTGACGGACGAAGAATGATCAATTTTTTACGCTAATCATTTAGCTATAAAAAAAATTACATTCGTAATAACGATATTTGATAATAAAAAAAAAAAAAAAATCACATTTGAAAAAAACCGAATGATCGTCAATTTGCAATTAAATGGTGGCGGCATTTGCTTTTGACCGGTTTTCTCGGGTTTTTGTTGAGTATTAAATTTTTTTAAATTCACGTCGAATCGACAATTGAATTTCTTAACCTCCCATTCATTCAATAATTTACAATAGCAGAACGAATGTTTGAAAAAATTGCAAATTGTTCTGATTTTGGAATAACAGGAGGCTGCTAATTTGCCAACCGAAAGCCAAAATTCAAGTAGATGCGGTCGAAATAAAGAGTAAAATAAAAAAATAAATGCTCATGAAAACAGAGCTTCCTCTATAAGACTATGATTTGATCAGAAAAAGAATTGATATACGGGATGTTTTTTTTTTTTAGTTAGAATTAGAATTTAAGGGAGTTTGTGCTAGAAAGAGTCGGAAGAAATGAGAAAAAATAGTCAGAATGTAGTGAATATTTCTTAAGTTTTATTTTCGTTAGAGGGAAAACTAAAGCGTACGAAAGTTCGGTGCCTTTGACGATACGATCGTATTTCTTGGGTTTATCAACCTTTTATCCAAATTCCATCTAGAAGGGAACGTGCTTTTTATATGTCTGAAGATTATATATGACCCGCGGGTTAGGAAGAGGGTAGATAGGTGTACATTGTCGTAGATAGCATGAAACCTAAATGGGGTTTGGTTAGAAAGTCGATAACACCTACAAAGACAGCATCACGAATGCAATCCTTCAGTCAAGACACACTTCTAACGACCCTTCATATTAAGTCACTTGGGGGGGTTCCCTTTTCGTTGACGAAAGTGCCCTCAATTCTAAGCTCTTTGCGGGCAACTGCAGTTTTGTACTTCACTTCTGCAACCGACACTTTTGGCACTTTAGCATTTTGTACCGAAATTGACACTTGATTAATTCAAGTACCAAATTGCGTCTATGAATTCCGTCACAAGAGATGATCGCAGGTTACCCCATGTAAAAAACGTTGGTACACAGGTGTGTCTACGGGTGTGTGTATATTTCATGAAGTATTTTTGGAATCCAGGATATACCGGAGAGGTCAGCAATGAAATATTTATTTACGGTTGGTTAGCTGCTATCATAATAAAACTATTTTTATTCTGGTGATTACCAATCGCCCTCCGGTTTTATCGTGGATTACAAAAACATTTTCTCACCCAGATCTGTGTACCCCCGTTTCTTGTCCGTCGTTAATAGCTTTCAAGAATTCCTTACAAGATAAATGATTCGTGACCATTTCTCGTGAGAACTTTCGATTCATTAAAAAATAGCAATACTAGACACTAAGATTATTAACGATTGTTTCTCATTATGATGATACTCATCGACTGTGACGAACGAGGTAGACCTCGATCATTTGAAATTTCGTTTTGCCTATCTGTTTGTTACATAAGTACAATCTAACTCGTTAACCAATCTTCCACGAAACTCTGGAAAACTTTTACTTAAACGTCCCGAACTCAAATTGAACGACAATTAAAAGAAATAACAAAGTCAAATATATAGCCGATGAAAAGAAAAAAAAAAAAACCCAAAAGTCTTTTGATTTCGATGGAAATTCATGTGAGACCGCAACTCATCTGATTTTTTGTTAAAATTGCAACTTGGATTTATATTAAGTTGTTGATTTCGAATTTAATGCAAAAATTTCAATATCCAAAGTCAGTATCACCGACTGCGAAACAAAAGAAAAGATGAAAATTGTTGGATGAAGATTTTCGAAGTTGCTGATTCGAGAATGAAGATAAAAAATTCAATGATTCGCGATATCGGAGTCCGAGATAAGCGTAAGAGTTATCGTGATCCGAAATCAGTAGCCACCGACTAAGTCTTCCACTTTCACGAATTAATTTTCCGGGAAATTCCTTATCAAAATGAACGATGCGTGACAATATCTCGAAAGAAAATAAATATTCGATTGGCAATTACGATTGAAACTTGAGTACAGGGATTATTGAGAATAGCGGATGTTCTTCGTTTCCCACGAAAATTCTACTGCGTCGGAATTCACGAAAGAATGAACAAAAAATTGGATTAACAACGACGAGAAAAATATTCAACAACGCCGAATTGGTGTGTTTTTCATGGGTGCGAAGGGGAATCGCGCACGCCCCATAGCGTAGTTGTGCTCAGCGACGGCGCGTTGTATACAAAATCTACTGCGATTAAAGGGGTTGTGAAGAGGGGCGGCGGGCTTCTGGGAATAACCACCGACGGGCTTTGCTCGCTCAACAGTCACGAACGAGCTTTCGTTTGGGGTTGTCGGATGGAATCGAACGTAAGCTCCTCGAGCTTTAACGACTCCAATCTCGTACGTGTTTATACAATATAATTTCGTACTGTATCAATATACACACATATATATATATATATATATATATATTTATATATATAAATATATATATGTGTGTGTATAATAGTATAAAAATATAGATATATAGATAATATCTCGCTGGTCCTTATCTCGTTATCATTTAATCTCCTGTTCGATTTAACGAGTGTGGTTGAGCTACTAGAGAGCTGATAACGAGCTGAAAGTACCTTCTCTCTCTTTCTCCCTCTCTCTTTCTCTTTCTCTGTCTTATACCCTGGAAGCGCGCGAACGACTCTTGGTTTTCGCGTCTCTGTATCCATTACTTGCCCCTTAACGTTCAACCACCAATTTCCGACCACAGCAACAGCCTCTATAGTTCGTTCTCGTCTATACAGCAACTTTAGTGCACAGGCATGCATAATGAAATTGTTTTCGGTACCAAATACCCCGTTACAATGACCGCAAGTTTTTTTTTTCACGTTAAATTCAATTTTCATCAACGACATTTATCCATACAAAATTACGGTTTGCTTAAACCCATATTTACATTCGTCAAAGATATATATATCGTGCGTTCACCCTTGAAGAAAAAAAAATAGATATTCAATATTTAGAAAAAGGATTTTTTCTTTCTAATCATTGCAATTTTTTATTTAATTTTTTTATTTCATTTTGTTTACATTACGAAAATGGATTAGAAATGAAATTTTGTCATCTGTCGGCTTTGTTGCCAATATTTATACACAAAGACATTCGATTAACGGGTTTTCTGAAAAAAAAAAAAAAAAAACAATCAGACCTATATAACCGACAGTGACGAAATTTTTAAAAAATTCTTTTTTCATGTTTCCAAGAAAATAAATTCAATCGAGACATTTTCCCCTGATTCTGTGTTCGTGAATAAAATACAAAGGTCATTCGAGCGGGAGTGTTTGAAAGAAAATCATATAATTTGTATACAATTACACAGTAGTTAAACAAAAAAAACATAAACCAAAGTTAAATTCTTTTGTTTTATAACGTGAGAAAATAACTAAGGGTGAGAAACGTTTATTTTATTTTTTCTTCTAACAGGTCTGTGTCATAAACGCTATAGTATATACACGGCGACATATTCGAGTGACAGGTTGATCTCTCGCTCGGATAGCTCGGGGTTTATTATACGTGAAGGGAGAAAAAGATAAGGGAGGAGGAAAAAAGCATATGATAAGGGGTGACTCTGGGTGGATGATAATGTTGACAGAGTGGAGAAGAGAGTGGGAGAGGCCGAGTGAGAGACACGAGAGAAAAGAGAGATAAGAGCGTCAGTGGAGAAGGAGTGAGACTGAGAGAGAAAACGGTGAGCTGTTTATCGATGGGTCAGTTTCATATAGATGAGGCTTCTACAGCAGGTACACCTCTGCTGATGATGCTCGTGTAGGAACATGTAGTCCTCTCTCCTTTACGCTCGCAGGTTGCTCGTTGCTGCATTGATCGTCCTACGAAACCGAGGGACCTTCTCTCCTCTTTCACTCTCTCTCTCACTCATCCACAGCCCCTAGTTATTACATTGCCTCGATCATATTGTTTTCACGTTTTTGAGCTTTGAAAATGTATGTCCTACGCAATAGTCCTGTCGACGAGACGCCACTTTGTTTGCTTCGACAAAAATGAAATACAATAAAAGCTCTTCAAAGGCTTTCCGCAAGCATTCTACTATAGGGATATATCGATCCACGCAATACTGTAGGACCTTGTTGACGAGACTTTCACAACCCCCTCCCCGCCCTTTAACGCTTTGGGCTTCGATAATTTGTCAATTAAAATGCTTATCTCATCACGACGTAATTATTCTTTAATCATTCGATTAAACGTTTCGTAATTATTTTGCAACTGTAACGCAGTTTGTTATGTGATTATTTAATAATTATTTCATAATCGTTGGGATAATTATTACGTAATTATTGCGTAAACCATTGTACATAATTTCAGGTAATCGAAATTACATAAACATTAATTGCGACCAAGAAATTATTAGATATATTTTATTTCTTCATAAAGTGTGGAATATGTCGTACGCGTAAATTTACTTTTGTCATATTTATCCTTTCGCATAAACACTTTGCGAGAAAATCATTAGCGAATTTTCGCAATTCCAATCATATGATTGGCAATGTTTTTCGTCGTAATACTCGAGTATTCATTGATACACGAGTCGATATACATCGATATATAAATACGGCCAAACTCGTATATTAGATTAGGTGGCAAAGCAAAGTTATCGTCGCGAGTACTATTGATTTAGGATTCAAGCGAATATTGAATTATGAAAATTGATTATGTACACTCGCCAGACGGCTTTCGGAGTTTGGATAGTGTTCAAGTGGTAGAAGGGTAAGAATGGTCAGGCAGAATTGTGAGTTACATAAAGCGAGCGCTCATCAATCCATTTTTCCCCGTTGTTTGCCGTTCAATTTGGTTTATCAATTACGTTGAGACATACACACACGTAGAGGGCGATGTTAGGATAATTGGAGTGATGGGAAAACGGGGCAGAACAGAGTTGGCGACCATCTTTTTTTTTTTTTTTTCCCCTAATACATTTCGTTAATCAAAAGCAATAAAAATTGGGCCAAACGGCTTCAATCGACGATTAATAACTATTTTTCTACAATTTCGTACTTCAATGGTTTTCTACCTTTTATGGTAGAAAGAAAAAATTAGTTTTTTTTCCACCTAAACGTTACAAGCTTTGATCCTTAAGGGTGCACATAGAATGATATTAAAAAGTATATTTTCATGGAAAAAATTGCAGTTAAATACAATAAATAAAAATCGGATAAAACAATCGTTTACATTGTGGATACCAAGGATATTTTTCACAACAATGATTTTAAAAAATTATTAATGAGACTGCAAAAGCAATAATTATTTTTTCTTTTGGAAAATGTATTTTTATACACTTTGATAAATTTCGATAATTTCGAAATCTTTAATGATTTTAATATTTCTGTGGTAAATATGAAAATTACGTGACAATATCATTCTCCAGGCTCTTTAGCCGGATATATTTAGGAGTCTTGTGAATGATCGGAAGATTTTTGTACCTTTGTAACGTTTTATTTTTAATTATTTCGTTAATGAACGTTCCGAAAAGGATCTAACCGTTTAATATCCGTTAATAAGAAGTTGTGAATAATAAACACATCAGCTTTCACAGTCTCGCGAGACTTATATCGCAAATTGCCATTGGGATATATGAAAACTTTCTCCAATCTCACCTATCGAGAACTCTAGCAACTCCGGCATCCGACAGCTCGTCTATTTTATCGCTTTTAAGTATCAGTACATAGATATACATTTTGATATACCGTTACACTTGTCACCCCTATAACTAAACCGCGATCCACGTTTATACTTTGACGAGCGAGACGTGAAATTTACCGAACCCTTTGCTTCGTGAGAATGTTTAGCACGGAGATGCGGGACAGCCGCTTCGGACCCATGTATCGGAATTAATAGAAACACCTCAAGATATTCAATAAGTAAAAGTGCGTAATCTATATCAATTAATCATCATACAGCGCGTCGTTATTTAGCAGAAACCAATATAATTTTTTATGGATTAAACGCTAAAAATAATGTTCTACGTGCCGAAAACCGAGTGAATTTGAAAAATTATTATAAAGGTTATATGGTGAAAAAAAAATTAAATTGTTGATGTCACATTTTTTATTAACTTTTCAGCTATAAGAAAAAAAATGAAAAGAATTTTTTCTTCAAATATTAACATTATTTTTTACGGGTACAAATGGAGTAGTGATGAAAACCATGACGCCTCCTTGTCGACATCATAACTTCACCAAAAATCATCCAATCTGCAAAAATACAAAAGAATCTAGTAAAATAATGTAGTAGTAATAGTCTGTCGGAAGGAATTATTTTTTTTTTTTTTTAGAAAATCAAGAAATTACAGTATTTCAAACTTTAGTGTGCAATTTAAAAAAAAATAGTGTTTAATAGTTTATAAAAAATTGTTCAACGAAAAAATTAAAAAAACCCCTCGTCAGATTATAGAGTAAATAATTATCAAGATTTAACAAGAAAAAATGCTAAAAAATATAAAAAATTGACGGAGTTATCGTGCTGACACTGTCTAAAAACATAGTTTCGAGAAAAACGCGTTTAAATAATGTTAATATTTTTTTTTTTTATTTTTAATTTTTTTTCATATAGTTGAAAAGTTAATAAAAAATGTGAAATCAACAATTCAATTATTTTATTTACCATGTAACCTTTATAATAATTTTTCAAATTTACTCCGTTTTCAGCGCGCGCAAGGGTATGTGAGCCCTTAATGACAAATATGATAATATAATTCATACAGTATTACTATCGAATGCGATGATAATTTGTAAAAACGATTTTTAAAAGTTAACAT
Organism: Oxytorus armatus; assembly: GCA_958009045.1. Taxonomy (NCBI): domain Eukaryota; kingdom Metazoa; phylum Arthropoda; class Insecta; order Hymenoptera; family Ichneumonidae; genus Oxytorus; species Oxytorus armatus. The sequence goes on along the minus strand of OY253751.1, from coordinate 20,927,284 downwards.
CGATTTTACTAGCGTGGCTCGATGCAGCTGACGCATTATACAACGGGACAATAATAATTTATGACCTTTAATAATTCATAAATTTTTTGTATTTTCCGTATCTAAATTAGTTTAGGAAACGAATTTTTCGTTTGATTTGTCAATTAATTAATTTTGTTTTCATCCATCGGGAATCGCATAATTAAGTTGATTTTACGAAATCATTATGTTCGTGTACGAAACTCCGTTTCAAACACACGGTAATATCCAACGTAGCCAAAGTACCCATCAATTATGTTTCAACGCTATCACCCATATTACCGTTCTCCCTTAATAGATATATGATACAAACACGCACACAACGGAAACTTAACATATAGGTGAGCTGCGTTGGCTATATCTAACGTCAACCCTTAAGTAGACTCTAGCACGCAGAGTATATAAAAGCAATATACTATAGCGCAACGTCGGCCATTCTCTCGTCAATAATATTACAACCCCTATCGACAAATTGGCATTATACGGAAAGAGAAAAGAACCCCTCTTGCGTGAGCAAAATATGGATAGCGGAGATGAAGGGTGTTAAAGATAAATATTATCTCTAATGTATCTCCTTTGTCTGACATTTGTCTGAACTTTTTTTTACCAATATCATCTCGATGCTCTTGTGTTAAGGGCTCGTGAAAATCGAGTAAATCTGAAAAATTATTATGATGGTTATATGGCGAGACAAAAATTAAATTGTTGCTTTCACATTTTTTATTGACTTTTCAACTATAAGAAAAAAATAAATTTTTTTTTTTTAACATATTAATATTATTGAAATGCGTTTTTCTCGAAATTATGTTTTTAGACAGTGTCAGCACGATAACTCACAATTGTCAGTCACTTTCTAATATTTTTTCACTTTTTTTTTTATACCTTGATAATTATTTTCTCTATAGTCTGGTTTTTATAATTTTTTGGTTGGACAACTTTTTATAAATTATTGAACACTATTTTTAAAAAATTGTATACTAAAGTTTTAAATACTGTAATTTCTTCATTTTTGGAAAAAAAAAGAATTCCCTCCGTCAGGCTATTGCTACTAAATTATTTTACTAGATTCCTTTTTATTATTGCAGATTGAATAATTTTTGGTGAAATTATGACGTCGACAAGGAGGCGTCATGATTGTCATCAGTAGTCCATTCATACCCGTAAAAAATAATGTTAATATTTGAAAAAAATTTTTTTTTTTTTTTTTTTCTTATAGTTGAAAAGTTAATAAAAAATGTGAGATCAACAATTTAATTTTTTTTTCACCATATAACCTCTATAATAATTTTTCAAGTTTACTTGGTTTTCAGCGGGCGCAGGGGTCTGTGATCACTTAAGAAGTTTGGAACACTCCGACCTAGTCAAATTGAGTGTAAAATTTTGAACATCGATTGTACATAGTCTCAGGAATAAATTTACTATGATGAATTGTGATTTTTATTGTAGAGTATGTTATTAATCAATAAAAATGATTAATAACAATGTATTTGCGAAAATGAAAATCGATTTGTGGCAATTTGTCAAAATGTTTCTTTGGTTTAAAAATAATAATAATCCACATTTTTTCAACGATTTTGACGTATTACGGCTCATTCTCTTACTCGATAGAACTTCCACGAACTCATCATCCAGATACAACATTAATATTCTACGTTTTCATTTGACAGTCTTATGAAAAAAAAAAGTCAGGCAAAAAGTCGATAAAAATAATTTACCTTTTTGAAAATTGCCCACAAATCAGTCAATATTTTTAGAAATTTATTTTAATCAATGTTTCTCAGCTTCAAGAACATATGCTGCAATACAAATAATCATTGACTATAGTTTATTTTATTCACGAGACTGGTAAATTTAGTATTCATTTGTCCGGTGCGAAGCACTTCAATCTCCTTAATTGGTCCATCAGTACACCGTCCCTCTGCTCAAGTAACTATAAATGTTTTCTCGATACGTTTTTCTTTTATCTACTGTCTTTATCGTTTTTTTTTCCTTCCATCCCCAATTTCTAGCGGCAATTGAGGACACGACGGAATGAACCGGATGGAGCCTCTTCTATAAATAATTAAGGTAACGCTCGCAGAGAGAAGAAAAAGCGAGAGAACCCGGGCGCGAAAGAGTTTGAGGCTATCGCGGAGAGAATTGAGAGACGACGAATAAGGGGTTGGCTTCGTCGTAGTGTGCGGCAATCCAACAGCGAGGACAGCAATGAAGACGAGACCTCCCGGGGCCCGCTACAGCGGTATAAGCCCCCTTAACTCTATGCTCTATTCGCAACGGGGATCAAATATTTGAACACCGACACGCGGAAGACCGCAGTGGTTAGTCCTAGATTACTTTCATGTCTTTTTTACTTTAATCGCTATCTACTGTATGCATGGAGTATTTTTTTATTTTAGTACTGAAATGCACATATATATGTGTATTATAATTAGTTTCCTTTCATCATTTAATTATATTTATACACTTATGAAAATCAATAGCATTCATTTTTTTCGCCTATTATCAACTCTGAGCTTTTTCAAAGAGCGAAAAACTTTGAATCCCTGTACGAATATTTCCTGATCACGGTGATACGTTTTGCGAGGAATTTTTTTCTCTCGATCCCGTACTTGATTTTCCCGAATAACCAAGTAAAAAAAAACCAACAGGAATTCGAATATGAACCACCCTAGTAGTATATCTCGGACACTTGTGTTTTACCTCTATAGCCTCGAGGCAGCCGATTTTACCCCCCTTTTCCACGATTATTATCCGCAACCCTCCGGCGACTCTCGACGTTTTCCGTTCAATTCCTCCGCCACGGAATTTCCGACTTGAAGATATCCCCGTGTGTGTTTCTCTCTTCCCGTCGGAAGCTTTTATGTGAACGTGATTTTTCTTCGTTCCTCCGTTTTTTTTTTTTCCCCTCTTCTTCCTCCACTCGTTGCTCCGTGAGTCTGCTGGTTTGCTGGTTATTCGATAGAGAGAGAAAAAAAAATCGATCATCGTGCTCTGATTTTAGGAGACCCTCGATGAGTGTTCTCGTTGAGGCTGGCCCGAAGAGGCCTTGACAAATCAAGCTGGCTTTTAGTCAAGCATCTTTTTTTTTTCATAAGTAAGCGATAAAAAAAACGATCTCAATTGAAAGTAACGACTGACCTGTTATGTAACTCTTAAGTCTACGATAAACGGACCGCTGAAAGAAAAGCTGTAACAACCCTTTCCATTTTTATGATTATACGATTTGAGGGCTCACGTACCCCTACGTGCGCTGAAAACCAAGTGAATTTGAAAACTTATTATAAAGGTTATATGGTGAAAAAGAAATTCAATTGTTGATTTCACATTTTTTATTAACTTTTCATCTATAAGAAAAAAAAATTGAAACATTTAAAAAAAAAATATTAACATTATTTTTTGCGGTTATAAATGGATTACTGGTGAAAACCATGGCGCCTCCTTGTAAGCATCATAACTTCACTAAAAATTGCCCAATCCCCAAAAATAAAAAAACAATATAATAAAATAATGTAGTAGTAATAGTCTGACGAAGGGATTTTTTTTTTATCAAAAATACAGAAATTACAGTATTTCAAACTTTAGTGTGAAATTAACAAATTGTTCAACCAAAAAATAAAAAAAAATACTCTCGTCAGTCTATAGAGAAAATAATTATGAAGATTTGAACAAAAAAAAGGTTAAAAAATATTAAAAATTGACTGAATTATCGTGCTGACACTGTCTAAAAATATGGTTTCGAGAAAAACGTGTTTAACGATTCTGGTAGGTACAACGTGAACCCGATGTATGGTCATATTGATTGCTATAACTTTGTAACGGAGTGGAATTTTCTTTCTTTTTTTTCAATTCTTAAAAGGATAAAGAATAAAAATCTGTAAAAAAACAGTCGATTTTTTGATAATTCCAGGGGTACGTGAGCCTAAAGATTAATCTTATGTTTCTTTTAGCTCACTACCGTGAGCTAAAAAATGAATAATCATAAAACAAAAAATTCGTTAATTTTCTGTCAATTCGAGTAACGAATAATGCATAAAACGTAAACACAAAACCCAATGAAACAAATTTAACTTAAATTAATTTGGTCTAAACAAAGTTCGTCCGGAATGATGAAAAATATAATGATCGTTCGCGTGAAATCGTTTTTTTTTTTGTATCTTTGTAATGAAGAATGAGCATAGTTTTAGGCAAGAATTTCTTTCACATTTTGAAATAGAAATTTCATCGAGGAATGGAGAACGGTCGAAGCTGGCACGCTACGGCATTACATCTGACGACGACGACGATGACGACAATAGCGGTAATGACTTATGTTCACGCGACAATCGGTGCCGCTAGCTCGTCGTCCTCGTCCTCGTCATCGTCGTCGTCGTCGTCGTCGTCATCGTCGTCATCGAGAGCATCATCGTCTTTCCCACCTACGTCATCAACCGGAAATATTCATCGTCGTAGTGTCGATGTATTTGATCCTCGAAGGGTAATGTACACCAATATAGATTGATTGTTACACACTCGTAGAAATATCAATTTTTAGTAAAATCAACGATAAACACTGACTAAACAACGATAACAATAAATAATCATTAGTAATCATAAGTCATCAACATCACTGGTGTTTAAAAAATGTTAGCAGTTTTTCAAATCTCAGTACTCAATTTATCTGACTGTATCGCTGTAGCCTCGTGAATTTGTATTTGCTTTTTTTTTTTATTAGAATACATTGAAACTCAGTAGAATAGATTTAAGGGCTCGCATAGCCCTGCGCGCGCTGAAAACAGAGTAAATTTAAAAAATTATTATAAAGGTTATATGGTGAAAAAAATATTAAATTGTTGACTTCACATTTTTTATTAACTTTTCAACTATAAGAAAAAAAAATAAAACATTTAAAAAAAATATTAACATTATTTTTTGCGGGTATAAATGGACTACTGGTGAAAATCATGGCGCTGCCTTGTCAGCATCATAACTTCGCTAAAAATTGTCCAATCCCCAAAAATGAAAAAACAATATAATAAAATGATGTTGTAGTAATAGTTTGACGAAGGGATTTTTTTCAATAAAAAATACAGAAATTACAGTATTTCAAAGTTTAATATGAAATTAAAAAATTGTCCAACCGAAAAATAAAAATAAAACTCTCGTCAGTCTATAGAGAAAATAATTATCAAGATTTGAACAAAAAAAAGTTAAAGACATTTTTTTAATTGTTTATTCTTATGTCAACATTATTTTTCACGGGTATAAATGGACTACTGATGAAAACAATGGCGCCTCCCTGACGGCATCATAACTTCACCAAAAATCATCCAATCTGCAGAAATTAAAAAGAATCTAGTAAAATAATGTAGTAGCAATAGTCTGACGGGGGGAATTTATTTATTTTTTTCACAAATAAAAAAATTACAGTATTTCAAACTTTAGTATGCAATTTAAAAAAAAAATTAGCTTTTAATAATTTATAAACAAAATGTCCAACCAAAAAATTGTCGAGATTAAAAAAAAAAAAGTTAAAAAATATTAAAGATTGACTGAGTTATCGTGCTGACACTGTCTAAAAACATGGTTTCGAGAAAAATGCATTTAAAGTTTCTAGTAGGTACAGCGAGAACCCGATGTCTGGTCACATTTATTGCTATAACTTTGTAACGGAGCGGAATTTACTCAAAAGTATAATGAATAAAAATCTTTAAAAAAAATCGATTTTTTGAAAATTCCAGGGGTACATGAGCCCTGAAGATCACAGGTTTTTTGCTACTGTCTTCAATATATAAGTTGAAAATTTAACAAACTAGCGATGCTCTCCTATCAAGTAGTCAAAGTCAACGTAGATCAGGCATGTATGGAAATGTAACGAGTAACTTCGACAGATTGACGTCGAGGAAGCACTCGATATTATCGAGGAAGCATCGGCGGGTTTTATGGGCGAGGATTGCGTTACTATGGCGGGATACAAATCACTTCCGGCCGGTGCTGCAGTCGATCCACGTCGTTACGATGTAGCTCGTCAAAAGACCGATATGGCTGCTATGATGCTTCAGAATCTTGGATCTACGAGGCACACTTGTTAGTATTTTTATTCCATTGTTTCGTAATAACAAAAGCTTTATATTCGTGGACACTTTTTTCTTTTTAATTTTTCAATGCCCTATTGTGTTCAAAATGCATTTACAAATTTTCCGGATCAATGTATGCGTGTGGGTGCGTGATGAGGTTGCAAAAAAGGTAAGTTTTATAACTTTCGAATCGCTTAATAATCAATCGTGAAGCTGCCCCCCCCTTTGTCCGATGTAATTTTCGTCAGTATTATAGGGTATGGCCACGGTGGCGGGTATAAAAGCATGTGCACATTTAACAATTTTTTTTTGTATGAAAAAGTGATTTATTTATAAAACTAATTACACATCTATTTAGTATAAATATCAGGCTAGTAAAAAACATTTGTTTTTTGTTTTTTTTGTTATACAAAATGGCCGACTACTGTTAATTGATTTTGGTATCTTTTTTTTCGGGCGTGACACGTGGCAGCCACAATTATCGACCTAGAACAACAAAAATTCTCGTTAATCTACATCAGAATACCCAGAGAAGTACGTACGTAATTTGAAAAATATTGTTTTATCCGAATATTGTTGGCGTTTGAACTTAAGGGGGGAAATAGGGTTAGGACAGCGTTTTCTCAATGATTTTCATGATTTTTTTTATAGTATAAAAAATGAATATAATTTATTCAAACTTTGAGAATATTTTATACATATATTTAAGTATATACTATAAAATTTTTGAAGAATTTCCTTGAAAAACACCGAAGATATTAGCGACCCCATATTGCAGGTCACAATCAGACTCAGCATTTTGCGTACATTCTGGGAGCCGCAATTTTCATCTGAAATCAAACGAGGTTGGAATTTACTTCTATTATATGTCTCTCTTCTATATGAACCTAAATGCTATCAAAAAAATAGAAAATTGAATTTTTTACAGGGGTCAAAACAAAAAAGCGTGATTTTTTGCCATTTTTTACAACTTTATTTGCAAAAAAAAAAATATTTTAAATAATGATAATATTCCGATTTTAGGTTCATATAGAGCGCAATACTATGAAGAAAGTAACGGCCAATTTTCAAAACGATTAGTTGAAAACTTTTCGAACTAGCGTGTACGCAAGTTCAAAAAAAGTCGTTTTCAGAGAAACGCGTTTGAAAAAATAGCGCGCTCGGGGCCTGTAGGAGAGCTACTCACTTTAATGGCTTATAACAATAGAACGAGTCGGAATTTTCATTTAAAATTTTGGGAACGTATTTTTCAATAGTTTTACTAACAATTTATGAAATTTAAAAAAAATCGATTGTTTGAACCGTCTAACCCTATTTCCCCCCTTAAACGGTGAGATTCCAGTGAAAAATTTCGTATAAAACTGCTCATAAAATGGAAAGTTTTTAATTAATCAGAAATTGCGTACGTACTTCTCTGAGAAATGCAATTAGAAGCATAATTTAAAAATTTCAATTCAATCGGGTAAAAATTGTCGGTTATTTATCACGCCAATTAGAAAAAAAAGCTGTTGGCCATGCCAGACGTATAGGCTTACGTTATACGCTCAAAGTCGGTGAAACAAAATTTTTCTCGCTACAAATCGAATAGTAACTTATTTTTATGATAATAAAGCATCGTTTAAGCAAAAAAAAAACATCGATTTTTTGAAAATTGTACGGTGGCCCTTTAAATAACTCGTTCGGACTTTACACGATTTTGAATTTCTTCACAAAATTTCTTTTAACAGCATATAAACCGAGAAATTTTTTCACCGTGAAGCTTGAAACTTTCGGCGCAAATGAACGACGTTAAAAACCGTTCCAAATGTTTAGAATTTTTCATATTTCGAAAAATCGGGTATTTGTTTGTTAATCGCAATATTTTGGGCGACAGGTGTTTATTCGATTGGTTTAATTTTCTGGGCTATCGCGGGTGAAAAGTTCAATCTATATGAACGTTTGAAATATTATGGGAAAAAAGCTCTTAATCGACAAATTAACGTTATTGACGACAGCTCTTTTGGACGCTGTGGCAAAATCACTTCTCACGTCCGTCGGGAATGCCGTTGGCACGAGGGTCGTTGTTTTTAACGCGTCTACGGAAACAGTGATAGCCGCTACTTGGCTAACGCGTTCACCCGGAAGTATTGGAGATCCGATGAAAATCGAGAGCGATGCACTTCGTCCTGATACTCGTCCCGATCCCGGTTTACCATGGTTCGAAAACGTCGCTGATTTCAACAATCAATTGAGGTCAGTGATTTTTCGTTTTTCCATTCTCATAAAGAATGTTTTATTTGCTTCAACGTTTTTTGCCTTAATTTTTTATGATTTTATGCGTTTTTGAGTTCGTTCTATGTTGATTAATTGAAATATAAAATAATGAAACTTCGAATGAGCTTTATGAACGAAAAACTTTATTATAAATTTCTTCATTATTTTCTTAAAATGTTATGTCGTTGGGGAAGCTTTTCCAATACGAAAATAAAAATATTGAGAAGCTTTCCCATGGGGGAATATTTACGAGAAACTTTATGAGGAAACGATGTGAACATTTTCAATTTTGCAGATTGACTTTATTTTCTATGTTTTTTTTTTTTTTTCTTGGTTTATCCGATCACGGAATTATCCGAGTCACCGGAGTTGTGCTATCGACATTCACACCTATATGTATATATTGATGTGTTGGAAGTGAATTTATTTTTAATTAGTAGGTCACCGAAGTTCGTTCAATCGGCACCGATAGAGTCCTATATGGGCTGGTGGACTCTTCCCTATTTGTCCTGCAAGAATCTCCAGTGGCTCATCTCTTATAGCGTTTACGTTCGACCATCGGACAGCCGTCATGGGTTAGTAGATTAAATCCCTCGACGAGTTGATGCACTTAAAAAAAATCCGCAGCAATAAAAACTCGTATTTTCACGTAAACGCGTTAACTTCGATTTTTAATTTGCGGCGAAAAAAAAAAAAACACAATTTATCCCCTTGAAGTACGATGCTGCTATAGACTAGCCACACATTTTTTTTTTTCACCTTTCAATTTATTTACCACTTATTCCCTACTAACGTTTACTTGGAATTACTGATTTTGCATCTGGAATTGAAATTTAAATATTCAGAATGGTTGGCTCAATATGGCAGCTCAAAAAATGAGTTTTTTTTTTATTCATAAAATACAATTTTGTTCCGTCATATTTGCCATTTTGTTTTTTTTTTTAATTTGCAAATGTGTACTCCAAAATTGCACTCATGGACTGATGAAACAACGCACAAGATGCGTTTAAAGGAAATTCTGACGGAAAGAAAACAGTATACCTGAAAAGTTTATAAGCTCGAATTGACCTCGATTCTAAATTAATTAATCGAAGAAAGCTTCTCTCGTCCCAATTCGTTTATCTCGCAGTTTGCGAGACTTTCTGAGCGTCGACATGGACATCGGAGGATTGGAAGTGAATCAATGCGACGAAGTTTCAATGGAGAGTGATCCTCGGAGCCGTGAGGATAATGGCCAAAATTCGGACAATCAGATAGCGTCTTTCAGAGGTTCTCACAAGTGCCACGACGACACGACGCAAGTAAACGATAATTTTGATTTATTACATTCGTTTATTTATTGGGGAGGATTTATGAAGATAAATTGCACAACGAAATACATTTTTTAACCATATGCAGTGGTGGGCATTTGAAGTGGAGTGCGGATTTGACAATGGACATCCCCATCGTTTCCGTGGGAATGATAACGCCAATTTCTTTCCACGAGATCGTAGGCCCTCGTGAATAATACATCCACGTTAAAAATTAGCCCAATCGGTCCAACAGTTTTCGCGCTAGTCCCAACAAAAGATTTACACTTTAACCCCCTCCCCTGCCGCCGGGGGGTTGCGCATCCAATTGCTCCTGGAGTGGTATTCATCCCTGTTCCTAACCCTTTAGTTGGATACCATATTTACACTGTATCGCATCCGCAACCCTTAAATCTCGAGGTCAACGGATCACCAGGTTTTCCACCCCTCCACATTTTCGTTACGCACTTGCTCAATTGTTGACCAGTTTCAATGTGACTCGTGTCGTTCGGAAGATTATCAAATTTCCTTGAATGTACTTTTTTGAAATGTTCAAATTCGTGAAATTTTCGCGAAAATCAGCAGATACCCTGCGTTTCACTCAAAATGCCCAGCACTGTGCATAAATGGTTCGTTTAACACGTTAAAATACTCCATTTTATTTAGCGATATGGAGTGGGTAGTTTTGCAAAATCAATAAGCTTATACAAACTATTTGAAACGGCAATATATATCGTCATAATTTACGAGCACATACATTGACAGCTATTTACCACCATAAAGGTTGTTTTTCCGAGCGAGTGTTAAATTTGAATCGCGTTATTTTTGTACCTCTCTCTTCCCTGCCGGACGTTGGCATTAAGGGGGGAAATAGGGTTAGGACAGCGTTTTTGCAATGATTTTCATGAATTTTTTTATGGTATTGTTACGTCCCGATATGTCGAGAAGGAGAGAGCGTAACGAGTCCTGGTTGAATATGGGGTTGCCTCACATTTAGACCGGAATGTGCCGGTCAGGGATCGAGGCACAGCGAGGGCGATTGTCGAACGAATAAAAATGATTTAACATAATGATTTCATGGGCCTTAAAACAAAAGGCGCATTTTAATCTTGCCAACGAAGTGAGAGATGCCGGCGCGTGGGCGATGATTCGTTCCTATACGCCTCCTACGATACGATATCTACGTTATCAAGAAATTTTGCTTAGCTAAGGTGTCCGCAGAATCCCGCCTCGGACATAAGCCCTTGTCGTGGGAACGCGTACAGTGTTGAGAACGCTGACTTTTGAGTCAGCGTCTAGACTACATCCTGCGATAGGCGCGTTTCAGTTTTCAAAAGTATTTTCGAGCGTGTAAACCGGTCGCTTGACCGTTTTGTGCCATAAGCGTCTATCTTTATGTTTACGCGAGGATTCCGGAAAATCCGAGCGATTTTTGAAATTTTACTTGTGAAAATAAATAAATGAAAAAATTAAAAGATGAAACGACCAATGGGATTTCCCAATGATTTGAAACCCCGGACGTAACAGTATAAAAAATTAATATAATTCGTTGAAACTTTGAGAATATTTTATACATATATTTAAGTATATACTATAAAATTTTTGAAGAAATTTCTTGAAAAACACCGGGGATATTAGCGACCCCATATTGCAGGTCACAATCAGACTCAGCATTTTGCGTACATTCTGGAAGCCGCAATTTTCATCTCTCTTCTGTATGAACCTAAATGCTATCAAAAAAATAGAAAATTGAATTTTTTACAGGGGTCAAAACAAAAAAGCATGATTTTTTTGCAATTTTTACAACTTTATTTGCAAAAAAAAAATTATTTCAAATAATGATAATATTCCGATTTTAGGTACATATAGAGCGCAATACTTTGAAGAAAGTAACTGCCAATTTTCAAAACGATCGGTTGAAAACTTTTCAAACTAGCGTGTACGCAAGTTAAAAAAAGTCGTTTTCAGAAAAACGCGTTTGAAAAAATAGTGACCGCTCGGTTATGCACGTGGCGCGCTCGGGGCCTGACGGAGAGCTACTCACTTTAATGGCTTATAACAATAGAACGAGTCGGAATTTTCATTTAAAATTTTGGGAACATATTTTTCAATAGTTTTACTAACAATTTATGAAATTTAAAAAAAATCGATTTTTTGAACCGTCTAACCCTATTTCCCCCCTTAAATACGTTAAAACTGCTACTTTCGGGGATTGAATAAAGAAGCTTGTTTTAGAAAATCTTACACTCAACATTTAAATAAATTTCAGACTAAAACGTAGTTATGAAATTTCCATTGGGATTGATTTAACGAAAAAAACCAAAAATATAAAATGTTTCGATAAAAATATGGTACTTTAAATGATTGAATAATTTTTAGTGCGCGTACACAGGTCCGAGTACGCGAAGAAAGAATGACAATGGATTGGGTGCCATTGCTCCCGGATGGGCAAAGGGTGCTTACGTTTGTCGTTGTCGCGAAGGTTTTTACAGCTTAAACAGCATCGATAGGGATTCAGGCGAGAGCGAAGAATCGGCCTTTGATGGAATACTCGTTGAAGGTAACCTACATGCATAATTAATTTTTTCCTTTACATTATTCATCCCCCTCGAGTGTTTGTCCTGTACGAGGATAGTCCAATGAGAAGGAAAAAAAAAAACGAATCGTTTGGCACACAAATATTCGTTCAACCGTTCGATGAAATTTTTTACAGCGGCGTGGAAGGAAATGCAGGAAAACAGGAGTATTCGATACAACGAGATGTTTCGTTGCTTGAAATGCGCTCCTGGTTGCGCTCGATGTAACGGACCCGAGCCTTGTTTAGCAACGTACAACTGGCCATTCAGGTAATACCAAATGTCCGAAGAATTTGATCATATTCCATTGAACAATTTTACCGGAAAGCCGAACAATTTTCATCGAGAAATTGCAAATTGATATCCAGCTATCCGGATATTGAGAAGATGGTTAAATATCACTGTGAGAAAATGAAAATAAAAATGATTATTTCAACTTTTTGTATTTTAAACCATTGTAAACCAACTTTAAGGATTTTAAACCATTGTAAACCAACTTTTTGAATGTTAAACCATTGTAAACCAACTATTTGGATTTTAAATCATTGTAAACCAACTTTTTGGATTTTAAACCATTGTAAACCAACTTTTTGGATGGTAAACCAGTGTTCCGACGTCGAAGTGTCTTGTAATAATATCATCCATATTGATTGCGAAGTTTTGCGTGGTAAAAACATTAAAAAATATTGCATTTGTTAGTTGGAACTTTAAAATCGTCTATTTTCTTAAACCATATTTCTATAAAGACGTTTTTTTTTCTTTTCTAATCCTTCTAACGATTCAAATGCCATTTTAAGGGTCACGTTACTCTCGGTATCCGTGTTCTGCGCTTGCGGGGCCGTTCTTCTCGTAGCATACGTGTATCAGTATCGAAAGCTCAAAGTTTTCAAAGTCGCGTCGCCGATATTTCTGTCGATAACTCTACTCGGCTGCGCGATAATGTATCTCGAGGTGAGAAAACGAAACATTGTAGCCAAAGGGTTAAAATGAAGATATTTGTTTAAAAAATTTTTAACGGATTCGTGAAAAACATTAATCTTTAGATGGCCGCTATATTTCCGGTTCTGGACCTGTATTCTTGTATCGCCACCAAATGGACCAGACACTTCGGCTTTTGTATCTCTTACACGGCTCTTCTGATGAAGACTTGGAGGTAAAATGTTTGCCAAAGAGACTGTGCTTTCTCGTGATATACAGTAAAAGCGAATTTTATTCTTTCGTTAATTATATTTTCAGGGTTTCATTGACATATCGTGTCAAGAGTGCTCACAAAGTAAAATTGACGGACAAGCAATTGTTACAGTGGATGGTACCGATATTACTGGTTATGCTTATTTATCTCGGTACTTGGACACTAAGCGCACCACCGCACGCCAAAGTCATTGCCGATAGTCGTGGTCTCGAGTTTTATCAGTGCTCGTACAATTGGTGGGATCACAGTCTAGCGATCGGTAAGAATGTTCGTTTTTTAAATTTTTCATTTTTTAACGCGTAACAATTTTATTCTACGCGAACTATGTGCACATTTCCAGAAGACCGTTATCCTTTTATAACGAATTGGTAAAGTAAAACGATCGTAAGCTCGAATTCATTTGTCACGAGTCCGAAGTTCATGAATCTCCTTTCATAATCTTAGAACCTAGATCCAGGTCGAAATGAAGAAATATCTCGCCGTTTTCTTTCTCGACTCGAAATTGCCTGAAGTAGCCATTTTTTGGGGCTGGATGGGAGGAATGTTATTTTGAATTTCGTACATTCGAAATTTTGATAAATTTGAAGATAACGGAAGGTTAATCGGCTCTGTAACGATATAATCTTGCGATTCTCAAAAAGCTCGAATGTCTGAGTTCGCGAGTTTGTTGATCAACGTAATTTTCCGTTTGATTCTCTTAATTAGCTATCCTTACGACGAAAATATCGCGAAATTTGTGATTTTCTTTCGTCGCAGGTGAAATTCTGTTTCTCGCCTGGGGTATCAGAGTCTGTTACAACGTGAGAAACGCGGAGAGTCTCTTCAACGAGGCGCGTCTCATAAGCTACGCCATATACAACATTGCCGCTGTCAATACCACCATGATCGCTATTCAGTACGTTTGTTCGCGGGATAAGAACACTTTTTATTTAACCTATGAATATTATATTTCATTTAAAAGAAATAAGTCCTATCGAGGAATGGCGTGAAAGGCATAAGATTTTCCACTACCCTGAAGATCAGAGAGTTGGATCAATTAAATCGGGTGGTTAAGGATTGTTGAACATATATTTAGTCACTGAAACAAAATTGTTGGTTCCTTTTGCGGTGAAACAGTTTAGGGAACCAAAATACGATTTCAGTAAACAATAATGTTAATGCCCTAACTAGAAGAATTTAAATAAGGCCGGATTTATGAATCTCACAAATTTTTTCAATCGTGTAAAATTTTTGGTCAGATATATTCTATATCTTTCATTTTTTTTCCATAAAGGTGCCATTTCATCGGCAGTGAGTAGTAGCAGGTTTTTTAAAAATTATTCACTTGTAAGTTTCACCCACTCTTTCGGTAGCACCTTTTTAGTAACTCACTAGTAAGTTTCACTAACTTACCAGCAAGTAACAAAAGACACTGCTTCTGCTCACTTTCCATGAAATGGCACTTTTATACAACAGTGGGACTTTAAAATGAAACTAACTAGAAGAATTTAAATAAGGCCGGATTTGTGGATCTCACAACTTTTTTCAACCTTGTAGAATTTTTTCTCAGATATATTCTATATCTTTCACGTTTTTTTCATATAAGTACCAATTCATTGGCGGTGAGTAGTAGCGGGTTATTAAAAAAACTTTAATCGTAAGTTTTAGCAACTTTGTTTCAGTAGCACTTTTTTAGTAACTTACTAGTAAGTTTCACTAACTTGCCGGCAAGTAACAAAAGACACTGCTTCTGCTCACTTTCCACGAAATGGCACTTTTATGCAACAGTGGGACTTTAAAATGGATTATGTGTACTAGTAAGTTACTAAAAAACCAGCAATGACTTAGTAACTTCCTAACAAATTACTAAAAAAGAAAAAATCGTTGAGTCACTTATTAATAAGTTTTAAAGTCGCTGCTGCCGATAAAATGGTACTTTAACGCTTTTCTTTTTCCCCGGCAGTCTCTTCATATTTCCTCATGCCGGACCAGACATGAAATATACACTCGGCTTTTTGCGCACTCAACTGTCCACATCAGTCACGGTACTTCTTGTCTTTGGTCCCAAGGTAATCGATGTCAATGATTAATCGCTCGCTCGGATCATATGCGCGTCTGTGAGTAAGCGCGAATGAGGAACGTTTATTTTTTCAGGTGTTACGAGTATTGCGAGGTCACGGCGATCAATGGGACAGCCGAGCTCGAGCTCGTGGTATCACCGCCAGTTTTTCCTTGAACGGTATTCGAGGACTCGTCGCTGAGGAAACAACCGATCTTTATCAAGAAAATGAGGAACTCAAGGTACGAAAAATACCTTTTTCTGATTCACATTTCATTTCATTTCTCTCTCTCTCTCTCTCTCTTTTTGTAGCCTTGTACAAATAATGTCGATGTTTCATTGTTAACAGGAGGAAATTCAAAAGCTCGCAGCGCAAATAGAATTCATGAAGATTGTTCACATGGAGATGCACAATAGACACATAAAACCAAAGCTCGGTGGTTACTTCAGTACACCCGGTAGCAGTTGGTCAGCTCAGAGTCCAAACGCCAAATCAACAGCCAGTTTCATACTAAAAGTATCTTGCTACAAAACACTAAAACATTAATTTTTTATTTAAAAAACTAATAATGTTTCGCTAAACATATAAAGAATATCAGTTTATTTTTGTCGGTCGCTGACTCGAAGTTTGAAGTAAGAAATAAAATAAATTTCAAAACGTTGGTTGAAATTAAAAAATACGATTTCATTTCAACATCAGTTTTTCAATTATTGTATTTTTACTTCAAATTCAAAATCATCAATCCCAATTGAAGTGTCGAGTACTCAAAAAAAAACTGTCGGTAATAAGAAATTTTGAATTTCCTTGAATACCTCATTTTTATCGTACTTTCGTTCTTCTCTTTCACTGATCCGACAGAGCGCGGTAGAACGCGGTGCAACAGCAGCCGCGGCTGCGGCTGTCGAGGATTCGACATTTCCCTCGGGCAGTTTACATCGTGCACGTCGAATGGAAGTACTGAGGGAGCGTAAAGCAGCGAGGGAGAAAGAACGTGAGAAGGAGAGAGTCGAGAGTCAAGATCAAAATTCGTCAAAAGCTTGCAAACCAACGGACGACAATCCAATCGCCGAAAGTTCGGCGGAAAAAGTTTGACCGACAAACGATTCGAAAGATGTATCAATTGCGACGTAATTATTCATTTTGTTTGCATTTTTTTTCTTTAATTTCTCGTCGATTACGTGATTTCGAAAAAAAAAAAAACAATAAATCAAAAACAAAAAAAAAAGAACAAACGAGAAAGAAAAATCTATGAAGTGCGCGTTGCGTTTCGGAACACCGATAATTATCGCTACAAACACGTTACGAAGACTATAAAAACTGATTCAAGTCGATAGTCGAAAAAAACGAAGAAAAAACCAAATAATTCGTGCTCATATCCCCGATTGAATGAAACAAATACTTTAACAAATGGATGTTGCTCTCATCACGATGATCTCTGCTAATTGTACAAAGTTGGATTTTTCTTCAATCCGAAAAACACTTTTTCTCGTACATTGCGATACATGTGTTCGACGATAAAGAGGAAGAAAAATCATAATTATCGTTACGTGTCGCCCTTTTACGTGTATTCATAAAATATATCAAGATCGCACCTGTGGAAATGTTCGATAAGACAGGGAAATAAAACATGACGGAGTTGTCGAACGAAGGAGAGAAAAGTGAGAAAGAACAAAATTTATATTAATATTATATGATGAATCTCGATTTGTTGATGGCAGATTTGGAGTGTTGGTATATTTGACGTTTGTATATGGGAGGCACAGTGAGAAAGTTATATGTTGTATACAAACTATACTTGTTGTTAAGTAAATAATGCCTTATCGGAAAGTGGTGCTGATTGCCACGAGGGCTTGTAACTATATACACGAAAAAAAAAAAAAAAAAAAAAAAAAAACAAATATCGCATGGAGCATTCCATAGGAAACTCCACTATACTTTACCCTCATTTCATCGAATTTTGGTTTAATGATTTTTTTTCTCATTATTCATAGAAGACTAAAAGCCATTCAGTATTTATTTCGAAGAAAAATTTCGAATAAAACGATATTTATCAAAAAGAAAATCATTTGGCACATGATTTTTTTGAATTTTTCGTTCACTTCAGATTATAGTATTCGAGGTTTCAGCTAGTAGTTACCGAATGCTAATTTTTCGAAATGAGTATAGTCCTTTTTGAAACAAATGCGAGAATTCTCAAAGATCGTTCTCGAAATTTCAACATTTATGAGTTAAAAGCTCGGAGTGATCTGACGTTTAATTTTTTGCAGTTTTCTTTACGAACCGGAAAACATAGAAACGAATTTTAAGCCACTCTGGGCCCTTTAGCCCAAACAAAACTGACACGCAGCATTATTGAGAATTATGTCAAAATTTTTTATTCGAACGAACGATCGTTCGTTAAAATTGTTATTGAGGAGTGGTTAGCGCAAGAAAAAAAATTGTTTGGAAAAAAACTGAATGTGTTTTTAGCGTTGGAAAAATGATATTAAAAAAAAAAAACGTAATGGATGAAAAGTTCGGGAGGGTGACTCGGCGAAGTCGATTTTTAAGATCCGAATCGTGGCTTTTATTCACGATGATAAAAACAACAAAGAAAAGAATATACGATATACGGTGTATTATCTGTGAACTCGGCCAGTCCTCCAAAATTTTCCGTTCATTTTCGATCTTTACCAGTTTACAGTACCACTCGAAAGGGATTTTAGAAGATTTTTCGACATTTTTCAACACTTTTGTTATCGTACCTTTTTTTTTTTACTTCTCACCGTTTCCAAAGTATATAAAAACTGAAACAAAATCTAATTCCGAAACGGATTACATTTTTTGAAATACAAAAAATTTACAGAAATTGGAGTCAAGTGGGACTGTCAACTGGCAAATGGTGAGAAACATCTGAGAAGTTTAGGAAATCGATGGCTGACTTCGTGAAGAATTACTCACACACACACACACACACACACAAACGCGCACACATATAGATATATTCATCGGCGATGTGGTTGTCAATTTTTTCACGAGTACTGTATGTACTACATGTGCATAATAACAAGTACAATTAACGAGTGGACAAGATATATTATTTTACGAAAACAACAACAAAAAAGACGAAAGTTACGCGAAATATCATCCACATGCTTGTTCATAATACAGTATTCGGAGGATATATACATTGAGAAAAAAAAATATATATATATATACACACATATATCTAGTCAATAAGTATATACATTAAAGGATAAAGCAAAAATTGTTCGTGTCTAACGTATGTTTATCCGTTAAAAAGAAGTATATTATACGTTTGTGGTAAAATCTATCGGTATTAATATTGTTATAAACTCTATATACTTGCGCGTATTCCCATGAAAAATCAAAATTTTCGTTAATCCGGCAACAAGAACGTGGATGACAAGGGAAAAAAGTTGGAAAAAGCAAAAAAAAAAAGAAAAAACACGAGACAAAAACAATCGAAAATCTCCCGAAATATCGAGACGAATATATAGCACGTATTAGCTGTTAAAATCTAGTTGTTAAGGGTCGTTGTGATAATCGGATATCTACTTGCACTTTAATGACAATAAAATCACGCTAAAAACGAGAGAGCGTTTGATTAGGAACATTGAGACGAGAGTAGCGAAGGTAAGGCTGGGAAGATCGGTGACCCGGACTCGGAATATCGGTAACTACGATTTATTTAAATGAAAATTCATTAAATTTGATTGAATTACAATTTATTAAATTTACTTAAAAGTCATTAAATTAAATGAATATATTTTCAATTAATCAAAGAGTTTCTGCGGCATCGATCTTTAGAATTGAATATTTCGATGTCTGGTAACGTTATTTCTGACGTCATAATCCAAAACGGCTGACAAACGTGTTCGTAGATGTTGAATAATTAAATTAACATTCATATTCAATTACAGTAGTGCCCTTTTGGTTGCGATTCAATTGTGATTACGAATCGAAGGACACACGGAGGATAAACTGTTGTAGCACTGAACGATCGACTGTTGTGTCTTGATCACTTCGAGACTGGGTGCAGCGAGAATTTTGTCAATCAGTATCGCGTGCTCGAGCAACAAAGGCAGTGCATCCGCGTAATTTCCCTCAAACATTTTGGCTATAGCCAACAGACGTTTTTTCACAGATTTCGCCAACTGAATTTCGAACTTTTTTATCTCAACTGTTCTGTTACACTTTGAGCATCTAGTCGACGTTTCGTTTAACGTATTGCCGCACGAAGAACACTTGTAAGCCAGTTGTGTGTCATCCGGTAATTCAAAGTTTTTCACGCAAGCCTCGCAACTGCATGAAAAATGATATTTATCCAGCAAATAACGTCTTCGCGATGCGACAGAATCGCTGACAAAGTGTGGCCCGTAACAGTCCAGTATTTCCGCACCTTTTGCTATAAAACGCAATGCTCTAACTACCACTCTGCCTGCAATAGAAACGGGAGAATAATTTTTTAATTTTTTCAATTCAATTGTTACGTTGACCAATTTATCTTACCGAGAGATCGGATAATTAAATATTTAAAATGCAATTTTGTTATTTCATGAATGTAGATTCTTCAATCATTTTTTTTTCATACACAGACATTTCTTTGATTAATTTCATTAATTAGACAATTTAGGAATCGCATTTCTTGAACGTTTCACTTTTTTAACGTTGAAGAGTTCTTGGCAAAGAGAATGGTTTCCATTTTTTTCATTCGTAGCATTTTTCGAATGTTTATAAAAAAAGTCATTAATAATTGATCCGATAACAATGTTCATGACATTGCTCAATAACTGCCAACAATTATTAATAATTACTCATAGGAAAAGTAATTGTTATTTTTTTCCATTCAAATTTTTCACTAAACTCTGGTTCAAAGTATCGGTTAACACAATATCATGAAAAATGAACCTGCCACATGGATAAGAATGCCTAACAATGTTTGGATACATCCATGATCGGATAATTGAATATTTAAAATGCAATTTTGTTATTTCATGGATGTAGATTCTTCAATCATTTTTTTTTCATACACAGACATTTCTTTGATTAATTTCATTAATTAGACAATTTAGGAATCGCATTTCTTGAACGTTTCACTTTTTTAACGTTGAAGAGTTCTTGGCAAAGAGAATGGTTTCCATTTTTTTCATTCGTAGCATTTTTCGAATGTTTATAAAAAAAGTCATTAATAATTGATCCGATAACAATGTTCATGACATTGCTCAATAACTGCCAACAATTATTAATAATTATTCATAGGAAAAGTAATTGTTATTTTTTTCCATTCAAATTTTTCACTAAACTCTGGTTCAAAGTATCGGTTAACACAATATCATAAAAAATGAACCTACCACATGGATAAGAATGCCTAACAATGTTTGGATACATCCATGATCGTATAATTGAATATTTAAAATGCAATTTTGTTATTTCATGGATGTAGATTCTTCAATCATTTTTTTTTTCATACACTGACATTTCTTTGATTAATTTCATTAATTAGACAATTTAGGAATCGTATTTCCTGAACGTTTCACTTTTTTAACGTTGAAGAGTTCTTGGCAAAGAGAATGGTTTCCATTTTTTTCATTCGTAGCATTTTTTTAATGTTTATGAAAAAAGTCATTAATAATTGATAGGATAACAATGTTCATGACATTGCTCAATAACTGCCAACAATTATTAATAATTATTCATAGGAAAAGTAATTGTTATTTTTTTCCATTCAAATTTTTCACTAAACCCTGGTTCATAGTATCGGTTAACACAATATCATAAAATTGAACCTACCACATGGATAAGAATGCCTAACAATGTCTGGATACATCCATGATCGGATAATTGAATATTTAAAATGCAATTTTGTTAATTCATGGATATACATTTTTCAATGATTTTTTTTCATACACTGACATTTCTCTGATTAATTTCATTGATTAGACAATTTAGGAATCGCATTGCCTGAACGTTTCACTTTTTTTAAATTGAAGAGTTATTGGAAAAGAAAATGATTTTCATTTTTTCGTTCGTAGCGCTTTTTAAATGTTTATAAAAGAAGTCGTTAATAATTGATAACAATGTTCATGACATTGCTCAATAACTACCAACAATTATTAATAATTATTCATAGGAAAAGTAATTGTTATTTTTTTCCATTCAAATCTTTCACTAAACCCTGGTTCAAAGTATCGGTTAACACAATACCATAAAATTAAACCTACCACATGGATAAGAATGCCTGACGATGTTTGGATAACATCCATGATCGGATAATTGAATATTTAAAATGCAATTTTGTTAATTCATGGATATACATTTTTCAATGATTTTTTTTCATACACTGACATTTCTCTGATTAATTTCATTGATTAGACAATTTAGGAATCGCATTGCCTGAACGTTTCACTTTTTTTAAATTGAAGAGTTTTTGGAAAAGAAAATGATTTTCATTTTTTCGTTCGTAGCACTTTTTAAATGTTTATAAAAGAAGTCGTTAATAATTGATAACAATGTTCATGACATTGCTCAATAACTACCAACAATTATTAATAATTATTCATAGGAAAAGTAATTGTTATTTTTTTCCATTCAAATTTTTCACTAAACCCTGGTTCAAAGTATCGGTTAACACAATACCATAAAATTGAACCTACCACATGGATAAAAATACCTGACGATGTTTGGATAACATCCATGATCGGATAATTGAATATTTAAAATGCAATTTTGTTAATTCATGGATATACATTTTTCAATGATTTTTTTTCATACACTGACATTTCTCTGATTAATTTCATTGATTAGACAATTTAGGAATCGCATTGCCTGAACGTTTCACTTTTTTTAAATTGAAGAGTTTTTGGAAAAGAAAATGATTTTCATTTTTTCGTTCGTAGCACTTTTTAAATGTTTATAAAAGAAGTCGTTAATAATTGATAACAATGTTCATGACATTGCTCAATAACTACCAACAATTATTAATAATTATTCATAGGAAAAGTAATTGTTATTTTTTTCCATTCAAATTTTTCACTAAACTCTGATTCAAAGTATCGATTAACACAATATCATAAAATTGAACCTACCACACGGATAAGAATGCCTGACGATGTTTGGATAACATCCATGATTGACAAGGCTCACAGTAGGATAAATCGCACCACCGACATTCCTCGGTTCCCAGATTCTCGTCGTTTCGTTTCTCGTATTTTCCACAATCTCATAAGCATTGCAATCTACCGATTGCATATGACGAAGCATACCAACCGCCAGCAGCGAAATATCATTCGTACTTGTTCGAACGTTCGAGACCGATTGAATCCTCGAGAGAACGTGACACAAGGATTTAGCGAGAAATATAGAGCGCAACGAACGCGCAAGACTGACTATAGTCGTGGAATCGGAACAATGTGTTTCAAGAGCAAAAACCGTACGATAATCAAGTGGATCGTACGTATCGATCGTAAGATCGATCGAGCAATTTTTCTCCTCCTCCTCGTTGCTCGACGATTCTTGATAATTGAAAAAATCCTCGTTCAAACAATTGTTCGTTCGATCGATCGCGCCCGCGACTGTTGTTCTCCAAGCGAGCAAAAGATGCGATCTGTGCTCACGAGCGAGATCAATATCGCGCACGTTTGTCTCGTAGAAATAATCGAATATCGTGCACTCGTATCGATGATAATTGCGCCAAGATTCTTGTCGACAGTCGTTCGAGCAATAAGCCACGGTCTGACAATTGTTACAAGGTATACGAACATTGTCATCGAGATCGAGGGACACGTGACAGTGAAGACAATTCGTTCCGAGCGATTGTTTGTCGGTGCTGAACGAAAAAGGCTTGTCGATTATGAGAACGCTTCCGGCTTTGATATTTCTCGTTGTAACAAGATGTCTTCCTCTTGTTTTTTCATAACACAACGTCAGAGAATCGCTGGAACATGGCAATTTAACGTTTGCCTTTCCCTCGAGCCTCGGCAACGTCACGATCGTGCTCAAACTTTTCTGTCTCTCACTTTGCAACGTTCTCTTGTTATTACGCTTCAAACTATCGTTACAACTGTCCCGGAGCCGAATGCATTCGATTTTTAACTCGTTGCTACGCGCCAATTCGGAATTCTCCAATTGTCCGACTTCTTGCTTCATCACGATAATCAAATAATTACAATCCTTCATGCATTTCGCGAAAGCTCCCAACGAGTACCAGCATCCGGCGCGTTCCAGAAGAATTTCCTTGAACATTGTCCCCTTTGGATTCGTGGCGAACAGCGCTCTCGTTAGAAAGCTCACTCTCACGAAAATTCCACGTTCATCATTATTGTTCTCCGTGATCTTTCGATATTTATCGTAAATCATTCGCGCCTCGTTGTCGTTCTTCTCGCAATAAGATTCGTTTATTTGCAATCTCTTCACTTGTTCGATGTCCATGAGAATTTTTATCATTCCATGCCTGTCGGACTCTTGGCAAAGTTTGCGGAATTTTTCGTTGAAGGATTTCGTCGATGTGGCTTGATGCACGGACTGATGAAACTCGCTCAACGCTGCTCTGCTCGATGATTCATCGAATACGATAGTTTCAGGGGGGTGGGAAAAGAAAAATTCAATCTATCACATCGACATATAGTATTGTTCAATTGGAAGGGATTAATGTTCGGCAATTTGTGCGTTAAATGACGATGGAATAAAGTTTATTACGGCTTACCCCTTTCGCGATGGCATTTTATTAACCTTTTGGCGACGTCTTTTTTTTTTCTCGTCGGGCAACGAATTGCCAAACCGTTGTTCTCGACCAGCTACAATCACACACAGTGCACGGTTTTAACGGTTTGCTATGCGAGACGCCACAACCCAACTAAAATTAGACTTCGGGACTCCCACCCCGGGATTTGTTTTTCATCGCTTTGACTCCTACGTTCGCATCTGCGGAGTAGTCTGTGTGTAAAATAGTCAATTATAGTTGAAGGAATGCCAGACAGAGAACGAGGAGACCGAATTAAAACAATACAATGGAAGAGAATATAGTTTTCATCGATTGTTGTTTTTCTTTTTTCATTCAAGACTTTATTTTTAGTGTTCTTAATGCTTGATGATTTGTTCGGGGATGCTCGATGACTTTTTATTCTCTTTGTTACGAGCTTTAACAAAACATCGTAACGTGTTGTCTCCGAGGCTGACGCGCTCGAATCGAATCAGTGTCATGGCGTCTCGCGGTCGCTAAGCAACCAATTGAGAAACTGAAGAAGAAGACGGAGAAGAAGAAGCGTTTGAAGATAGAGCCTGTGCATCGTCTTGGGGATGCACCAACCTTTAGCGATCAATTTTTTCGCGTATACAATGCCTATAAATGTTCATTGATTGAAACTGGAGGAAATGAGATAGGAAAAACGTACTTTTGGCTAATGACAGTTGTGTCCAAAATAAATCAGATCTACCAATGATATCACGCCATTTTTTAAACTGTAGACGCGCGTAATTATTACTTTCGAACGAGTTGAATCTCGAGATTCTTTCAAATTCATTACAACTCGGAGCAGGGAGTTTTAGTGGCGAAATTTCCGAATGAAATTGAGGGAAAGTTCCCGTCCAAAGACCCTAAAAATACCTCAATTTTTTTTTTCAATACAAAATAAATTATTCTGCAAAAATTTTGTTGTGAGTTTTATTTGTATATAAAAGAAGTATTGTACTGAGTTTTTTCACAATAAAATAATTGAAAATGGCCGCTCCAGCTCCCGCCAAAGAAGGCGTGAAGTGATGGGCGCCATACCTTCTACAGCCTCACCAAGTGGTCTGAAATCAAAAAACCAAAAAGATTCTTGAAATAGATGAAATTTGTGGGGCCCTATCGGTTTCCGATTTAAAAGAAAGCCCTTTGAAACATAATGGCGGCCGTTTAAAAAAAAACTCATTTTTTCATGCTTGCCATTTGCGGCCATTTTGTTTTAAAGGGCTTTTTTTAAAATCGGAAACCGATAGGGACACACAAATTTCATCTATTTCGAGAATCTTTTTGGTTTTTTGATTTCAGACCGCTTAGTGAGGCTGTAGAAGGTACCGCGCACATCACTTCGCGCCTTCTTTGGCGGGAGCTGGAGCCGCCATTTTCAATTATTATATTGTGAAAAAACTCAGTACAATACTTCTTTTATATGCAAATAAAACGCACAACAAAATTTGCGCAGAATAATTTATTTTGTATTGAAAAAAAATTGAGGTATTTTTGGGGTCTTTGGACGGGAACCTTCCCTTAATTAATAATTGCATTTCAATTGACGAAACTCAGTTTCGTACAGTAGAGCGTAAATTTTGGCATTTCAATGAAAACGCTTTTAATCATATGAAAAAGAACAAATCCGCGTAGAAATTGTGATGAGAATCCAGTTGGATTTCCGTAATTACCACTGGCCACTGGTAAGGATCGGTCTAGAGATCTGATCAGATCTCATGACCGAAATGAAACGGTCGAAAAATGGATTCCTACGGGGATTCTGAACTGGATCATCGGATCGAACTGCTCCGGTTGCCTGGTTCCCCGAGTGAAACAAATTTTTCCCATTGATTTTTTAAGTTTTCGACAAAAATTCGGTCTTATTCATAATCAGCGGAAAATTTCCGATCGAATAGGTTATCGAAACATTGCAAAAAAACGACAATAATTTTGTTGTCATTTTTCGCCCACTCTTACAGGAACCTAAAAATTTCAAATGGCCATAACTTCGCTCCCATTTGATCGATTTTGGGTTTTGAGAGGGTTTTTGAAAACGTCTGAATTAGCCTCAGTGAACGCCGCTTGACTCACCTCGATATCTCAAATATTGTAGTCGCAAAGCCACCTTGAAAATCATCGACAAAAATGAGAAGGGGTACGTGTGGAAAAAATCACAAAAATCGATGGTCCGACTTCAAAAATCGATGAAAAATTGGAAAAAAATCGTAGCTCAATGAATGAAGCGGTATTTTAAAGACCGAACGGTTACGAAAAGAGTGAGCACAGAATGAGGCTCCAACTCCATCGGGCAGCAGGATTACAGCGGCTTTAGTACAGCCACTTCTTTTTGGCCAAAATGCAAAAAAAATTATTAATTTTTTAATTTCTTATTAGGACGTTATATCGATGCATTTTGCCTCGCTGATTACTAATTCAGTAGCCATTTCCTTGAGAAACTCGAAATTTCGTCGAAAACCATCCAAAATGTGATTTTTTCGATTTTCGCGTTTTTCCCATTGATTTTCTGAGTTTTCGACAAAAACTCATAATAAGCGGAGAATTTTCGATCAAATAGGGTATCGAAGCATCGCGCAAAACAAAAATCAAAAAATCAAAAAAAAATTCCCTTTTTTGCCCACTTGTTCAGAAATCTTAAAATGTCGAATTCCGGGGCACGGTCTGTGATGCAGCTGATGGAATCTCAAAGGGATACTCATTTTGGAGCGCTCCCGACAAATCCCGATCGAGACTTTAAACAGCCTGCGACCCACCCTTGATCCAGTGGATCCTTTTTAGTGCATCCCTAACAAATCCCGATTGGGATTTTGCTGGAAACTGGGAAACAAATTTCTGTACCGGATAAAAGATGTTTTTTGACATTGCCAATGTCTCGGAAGTAAAGTGACGTTAAATAAAGTTTCTTTTAAAGTTTTCTGTGATAGCGGATGTTTTCCGTGGTAAAAATTTCACAAATAAACAAAAGGTTGAATAAGCATTGACGAAAAAAAATCATTTAATAAGACCAAAACGCCATTATATGTTGGAATATGTTATATTGATGGGTTAGTGTAACCGACAAACATTTTATCAATTCCTTTAGGAGGTGGGAATTTGCAGTGTGATGTTTAACGACTATTATTGATAGAAACATGATTGGTGATGTGTTCCCTGACGTTAGAAACTCGCATATACCAAAATATTTACACGAATTTCGACAAACACCGTCTGTTCTTGTTTATTAAGGGGCGAAATAGGGTTAGACGGTTAAAAAATCGCTTCTTTTTTTATTTCATAAATTGTAAGTAGAACTATTGAAAAACATGTTCCCAAAATTTTCAATGAAAATTCCGACTCGTTCTATTGTTATAAGCCATTAAAGTGAGTAGCTCTCCATCAGGCCCCGAGCGCGCCACGCGGTTCAAACGCGTTTTTCTGGAAACGACTTTTTTTGAACTTGCGTACACGCTAGTATGAAAAGTTTTCAATCAATCGTTTTGAAAATTGGCAGTTACTTTCTTCATAGTATTGCGCTCTATATGAACCTAAAATCGGAATATTATCATTATTTAAAATAATTTTTTTTTGCAAATAAAGTTGTAAACAATGGCAAAAAGTCATGCTTTTTTGTTTTGACCCCTGTAAAAAATTCAATTTTCTATTTTTTTGATAGCATTTAGGTTCATATAGAAGAGAGACATATAATGAAAGTAAATTCCAACCTCTTTTGATTTCAGATGAAAATTGCGGCTTCCAGAATGTACGCAAAATTCTGAGTCTGATTGTGACCTGCAATATGGGGTCGCTAATATCACCGGTGTTTTTCAAGAAAATTCTTCAAAAATTTTATAGTATATACTTAAATATATGTATAAAATATTCTCAAAGTTTCAATAAATTATATTCATTTTTTATACTATAAAAAAATTTATGAAAATCATTGAGAAAACGCCGTCTTAACCCTATTTCCTCCCATAAGGATTTCGTGATTGCGGATGTTTTTCGTGGTAAAAATTTCTCAAATAATCGAATGGTTGAATAAGCATTGACGAAAAAAAATCATTTAATAAGATCAAAACGCCATTATATGTTGGAATATGTTATAGTGATGGGTTAGTGTAACCGACAAACATTTTATCAATTCCTTTAGGAGGTGGGAATTTGCAGTGTGATGTTTAACGACTATTATTGATAGAAACATGATTGGTGATGTGTTCCCTGACGTTAGAAACTCGCATATACCAAAATATTTACATGAATTTCGACAAACAACGTCTGTTCTTGTTTATTAAGGGGGAACTAGGGTTAGACGGTTCAAAAAATCGATTTTTTTTTATTTCATAAATTGTTAGTAAAACTAATGAAAAATATGTTCCCAAAATTTTAAATAAAAATTCTGACTCGTTCTATTGTTATAAGCCATTAAAGTGAGTAGCTCTCCTTCGGGCCCCGAGCGCGCCACGTGTATAACCGAGCGGTCACTATTTTTTCAAACGCATTTTTCTGAAAACGACTTTTTTTTAACTTGCGTACACGCTAGTTTGAAAAGTTTTCAACGAATCGTTTTGAAAATTGGCAGTTACTTTCTTCATAGTATTGCGCTCTATATGAACCTAAAATCGCAATATTATCATTATTGAAAATAATTTTTTTTTTGCAAATAAAGTTGTAAAAAATGGCAAAAAGTCATGCTTTTTTATTTTGACCCCTGTAAAAAATTCAATTTTCTATTTTTTTGATAGCATTTACGTTCATATAGAAGAGAGACAAATAATAAAAGTAAATTCCAACCTCGTTTAATTTCAGATGAAAATTGCGGCTTCCAGAATGTACGCAAAATGCTGAGTCTGATTGTGACCTGCAATATGGGGTCGCTAATATCACCGGTGTTTTTCAAGAAAATTCTTCAAAAATTTTATAGTATATACTTAAATATACGTATAAAATATTCTCAAAGTTTCAATAAATTATATTCATTTTTTATACTATAAAAAAATTCATGAAAATCATTGAGAAAACGCTGTCCTATTCCTATTTCCCCCCTTAAGTATTATCGTAAGTTTTTCCGACAATAGTTAAGGAATCTGTGAAACTATATGATAATAGAGTGAATTATACGTTGAAGTAACATCGATTGTTCGTAATGCTAGTAATGCAGGACACGTACGGGTATGAGGAACTTGCTACCACCCAACCCCTTATTCTAAGGGTTGCGCGTGGGCGTCGTACGTTCGTGAATGAAAATCTCGGATCTGACGTCAGCCCCTCCGTTGTCACCGACACACACGTGAGCGTCGATTGTGTGGGATTTACGTCTCGTACAAAAGCTTCCGATCTATGAGGAAGCGCTTGCGCTCTATTCCTTGACCCTTGAACATCGTCCCTGACGTTATATTTATATTTCTTTTCACCCCCCCCCCCGGCCTTTTTACCACCCTCTATATCTTTTCTCTTTCAATTCAGTAGCGAAATTCCGCGAACGCGGCTTATTCCTTCACTGCCCCCGGGACTTTTACTCTGTCGTCGACACGACGTCAATGTAATGGTAGCTTAGTGTGCGAAAAAAAAAAAGAAAAAGACTTTATAAAACCGAAAGTCAACAATAATAGGTTTTATGATATATATTTTAATAAATTAAATAAGGAATTATTATTTTTTCAAATTAATATATTATGCGCGTTTGAAACGAAGTTCAATTTAATCGTTCTGATTAATTTTTCGGCGAGTTTGTGATATTGTGCAATATTATTAGATATTGTGTGGGGAAATTGAGAATTGAAAAATTGAAATTGCAGCGTTTTTGTGCGCGAGATACATCCCCAAAAGTGGTACATCCGCATGGACCCTTTTTCAAGGGTTAACGCGCACAATCTTCGTCAAGTTAATCGTGTCATTCAATTGAAATATAATATCGTGGGGCAAACCCGATTTTTCATAAGGTACCAACGGTCAACATACACGTGAAACATATTTTCTTCTTTTACCTTGAGAACAATAATTAATCGATAGTTAAATGGGGCATTAGGTCGGTTTCACGAACGTCGCCGAGTTTTTTACGATTTTACGTGACACACACACACATGTAACGAGGAAAAAAACGTGAGATTTCGCGGGTGCGTGAAAAATCATATATATATATATACTTGTTCCTCAAACGAGGGCGGTTTATTCGATTTGGTATCGGCCGATACCTGGTTAAACATTTCTTTCTATGAATTGCGCTACGTCTACGTATATGATGAAATTACAGCTGCTCGTTATCGAGACGGATTACTGCTGGAGGAAGGCATTGCTGAGGTGAGAAATAAAGAAATATATATGTGTGCATGTTAAACAGTAATTTCTTGAAAAATGTGCGTTAATAAAACATTTTTTTTTTTAATGTTACGCGAATTCGCGATTATTATTCACCGTTATTTACGAATTCACGATTTTTATTTATTTTAATGTCATTCAAAATTTGCAATAACTCCACATTTATACAATAACTATTGTTTTCCTTTTGTAAACATTTGCTGGGTACCAAAATAATTCGTTATTTTACTTGATTTTATTCGTACGTGGTGTTTAACACTACGAAATGAAGAACTAAAAGAGATTTGGTTTGTCATTGTGCGAAATTAACATAATTCATTTGTCAAAATGTTCCAAAACGTACGACGACAATTTGTTGAATGAGCATGTACAAATTTGTAACTCCAGTTACAACTTAAATATGCAATATACATTATAAAAACACTGTAGAATTTACCAATGAATTATTAACAAACTCGTATGGGACAATAATTTGTTTGTGAATTGACACCGAATATTGCAAATATTTTGCAACATGATGTATACTTGGAATATTATTTTTTTAAATAGATTAGAAGATAACAATTGTGTTTATGCATAGTTCAATCAACATTCTCTCGTCTTAACTGTCTATTTCCAATAAGAGAATTTATTTTACGACACGTCGATTCATCATATTGCTGTATGTATTTCATAACATGTTTTTTTATTCATTTCCGTCGCTATGTAAACGATGAGAATCGTGAATTAAGTTATGTAGAACAATCCGTAATATTTGAATTTACTTTGGAGAATTCCGGTAGTAATTCCATACGAAGCAAATGTCACAGTCACGTTTCGAATTTGGGTCAATTGCTTTACGTTCGTGTACAATGATATGGATCTCTGCCAGAAGTCTTTTTTATTTCTAATGTTTTGTGAATTCGGTGTCTCATAATATTTCTGATTCTTCTTTTGTTATCTACGAGAATGAGACTGTCGAGAAATTATTCATTAGCATTATACTCTTCATATTTCTATATAGTCGTTAAGAGCAGTAGAGTTTTGAGCAATTCAAATACGAAGGAAAATTCCCGCCATAATGACTCAACGAGATATCGGCTGTTTGTGGTTTTTTATCGCTCGTACATTGGCAACAGTGATGCGAATTTGCTAGTATTTAAATGCAATCTTCACTGCCAACGTTACCGGTTAAATAATCGTTTGTTTCAAGATCTGCCGGTATATAATGCATATTGTCAATTTGAATTTCTAGTAAGTAGTTATTTAATAAAAAATTCAACGTTTTTTAAAACTATACGTAAATAACAGATGAAATATAGACCGTGTATATTTCATAAGCGCCGCTAATGCCATCTCTCACGCACTTGCGTTTCCGTCGGTATAGCCCATGACCGGTCGGTATGCCCAAGTTACCCGTCGAGCGGACACGTCAGTGTGATCTCAATGAAAAGCGTTATAATGGAACTTGTTTTGCTTCTCCGCTAACGTTTAGAAACAGTTATTTTCGCAAAAGTTGAACGACTTTACGAAACAATATGAGTAACATTGACCACGGTCATTTAACCGAGTCATTTAACCGGATGATATTTGACTCCTCCACATGCGTTGGCAATCCTGTTCGTAATCAACGTCGGCGAACTTCAGAACATTTTTAATCAAAGTGCCTTCGGATAATTCCCTCTCCGTCGCAGTTACCCTCGCGCACCGTCGCGATCGCCGCGTAATATAACCAATAAAGTGTACGGAGATAATGGTACAGATACAGATGGATATATAGGACTTCTGTCTTGTGTCGCAAGGAGGCTGTGGTCGTGGTTGCGCCCGGACGCTCGGTTCTATTCAACTTAACATTTATACATAAACATCCATATATACATATATATATGCAATGTATCGATAATGTTCGTGTACTCGTTGTAAACGGTTGTGTTGCGTGTGCTATGAGTTTGCGTCATAGATCGGACGTTAGTAACGAAGAAGCAGCATCGCGGCCGCTCTCGTCGAACCAGAAAAAAAACGCTAAACTTCGCGCGGTGTCGAGAGTCCGCACGGAAAAACCGCGGGCGCGCGCGCTGCGAAGGAGATAGAGAGAGAGAGAGAGAGAGAAAACAAGATAAACACAATTGTCATCCTCCTGCTGCGTCGAGTGTCCATGTAAAATAATGCATTAACCTCACATCCTTATAGTTGGTTAGTTTTTGTGCTGTTTGATAAAACGAAAAAGAAATGTGCTTGATTCTCTCTCCATTATACTCTCTCTATTAAAACGCGAAGCGGAGAGCGCGCGTATCTTGTGTCTTGCGGCTATATAGTAAAGATAAAATAAAAGTCATACATAAATTGTATGTATACATATATATTCGTACGCACGCCTCTGACTTCGTCGTCTCGCTGTGAATGTGCACGCGTTAAACGGATATGCATTCGTCGTGTCCGTTACAAAAGTTTTCCTTTTTCTTTTTTTTTTATCTGTCTCCACTTATATCGCTGAATTAGTAGTTTCTAATTCCACCCGTTGCTGAATTCGCACGCTTCGTAGCACGTCGTTTTAATATATTATACATCACATATATATGGATATTTACATCTAAAATATATGTTTATATGTGTACATTTTATTGCGTAGGCGTGAATTATATTTACATGTAGTGAAAAGAGCATAAATTTCGTGAAACTATATACATATTATTGCTAGATACAATATATGCAATTGTAGTGCGCGTGTACGTATTTATGAGTAAAAAATGCATAAATTAAGGCTACCTGTCAAGGTCGAATTACCCACCGCGTTAACAAGGTATGGGGAAGCCTAAGAAACAGGTATTGATAAAATAATATTCTTTTTTTTTTTTTCGTTTGATTTTTCGTTTAAATCAGTGGTTAAGGGTGCGTTTCGCATTTTGAAAAATTCATTGGTGACCTAACCTAGCTTTTTTTCTTTTTCTTTTCAACAGCTCGTCGCTGCAACGTATTCGCGATTCTGGGAGTTTTAACATCATTGTTTACATATTATTAACGGTTATAATGGCGCTTTTATGACTGGCAGTTGGAAATGTAGAGAAAAACATTTCTGCGTGACTTCCGTTTAATCGTTCTGGCACATTCTCAAATCTTTGAGCGATAATTCTCACGAGAAATATTACTGTAGCAAAGCGGCGATCCATCGTAACACCTTTGCGCTATTACACTTAGGAATTAACAGCAACGTTAAACCTTCAAGCCTTACGTACTTCTCTAACGTCAAAAACTTTGGATCCGACGGTGAAAACTCTCAGAAATGTTCAGTATTTTTCTTCATAACGCATGCTTGCCGTTTAATCAAATGTCATTACTGAAAAAATGGCTCATTCGAGAGAGCCAACTTAACGCTTTGAGGGTTAAAGACGCGACGCCTCTGAAAAATTCTGAACGCTTTGGTCCTGGGAACGGAGCATGCACAAATCTCAATGCAATTTTTTCTTGTATGCGTGAATCAGTCGCTGGTTTTTCTTAGTTTTTTTTAGGCCGTACAATTATCGCAGCAGGCTCTGTTAGTTTGGATTTCAAATCTAGGAAGGGATTAGTGGCGGATTTTTATCGAGTGTAACGATATATATGTTGAGATAGTTTATATTGCTGTTTTTTTTTAAGTTTCGTCGACGAGACATTCCATTGAGAAAACACATGTTGACAAAAATTCATATCTATAAAGAAAGAGTACCTACGTACTGTGAAATATTTGTGGTGCGACGAAACTTCTGCAAATATTCTTTATCTCATTGTACCACTGATCGTAAGAAGATTATCGTAACAGATGGTACAGTGACGCAAGTCTTTAGTACTTTGACTTTTGCAATTATAATAATGTCTCGTTTTTTTAAGACTCTTCTTTGTAACTCCCCTCTTCAATGCTGCTTTGTTTGTATTCAAGTTTCTTACAGTACTACCGTTATAATACCAGATTAACCCTATGCACTCGGGAGGTGACTCTTAGTCAAGTTAAATGGTGACTGAAAGTCACCTCTCGAGTGCAATGGGTTAATTAATCCATTATCCATTACCAAAATAATTGATAATGGATCGAATTCCATTATCCATTGCCAAAATAATTGATAATCGATCAAGTTCCACTATCCAATACAAAAATAATTGATAATAGCTCAAATGCTGTTATCCATTACCAAAGTAATTGATAATAAATCAAATTCCATTATCCATTACAAAAATAATTGATAATAACTGAAATTGCATTATCCATTGCCAAAATAATTGATAATGGATCAAATTCCATTATCCATTGCCAAAATAATCGATAATGGATCAAGTTCCACTATCCAATACAAAAATAATTGATAATAGGTCAAATGCTGTTTATCCATTACCAAAGTAATTGATAATAACTCAAATTCCATTATCCATTACAAAAATAATTGATAATAACTCAAATTTCATTATCCATTACCAATATAATGGATATTGGAACAAATTCCATAATCTATTACCAAATAATTGATAATGAATCAAATTCCATTAAGATAATTCATAATGAACCAAGTTCCATTACTAATTATCAAAATAATTGATAATTGTTCAAATTCCATTAAGATAATTCATAATGAACCAAGTTCCATTACTAATTATCAAAATAATTGATAATTGTTCAAATTCCATTATTAATTACCAAAATAATGATTAATGGAAGAGACTAATATTATTCATTCGAAATAATAATAAGTAACGGAATCCAATAAAGCATTATTCAAGCAATACATTATTCGTCACTCCGTGCATATTATTCAATGTGCATGTAAATAGACGTGTACAATTGTATGTAATCAGGAGCAGTGGACTGACGTTCTTAACACGCATTTCTTTGAAATCAGGTGAATCATTAAAAATTCGATAACGACACACGCATCTGAGCAATACGATTGTATTCGGCCCGATGACTCAGACTAGATCGTCATCTTGTTTCTCATCAACAAAATTCCGCGTCTAGTCTCAATATCGTTACACATACTCTATACATTGATGTGTAGGCTCGTCCACTGGTCGTTCTGCGTATTGAGACTGGTAACTCTCGTCGCGTCTGAAGCCTTAGTAAGAAAAACCAATGATTTTCTTCCGATTTCAAAGTCCATCGATATACCACCGTTTGGCTCTCCTCATAAATCTTCGTTTTTTCTTCTTTTCTCATCCATTCGTTTTATCCTTCGGTTCTTCGTGCATTTTACTGCACCGTGCACAGTTGCGATAATCACGCTTATGAAATCCTTAAACGCCCACACGTTAGCGACAATTGACACGAAGTTATGTGTTCTATCTCGTTGGGTGGTGCTCGATAGATTCTTTGTGGAATACGTAGTTTCTCGTAAAATGGAAAATTCCCGAGTACCACTTAATTCGTGTACTACTAAACGAGACCCGGTCGAGCAATGTTAATTTCTTTCTAATTCGTTTTTAATTGACGAAAATCCTATCTGTTTTGAAAAACGAAAATTCTGATTTACTCACGAGCGTCGATTGAGTGGTGATATTTGGAAAGTAAATGGTTTTTACGAAAAACAATACGACAATCCAAGAATGTCACGAGCTTGACAAAAACTTTTTGATTTTATCGCCGTAACTTAAGTTTCGAACAAAGTTTCAAAATCATTCACACTCATCATTTTCATAAATGCATCCTTCCGAAGAAGCATGCCGAGATCATTTTTCTCCAACGCTCGTGTATCGTAGGTTTTGTTTTTATAAAAATTACAAAAAAAGAAATTGCTCAAACTTCTTCACGATCGGCTTAATGACGCGAGCGATTAAAAAAAGTGAGAATTTATTATCTCTTCGCTAAGTAAATAAATGAATTTTAATAAAATAATTTAACGATTAGACGGATAAAATGAAATAGAAAAATATTTCATGAAAACGTAAATAAACAATTGTTTTTCAATTGGATTCATTTATAAATTCGTTAAACAATTGAAAAAATTGATAAAAATTTGATTTTCATATTAATCGTTCGACTAAAAAAAAATCGCACAAGGCATTTAACGATTACGTCGATAAAATAGCAAAGTGCATAAAACAAATAAACAGTTAATCAAATTTACACAAACAAATTTTTTGATATTCACTTATCGAATAAATGAAATATTGATAAAACAAATTTTCACATTTATTTATTTGATTTATTCAAATTTAAAAATAGAAATTAAATCATTGCGGAAAATTGTTTAATTTAAATGTTTCGTTGATATGAACGAAACATTTAAATGAAACAATTTTTCGCAATGATTTAATTTTTATTTTTAAATTTTTATTATTTGATTTTGTTAATATTTTTGTTAGCATTAATATTTGCTCCAATTGCAAAGTGTGATTACGAATGCGAATAGTGCGCGAGTGCATTGTCCATTGCTCTCGATTGGCCATTTACTCACGTGGCTGACCGTGGATAATCTGCCGGTCCAAATCGAGCCGATATGCGCGCTATACCGTTATTTCGTTCTCGAAGATACCGTAAGAGAGGGCGAGAGAGAGAGAGAGAGAGGGAACGATAAGAGGTTTGCGGGAGCAGACCAGGCGACCGTTCTCTCATCGACGATATATTTGCGCGACAGTTTCTCAGCTGAATTCCGCAAACTCGGTTTGGCAAACGCCTTTGGAAATTCCAGTTTATTTCTCGCGTCAAAATTTTCCTTTTGATTATTTTTTGGCTTTTGACAATTCGTCCCGAAGTTATTTCTGGCAATGGCATAATTATCGGTCTCTGATGGCGTCGAGGCCTTGTTCCGCCCGCCAATTCGGCCTTTCACTCGATCTTGAAAAAGCCCCCGAGAATCCACGCGGTTCGCCGTTGTGTTTTTCTTCAGTATAGCGGCGAACGCCGAGGCCCGCGCGAGCGAGGAGCAGATTTGAGCTCCTCGAAGTTGCGCCAATTGTCCACCGAGCCCGATTTTTCATTAGCAACTTTATAACGAGGATTGTTTATTATTTATTTATTTATATATCAGTGCTCGAATTGTCGCGGGAACATGCTACACGCGACTGTTGAAGGCATTACCTGCCGGGATTAATCGCGGCGCGTTTTACGACGAAAGAAAAATGCAACGAATTCAAACGATCTTCGCGCCCGATATGTAAGTTCAGCGCGTTACTGTAACGCCAAACTTTTAATCGATCGATTTTTATTATTCTGACGAAATAGGAAAATAAACGTTGCACACATTATGCTATAAAATCGAAGTGAAGTAATTCAATCAAAATTTTTTTTGTTTTTTTTTTCTTTGCTATTAATTTATGAGAATATTTTATTTTGCATTTGTGTAATTGCAAATAATTTGTTGAAGATAGTTTGAGGCAATTTTTCGGAGTTTCTTATGGTAATACTGGGTCTTGAAAAAAAAGAAGTTCGACTTCGATTATTATATTATCAATCATTTCATTCTTTTATCATTTATTTTTCATACTTCATTTTATCACTTTTGTGACATTTTGCAATTGGGAGCTTTTATTTGCCATTTTTTTTTTTCTGTCTTCTCACCGGCTTCTTTATGCTCTTGCCAGTTACTTTTGAAATACCACGAGAAAGAGAGAAAGAGAGAGAGAGAGAGAGAGAGAGAGAGAGATAGATAGAAAGAGACACGTGTGCGAATGTCGATGTTGCGATTGCACGCGAATTTGCGTCGCTTTTTTTACCCTCTTCTACAATTGTAAGTGATTAAAAAATATATATATCATCGCACTTGGATATAATGTGAATATTTCTTTACATAACCAGAAAAGCATTTTTGACAATCTCACGTTTGGGGTATTCGATGTAATGTCCTTTTAGTTGTGTAAATAAAGTAGAACCGCTTCTTTAGATTTTTTTTTTTACGTGTGGAAGTTCTTTTATTTTCAAAAAATGGGAACGGTTCTATTTATGAAACTGTTGCGTCAATGACCTTGAAAATTCGCACGTGGAATATTGTTGCAGCAAGAAAAAAAAAGATGTGATGCGACAAAGCAATTGAAAAATATTTGTTTACCGAACATACGAAATCATTTTTTTATACTGATACATAATCGTCGATGTTTCTTTCGAGTGGACACAATTTTTTTCTTTCATAAATTAGCTGCAAATATTTTATTCTCAATTTTTAGTACTCATTTTTTTCAAATTAGCCGATCATCTTGAAATTTGACAATTGTAATGTCGGAGCCTCTGTCTACGAGGGCATATTTAAAAAATTCACGACTTTCTCGAAAATTTCATTTTCAATTAAAATTCTTGGTACCCAGACTACTCGCTCATTTTTATAACTCAATTTCATGTTTTTTTTTTTTTTTGTAAATAAACAATTTTTCACATTTTACGAAACAACTTTTTGTCGTGTAAACTCAAAAGAAACATTACCGCGTCACGCAGTGGAAGATAAGAACAGTGAATTTTTCTTTTCTTTCTCATTTCATTGTTCCTTTCTCGCGTACGTAATAATTGCCGGTTATGATCGTCGTGAATGCTCGTGAGTCATACGAGATCCGTGTGTGGCCAGCTGTTTTTTTCCATCGCGGTTTTAGCGCGGTTTCACAAAAATGCAGTTTCGCCTACGTCCGACTGAGAGCGCATAAAAAAATCCGGAACGTAAATATAAAGAATAAAAAAATTGTACAAATTAGAAACTTGCACATTATTGCTTTCTTATTGTTTTAACCTCGTTCACAAATATCCCTTTACGAGGGCAATAATGGGCTTTTCAATTTTGAGACTCTGCGAGCAAAAATTGGGTTTTTCGAGTTCAGCTTCCTCACACAGGAATCTTCGTGAATGAGATAAAATAATAAGAAAGCCAACGGTCCATTTCCTAATTTACACAATTTTTTTTTTCCCGCAAATTCCAAACGCAAAATCATCAACAAAGATTTATTGGTTTGTCGAAGAAAAAAAAATTCGTCAATCCTTGCCTCGATCGGTTCTCTTCCAACTTTCAATATTCATCCAGTTGTGTAAAAAGTGTTGGTCCGTTAAGTGAAAAATTGCAAATGTCTTTGGGTCATTTTGGAAAAAATGAAAACCTTAAAATAAAAACTAAAAAAAATCAAATAGATCAATGGGAAAGTTACGAAACTTTTATTTTTATAGTCTTATCGAACACACACACACACACACACATGAACATCCAGATTCTTTTTGTGTAACGTGATTTTTGAATTTCTTACACTATGTTCAGTTCTTCGACAACAATAATTTCGGAAATATATATTTTTTTGTTATCGTCACAAAAACTGCTCCACGAGGAAACAAAAAATTGGATAACAAAGAACGAGTGTCTGAATGTATAAAATCGAGATTGTTTACGAGCGATTATCTCGAGCGTACAGAACTTACAGACAGACGAGTCATTATCGACACCATCAATTATTTTGCCTGTGGAATAATTTTCTTCCTCGTTCGCCTTGGATCGAGATGCAAACAAAAAGACGAGAACTTTTTCTTTCTTCATTAATTCGCGAGTCTCGTCGAGTTGCGAATCATATCAAGACCAAAAATAAAAAATACTCCCTGTTTTTTTGTTCTCTCTCATATGAGGGCACAGACTCAATTTCTGTTTTATTTCTGTTTTATTTTTGCACTGTCCGACCGATAGTTTTTAACAAACGTTGCGAAAGATTCTTTGCGGTGTTATATCAGCTATCCAAACGTATTATCATTGCATCTAGCCGAGTGTAAAAGAAAAAAAAATCAATCCCAGTCATTGAATACGTATATCGTGTCGACCAGACTCGTGTGTGTTCTATGCAGCTCAGTCCTCGGTCCAGTATTCGTGGGAGCGGCAACAGATACACGCTTTTCATATGCCCGTTAATATAGATATATATATACAGGGATTTCTACGACAAAACGACACGTCATTACGAATTTTTCCATTTTTCTTCCGTTCGTTCGAGCATACAGAACGATAGAAAAAATGTTTCAAACAAATTATTCGATTTTTTTTTCAAACATTCGCTTACCAGCCAACAACGTAAGTGTCGAATTAACTCTTTATCAAATTTTCCGCCTTTTTTACTACTGTCAATTGTTGGCTAACAAAACCACCATTTTGGAAACCTTGTCCAAAAGTCGATTCACTTTTAGTATTGGTGTTATAAATTTAAAACAATGTTTTCAAAGTATTTTCGATAAAAGGTACTAGAAACGATTTTTGAAGAAGTTTCAACAAACATATCAGAAAGTGAAAAACGTATAAAAGTTTCGAAAAAATTGTTAATCGTTCAACAACTGTTGATTCAATAATTTCGTTGATAAGGTAATTTTTTTTTTTACAATCTGAGATGTGGATCGATGTGGATTTTTTTCTTATCGTCCTGCAAAAAAAAAAAAAACTATTAAAAAATAAACACAAATTGTGAGATTCATTGGCTTGATGATTTTATCTGCAATGGCTCATATATAATACCGTTCCGGTACAGAGGATCTCGCAACACACGTTACAAACTGGACACAGCAAGTGCGCCGTTTTTTTTTTATCAAGTAATTACGCAACTTTTAATTACTCGACGAGAAGAAAAGAGAAAAAAATGCATTAACACACCTGAAATATCAGAAAAATCTCTACTCGATTTCGACACATTTTGTCAACAAGCTACGACTATCAGGATAAAACAAATTTACGATTTTGACATTTTTTTTCTTTATCTTATTGACAAACTCGTAATGTTCAGTGCTAAAACAATGAAAATAACGTAAATTGTACAATATCGATATACTTGTCGTGCTAATTTTATGTCATGGTAAATCTCGACACTTGTGAACCGTAGAAATTGAGGAAATTTTTATTTCGGCATTTCGTCGACGTACAAAATTACTACCACAATTTTTGAATTGATATATTTGATTTTTTTTTGGGATTTTTTCAGCAATGTTAAAGCTTTGAAATATTAATGTTATTTTAATAATAATAATAATAATAATAATAAGTTTTGAGAATATACTGTTTTTTTTATTCATAAAAAGAAGAAGAAAAAAATTCTTTTTCATAATCTATGTTTAAACAGTGGAGTAAAAGAATTAAAAGAAGAAATTCAATTTTTTTAATTCAAAAAGTCCGATGACCATTTTAAATATAAAATGCCTAATAACTTTTTTTGGAAAATTTTCACGAACCGCATAAATCAAAATATATGAATTACATCGAATTAAGGTAGTAGTCTGGTAACTTAAGCCGATTTTCATGTCTTTTTTGGAGGGCGTTTTTTTGGAGGAAAATAAAAATGAATCGTTTTGGATATTTAGGATGTTTTTATTTACATATTAAAGATACAAACAAAATTTTTTTTGAAAAAATTAAATAGTTTATTATTATTATTATTATTATTATTGATCGAAGTTGGCACCTCGAAAAAAAAGCGCGTGGGTGGCCCCGGTGATTTTGGCTCTTGATGTTATCTGAAATAAAAAATTCTTGATAATTCTTAATCTATAGACATGTCATTCTGGTCGGAACTACTGAAGTTCTTTTCGAGGTGCGAACTTCGATCAATAATAATAATAATAAACTATTAAATTTTTTCAAACTAATTTTTTTTTGTATCTTTAATATGTAA
Organism: Oxytorus armatus; assembly: GCA_958009045.1. NCBI lineage: Eukaryota > Metazoa > Arthropoda > Insecta > Hymenoptera > Ichneumonidae > Oxytorus > Oxytorus armatus. The sequence goes on along the minus strand of OY253751.1, from coordinate 20,885,298 downwards.
ATAAAAACATCCTAAATATCCAAAACGATTCATTTTTATTTTCCTACAAAAAAACGCCCTCCAAAAAAGACATGAAAATCGGCTTAAGTTACCAGACTACTACCTTAACACAGCAAGTATTTATTTCATATCGTGCATATTGTACATCTTTGAGTACAATCTCAAATATCGAGATATCTAATCTTTTGGATACTCTGCACACACCAAAATAATACATCCGTCATAAAACTCATAAACATAAAAGCATATATCTAAAAATGTTACGTTTCGTAAGTCGGATATAGTCCTGATAGTCGTATCGCCATAAAATCTCTCGCGGATTAAATTTTTTATCGCAGCCGTTTGTTATGACGTGCGCTATATCAAATGCATATATTTTTGCCGGATAATAGATCGTGACAATTATGAAACGAGAAACGATTTTGTTTGGTGGATTTGTTCTTTTTTTTTCAATAGAAAGACGATATTTACTTTTGTTTATTGGATTGAAAAAAGGGATTAATGATTTTTTTAAGGTACTCGTACATTGGAGACCGGTTGGAGAACTTTGGGAATTTTATGTAAATTTTTCAAGGGAAGACCCTAAGGGAGTAATTCTTATTTATTGCATTTATGAGACTATAACGGGGTTTTTTTGTGTTACTACGTATTTTTAAATTAATTTTCTTTCGTTTCCTTTAATACAAATAAATTACGAATAAATTGATTAATTTTAATGTGGTTTCGACATTTTTTTTCTTTACATAACTTTTTCTAACGTTATGACACCTAAAATAGTCGTTCACTTCATTATTTTGTCACAAATAAGGAGCATTTTAAAGCAATATTTTAAATTGTCATCTCGACAATGGAATGAAATACGAACGAAGGTCTTTCATGGAGCTGCTTATGTAAAAGCGAGAGAAGGTAGACGAGATCGTTACAAACCGCTCATATCGTGTTATGCCATCCATTTGAAAATCCGACAACCGGTATAACGGCGTCAAGGTAAAACGATCGTGTATTTAAAAAAAAAACCTTCGAAGTCTTGAACCTTGTGTGCCCATTCATTTTTATTTTTTTTCGTTGGTGATGCCAAATCGACAATCATTTTATTACTCTCACATTTCGAAAGACAATACTTTTCACGAACTTCTTTTAAATTCAATAGCAAATATTTTGAGTCCCGATAACCCAAAAATTGCGTGAAAATTGCGTAAGGTCTCAAACAAAATCCTGCAATGATTTTTTGAAAAATTCGAAAAATTCCATAAACATTGATCGCCACGATCTTTGCCGATTTTTTTTTTCAGATCCCAAAAGTATAATCGATACTTTCTTATCGTAAAAATGAAAAAAATCACGCAAACAATGCTCGTTTTGTAAGTGAGAAAAAATGATAATTGCTTTTCTTTTTTTTTTTTTTCGAATACATCTCAGTAAATTAAAAAAAATTCAATTCCTCGCCGAATGTTTCTTTTTCGCGCTCCCTCGGCCGTACAAACTCGTTAAAATACTGCGCGTGACCGATAAGACGATCGTTTTTTTTTCCTGCTATCAATAAAAGTCGTTTGACAAGCCACGGATTGTTACGCAAGTGAATATAAAAAATAAATGCTTTCGCGTTGTACACAGGCCAAGTTTTTTTTTTTTCTTTTTTTTTTCAAGCGCAGGTGTACGTTTTACCGTACATTTCACGTCAGTCGTCCAACATGGGCCGTCTTGGCATATGGAAACGACGGCGTTTCTCGCCACTCGTTGCCATTCATCGACGTTCGAGTCGTCGAATTCGCGATTCCAATCAGTCCGATTTTTCAATACCAATGTCCATTCTCACGTGCCCTTTCTGTCTTCAATCCAGGTGTTCCTGCTCGCACATCTGGTAATTTATCCGGTCCAAATCGCATTATTAACAATCGTAAAAAAGAAAAGTCTAGAGCGTGACTGAAGTGAGCTTTGGTATGTTTTTCATTCGGCGAATTTCGGAAATGCCGAATAAATTGAAGGAAGAATATTCTGATATCGTATCGCTCGGGCCATTGTACGTATACGCAACATTTTCGAACGTAAATTATTTTTTCCGTAAAAATATTTACACCGCGATCACAGTGAACTTTTGTATGCTTTTTTATTCCCGCGGAAAGTCCGGAAAACGCCGAATGGATACGAGCGAAGAATTTTTTTTTTTGCCGATCTGGTTCTTGCATCGTAAATACAATTTTTACAACGAAGTTTTTTCGTCTTTTCTTTTTTTACAAACGAAAATATTTATAACCCCACAGCCAGAGCTCTTGTATATGTTTCTTTTTCTTTGTACTCTTCGGATCTCCGGAAATACGAAATCGACGAGACAAAAGATTTTTACTCCGATCTCGCATGATTTCTCGGGCATCGTAAATGCAATTTTCGCAAATAATTTGTTTTCGTTTCACTGAAAAAGCTATTTATAGTCCAAATGCAGTTTTTGTATGTTTTTTTTTTCCCCATTGTACTCCGGAAACATCGGATCAATGAAACGAACGTGATTCTTTTTCTCTCGAATATCCGTTCGACAGGAAATATATACTGTCACGAAACGTTTCGATTTTCGAAAAAAATAAAATAAATAAGTGAATAAATAAATTCAACATTCTCATGAATTTACGATTTAAAAAAATTAAATAAAGACACCGGATTAAGGGGGGAAATAGGGTTAGGACAGCGTTTTCTCAATGATTTTCATGAATTTTTTTATAGTTTAAAAAATGAATATAATTTATTGAAACTTTGAGAATATTTTATACATATATTTAAGTATATACTATAAAATTTTTGAAGAATTTCTTTGAAAAACACCGACGATATTAGCGACCCCATATTGCAGGTCACAATCAGAGTCAGCATTTTGCGTACATTCTGGAAGCCGCAATTTTCATCTGAAATCAAACGAGGTTGGAATTTACTTTTATTATATGTCTCTCTTCTATATGAACCTAAATGCTATCAATAAAAGAGAAAATTAAATTTTTTACACGGGTCAAAACAAAAAAGCATGATTTTTTGCCATTTTTTACAACTTTATTTGCAAAAAAAAATTATTTTAAATAATGATAATATTCCGAATTCAGGCTCATATAGAGGGCAATACTATGAAGAAAGTAACTGCCAAATTTCAAAACGATTGGTTGAAAACTTTTCAAACTAGCGTGTGCGCAAGTTCAAAAAAAGTCGTTTTCAGAAAAACGCGTTTGAAAAAATAGCAAAATGCTGAGTCTGATTGTGACCTGCAATATTGGGTCGCTAATATCGTCGGTGTTTTTCAAGGAAATTCTTCAAAAATTTTATAGTATATACCTAAATATATGTATAAAATATTCTCAAAGTTTCAATAAATTATATTCATTTTTTATACTATAAAAAAATTCATGAAAATCATTGAGACAACATTGTCCTAACCCTATTTTCCCCCTTAACGGCTTATAACAATAGAACGAGTCGGAATTTTCATTTCAAATTTTGGGAACATATTTTTCAATAGTTTTACTAACAATTTATGAAATAAAAAAAAATCGATTTTTTTAACCGTCTAACCCTATTTCCTCCGTTAATAGAATTAAGTACGAAAATCTAGTTTATTCAACTAAATCTCTTTTTCTGGTTCTGATTAGTTCGATTAAAAATAAAATCGATCTTTCTCGTTCGTATTGACGATAATTTTATTTTCCTCATTCCACGAAGTACATTTGAGAAAGAAAAAAATTCATAATCTTTTCGTTCTCATAAGCGTTCGACTCCACGAATCAAATTACGATTTTCTCAGTAGCAAAAGTTTTGCACGCTCCCAACTGTTCCTGGTAAGAGGCTCATTTATCGTCTTCGGCGCGATATGAGAGAATTAATTGTGCGTGTAGAGCGTAGGCGTGGCACGGACGATGGAACGTTTGATAGTAGTTTGAATTGGACTTCTCTTCGGCGATTGAGCCTTGAATTGGTATTTATGGGAATAAGCCTATATAGATATAAAATGTATCTTCTGGTTCCGTGTATTTACTGGTCCGATGCACGTTTTCACGAACGATCACTAGCGTCCAAATACTCTTCGAGCTTCGAGACCCGACACAAAATAATTCTCAATCGATTCTTAATCGCCTCGATTTAATAAATCGCGGCTCCTGCTCGTTTCGGTTTAAAAGACACGTGTAAAACATAGGCATTTTGTAAAATTCACAAAAATTTGCACCGTAAGGGTGTTTTTTCTCTTTCATTCCAGCGCACTCGCGCTCAGATCTTCTGTTTTTCATCAGCGATACATTAAACAGCGGTACGTTGTTTAACCGATCGGAGATTTGCGATTTTCGAACATTCCATCGAGGCACGTTTGCGTGAAAACAAAAGTTTACCCTAATCCCGGAAGCCCATTGGCTTCTTCTGATTCCGTTCAACAGTTGGTAAAGAATTTTGATTTTTTCTACTGAACGAAAGTTTTAGGACTTTTGAGATGTGTCAAATTTTGCTGCTGACTACGAATTCGAATTTTGCAATCCAAATTCCAAGAAATGATAGAGAAAAAAAATGTTCCATTTTCATGCTTTATTTTTCTTCTCCTGATTTTTCCCCTCAACTTACAATTGAAAGAACCCATAGATTCGTAGACGATGGAACATCTCTATGTGAAGTCCTTGAAGTTTTTACAAAATCGAAAAAACAAAAAATTCCATTTTTTTCGCTTTCATCTTACAAAAAAAAAAAAATGTTCAACCGTTGGAATTTCAATTTCTTACATCGGAGATGTTGATGTTATTTTTACAAGCTCTCAAAAATCCTCGAATATTCGAAAAATGCTTCCGTTTTATTTTATATTTAAACCAAGTCTGCTCGACGAGTCATGTAACCGTTTTTCGTTGTATCCATCAGTGTTTTAGAGTGTGCGTCTCGTACCGAGTTCTCGACTCCACTCTGATAGAGCTTCCATCAGTCAAGAATTTCATCCATATGTGTTGGCCTCACTTAACTCATCGCTTACACTTGTGTGCCTGTGTGTGTGTGTGTTTTTTTTTTTCTCTCAAAACAATATCACGATCCTGCCACGACACTGTTTGGCAACATTGTTTAATAAATTTTCCAAGATTTCATCGTATATGTACATATATTTTTAAAAATCCATATCTCTTATTTCGAATACGAGAAAGTATATTTTTTACGAAAATATTAGTATTCACCGTAAATACTTAAATGTACAAAGCTTTGTAATGATAAAATAACGAAAAACGGCAAAGTCAAATTAAAACTTCATTTAATCCGATAACGGTACTTCCTGACGACTTTGAAAAAAAAAAAAAATGTCATTGCAAAAAACATGAAAAAGTCAAATTTTCTGTCACCACGTATTTCTCGTACGATGTACAGTTAGCGAATTGAAAAACAAAATGCGCAAAACAAATTGTTATCATTTATTACCGGCAACAGTATATGACCAAAAAATTTGAAATAATTTCACAATATTCCGGACAGTCAGGAGTATGTTTGAAAAAAATATTCGACGACATGTCGACGTCATAGAAAAGAATGTTGTCGATTTTACACGAAACGTACATTCGTGAACATCATTTTTCCCCACGTTATCCAACGATTCAATTTTTCAATTATTATTATTGTTATTTTTCAATTTTCTTCGTGTTTATTTGTTCTTACAGGATGGTATTGGATCACAAGGCAACGAGTCTACACAGCGATTACGGCAGTTTCGATCGTCCATTGGCCGGCGGTGAGGGTCACGAGAGGGACGTAGAGGCGGCGGTTGATGGAAGTAGCACTGGAATGGCACACTCGAGTGACGTTTATCAGAGGCAACCGTTGCTTCCCGGTGCACCGGTCAAGGGAAAAGACATATGGAGCGGTGTTGGCTCGAGTACCGATTATTACGAGGACGAGGAACACGACAAGATAAACGAGATCGTTCATGCGAGACACAGCGGTTTGCAAAATGGTTCCGGTAGCGGTATCGTTAAGCTCGATATACCACCGCCGTTGAGGGAGGAACCTCGGTTTCCAAAAGAAAAATGGAAAACCCTTCTTGGTAAGGACAATAATTCTTCTCTTCGGGGAAAAATTATTTCGGTCTCGTCGTTAATCGTAAATACGAAATTTCGTAAATTTAGCGTATAGTTGTCGACGTGATACGTTACATTTTGGAAAATGTTAACCCCTTCATCGATTCTCGATGAATTCAACAGAAAAATCCTTCGTCACTTATTTTATCCGTTAGATAGTTCATCGACTTTTATCGTATCTCATGAGATTTCGTACCGATTAGAATAGACAGGTACCAATTCGGGCCATATTTACAATTGATACCATAAGAAACTCCGAAGAACTGTCTTTCGCCTTAGCAATCGTCGAGCAACTCAATGCCCGGTCACCCATCCCATTATTGTTCACTGCTATCGTTCAATATTTTTTTTGTTTAAACAATAGGGTATAAGATTCAATCGTTAAATTTGATCGCGGGTAAAGCAACGTAATTCTACACGGCGAAATTGAATGTTCAAAGTTCTTTCCATCTGATAAAAAAAAAATGATGCTGTAGTTTGCATCGTTGGAATGCAAACGGAAATTGATTTAATACGCCATTAATTCTCTTCGAGATTGGATTATCGATGACAAAAATTGTTAAAACGTTTTAATGGGGTCTCCGTCAAGGACCTGGGCCAAAATGGGCACGAGAAGCAAGATCAATGCTGAAAATGAAAATTTAAAAACCTATTTACGTTGCGTTCCAACGATGCAAACTTCAACATCGTCAAAGAAACCGTACGTTATCGTTATTAATAAGTAGCTGTGCCCCGCGATTTCACCCGCGTTAAATTTGGATTATATATCTGTTTGATACGCGTTATGAGTACATAACCAAGTGCATCTCATTAACTGTAAATACCATCCGGAAATTATGTGGAAAAATAAAAGGACGAATCATTAGAAAATAAACCGACGCCGCGGCCGCTCCTTAGGATCTTAGCATGAAGTTATATAGCCTAGAGCCATCCTGAATAAACGGACTGTCTAATGTAAAAAGAATTTTTCAAATCGGATTAGTATTTCCTGAGATTAGCGCGTTCGAACAAACATACAACTGCTCTAACTTTATTATAGTAGTAAGAACTAAGATATAGTATATAGTATAGATATAGTAGTATAGTAGTAATATAGTAAAATTAGGGCCATAGCATGAAGTTATATAGCCTAGAGCTTTCTGAATAAACGGACTATCTAATGCAAAAAGAATTTTTCAGATCGGATTAGTATTTCTTGAGATTAGCACGTTCGAACAAACACACGTGGTCTGTTAAAAAAGTATCGCGAATTTTGAATTTCCGCGGGCTACGTATATTCGATTTTCGATTTTTGTGCGACGTTAGCTTGCTACTCATGTCCCTCACTTATGCTGAAAAAATCAGCCATTTCGAATGTTTAGTTAATTGTTGACAGCTGTTTTGGTTAGACGTGTTTTGGCTTGTTCTTCTATTTTATAGGATTTTTGCCTATTCCAAAAAAATGGATCAACGAATCTGTATCAAATTTTGTGTGAAAAACAAAATTAAGTGCGCGGACGCATTTCGAATGTTGACTGTGGCGTATGATGAAGCTACCTTGGACCAAAGCAACGTTTATCGGCGGTACAAAATGTTCTCAGAGGGCCGAGAAGATGCGAACAACGAAATTCGTTTCGGACGCCCGAGCACATCAACAACAGACGAAAACATTGATGAAGCGAAGAAAATAACATTGGCCAATCGTCGAATCACCGTTAGAGAAGTTGCCGAGGAACTAAACATATCGATTGGCTCGTGCTATTCGATTTTTACCAATGACTTGGGCATGAGACGGGTCGCCGCGAAATTCGTGCCAAAATTGCTCAATTACGAAGAAAAACAGTGTCGCGTTAACATTGCTAAGGAGCTGTTGGACTCGGTCCGCGACGACCCAAATTTGCTCCAAAGGATCATAACTGGTGACGAATCATGGGTTTATGGTTATGACGTGGAAACCAAAGCTCAATCGTCGCAATGGAAGCTGCTTTTTTGGAATAGGCAAAAATCGAAGACAAGCCAAAACGCGTCTAACCAAAACAGCTGTCAACAATTAACTATACATTCAAAATGGCCGATTTTTTCAGCATAAGTGAGGGACATGAGTACCAATCTAACGCCACAAAAAAATCGAAAATCGAATATACGTAGCCCGCGGAAATAAAAAATTCGCGTTACTTTTTGAACAGACCCCGTACAACCGCTCCAGCTTTATTATAGTAGTAAGATAACAAAATTTCTTCAAAACTCGCGTCATACTTGGGACTCCGCCGCATAAAATTTTTGAATTTTTACAAATATTTCACACAACGATACAACGGAGATATTGCTAATGTCTCAATTAGCGCCGGTCCACCCTACGATCTTTGTTTTCTTCTATGAACGTTCAATAATATTTTTTTACTATTCGGAATGACTCGTTGACGAAATAATCAGCCGGTATCACTAATTTTTTTGTTTTTCGTTTAATCTTACGATGTATTTCATTGACCCTCGTTTTCTTTATTCGGTAAATGGTAAATTGGAGCGTGATTTCAGTCATGATGCAAAAAGATACAAGTTGAATTGACAAATGTGTGAAAAATTTATTGTTTCAGCATTCCTATTTATGGTTGTAAATTTTATAATGACAACAACGTCCCTCGCCATGCTTCACGACCGCGTACCTGATCGTGCATACGGTCCACTTCCCGATATAATTTTGGACAACGTTGCGGCTCAGGATTGGGCCCTCGATGTCTCGGAGGTTCTCATTATGATTGCCTCGAATTCGGCAATGATTTTCATTGTCTTTCACAAGCACAGGTGAGAGTCCAAATAACTTAGTTTCCGAATTAATTTATAATAACGATAGGACGTGCAGGGAAAAAAAAATGATTTCTCGTAACAATCGTAATTAAAATTTGGTGCGACGCGCGAGATCTTTCGCATATCGAGCTATACCATGACTCATCGTTTACTCTAGCTTCGCGGCCTCGATATAATACTTTTTATACACTGTAATAGGTACACTCCGTACGTACAGGACATTCATTCACAATTGGACGAGTCTCCAAACTCGCCTCCCCCCTTCTCTTTTATTCGATCTATAATTTTCGTACGTCGTTTGGCCAATAAAGTAGAGCGGTATCGATTTTTTTTTTCAATTTCTTCGATATTGATTCTTCATTTCGATACTTTATGGATTATACATTGTAACGGAAAAAATATAAGAAAAAAAAAAAGAAATTTAAAAAGACAATTTTTCACGCTATAAGAATGATTCTTCTAATGTCAAAAGTAACAGTTTTTCGAAATTCGTACTCTTTTTATTTCGTAAAAAAAAATCCTCACATTTTTATATCGAAAATTGCATTTTTATTTCACACGTAGATAGTTGTCGGGATATTTAATGAGTTTTTGAGAGTTATGAAAAAAAAGTCGCAGTTTTATTTTCATGGTTTTTTCTTCGATGATTCCCTTAAACGTATTTTAAAGAATAAACAAAGTTTAGGCGAAATGTAATATTCCGAAAAAAATTCTGGTAAAAATGCTCCATCAGTTATTCACATTTTTCAACTAATTCACTTGGAGCGTGGACGGTGTTCGTTTTTATTTGCAAAAAAAAAAAAAAATCGTAGTCATATTATCGTAATGATTTTTGTTTTCTCGTCAAAGGTTCATTGTCGTGAGAAGAATATTCTTGCTGATGGGTATGCTGTATATGATGAGAAGCGTCACATTCTACGTGACGGCGCTGCCGGTTGCGAGCAAGACTTACTACTGTAGTCCCAAGCTTAATCACACGACCCCTTTGATTATCGCAAAGAGGGTACTCCAGATAATGTCTGGCTTCGGTTTGTCGATAAATGGCAAACACACTTACTGCGGTGACTACATCTTCAGCGGTCACACAGTCGTACTCGTACTTTGTTACCTGATTATCAAAGAATGTGAGTAAATTAATTCATTAATTATCGTTGCTTCTTTTTCAATTCAAATAAACTTCAATTAAACTAAATATAATTTATTCGATGATGATTTAATTCGAGCGGATGAGGTTTGGTGAGTTTTCAACTTGGACGAAAAAAAAAAATTATATCGAGACATCGTTCGGGAAGCTCCTACGCTAGATAACGTTTCTTTTATTTTCTTCTTACTTCCCTCTTCCTCGAATTTCCTTGAATTAATTCACGCTTTATTTAAAAGTGATTTCGAACTCCCGCGATAAATTTCCCACGTCAGTCGAGATTTTAAAAAATGATTTACGTAAAAAATTCGTGAAAATTAGCTCTTCACTAATATCTCGAGGCGCATTTAAAAAAAAAAATGCCTTATAGCATTGTTCGACATTATCTGAAACGGCTATCCGTTGTATCCGCGAAAAATGCATATTCATCGATGTACAAAATGAGGTCGCTTGTACTCGGTGCGGTGCGACGTTATCGAACGACTCGGTGAAATAATTGCTCGGAAAAAAAAAACGATGTCGATGTCTATGACACAAAGAGCCCGACGTTCGATTACCTCGAACGTTGAAAAATTCTGCTTACGTTGTGCTTTTGTCAGTGGAGATTAAAAATCGAAACCGTCTGAATAAAAAAATTGCTTGCTAAAAATAAAATCCTCGTAAAATTCAAATTAGTCTCTCAATCTTTACGAAATTTACAGAATTTTCGATTTTCCAGCGTCGTTACACACAAAGATCGATCAGGACATTTTTTTAAACGTCAATCTTCGATTAACACTATATTCTATTGAATATAGTGTTAATCGATGCACCGATACGATGAAACAATAATCCGTGTTCTTTTTTTTTCATCGTCACAAAGTTTCCTCTGCGAGGAAAGAAAACAAAAAACAAAACCTCATTTTACACGGGCTAAATTGGGATAGAAGAAAATGGTCATCGTGAATTTCCATCTCTCGTCTTGACTCGAATCATTCGCACATATCGATTGGCAGGACCATTAAGATTGACGACTAACAACGTCCAACAACCGTGTATTTTCATTGTTTCGTTTCAGACTCACCAAGGCGATGCCAACCGATTCATTGGCTCGCCGGGCTTACCGCTCTCGTCGGAGTGGTTATGGTCCAGATCTCTCACGGCCATTACACCGTAGATATCATCATAGCATACTGGGTCACGACTCGGTTATGGTACATTTATCACACACTGGCAAATAATTCTCATCTGAAGGTAAGTGACCTCTCGTCAAAACGTCCTTGAGATTAAAAGAAAAACCACATTTTGCCCAGTACTTTGTCGTTTATCAATTTAGATTTTTCTCTCTCGCCCTTGTAGTACGGTTCGTACGGAACAAGTTTTTTTTTTTTGTTATCACGACACCGTGTAAATTCATCTGTTTGCAGCAATACGGACCGAACAACTTTTTGGCACGGCTGTGGTGGTTTCCGATATTCAAGTATTTCGAGAAAAACGTGGGTGGCACTGTACCGCGACAATACGACTGGCCTCTACCGTGGCCTCGAAGATTTCTTGCCAAGCATCCAAACCGGGACAGTTAATACTCGTCACGTGTTCGCGACGGTGCCTACTTTTACGGGATTATATTCGATTGTATATATTAACACTTAGGCTTACGGCGTAACGACAACATCAGGATTAAGAAAGAAAACAATAAACACACACACACACAAACACACACACATGAAAAATGTCCTCGTTCTCGATATGAGAGCCAGCAGATGCGGAAGGAAAATTAACGAAAGAATCGAATAGGATGAAGGAAATATAATGAGGAAGCACGAATGAGAGAGACCCTAAGGGTGTAACGTGACTTTTGACTATCCCGTATATTACGGGTAAAAGAAAACTCATTCGGGGGATGGAGGCTCGTATACTTCTATGTACCGCTCGAGTGTACATTTTTCGTGAAAACAAAAGAAGAAGAAGAAGAAAATGAAGATGTTAAAAAAAAGGAAGAACGCTGCTTATCCTGTCATGCCCGTCGTTCACAATTTACGTCGAACGCTTTCCAACATCTATTGTTTTTTTTTTTTTTTGTTCCGATTGACTTTGATACTACGTCGATATACACGATCTTAGAGCAATTAGAAATTTCGTAGATGTATTTTTGTCTTTTGGGTTTTCTTGTACAAAAAAAAAACATAAAGTTGGGAGTACGGAATCGGCAATACAAAGAACACTTTGCGGGACAGTGATATATATCATGCAAGTCAATGCAGTTTGTTTATTCGGTAGAATTCGTTTATTACACGATAATCGTGCGTGACAAATACGCTTAATGACCCGACACGAGAAACCGTCGATAAGGCTATACAACGCGGTGTCATCACATCCTCTTTAATCAAATTACATTTTGTTTTTTTTCTTCGTTTTCTCTCGCAAGAAACGTTCTATTTTTTCTAATTCTTTATGTAAAATTCGCGAAGGCAATCCTCGTACGACTTTTTTTTGTTCGTTAGCGACGAAGAATTACACGATTAGAAATTGTTCTCGATAACAATGATGATGATGATGACGATGACGAGTCAAGTCGTGCCAAGCGTTTCCACAAACCCTTAGTTAAAAACCCTACAGATTTTCCTCGATCGCTCTCCGTGAGATTTTTCGTCATGAATTCTCGCTGGACAGATGAGCTTCAAAGAACTGAACCTATCCTACATTTTAGTGTTTTACCGTTAGATCGTGGAATTTTGTGGGACCAATTGATAATTGGAACGCTCAAAGAAACATTATTCAATCTAGTTACAGAAGACTAGCTAATTCGTTCGAGATTTCGAAAGTATTCGAGGAAATCGTCGAGAAGAAAATTGTTTACAAGAATAATTAAATGACGTAACAGGTGGTTTTTGTTTTTTCAAAGGGGGATGAGAATGGGGTTGGGAGTTAGGAAAGTTGAAACGTCGTCGAACGACGATCCTCGGGAATCGATCTCAGCCCATTGTACTCGATGCTTCACAAGTCTTTCAAGTCCCGCTACCTGACGGATTACCGATAATAAGTTAAAAAAAAAAAAGTGTCGAGCGAACGTTAGTGCTAGCCAAAATTTAGTTTGAGTTTCCTCGGAATAATTGTTGACGTGCGGGGGTATATCAAAGCGTCGTTAACCAATCAAACATTTTGAGAGAAATAATACGTGGGAAGGTTGAGAATGAGTACAAAAAAAAATAACGAATGAACATGGAAAAAAAGGCCGATCGATGCTTAAATTTTACTTGTGGTATGTTTAAAAGAAAACGAACTGTACGGAAATCGTTACGCGAATACCTATTATTCGAATATTTTCTTCTTCCTACGCTCTTGCATACTTTTTCAGTAAAATGAAATATTCCTCGCGTTTCTTGCCGTAAGAGTGATCGACGAGGATCACGAAGTACCGTGAAATAACGATATGGAAGTTAGCAATGTTTCCAACACCATATCATTGATATTAGTCAATTTTCGTTAGATATTTTGCGTTCCCACTCGAACAGTTAACACGTTTTTTCCTATCGATAATAAAAAACAAACAAACGTTCCTGTTGAATTATTATGTTTTTATACTTTGCACAATACAAGAGACGGTTTTATGAATTATTTCGCTCATATCGTTGTGTGCGGAATATTTTCGCAAAGCCGAAAAAAAAAAAAAAAAAAAATCCACGATTATGAGCATTTACATTTTGTTTCTGACACTTGTCAATAATATCGTTGGATCAACGTTGCTAACTTCAATGTCGCGTGAAATATTCGTACAAAGGGCCGATCCTGGCGACGAGATTTGTACTAATCAATATGGCCGATCTAGAGTGACTTGTTGCACGGCGAGCATGAGAACATCATGAAAAATTTTGAAGAAACATAAATGAGTTGTTATATCATTTGTAATATGTAATTATTTATGATTTTTCACTGATTAAATTAATAAGAAAATTTATAATCATATATTTGAATAATTATCGATAAATTGTTTTCAACAACGATTATCATGTATATATATATATATTAATTGAAAATAATTCGTATTAATTTATGTCAAGTATTTCGGATGTTTTTGGCTCTTTGTGTAAAATGTCACTTTCGAGGCCGCGGACCGACGCTACCCAAGTCGGCAATGAATTTTCTCAACTTACAGCTTGTGAATCCACGTCACAATAATTTTGTTCCGCGACTATCACTAAAGACATTTTTGTTTTTTTTTTTTTTTTTTTTCGTTAATTTCTTCGTGAAATCGACCGGCGATATATTGTTACAAAAATACGTAATACACGTTATAACTTTTGACGACAGGGAAATTTCAAGATTTTCCTTACTTCCGGTCGTCGATAATTAAAAAAGAAAAACGCTGTGCCCCCTACGGCTATTAATGATATCCTATATTGACAAAATGTGTGTAAACATTAAGTATATATTTTTTCATAAGATAATGTGCGATTTGTTGTAATTGATAGCCTCCGAAGAATGTGAATATAAATATATGTGTATAAACAAAAAAAAAAAGACATGGCTTAGTGTGTTTATCGGTACAAACATGTACAATAACAACGTATATTTTGCGCATGATGTCGCGCGGTTCGAAGATAATCTCGACCGTACCTCTAGGGGGACTGTGTATATCGTGTCTATTTTATCTGTATACATTAATACATATAATATATAAAATATAAGTCGGCTAAATCATACTTTCTAAACGGGCTGATGTCGTTCTTTGGATAAACGACGCTTTACGTTCTACACATGCGTCATAAAATAATTCAATGTTTAGGAAAGTTTAATAGCCGAATGTTGAACTGAATTAACATACTATTGCAGAGAGAACTGTTATATACATACTACTTTATAAATATAAATAATGTTATATATATATATATATATATATATATATAATATATATATATATATAATTATACACATACGTATGAGGCATTCCAACTCAAATCTACGTCCTTTGTCTTTTCATCCTTCGGGCGTTGGTCCATGATTATATTACACTTTCAGCTCCAAGGGGCATTCAGTTTCAACAGATTTTTTTCTCGCTAACGGAAATTTTACAATTAAAAAAAAAGACATTTCAACGCGATACATTAGCATCAATTGTAAAATCTGGAAATATTCTCACAAATGCTGTATGTGTGTGTGTACCTCGTAGTAAAAAAAAAAAAACCTCTAAGGGCGAACCATCTAAGGGCATGCTATTAGGAACACGGTTGGAAATTCTTTCATATCAGGCTCGAGATTTTTGAGAATTTTTGCAAATTCGTTCGTCGGTAGCTCTCCGATCGGCCTTTAATTCTCGTTTTTGAGACGAAAGTCCTTTTTGCGAGATCGGAGAGAGATAAAATTATGAAAAATCCTGCCGGGTTTCAAAGCTTTTATACCCACAGCCCTCGGTGTGAGCTTCTTTTGTTTTTTTCAATTTTCTCTTCGAACTAAAACGAACATTGAAAAATATTAAAACCAAACGCCGGCCTAATTCCGTGTCTCATTTGAAATGTGTCAAAAAAAAAATCGACAAAAACGACGAGAGTTGTTAAAAAGTTGAAGATTTTTTGGAGTCGAATTATATTGTATAAAAAAGAAAGCACGGGTCAAACCCAAATGAGCGAGGGTCGAATCGGCGTGAAATGTCTCATACTTTATGGATATATTTGTGTTTATGTACGATTCATTGTATGCAAAAAGTATGTTTGTGCGTGTGTGTGTGTGTGTGTGTGTACATATATTTATATATCGATTAACACATTAAGCTTTAAACAATAAATTTATGCACATACACATATTTGAAAACAAAGTTGAAACTCCATCGCCAAAATGGGGTAGGAGTTTCGTTGATGTTTATGATTAAACATATATTTATTTGAGAAAAAAAAGGAAGTAATAATAATAACGAATTCATATTGCAACTGAGGCGCACATCGAGCAAGCCGCGCGCGCGGGGGCTGTGTGTTTATATGGATATATATCTATATATATTTTTACGTGTAGATATTTTTTGGTAAATTGTTACAAAGATCTGTCTAGGGTAGATGAAACGCATGTTAAGTTGTAAATAACAAGAGCGAGAGGTCTCTTGTCACACTAGGAATCTCCAATGATAACCAAACAACATTTACAACATTTATTTCCTCGCCAGAATCGTTTGCGATGTTCGTGAAAAAGAAAAAAACTATATATATATATATATATATATATATATAATTTTGTCAGTTGAAAGTTTTTTTTGTTCTCCGAGCCGAAGTGTGAACAATTGATACGACTTCGTTTACCGTTCGTTACCGTTTGTGTAAATACAACTGTATAGTTATTTATCTCAAGTTCTATTGCTATTATTACATTATTACAATAAACAGGAAGAAACGAAAATATATTTGTCTCTAATTCGTACTTGAATATTGATAATATATATTTTACGACAGTGTAATAGAAATTACGGGTACGTTGCATCGACGTGATTTACTGGTATGAAAATTGCCCGACAAAATGTAATCACACGAGTTCCAGCAAGTGCTCGAATGTCGGACGTTCCCGAGCACTTAAAAATGATTAGTTCGATGGACGAAATGTCCAGGCTAATAAATGAAGTTTGAGTACAGCGCTACTGAAGCTTCGAAGTTTCCTCCTCAAGAAATCCTTTAAAGAGAGCGGAGTACACAACTTTTTTTTTTTTTCAATAAAGTAATATCCCATCAGTATCGTCCATGAATTTTATCAACGAAACGTAAAAAATCGAAAAGTTGGGATTCATTTATCTAATTTCGAACCGTGACTTTGCGCGGTAACGATTTAAGAACTGGGGTCATTTCGACGCGCGTGTGACCAACGCGGAGGTCGGGAGTAGTTTGACGACGGAGGGTTAAATTGTATTAATTATTTACTTCCTTTAAATTACTTTACATTTGTACCGGAAGTGCACCGAGCTAATAATCGATGCCATCGCCTCAGGGGGTTTCGCAATTTGAACGTGTGCGCGGTGACTCAGGGGTGAAAAGCGAACAGCATGGACGCGGCGCCTCAGAGGTCGTGGGGGAAACGTCATAGGGTAGGGATTTTTGAAAAAAATAATGAAGTACTCGTGGTTCTCTTCTGATCAATGATTAAATCCGATATATCGAGTATAATAAATTACTTGGCTTTTAGTCGGGCAAATAATTGTGTACAAGTTGATTCGATATAATCGCAAATACTTGTAGTCGCAAATCGGTCTTCGAGATAGAATTATTATATCTGTTTTATTGTTTCAAAGGAGATGCCACAGGTAGTAAGAACATTTAGAGTTATTGACACGATGAGCGTTGACCGAGTCGATACTCGGTGCACCTCATTAAGGGATAACACCACTGTGGCCCCCTGTTTTTTTTTACATTTTTCAAGAATTTTTTTTTGTGGGAAAAAAAACAGATATTCGAAAAATTTTTTTGGTTTTTGTTCCTTGTCTATTAATGTATCAAAAAACATTTTTTTCACATTTTTCACGCCGCATGGTGGCGCTGGGGAAGCTCCTCGCTGTCATCTCCGCAGTGGTTCGCGGCACGCAGCAGAACTCTCTTCAACGTCGATCTGAAAAAAAAATACCGAGTGTTTTCGTTGATAATATGATATTTTGAAGAGAAGTACATAGGATTTTTTCGATATCTCAATAATTATAAAAGTTATAGCCTATTTTCGACGAGAAATTTTGCTCGAAAGTCATTCTTTAATTTCAAAGGCGTGCCTATTTTTTTAAAAACAATATTTTTTCAAATCCATATGTACTTCTCTTTAAAATATCATATTATTAACGAAAACACTCGGTATTTTTTTTCAGATCGACGTTGAAGAGAGTTCTGCTGCGTGCCGCGAACCACTGCGGAGATGACAGCACCTGACGCGAGAGCTTCCCCAGCGCCACCATGCGGCGTGAAAAATGTGAAAAAAATGTTTTTTGATACATTAATAAACAAGGAACAAAACCCAAAAAAATTTTTCGAATCTCTTTTTTTTCCCACAGAAAAAATTCTTGAAAAATGTGAAAAAAAAAACAGGGGCTCACAGTGGTGTTATCCCTTAACAGAGCGATGCAATCTATCGCTTCGCCATTCCAGCGACAAACGTGCTAACCGTAAGTGCTGATAAGAGGAAATGTATGCATTGTCACTTTTCAGCCTGTGCAACAACTCAAAATGTTCGTGCGGATCGTTCCCCGCTTACTTTCTTTGTTTTCAATATCTATTTTATTATTCGGGAACTCGAAACGACGGAACTTTAGTAATTTAGGAACAAAACGAAGCGATAACAACGGTTCGCAAAATTTTTTATTGTCTTCTGAAATCGTCAATAATCAATATTGTTACAAGAGAGCGGTAAACACTATAAATATATAATACACATAAGTGTTATTTCTTTTTTACAACAAGATGTTGAAACGTCTTTCTGTTGCGGACGAAGATTTTACAGTCTCGGTAACGAATGAAGATTGACACGGGTTGGGGGGGGGGGGGGATAATTCGAAAACAAAGCAAACACCTTATACAGTTAAATTATAGAATAGAGAATAATAGTATAGCGAGAGCAGAGTCAATTTAAAGCAAAGAGACGAATGTTTTAACTCCCAAGTTTGTTTAACACTAAATTTAATGACATTCTACGAATATACAAAAACTATACAGGATCCTTACTATTCTTACATCCCGAAAAACACGATTGTTTCGTTCGGCTCTTTTAAAACATCGCGATGCTGCTTCTGTGAAACCGAAAGGATCATTAATACAATAAAATAAGCAGCAAGCTTATTCATTTTTTTTTCTATCAGGCTCATACACGAACATTGTAAAAATAATTTTACCCACCCATTCGGTTTATCGCAAAGTTAAATGAATTACCTTCTGAAAGCCCCGATTGCCGATAAACGTGCGTGACATTGACGAGCAAAATAATATACGTAAATCAAAGAAAAATAACAAAATAATCATCGATAAAATCACATCGTTCTAGTGACAGCGCGAATGAAAAACAAAATAACAAAGAACCGTAAACTCCGAGGTTTCACAATCCGTCCAGGAATGTTAGCTAAGAACGAAACATCAGCAATCGACCGCAACTACCACGTATCGTCTTCATTATCTCCACGAGCAAGTAGTGCACTCGTTCGCCGGAAGGGATGAGAGGGAACAAACTTTTCGTATACTCTTATTATCGTTTTTACATCTGCGGTAATTGATCGATAGGTGTGACAAAGGCGAAATCTTCGGGGAAGAGCTTGATCGCATGTGGATACATCAATTTGTATGATTGCCTGATCGTCACGTCCGCAACACCGGCAATATCGCCAATCTCTTTCTGGGATCTCTTGTCCTCCGAAGCCTAAATAGAAAACGATCATTTGTTTTTATAATATCGAGATAATTTATAATTCGACGATATTCTCTGAGTTTACAGGACAGCGGGAACGTGCGCTGTGTTAAACTTTTTATATGATCAGATAGCTTTCTCGGTAATTATGTAATTTGACAAATTTTATGAATTTCTATTGTTCCTGCTTGCTCCTTCCATTGTTCATCCCCGATGTGGATAACGAATATATTCTTCAAGAGAGCGATGAAAAAATATCGAAATTCGCTCGACAACGATCGAGTCTTCAAATTTTTTACTGTGACACGGTAAACCCCATTATCTCCCATTGAATATTGATATTTTTTTATACTCAACCTGTGACGCCATGTATATGGCTGCTGCAGCGACCGAAATCGGCGATCTACCGGGGACAATGTCGATCTCAACGGCTTTTCTTGCGATGTGCGTAGCGGCTCGCTGTACCATGTTTGGTAGGCCCAAGTTCGAGCAAAAACGCGACATAAAGTCACCGGTTGTGATAAGATCGACGCTGGTCTCGAGTGCCTTGAGTATGAGCTTGAAACATCGACCAATTTCTTTTTTGCTGATTTTACTGATTGCACAAATTTCCTTGAAGGTACGCGGTACGCCTTCTTGACGGCATGCTATGTAGAGACAAGCGGACGATATCGCGTCGTTGGCTCTACCCTTCAAGTTCTTTCCGTCGTGTACCTGCTTGAAAAGTATGTTTGCACGATCGACGATTGTTTTTGGAAGATTTATACGATCGGCCATTCCATTGATCTCGCGAAAGGCATTCACCAGAGCTCTGTCAGAGCTGTTCATCTGTAAACATTGTAAAACCACTGATGATATTACACAGCGCTTCCAAAAATTATGGACGGTGATTCGTCATTATTTTTGTTATAGTTAGAGCATTAACGGAGATTTTTGTAAATTGTATGAAGATTTCCCAGTGTTTTCCGTGAGGAAGTACAATAAATTTGCGATCAACTGACCGTGCGTCTGTTCTGATATTTTGATGCACCAAACGCATCGAACGAAGCTGCTCCTGTTCCGGGTCCTATCATGGTGGATAAGTCAGAACCATTGAGAAGTGGATTCTCAGGTCCACCAACACGAGATGGATCGACTCCAGATTTCTCATTGCTAAATGTTCTCCACTCGGATCCAACATCTATGACTCTGTTGATTGATTGTTGAAGACTCGATTAATTTATGAGATACTAATGAAATTCTGATACATTCGTCGATAAAGAATGAATGTTTTTTACCTATCGCCCACTACCAATCCGCACTCTGAACAAATCTGATCACCGGCCCTGTAATCCTCTATCAGAGGGGCCTCGGGATGTGCATAGCAACACACTTTGTTCGTGTCATACCTGAAATTTTATTTTTTTTCTTTCCGTTAATTACATCGTAAAAACAAAAATTACGTTTAATCGCAGGACCATCGTAGCGTAAAACTAAGTTAGTGTAGGAATTTTTTTTTATTGGTCGGAATGATGGTTCGACAATTGGTAAATTCAGGAAAATGTACTGCGCCCATTCCTGTTTGTTGTTCCAGTAATTGCAACTTCATTAATAAAAACATTAGTGCTTTGAATCAGTTAGAAAATCTTAGTCTTTGATAATGTTCACAAACGGTAATAGTCATAAGGATCACAGTGAATGACACAATTTTAGGACAGTAATCTATTTATCTAAGTAATCACGAATCAGGTTACTATGGGTGATTATGATGCTTGTGTTACCAGCAAACAATAAATATATATATATTAGAGCGATTTTTTTTTTCGACAATTTTTTTTTTCTCAGTCCCCACCTGAAATTTTGTTGGATATGTCAAAAAACAAATTCCCTGAAAGTTACAACCCTGAATATTAATTCTAAGTACTTTCCCTTAGCGTGAAAAGATTTTCCATCTAAAATACACGTGAATCGAATTTTTTTTTTCTTCAAAATCCTGTAAGTCTGCCGCATTTTATGCTATCATATTGTTCTTGGTTTCGATTTACTTAGAATCAAACAATCTAAAAAAGTGCCTATCGGGGCAAAAGTGTAAATTGTACCGGTGTGTTGGTACGGGTTACTGAAGTTGATTTTTACCCAAAATTCTCGTTTTTTTGCTGTTATCTCCAAAACAATTAACTTTACGAAAGAAATGTAAACGAAAAATTTGTTGAAAATTTAATTTCCGACAAAAAAGGTCCTATGGACCCAATTGCTTAGATTAATATTTCTTGAGATATTGAACTTTATTTAAAAAAATTTTTTTTATTATTTAATATTTCATATTTTATAAATTTTACACTACTCATAAGTTAAAGTTCAATATCTCAAGAAATATTAATCTAAGCAATTGGGTCGATAGGACCTTTTTTGTAGGAAATTAAATTTCCAACAAATTTTTCGTTCACACTTTTTTCGTAAAGTTAATTGTTTCGGAGATAACAGCAAAAAAACGAGAATTTTGGGTAAAAATCATCTTCAGTGGCCCGTACCAACTCACCAGTACAATTAACACTTTCGCCGCAAATGGCACTTTTTTGATTGTTTTATTCTGAGTAAATCGAAACCAAGAACAATACGATAGCATAAAATGCGGCTGAGTTATAGAATTTTGAAAAAAAAAAAATTCGATTCACGTGAATTTTAGATGGAAAATCTGTTCACGCTAAGGGAAAGTACTCAGAATTAATATTAAGGGCTGTAACTTTCAGGGAATTTGTTTTTCGACA
The DNA here is from genome assembly GCA_958009045.1 of Oxytorus armatus. NCBI lineage: Eukaryota > Metazoa > Arthropoda > Insecta > Hymenoptera > Ichneumonidae > Oxytorus > Oxytorus armatus. The sequence goes on along the minus strand of OY253751.1, from coordinate 20,863,231 downwards.
TATCCAACAAAATTTCACGATGGGACTGAGAAAAAAAAAAGTCGAAAGAAAAATTAGTCGAAAAAAAAATCGCCCTAATATATATATATATATAATATTTGCTCCAGAGTTCGGCTAGTTTTCCAAACTGTATGTACACTATTCAGACAAACATGCAATGATAGAACATATATTTTTTGGCCACAGTACCATTTGTGGCCATTTTCACTATCAATATATATCCATCGTTGTTCTTTCCAAATTCTCATAACGGTGCTTCGTTAATAGTCTCATAAATCTGCAAAATGATCTACTCGATCTTGAATTCTATTATATTCAGAGCACATTGTGTTTTAAGAACATCATGGCCAAAAATGAACCGCAGTTGTTCCACAAATGGTACATCTATCCTACGGTACCGAAACATCAACTTGCAATGTAATAATTCTATGCTATTGAGAAATATTCCACGCAGCAAGGATTCGGAGGATAAATATTGTAATGATTGGTTTTTTTTTGTTCATCGCTGATCATTTCAATTGGACAAAATTTGGGAATTATTGCCGAGTATGCACGTGATTGGGGATATTTCATGCGGTACGAAATTTTTGCACAAATAACGCGAATATAGAACCAGATAACATAACCTAGAAATCAGCCAGATCGCAGTGAGATGAATTTCATAAAAATAGATATTGAATCACTGTGAATGAGCGACTTTGCTTGATTGATGAAAGAAAATAAATGAATAAAGGAAATATCGAACGTCGCGTTCATTTTGTCGCGCGAGACAGAATTTTTTCGTGGTTAAAAGCGTCGTTACGATAACGAGTCCAATGTAATTGTGGCACTTTTTTTTTTCACGTCGTTCCCGATTAACCTCCAATACCGCTCGGCACACTTTGTTAAAACAGTATTATCGTATTTGTACACGTCTCACCAACACCAAATACGATTGTATTAATGAACAAAATATGATTAAATTCACCTCGACGAACTAGCCATATTTTTCGTTTATTTGTCAGCCGTAGTACCTGGTGTGTGTCACTTGGTGTCACTGAGAAGATAATACTAATCATAGAGGGTGAAAAGTGAAAAAACTCATGCGCACAGTGCATCCAGTGTCTGTAGCGTTAGCTATGCTCGCGCCTCGCTCGTTGAAATCGGAACTAACCGGTGCTTGGATGCCGTAACTTTTTAGCGACGATTATTTCTGGTGGTAATTAACGATAGCCAATTGCTAGAGAGTTCCAGGGGAAAGGCGCCATTCTCATAGGATATCGCTTGCTAATGATACCGAAAATCATCGATAACAAGTTGCAGAATACTGCCACAGATTTACTCCCGCGCGCCGCAGGAGTATGCAATTATATTCCTATAATTTATTACTAATAAAAAAAATAAAGTCATAGGGAAGTTTATTATTATTATTAGCATACCCGCCGTATCGTCGCAGAGACGCGGAGTGAGGTGGTGGCGAGGATAATAACAGAATTCTTCTTTACCCGAGTGTATTGAACATCGTCATTGATCTTTAGTTCATCAGAGAAAGTGCCAGGTAGACAAGAGGGCTGTAAGACAAAAAAATAGAGGTGAAAAATCAAACTCGTACACACTGTTGACTCATAATTTTTTATCAGCAAATGTTTTCTGACCTTAGCAGTGTTTCGCGAGCATTTATTTTCCCATTGGCCATGCTTCTGGCGGGTGTCCTTTCGAACGTAAGGAAAACTGATTGACTCTCTAATTATAAAATTTGTCAGCAGCCATGTCGCCCATCGTTCAGCTAATCGATCAGAGCTCCATTTTTAGAAGCGTTTGTAAAAAATTTTCGTGAATCCAGTGACAGCAATGAACGATGCACTACCTAATTTGTCGTTAGCCCAGAAAATTGTCTAGTTTTATTTTTTAAATTATTTGGATCGTGTAGAATATGCTTGTGGCACATTTTGAATGCCATAACATTGAAAAATCAAAGTCTTTCTTTGCACCAGTATAAGCCTTTATAGAGATGTAAAAATACTTATTACAGTTTAGTATGTTCCTCGGTACTCTAAACGTTTTCTCACAATCAGTGTTTGCGACGAATGATCCAAAAAAAATCTCCACATTTCTCTAGGAAAGCGTAGTTTAGAATCTTTGTTATTTCAAATATATGATTAACTCGTCATACGTTTTTGATTCCCGGTAGGATAAAACTATGTTATGTAGTTTCTCGTATTTCATCGAATAAGCCATATACTCGTATATATATATATATACAGAGTGTTTCAAAACTAGCACGTCAGAGTGGCGCGGGGGTTAGATTGGCTTCGAAATTATCAGAATAAACAAATATGACCGCAGTAAAAGTCTCGTGGTTTTCGAGAAAAATCGTCTTTTTTTATTTTTCTAATAACCGCTATTCGACATGAATTTGGACTTTAGAATCGCGATTTGGTGTGAATTTGAACGTTGTTAGGCTCACGATTTGGACTTTTATAGCAATGGTAATAGAATAGAAAGTGCTAGGTAGCGATTTTCCGAAAAATCAAAAAAGACAATTTTTCTCCAAAACCATGAGACTGTTTACCGATGTCATATTTATTTAATCTGATAGATCCGGGGCCAATCTAACTTTGGAACACCCTGCATATACATACATTTGTTGAACTAGTTGATCTGTCGTTTCTAAGGAAAGTTATGAAATTGCTTCGAGCGTAATTTTCGAACGTCAACGAGTGTTTACGATCTTCTTTAAATGTTAGACATTAGAGTCTCGCCATTTATATGGGGCATTGATTGCTTGGGGTGGTGGAGGGGATCCGCCTGGTGAACTCTCTTTCCTCGAACGAACTTAATCTATTTATTATATACAATCGACATCTAGTGGCATATATGCCCTAACGCAAACACTGTTATTTCATTGAATTCTAATCGATCATAAATATTTTATCCCGAAGCTATTTATAGATTTTAGTGTTCATGAATTATAATCACGTAGTATCGTGTTTTTATCGTTAAATTGCGCGCAACATTTTTTTTATGTTGAAATCGTTCGAATAATAAAAAAAAATATATATATTTCATTGAAAAATACAAAATTTGCGTAAGATAATTAAAAAAGAATGTTGATCTATGTAAGATGATTTTTTTCTTTAAATAAAAAAAAACTAAAAGTCATCATGTCTCGAATAAGTAATGAAAGATAAGACATAAAAATATGTTTTTCGTATCGAAAGAAAACAAATTTTCATCACACTTGCTCCAAGTTTCACAATTGCCCCTATTTCCGATTCTATTGCCCATAAACAGTTGCCGAAACAACGCGACAAGCTCATTATCAATCTAACGGGCTAAAGTACGATCTTACCATACAAACACACTTTCCTAATTTTCCCGAGTCCGAATACGAATCGTCATCTATGAGGATACTTATCAGCAAACGAACTCTAAGTCCAAAATTACTCGTTTACCACGAGTTTCCATATCACCAGGCTGTTTCCCCACCACTATTAATTTCGTGCACGATAGCGAGTATATAAAAAAGTCCCGAATTCTAAACGCGCTAGTTTACAGTAAGTCAACGTAATTACATCCCACCAGAGAGCTTTGTGATCATAGTAAGAGACGCTGCAGCGTCGTGGAATCAAGTAATTAAAAATAACAACATTGTTGTTTACTTTATACCGAGTCTTTTTTGTTGTACGATCGATTTTATAGTGAATATAGTGAATTGAGCTAATTTAATATTAAATTTAAAAAAAGCTTCAAGTTAAAAGTTACATATTGGTATCAAGAATCTTCGAATATTTATGTCGTAAAAATTAAAAAGAAAATAAAAATTCGCGAAATTTAGAACGATCGCAAAGATTTTTCGACAGTAAGAAAACTTTCACGAATTTGATGGTGAAGTTTTAGGATTTGACATAAAAATTACACTATAAAAGTCGTACTGTTCCACTTGTTTGTAGATTTCGTGCTATTGAATTTGGTAAAGATTAACGAAGGAATTCTGATTTTATGAAATTTCCAACGCGCCACTGTATAGATAAATTTTTTTGGATAAAAGCGAATTTTTACATTACCTCAAATTTTAAATATATTTATTTTTTCTCTGCCATCTTTATGATGTAACATAACCGGAATAGTATTTTTCTAGCGCTTTATGTCATTATCGTAACGAAAAATATATTTTCCCGTTCAAATGTAAAAATGTTCTATAAATAACGTCGTAACCAAAGAAAAACAGCTCGCCAGCTTCGAATAACCACAGTGATCCTTATTCCAAACTTTGAAAAGTCAGATAATATACAAAAAGCAGAAAAAAATCGCTATCTCAAAGTTCGACGGTGGCGTGCCCTACCTATGCAAACTTCGTATTTTTATTGTTAAAAGAAAACCACCTTTTCACTGCCACTCTCATTTCTAGCGACTCGCATATAATAATTAAAAAGGGAGATAGCTAACAAACGGTTTTTTGGATATTGAACGAGCGTCCACTTTCATTCACAGCTTTATCACGAATACAACGGCATTTCGATCATTGTTTAGGAGAGGAAAAAGAAAAAAAAAAGTAAAAAAATATTCGACTCACATTTGTATCAGTTGCGCGTGTCCAGACGGACGTAAACTTTGGACCATCGTATATTCACACACATTCCCATCACACTCGAATTAATGAGATAGTATTCGATTGTCCACCATTTAATTTTTTTTTTATGACGCTCGAACGGGAACGCGTGTTACTTTTCTCGCTGCATCGAGATATTCAAACTTCTTAACGCACGAAAATACTTGCGGTAGTAAAAGAAAAACATTCATCAGACACAGACAATTTACGAGTCTCGATAAGCAATAAATATCGAAAAAATAAAAGATGCGAATGTGGTTGTACGAAGAAATTGCGACGCAGCCACACGCCAGCATAAACGATATCTACACGTTTGAGAAATATCGTATCATTTGCAATTGAAAAGAATAAATGAAGAAACGATACATACATATATCTGTAAACATTAGATTTTTCATTGGAAGCAAGTGACAAAAAATATGTGTTGTGCGTTTCTTAGGGGTCAAGACCCACGGCTGTCTGAGTATTTATCAGACGTATATATATGCGAAGGCGTCATAATTTTGTTCAAGAAAGGGAGAACCACGTGACACACGAGAGTTTCCCTAAGTTCGCGAGAGCGCGATAAATCGCGAGATTTTACGTTATAAAAGAGATAGCACCGGAAGTGCGAGTATCCAATTAATTCGGAAGCTTCGATATAAACACATGGTAGCCGAAGTTCGATAAATTTTACGTCAATCTTACGAAGTGTTTATTTATTTTTTCAAACTCACTTTGCCCCGAGATACAAGTATAAATCAGAAATAAAAATCTTCAACGCACGATTGTTCGGAGTAATAAACGAAAAAAAAACGAAATTGTTTTCTCCCGGCAGCGTTTAGCGTGAAAAACACTGAGTCGGTATTGACACGTGGCAAAATCACTCAATCTTGTGACACAAAAAAATGAGCAAACTCGGTTCTCTCGGTGAGAGCTCTCTCGCCATTATTAACAAAAGTTCATCGTCTTCGTGCCCTCGCTCTGCTGTTCGAGCGAGTTTTCCCGTGGGCACAAGAGCCGCAAGAAGAAACATCGAGGATTCAATGATGGAGGATGTTAAGGGAGGAGAGATTAACGAGGATGTTTCCCATTGGGACGGGATTAAACCACATCTGAGTGCCAATTATGATGATAGAAGGTACGATTTTGTTTAGATTTCAAGCAATTTCATTCGTCATCATGAGATTCGTATCATTTATCGATTGTTCACTTTGAATCATCCTCCCGCAATTAATATTAAAATATATATCTGAATGATATTAAAGGGGGAAATAGGTTTAGGACAGCGTTTTCTCAATGATTTTCATGAATTTTTTTATCGTATAAAAAATGAATATAATTTATTGAAACTTTGAGAATATTTTATACATATATTTAAGTATATACTATAAAATATTAGCGATCCCATATTGCAGGTCACAATCAGACTCAGCATTTTGCGTACATCCTGGGAGCCGCAATTTTCATCTGAAATTGAACGAGGTTGTAATTTACTATTATTATATATCTCTCTTCTATATGAACCTAAATTCTATCAAAAAAATAGAAAATTGAATTTTTTACAGGGGTCAAAGCAAAAAAGCATGATTCTTTGCCATTTTTTTACGACTTTATTTGCAAAAAATAACTTATTTTGAATAATGATAATATTCCGATTTTAGGTTCACATAGAGCGCAATACTATGAAGAAAGTAACTGCCAATTTTCAAAACGATTGGTTGAAAACTTTTCAAACTAGCGTGTACGCAAGTTCAAAAAAAGTTGTTTTCAGAAAAACGCGTTTGAAAAAATAGTACCAAGAAAAACAAGCAATATGGGGTCGCTAATATTTTATAGTATATACTAAAATATATGTATAAAATATTCGCAAAGTTTCAATAAATTAACCCTATTCTAACCCTATATCCCCTCTTAAAATGGTCAGTACAGTCCTTTTCTATATATTCTGAGCGAGCAGAGACTCAATCCATAACATTACGCAGGAGGGTTGGTTGCAAAGTGCAAAAGTGCAAAAGTGCTAAAGTGCAAAAAGCAAATTCATACATTCAGAACTTGGATACATGTAAATTCTTCATATCATCGACAGAAGAAATTCTCCATGAACCAACTCGACGCGCGGAAACTCTTCGGATTATGAAAATGTTTACAGAAAAAATTCTTCATTGCGCAGCTGACCGCGTAATTGTTCGTTTAATAATAATGAAGAGTTTCGATGTGTCAAACGGCTGAATTGTGATTTTTTTTGTTTCTCAGTCAGACACGAGTATGAAAAGTACTGTGTCCGACGAAGGGGTTACTCGACGTGATAAGAATCTCGATATGACGATAAATATACCGAAAAATAATTAATTTTATCTGACTGATCTACGGGCATACTTACGTGTAATTTTTTTTTTTAATTCACTTCGTAGTAATCGATTTTAGTTGTGTGACAGCTAATTTTTTTTTATCGCTAGATGCTCAATCAATTCAACATTAAACATTTATAATAATATTCAATGTTCAAGAACAATTATTTGTTGTGAACCAAAGCAATATCGAAAATGCTGAAATTAAGATAACTCATCGGCTAATTGTCGATCCGTGTTATTTAATTTCGTAGTGTACAATTGACGAAATGAAACTATCGCTCATAAAAAATTTAATAAACGTTACGGATATTGTTTAAAAACAAAACAAAAGAATGTCAACAGAATTCATCGACGTCACATCCTTCTTTTACCTCTTGGAATCTCATTACAGCATGGAATCATACATTTTTTAATTATCTTGTCGTTCAGAATGAGAGAAAAAATAACGAAAATTTACGTACATTTTTCTTGAAGAAATGATTACGAGCTCGGTGCTTATGGCTATGGAAAGAATCACGTGAAGCTCCTTCACGTTCGTCGGGACGATAAATTTCGTCACGAGATACGCGAATACGAGGTTGACACGCATCTTCGTCTCGACACCCAGAGGGATTATCTCGAGGGCAACAATCGTGACATTATAGCGACGGATAGTCAAAAAAATACGGTCTATCTGTTGGCGAAAAAATATGGCGTCAAGTCCCCAGAGGAATTTGGTATACTTCTTTGCGCCCATTTCCTGTACACTTACAGTCACGTCGAGGAAGTTCATGTTAACGTCACGGAATATCCGTGGGCGAGGCATCAGGTCGACGGTGTTCCGCATAATCATGCTTTTGTCTTTACACCGACCGCAATGAGACACTGTCAAGTTGGACAAATTAGAAATGGTAATTATACAATTATTACCATGTTATTGATAATAATAATTTTATATTAACGAATAATATAAATTCATTAACGAATAGTACAAGCTTCCAATAATCTTTATATCCCATTAAAGTCGTGAGCGAGATAAATTGTTAAAAAGTCATTGACTTCGGTAAATTAAAAATTGCAGAATCACCGAGAATTCGCGGTGGCTTGAAAAATCTTCGCGTTCTGAAAACAACGCAAAGTTCATTTACCGATTTCATACAAGACGAGTATCGAACATTACCGGACGCCAACGATCGTATATTCAGTACGGTGGTAGCCGCCTCGTGGGAATTTTCTACCGCTGTTGGCGTTGATTTTGACAGTGTATGGTTAACCGTAAAAGATTGTATATTAAGAAATTTCGCTGGTCCACCGTCAACGGGAATATATTCGCCGAGCGTGCAGAACACATTGTATCTCGCGGAAAAATCGGTACTCGATAGGATCGAACAGATCGTTAGTATAGAGATGAAAATGCCGAACAAGCATTATTTCGATCTTGATCTCAGTAAATTTTCAAAACTCGTCGACGGCGACAACAAGGAAGTTTATTTGCCCGTTGACAAACCATCGGGTATAATATACGGTCAATTGCACCGAAAAGACATGTCCTCGAAGCTCTGAGACGATGAATTATCGTTTTAATAAATTTTTTTCGAGTTTTACGAAAAATTCCCGACGAAAGTGCGCGGTACGACGACACGGACGAGAGAATAAAGACGATGGAAAATAGAAAAAGAAATATAAAAAAAAAAAAAGCTATGAATTTTTTCGTACGAACAAACGACGCATCTCGTCTAATTTGTATTCACGTCGGTGAAGCGACTACGGATAAAGTCTGGATAGCGAAGATTTCGTGAAGAAAAAAAAAAAAAAAAAACAAAACCAACCTTCTTACCAGTAAAATGGAAAGTCCGAGGTAAATTCGTGGAATTCCTTGACAGAAAAAGAAAAAAATAACACACCTCTTTCTTCGTCGTGCTTACGCGCACCGGAAGTTGAAGTATTGTCGCTGGAAACGATGACTGTGCACTCTGTACACTGTCATAAAAATCATTAGTTTTCACATTCGACGTAACGCTATCTCATTTCTCGTTACAATGTATGTCAGTATTTATTTACATTTCATTTCCAAATGTACGATGAATAAACGTGAAATATATAAAGAAAGGAACAACAAATAAATCTTTTCGTAGCCACATGCAACGTGTTGATCCGAAATCGTCATCCTCATCCGATCGTCCCTCATCCTTCGTTATTATCGTTGACCTACTGTCGATTTCGGGAGAAAATGTTGCCGTAAAAAGAAACGAAATGCTGCATTATGATATCAGCTCGGAGAGTATCTCGCGGCGAGTATCCGGATAAAGAAAACGAGACATTCGGCCGGCGCGTCCCAAATAATAAATCTTCAATATACTTTGTTTTTTTAAACGCTCGATTTCTATACACATCCTTTTGGCACGCCCCGTTTTCTCTCGGCATCTCGTCGCAATCTAGTCAAACAATGGTGTGAGCTACGCGGGACTTTCGGTTATTCGAGTGAAACTTGGAAATATTTGACACCGTCAAACAACGAACCAATGTCATAAGAGTATCGGGTCTTCACGAGACGTACCAGTCTCGTTTTTTCTGCCAAGTGATACGGTCGTTCGTTTTCAGTTTCAATTTGTGCGTTACGTTTGCACGCCCGAAGCTAATTGAATCACGGATCGAGGATGATCGTGAAACGTGGTGAAACGAGATCATATCAAAGTTCGAGATGGTTATTTGTTGTTTTTTTGAAATTCGCGATTAGCGCGAAAGGTGTCGTGTACGCGGAAAGTACGTCGTTAAACGAGAATGCGATTGGATGCGGTGGTGAATATTCCGGTTATCAGTACACGATAAGCAGTCCAAATTATCCCGGACCATATCCGCAGAAACAAAATTGCGTTTATACTTTGCGTGGTAGTCATCTGGCGAGGTGCGATCAGGCATTTAATTTGCAATTTTTGGACTTTTCATTGTCGCCGTCCGAAAATTGTGCCGAGGATTACGTGGAGATTGGTGATCGTAGCTTGTACTGCGGCAAAGTCGTTGGTATTCGTCGTTATTCCAGCATCGATAACACTCTAGTACTGCGATTTCACAGTAGCGCCGCCCACACCGACAAAGGTTTCAAAATTTTAGTCACCACTCTGCCCTGCACCGAGACGCAAATTCACGAGAAACAACGAGCGTGAGTATATTATGTTGATACAGATAATTGACGATACGACTATTCGTCGATCCTTTCGCGGTCAATTCTCGGAGAAAAATTGTTTTTTTTTTTCCGAGTATTGTAAATGGTGGAGGATTGATAGCGATTTATCGATTTTTCGAAAAAAATGTTAAAACTTATAAATTTTAAGCGGCTGCATCGTTTCTCTTCAAACTCGGTGGCGAACGGTTTTTAATTAAGATACATTTGTGTAAAAAGTTCTAGTCCGATAGTTTTCATATTGTGAGCGCTCGAACCTTTTAACAGACGTTTACATTTTTTTTTTTCAAAGAGTTCAAACATTCATAAAACCGGAAAGATACGGATTTTGCTTTAATTCCATTTTTATACTTCCTAGACTATTTAGAGTGAACATTTGGAATCTTGGAATTATTTTTTTCACGATCACAAAGCTTTCTCGATGATTAAGGGGGGGAAATAGGGTTAGGACAGCGTTTTCTCAATGATTTTCATGAATTTTTTTATAGTATAAAAAATGAATATAATTTATCGAAACTTTGAGAATATTTTATACATATATTTAAGTATATACTATAACATTTTCATACATATATTTAAGTATATACTATAAAATATTAGCGACCCCATATTGCAGGTCACAATCAGACTCAGCATTTTGCGTGCATTCCGGAAGCCGCAATTTTCATCTGAAATCAAACAAGGTTGGAATTCACTTTATATGTCACTCTTCTATATGAACCTAAATGCTATCAAAAAAATAGAAAATTGAATTTTTTACAGGGGTTAAAACAAAAAAGCATGATTCTTTGCCATTTTTTACAACTTTATTTGCAAAAAAAAAATTATTTCAAATAATGATAATATTCCGATTTTAGGTTCATATGGAACGCAATACCATGAAGAAAGTAACTGCCAATTTTCAAAACGATTGGTTGAAAATTTTTTAAATTAGCGTGTACGCAAGTTAAAAAAAAGTCGTTTTCAGAAAAACGCGTTTGAAAAAATAGTACCAAGAAAAACAAGCAATATGGGGTCGCTAATATTTTATAGTATATACTTAAATATATGTATAAATATTTTATAGTATATACTTAAATGGTAGTAGTAGTTTATTTTTTCCATGTACACCCTTTCGGGTTTTTACAATGCCCCTCCTTGTACATATCCCTCTCTTACATATCTATTTACACTCTTCCGTCCTATTTACATTCCTCGTTCCCTGCTTCCTTGCATCCTTCCATTCCATGGACTTATATCTATTTTCCTCTGGTTATCTACCCATTACATTCCATCCATCGTATGCCCTTGTCCGGTTTGATTCCTTCTCCCTAACCTCTCAAATTCCGCTACGTAGTCGCAGAGGGCCACCACCAGTCTCTCTCCCCTTAGCGCTGTCTCTAATTATCTGTTTGGTGTTTGTTCTTGGGCCTAGCCACCTCCTGAGCCCTTCTACCACCTCCCTTCCCGCTAACACTTTTCCTTCCTTGCATTCGCATATGTGCACCAGCGTTTCCTCTCTATCCTCGCATAGGGAGCATTCCGTGTCCTTGAAACCCTTTTCCTTCTCCTTCCCTATATTCCCGCATCTCATCCTTGCCCATGTTTCTTTCGTTTCTCCTCGGATATCCTCCCAATACTTTTCCATTTCTACCCCCCTCTTCCTGGTTTTATATTCCTTAAAGTAGTTGGACGCGTCGATCCTGCCCAAGTCGCTCTGAATTTCTTGTTCCGTCCTGATCCTGATCCCTCTCTTTATTTGTTTTTCCAGCTCTCTGCTATTTCCAGTTTTTATTGTTTCCCATATTCGTCCTTCTCCCACCTCCTCCATTGCTGTTCTTGGCTCTTTCCCACATTTCGTCGGATCCCTATTCGTTATTCCTCTCACTTCCTCTTTTAGGCATTTCTTGGGCCATCTTCCGTCTTCCATTTTTACCACTTCCTCTACCCCAATTCCTCGGCTATATACTTAAATATATGTATAAAATATTCTCAAAGTTTCAATAAATTATATTAATTTTTTATACTATAAAAAAATTCATGAAAATCATTGAGAAAACGCTGTCCTAACCCTATTTCCCCCCTTCATGGCTTATAACAATGGAACGAGTCGGAATTTTCATTTAAAATTTTGGGAACATATTTTTCAATAGTTTAACTAACAATTTATGAAAAAAAAAAAAAAAAACGATTTTTTGAACCGTCTAACCCTATTTCCCCCCTTAAGCAATGATAAAATTGGTCGCATATTCAACATGAAGAAAATTCGAAGTATCGAGGTCAATTTTGGTTCATAATTAAAAAACCCGGCCGTGAAAAGATAAAGCTTAATTGTTCAATTTGTTAAGTACCATTTTATTCGAATAGAGAGTCAACGGAACAAGGTGGAACAACGTTAGGAAACAGAGTAGCAACGAAATACATTGTCAATGGAAACGTTGGCTCGCAAAACGAACCGGAAAGCGTGAGTATTTTGGCGGCTGTTAATTCTTATCCGGTCTATCGGCCGGATATCGATTTCACGGTCGAGGATAATAGACAATTCGCGAGAGGCGAAGTGCCATCACCGCCAAGAGTCGAGAGTTTGGACGCGAATGAGCCGAGTATATTGTCGAAAATTCAACAAAATCCCAGTTACACAACGAACAGGTATCTCGCTAATAGCCTGGAGATTCCGGTGTATCGGAGTAAATTATTTCGCGAATCGACAACACCAATAGTCGAGATCGTAACGCCTAGTTCGGTCCTACCGATAGAGACGAAACCTTCGAAAATTTCTGCCTATCTATTCGTACCACCCATTCCTGAAAAATATTCCAAGAACAATGGTCCTTTAGGGAAATTTTCAACGATCAACTTTGCCGAAAATTTGTCGAGCATCGTCACTCCGCCACCGACGGAGATTCTCCTGCCAAATCGGTGGAACACGATTTTTCATGAAACCGCAATAACGAATCATTCGAGAAACTTACCGTTCGTTCAGTATCGTCCGAGAAGCAACGAGAAGATTGGAATGCCCGTGAGATCTTACGGTACACCGGACCAACTTTATTATCCGTCTTTTAAAGGTTCCAACGAGGATATAAAAACTGGCGAAGTTCTGGAAAATTCCAGACATATCGATTGTCAGGGTCAAATTAATCTCGAGCCTGATCTTGAAGTAACGGCAAATTTTCGTGGGAAAAATCGATTTTCGATCGATAAGGCAGGGCGTGTCGGACAAATAGGCAACACTTATTATCCAGCAAGAACTTATGGTACACCGGCCTCGCGTTGTCCGTCATACGCACCAAATGTAAATGAGGATATAAATATAAGTACAAAGTACGGGCCACCGGCTGGAAATTATCCGATTGACAATTTGCCCGGATTCACCGGAAGTGTTAGACCCAACGATTGGTTACCGAGTACCAATATACCATCAAAAAATTTCAACGATTATCCAAACTTTATTCCCAACGTGGGTATATCTTCGGGTGGCACGTATCCCGTTCCCGTTAATCCCATAAATATCGGAAGACATTCCGAGTGTTGCAGCAACGTTTATTCGGCACAGAGATTTTTACTCGCAAGTCCAGGCTTTCCATCTCTCTCGTATAACGATAATGCGTACGAATGTTTCTACGCGATAAGACCCCAATCGCCGAACATTTGCCAATTGCGCTTCAACTTCAAGTTCTTCAATCACGGCACGGAAGATCGTTTTTGTACTTACGGTCACGTGGAGATCGACGGCCGTCGTATATGCGGTTGTAAAAAGGGTCTGAGCGTGGTATCGAGAGTCACCGGGATATTTCCGAAAATCATTGGCGTCAGATACACCGGATATCCGAGAACAAAGTTCAATGGTTTTCTGATCGAGGTCATACAGGAACGGTGCTCCAACGTTTATCCGTACTTGTCGAGAAGTAAGAAGGACACCGGTAACTCGTCACGGACAAACGACGAATCAATCTCCAATGAGAATCCTCGAATTTCCAACAACACTCTGCTACGAACGAGAAGAAACTTGGGCTACAGTTATCCAAAACCAAATTTCGGGCTGACCGAAGATTCGCCATTGTCACAATCCTGGAATTCTGGTAGTTCGATAAACAATCATCAGCTGGTGAACCAAGGTGTCGTCGGCGGAAATCTTTTTTCTCCGCTGTCCGCGTGTCGGGCTTTCAGTTTTTACGATTGGACCATCGCGGCAAAGGAGACTTATCTGAGAAATAGCCGATGCGTTAGGACAAGAGTTAGACCTGGTTATCTACCGGATAACTGGAATCCAGGCAACGGAGGAACTTTGCCTATTATTCCAGGATGTCCTGGTAATCCTGGAATAATCATTCCAGGATCACCGAGCAATGGCTGTCCTGGAACTATTCTTCCAGGATATCCAGGAAACGCAGGTCCTGGCAACATTATTCCAGGTAATCCAATCAACGGGGGAACTATTATTCCCGGAATTCCGGGCAATGTCGATCCGGGAATTATTATTCCAGGATATCCGAGCAACGGAGGTTCTGGAACTATTGCTCCGGGATATCCGGGCGGCGGAGGTCCTGGAACGATTATTCCGGTTAATCCAGGCTCTGGTGGTTGGAACTTTCCATCCGACAAGTGTGAGGATGTGAATGTCGTCGAAGGGATAATCTCTTCGCCCCGCTATCCGACCAATTATCCCAATAACATCAGAAAATGTTTCAGGTATGATACTAATTCGATCGCTGACTGAACGGATATCACATTTGTACACGTCTCACGTTGACAGCATGAAATTTATTTCGTAGATTTTACAAAGCACCTGATTCTTGTCAATTGGAATTTGCATTTCTTGACTTTGATCTGGAAAACAGTGCAGAATGCACGAAAGACTACGTAACTTTTAGTGGACAAAATAGACGATACTGCGGTAGATCTTTGATAGGAAACAAAGGTAAACATACGGAAAATTCCATCTTTCGACGCAACAATAACTATAGCGCGCGTTGATAACGTATGCTTTTATTTTTCAGCGTTGTTCGACATACGGCAACGCAATACCGTCGACGTATGTTTCATAGCTGATGGATTTGGTTCCAGACGTGGCTTTAACGCTGGTTTTTCCCAGATTCCCTGTCGAACTCTGATCAATCGTTAATCAACACGACGACGAGAATTGTCTTGTCATGTAACGAACAAAACTTATACTTTATTCATTGCGTCACCGTGCTCGTATCGTTCATCTGTATTTTTCACGGGGTGACAATGTTGCTTGTGAAAAATTGTAAATCTCCGACGTCTAAAATATTGTTTCATAAAGATACATATATTTTATATATTCAAAGGAACTTTGTGGGCTATGCATTGATGAAATTATTTATCTTATCGCCGCGTGTACCGATACACTAAACATTGACATTTTTCGTTCCATTAACCAGTTATCCTTCGATTAATAATTTTACCCCACACATTTCGTATTCGATTGACAGTTCACGTTTACTTATTACACGGATATGGATACATATATATCTACGATTATATTCGATTTTGACCAGAGAGAAGATGGGGGGTGGGGTGTACAATAAGTTAATTTTATCCCTTACAAATCTGTACCGTTACGTTTCCACTCCGCTCCCTCTCTTTTTATCTGCTCTATTATCTGCACAGATATTTGCTATTCCTATTCTCATTTGGCAGACCTATCGACATTCGCTATTCCCACCATCGCTGTTACCACTTTGACCGATTAAGGTAGTAGTCTGGCAACTCAAGCCGATTTTCATGTCTTTTTTGAAGGGCGTTTTTTTGTAGGAAAATAAAAATGAATCGTTTTGGATATTTAGGATGTTTTTATTTACATATTGAAGATACAAAAAAAAATATTTTTGAAAAAATTTAATAGTTTATTATTGTTATTATTATTGATCGAAGTTGGCACCTCGAGAAAAAAGCGCGTGGGTGGCCCCGGTGATTTTGGCTCTTGATGTTATCTGAAATCAAAAATTCTTGATAATTCTTAATCTATAGACATGTCATTCTGGTCGGAACTACTGAAGTTAAATTTCATCGATAAATAACAAAATGGCGGACTTTGGAAAAAAACGTCCTTTTCCATTTTGTTATTTATCCATGAAATTTAACTTCAGTAGTTTCGACCAGAATGACATGTCTATAGATTAAGAATTATCAAGAATTTTTTATTTCAGATAACATCAAGAGCCAAAATCACCGGGGCCACCCACGCGCTTTTTTTTCGAGGTGCCAACTTCGATCAATAATAATAATAATAATAAACTATTAAATTTTGTCAAAAAAATTTTTTTTTGCATCTTTAATATGTAAATAAAAACATTCTAAATATTCAAAACGATTCATTTTTATTTTCCTACAAAAAAACGCCCTTCAAAAAAGACATGAAAATCGGCTTAAGTTACCAGACTACTACCTTAAAGGTCGTAATAATTACCTTTAATCGTTGCTCTTTTGTTTTCGTTTATCTCCACACCCCCCCCCCCCCCCCCCCCGCCTGCTTTCGCTGCTACGATCTATGCCAAATCTCATTCCCTCGCTCTCTCATCCTCACTGTCTCTCGTAACTCATCTTCTTATCGTCCATGGCTCACTTATTTTTTGCGACCGAGAAATCGCGGACGGGTAATTAAAGTACGAGCGATACGTTGACGGCTGCAGAATTGAACGGTTCGCATCTTATTGCCCCGACGTACGTCATGGACGGCTTTGAGAAGCCGATAAACCTCGTCACGAGTTGGAATGCACAAGTGGATGGCATCGAACTCCTCTTGAAATCTGAAAATCAACGTAGAAGGTCTGACGCACGTGGGCACAAATTCACGAAAAAAATGAAACAGTGGAAAGTTTGTTAGTTGAATTGAAAAAAAAAAAAAAGAATTTATTACATCATCTACTCATGTGGATCTTTGCTCTTCAAAACAATGAGGTATTGCGATCACCAAGATTTGAATTTTATAAGTGTCTAAAATCTTCACCGATCTCTATTTTCGTTACTCTTTCATGAGTTTGACGAGCCTGTAAGTAGTTATTAACCGTTCTTATGTCAGACATGCGGAATCTTCAATCAGAAACTTGTTAAAGTCTTTTTACCGTACAACATCACTTGTAACGTAAAATGAGGAATTATTGGCATTTCATTTATCAACCAATTTTCTTGCCATTTGCCATTCAAATAGTTCATAGCAGGAAGCGCGACTGCTACATCCAATTCGCGTTACTTTAGTCTTCACCCCCCCCCCCCCCCCCCCGGGGGTGAAATTTTATTTACTATATCATGGCTTATTGTCAAGTGAATGTAATTATATTTACCTCGCCTTTTTATGCTTATATGGATTTGGCCTGTAATAACGCGATCTCTTCGATACGCTCGGTCGTATCTTAGCCATGTCCGATAATTCCAATTCTGTTTCCTCGGAATTATAGTCAAATGGTGTATAATCAATAATAATGAGAGGTGCATCCCACGTCGGTTGCTGGAGTAACTTACACAGGAACGTTGACAAATAATTGAAATCGTTCTTGGTCCATTCGTCGATCGAGCCATTTGACCCTTCTGCGTGATATAATACCAGTAAAGTAGGATAAAAATAAATGATGAAATGAAAAATAACAAATGTTTGATTGAAAGATTCTCCAGTATACGAGTATAAAAAAAACAGAATTGTTATGATGAAATACATTTCTGTTAGGACGGGGGGGGGGGATTTAAAATTATGTTTTTTGCATTTTTTTAAATATTTTTTCTGAATGAACAATCTGTCGAGAATATTGTGTATAAATTTTAAGTCAATCGGAGTAAAACTAACGGAGTTACAGCGTTTCAAACGACCGGCCGTGATACCTGATTTTTATACCTGCTCGGTAGCCGCTCGGTACGTATAAAAAACTTTAAATCGATTTTCCTGCAAACGTCATTTTTGAAGTTTGTGAACATTAGAACTCAAAATCTACTGAACCGATCCTTTTGAAAATTTAAACATTACTTCACATAAATCAACAGGTAAGCAGGAGGAGTTTTTTTTTTTTTCAATTTTTTCAATTTTTTAATAACAAATTAAGCGCGATTTTTTGAGCTAAAATTGCGTTTTTCACTTCCAAGTGCTGCAAAAAATAGAAAAAAGAAAAAAAAAAAAACTCTTCCCGATTACCTCGAGAAATACATCACCTGTAAAATGCATATCAATTTTTTTGTTTCAGATGATCCGGTAACGAGTTATAATGTTCACCGCAAAACCACTTTTTTTCAAGGCGCCTCTGGAGATTCAACGTCACCGGCTTATTTATCAATATTTTTCATTGAAAATTTTTTCTGAGATACTTCAATAATTGTACAATAATATGTAATTCTATTTAATAAAATTATATTACTCATGTCGCCGCAAAAAAATCATAAAAATATGCTTTTTTTTCGCCTTTAAAGCCCCCCCCCCCCTTAAGGAATAATTCTGCAACTTTATTCGTAGAAGTCGGTGAAGCTACTTTTTTCTATCGTCACTTTGTTCATTAATTATATCCGAAGCTGCATTTTATAGGAAAATCATGAATATACAAAAGTTGTATACAGCATTAGGGCGATTTTTTTTTCGACTATTTTTTTTTTTCAGTTCCCACCCGAAATTTTGTCGGATATGTCGAAAAATAAATTCCCTGAAAGTTACAGCCCATAATATTAATTCTAAGTACTTTCCCAAAGCGTGTGAAGATTTTCCGTCTAAAATATACGTAAATGGAAATTTTTTTTTTTCAAATTTCTATAACTCAGCCCCATTTTATGCTATCATATTGTTCTTGGTTTCGATTTACTCAGAATATAACAATCTAAAAAAGTGCCTTTTGCGGCGAAAGTGTAAATTGTACTGGTGAGTTGGTACGGGTCACTGAAGTTGATTTTTACCCAAAATTCTCGTTTTTTTGCTATTGTCTCCGAAACAATTAACTTTACGAAAAAAATGTAAATAAAAAATTTGTTGGAAATTTAATTTCCTACAAAAAAGGTTCTATTGACCCAATTGCTTAGATTAATATTTCTTGAGATATTGAACTTTAACTTATGAGTAGTATAAAATTTATAAAATATGAAATATTAAATAATAAAAAAAATTTTTAATAAAAAAAGTTCAATATCTCAAGAAATATTAATCAATTGGGTCGATAGGACCTTTTTTATAGGAAATTAAATTTCCAATAAATTTTTCGTTTACATTGTTTTCGTTAAGTTAATTGTTTCAGAGATAACAGCAAAAAAACGAGAATTTTGGGTAAAAATCAACTTCAGTGACCCGGACCAACTCACCAGTACAATTTACACCTTCACCGCAAAAGGCAGTTTTTTAGATTGTTTCATTCTGAGTAAACCGAAACCAAGAACAATATGATCGCATAAAATGCGGCTGAGTTATAGAAAATAAAAAAAATAAAAAATTCAATTTACGTGTATTTAAGATGGAAAATCTTCTCACGCTTTGGGAAAGTACTTAGAATTAATATTAAGGGCTGTAACTTTCAGGGAATTTCTTTTTCGACATATCCAACAAAATTCCGGGTGGGGACTGAAAAAAAAAAATAGTCGAAAAAAACAATCGCCCTAATACGAGTACAGCATAATAGAATCTACATTGCTGATTCTTATCTCCCGTAATTTTTGAATTTGTATAGAATAAGTTTCATTGATATCGTTTAGATTGTGGTTTTATTCTAAGTATAATAATTTTTATACTTGAATTGAGTATATTTATTTTTAGTGGATAAACTGATCTGCCCCCAACGATTTCGTTCTTCGAGTGACTAGCGGAACGCGGTTTTTGTTTTAGATTTAATATTTTCTACAGGTTTTTGTTTGGGTTGAAATTTAGTTAATGAACTCCTTCGCGTTCTGTTAGTTCTTCACTAGTAAAGAAGAAAGTAATTCTGCGTATGTGTGTCTGCGTGTGTGTGTTTGCGTGTAAGCCATAAAATTGAGTATTTCGTATGTTTGACGCTGGGTTTGTATGTGTGACGCAGTTTGAGTTGTTTTTTAGTTGTAGAAATAGAAGGAAATAGTGCGGTAAAGTTACGAATGTAGCGTAAAATTTTTACGCTCTGAGGTACTAAAGTGGGTTAATGGGTGTGTGAGGTAATGTGTGTCTGCGTGTGGTTTTGTTTGTCAAACAGCGTATAGGAAGTGGCGTGGTTACGATAAAGAGATGGTTGTATCTACACACGTAGCCATACATGCCAACAATATTAGGAAAGTCTTGAGTACACAAGCCACAATCTGTCGAGTTCAATTAGTGGCAGGAAATTCGAAGCGTGGAAGAATGTTATACCTGTACTGTAACAGCGAGACTGGTATCAAAACTCGTGGAGTGTATTAGTATATAAAAAGTAACGAGAGCGTCTTGAGGCGATGTAATGAGCAAACTAAAGGGCAAAAGTATAAAAGTCACTAGGAAATACCTAGAGACTGATAAGGAGAATAAGAAGACAGAATGAAGAACAGAAAAGTTTTACGACCATCCATGTTTCGGATTTTGCATTTTACAAGGATCTTGTGAAATTATACGTATTTTTCGATATGTGGAATATGAAATGTCCCGATAATGCCTTTATAAAAATTTCAATCTTGGCAATCGACAGTAACAAAATTCTCACTGGTCAGACTCATTACGACTTTTTCTTTTCATTGAATTTGTCACAAAGTAATCCAATATCGTGCAACCAAAACTAAAGAACAAACTCTTATTGAATGGGTCTATGGTAAAATATATTTTTTGCATGAACCAATATATTAATAATCATTTAGTATTTTATTATATTATAGAAATAGAATTGTACCGAAATTATCGAAATGGTTGTCATCAATGATTCCACGGGCGATCATTTTACGTAAGTTTAGGGGATCAACATAGATCGATCGTGTTTGCAGTAGTTCACCATCTTGAGGATCATTTATCCCAAATTCGTGATCGATTTCATGACGATGTCCCACAAAAGGCTTTATTTCCGGAACGTTAGGAACGATATCGTTATCAGCGGATTGGGGACGAAATCCTCTCCAATTATTCTTGTTAATGCTGCCACTGTAAGTGTTTCGGGCCTCGGTGTAACCGAAACTCGAGACATCGTTCTTCTCGGTTTTTGAAATCACGACGTTCACTAAACCCATGAATACCGGAATGATAGACCGCATCTGAGGGAAAAAAAAGAAAAGACATATGGGGAATTCACTTCCTTCCTGGAACGCGGTCAAGATTCCTACAGGTTACCCAATTGCCTACCATCAAATTGTAATCGTCAAAATACCCTTTTTTTCAAGTAAAGAACAACCACATTGTTCAAACAGTTGCGCACTGCCAAAAATTGGATAAAAACTGTTTTCTCAATTAAAATAATTTGTTCATTCGATGAACACAATCCAAATGTTTCTTCCATTATGTCGGATATATTCCAAGCTTGTAGTTGAGTTGAAAATTATTTCGGAGTGTGATAACACCCAAACTCCTACGAGCTTGCAACGATACGTCACTATACAGTCGTACTCCCTGTTACTATGCAAACTGTTTGAATAAGTTATTCGTCTGCGTCGCGTAATTATACGCTCCGTCGCGTGGTTAACTTCTTACTAACAGAATATCCGAGAGACGATATCATATTTTATTCTCATCAACCGTGAATTCGCTCTGATATATATATGTTCGTCGAATGCCCGAACTTATTCCCCGTAGGATATTCTATAATGAAGTTTGGTAAAGTATAGAGTCACGAAACACGGTCAACTATAAATATATAATCGGGAAATACAGCTGGTTGCTTCGAAGCCTCGAATTAATAATTACTTCGAATATCTCTGTACTGGTTTTTGGCAAATTGTAAAATATGTACGACATTAACGAAACTGAAAAAAAAAAAACGTTGTCTCTCGGAATATTTGATACAGAAATACTGAGAGTACGATCGCACGGAAACAGAGTGATCTCATAGTTCCACAGCATCACACAACTGTTTATAGCTCGTCGAAGTCAAATAAAATCAGCAAACATAAGCAATTGTAGAGAATTATATTTATATCATATACGAGGTGTGTAAATTAAGTAATGAGACTGGCGACGTGGCGTTCGATCTGGCAACACTTGTGGCGCCGGGTTTAGAGGGGTGGCAGGGGAACATGTGATACGCCTTCAGTACGGGTTTGAATTCGCTCGAGTCATTTGGTTGTCCGTAGCGATTTTTTTTTGTCAAACAGTTTTTTCTATTGTGTTCTAAAAATGAGTGACATCAATTTCGAGCAACGGTGTGCTATCAGGTTTTGCTTCAGACTTGGGCACAGTGAAACGGAAACTCTTGCTAAACTTCAGCAGGTCTACGGAGACAGTGTTTTGTCAACAGAACAGGTTTTTCGGTGGTTTAAGGCATTTTCAGAAGGAAGAGAGTCGATTGAAGATGAACCACGAAGCGGAAGGCCTTCATCTTCGAGAACCGTATTCCAGTATCGGAGTTCCAGCAATGCTATGAGGATTGGAAGAACCGTCTCCAGCGCTGTGTGGGCTTCGGAAGGAAGTTATTTTGAGGGTGACAATATAAAATTGTAATTCTATGTGAATAAAAAAAATGAAAGCTATCAGTCTCATTACTTAATTTACACACCTCGTATATTTATTTCATATACATGTATGTGTGAACGTATATGACCGAGTGAAATGAATTTTTTAAATTTTACCCCCATTGATATTCATTCGTGCGAACTCGTTGGTTCGTCATTCGGGCACGGATCAACCTTTTTCATTAATTTTCCGACTTAACTCGTAATTTTCATTGATTTTTTTTACGATGTTATAGTAGAATTTTATAGTTTCGAGTATGTTAAGTAATGAGATAGAAATCGCGAAGTTTCCCTTCGCCCATTATGCTCGTTATTGAATTCTGAGAATTTGTGTGTGAGCATTATTCTTGGATAATATTAACTACCCCCGTGTACGCGTGGGCAACATTTCCAGGTAAATTGGATTTTGCAATATAGGCCGAGTGATTGGATTGTTGGATGCTCTTGGAGTACACGAGTGCACTTACGTCGACTGATGATGGGAATTATGAAATCGATCTTATGTTGGAGGTATTCGAGCATAAAGGTCTCGAGCAAACTTCGTATAATAGCGTGCTTTACCGCAAAACTCGCTTTGTACGTGGATAATTAAAAATATACTATATAGACCAGTTGCAGAGAATGCTACATACGTGCGTTCGTAAATTTTTGTTATATAAATACGTAAGAGAGTCGATAAGTGATCCGGAGTGTCTTCGGAGTGCTGGATGAAGTAAGGGCTCGTGTATATCGAACAGGAGTGTCTCCTAGCAGACTTATTACACTATTTTTGTTTTTTCATCATTGTTTATTATGAACATTGTCTACGAATGAATGTTACGATTAATTGTGGGGATGCACCACGCGTTTTTAGAGTCAATTATTCTTATTGTAAATAATAACAATACTGTACGATAAAATTATATTTCATAACTCTGTTGGAAGGGCACTCAATGCATTTCACGATATCAAAATAGTCAACATGTTTTAAACAACATTTTTTTTTTACATTTCAATATTGATGAAGCAGAAACGAAATTTAAAGGAGAAGGAATTTTTTGTTTCACTCTAGTTTTCGTAAATTGTCCGTAAAAAATGATTTAAGGTAATCGGCCCGATTATTTAAGACACTAGAAATATTCGGACGTAGTTATCATAAACCGACAATTGATTACTGGCACGATAAATAATTAATAATTACAAAAAATTGTTGATTAGAAAAAAAATCGTGAAAAGAACGTCAAGCAACCGCATTTCTGTTCACCTAGCGACCATTGGCGTTTTGACGGTTAATTTGTTTATTTTCAATTTATTAATTGTGTAATTAATTGGTTCTGTAAAAAAAAAAATCCCATTCGTTTGATTCACTTCACCGTCACTTTATAACATCATGTGTACATGGAAAAACGATCGATGGGCCGAGCGGTTAACAGACACTTGTTGCTCGGGTCCCGTGATTTTGGTTAAACGTTCTCGCGAGGGTGTGTGAGAGAGGAGGGGGGGAAAAAACGAGGGTTTCTCGATGACCATGTGGTGAAGGGTGAAACAAAATATCGACTTAAAAGCTTTCTTTGGATAAAGAAACAGAGTGCAACATTGAAGTGTAAGAAGCTTTCTCGCACTCGATGCTATTATCACACTGTTTTTTTTTTCATCTTACGAATGCAAAAAAAGCCTTTTGGTCAATTATTTACCGTTGAAAAAATGAAATTGAACAGATACCTTTGCGAGTGAATTACAAGCGTGGAATTGTAAAATTTTCTTCTCCAAAATCCCTTTTCGTCTCGCACTTTATTTCGGTGCCTCGTTTTTGTTGGTGAAATTATCACTCAATCTTCCTTCGATCACGAGCAGTAGAACGATTCGAAACGCCGTACGAGATATTCGGAGTAAAAATAATTGCGTGATCGAGAAATTAAAGAATGAAAAGTAGTCAATTTGTGTGCTCGTAAAGAATTTTTTCCATTTTCAATTATCGACAGGATTATTTTTGCACGGTTATTAGTTTTCTTCTTCTTCAAATCGAACTTGACATTGACGAAATACGAAAAAATGTATTTTTATTTCGTGACACGCACGTGATACAGAAACGCACTGATAGCGTTGTGATATATCAGCATTCTGACGCTCTCCGAGCCTTACCGGTGGTTTATATAAGCGCCGGTACTACCCACCTGAGGGTGGCGAAAGAGGGTGGTCGGTGAATGTCGCTGGTCCATCATAAGGAGGCGCCAGAGCGCGGGGATGCAAATGTGAAATACGGGAATGGGCCGAGATCAATTATTTACAACGGGAAAACATGAATTTTCTTTTGCTTACATATTACATTTTTTTATGTCCCTCGTGTTTGGTATTTAGTCCTCAATGACAACGGGGGACTTTGTCACGGGGTATGTTTCGTAACTAAAAAATTAAGGAGTTATACGCAGTCAGGAGACCGAAAAAAGTAATTTTTCAAGAATTTTTCGTGGAAAGACATTTTTATTTATTAACGTAAAAATTTATGTACATCTTGTGGAAACTTTTGACTTTATTTTCATATTTTTTATTTGTAAAAATAAGGATTTTTACGCAGTTGCGTAAATTTTTTATTTGCTAAAATAAAGTTATACGCAGTTGCAGGGCAAAAAAAAAGTCGTTTTTTTAGGAATTGTTTCTGAAAAGGGATTTTATTTGACAAATACAAGAAGTATTGATGAATGTAGTGGTAGCTTTTAACTTCATATCGGCATTTTTCATTTTCAAAAATGTTGATTTACACTGCTCCTGTAGACGATCTCCTGGAGGTCCTCCAAAAAAAAGTGTCTGACGGTAAGCACGATATCTCCGGTTTGGATTATTTAAAATAAAAAAAACCGAAAAGATTCTATTAGTGGATAGATAAATCTCGGTATTGATCGAAGGAATACTCGAAATTTTTATTTTTGACAAAATGGCTGCTCCAATAAGAAAAAATTCCTATTTTCGACCAACATTTTTTCGTTCAATTGTTTAAAATAGAAATAATTATCGAAAATCTTATTCCTTCGATCAATACCTGAAGAATATATCTGAGAAGGTTGTGTTAAAATTGCAGACCGATCGGTTGAGCCGTTTTTGAGAAATCGTGCTCACCGACTTTGAAAACACCGTTTTGAGAAAAAACGCGTTCAAACTTTCATGCTGGTACTCCGGTCTTTAGGCCGCCCACTTTGTAATGCTCCGAGCGTCCTTACAAATATGCAGGTATCTTCAAGAATATTTGCCGGATCGATTTGAAATTTTCAGAGAATATACTCAAATATACGTACATTCCGAAAATGCAATGAAAAAAAATCGATTTTTTGAAACTTCCAACTGTGTATAATCCCTTAAAAAAAGGCGTCTTGCGGCGAGCACGATATCTCTGGATTGGATCATTTAAAATAAAACAACAAAAAATATTTCGTTAATATAAGGTATTATCTAGTATTTAATGGAAGGAATAAGCAAAATATTAATTTTTAACAAAATGACGGCTTTTCGAAGGAAAAATTTCGATTTTCGATAAAAATTCTGGCCTTCAATTATAAAATGGAAAATATTAATCGGCGAGAAAAAACCTTCGATTAATCATTAAAAAATATATTTGTAAAGCTTGTCTACAAATTTGAGACTGATCGGTTTGGCCATTTCCGAGGAATCTTGCTCACCGATTTTAAAAACACATTTCTGAGAAAAACGCATTGAAACTTTCAAAATTTCTTTCAAATATGCGTGTAAGTTTGAGAATATTTGTTGGATCGACATGAAATTTTCTGTCTATATACTTAAATATATGTACATTAGGAAAGTGAAATAATATAAATGTTTTACTTGTTTGAAAATCCTGACTGCGTATAATCCCTTAAAAGCCAGAAAATACTGTCTCGAGATTTACGATTGTAATAACAGGATTATATTTGTTTAAGCGAAGTGCGAGAATTTATCGTCGCAACTGAGGGTTTGAAATGCATGCGTCAACAGGTGTGTGTGTGTGTGTGTGTGTGTGTGTGTGTGTGTGTGTGTCGGTCAGGGGGTTGGAATTTTCCGTGAAAGCACGTGCCGGGTATGAGATATAAAGCGTACTACGTTTGTAATTTTCAGGATTGTTAAGCACGATATTGCCAGCTGGCAATATGGTTAATTGTTGGAGCGTACCGTCTTCCTTATGTTCTATTTATAATTCGGGATGCCATTGAAAGTACTGAGCTCATCCGTCTATAATACATGATATAAGGTTGCGTCCTATATAAAATACAAATACGAAATAGCAATTCTGAAATATGTTTCTTGTATAATATTATTTAAAAAATGCATAGAACGGAGCCCAACAATGACATTTGTCGGGTGTGGTATTTGCGTCAGGTGGCCTCGTTGCCGAGGACGTTGGCAAAACAAACAGGATCAGAAATAGAGAGAACAAAAAAATTGAAACGAAACAAAACTCTGACTACAAAATGGCTTGTTCGGAAATAGAAAAAATTATGTTTGGCATTTTTTTTTAACAGTGTCTCCGCTGAGAAGCTCTTTAGTATCGCAAATCTAGAATTACTATCTAGCACCCGCGTTCCTCCAAATTCAGCGGATACTGATTGAGAAAATAATTATTGATAAAATAATTAGAAAAACGGATTGAGACAGTAATTATTGCTAAAATAATTATAAAGACCGATTGAGAAAATAATTATTGATAAAATAATTGGAAACACGATTTTTTTTTTAACTTCTAAACAAACCTATTTTTCGATTTAATTAATGTAAATACAATATTATATTTTAACGAAAAATAAGGTGTATATTCTTTGATTATTAGGCTGATTATTGAGAAAATAATTAGAAAAACTGATTGAGAAAATAATTATTGATAAAATAACTAGAAAAACGGATTGAGAAAATAATTATTGATAAAATAACTAGAAAAACGATTTTTTTTTAACTTCTAAACAAACCTATTATCCGATTTAATTAATGTAAATAAAATATTATATTTTAACGAAAAAGAAGATGTATATTTTAAGAAGGCATCCACAACATTCCATGCATGTGAGTCTAAAAAAATCTATGAACAAAAAAAAATGATTGTGTAGAAGCCGTAACGTCAACGATCATGTTTAAGGACGAACGAGAAGTTACATAGTGGCATTTGATATGTCATTATGAAATAAAGAAGATTATCGAGGAGTTCAAGTTCAAGTACGACGATGGTTTCATCGCTCCTTGATAGTGTCGTATATATAGTAAAACATTATCGACGATAAGAGAATACTTCTCGTGTTATTGCTCGCGCAACGCATCTCATTCCCGATGTTTGACGTCTCATAATCAGAAAAAAATGTGTGCAGATAAAAAGTATTTTATCGTTGGGGTTAAGATTTTTTATTTATTTAGATTACATTTTGTTTACATTTCATTCTCAGCGTAAGCTAAGAATAAAGAGAAAAATTTGTAAATTTTGGATAATTGTTTCAAACAGAATTTTACATATTACTGCACGAGGGTTGCACGAGGGGCACAGGGAAAGTACGAAAAACCTGGTGACAGCGCAATCCGGAAGGTAAAGGGTAGGTAAAAATAAAACTGCAACAAATTTAAAGAAAATATTTATTTAAATGTAGAAACATAGGCTCGTGTCTGAAAACAGGAGCTCGTTTCTTATTTTCTGTTTTCCAGGTTTTTTTTTCGAGGTTCTTTTCAGGAATATGCCGGAACCAAAATAGTGGTCCAACTTCACATTTTCTTTTCCACTTAATCGTTTTTTTTTGTCAAATTTGAGCATAGAAAGGAGCAAAAAAAACAGAGAGACACGAGAAATCAATACAGCACGATAGGTGAATTTCCAAGTTCGCCCATCGGATTGCTCAAAACTAGTGCTTAAACAATAGTCCCATTGTTCTCGTCCTTTTTTGCGCTAAGGCAAATTGATCCTTTAAAACTTTCATTGATCGTGCTATTTCTTTAATCTTTCGTGACCACGTTGGCTACCGTCGCATCTTCGTTCTCTTTCGATCTCGTCTGATTATTCTCGTGATCGGTCATTTCTGGTTTTTCCATTTTTTTGTAACGTCCCTCGTCCGCGTAGGAGTAAAGAATTCCGAGAATTTCGTGAGCCTTCACGTACATATCCTCGACCGTCTGGTTAATCATAAAAAAAATGAAAAATGATATTTTTCAATTACGTATGAAAAAAAATTGCAATTCGAAGTTTATTGCTAATGATTTGAAAAAATTTTCAAATAAATTAATTGGCATATAGATGAAATGTCTAGTAACAATACGTTATACCGTGACATGCCAATAAAATAAAGTAATTCGATGATGAAATTAAAAATATCCTTTTTTTTTGTTTAATTAAGGGGGGAAATAGGGTTAGACGGTTAAAAAAATCGACTTTTTTTTTATTTCATAAATTGTTAGTAAAACTATTGAAAAATATGTTCCCAAAATTTTAAATGAAAATTCCGGCTCGTTCTATGGTTATAAGCCATTAAAGTGAGTCGCTCTCCTTCAGGCCCCGAGCGCGCCACGTGTATAACCGAGCGGTCACTATTTTTTCAAACGCGTTTTTCTGAAAACGACATTTTTTGAACTTGCGTAAACGCTAGTTTGAAAAGTTTTCAACCGATCGTTTTGAAAATTGGCAGTTACTTTCTTCATAGTATCGCGCTCTATATGAACCTAAAATCGGAATATTATCACTATTTGAAATAATTTTTTTTTGCAAATAATGTTGTAAAAATGGCAAAAAATCATGCTTTTTTGTTTTAACCCCTGTAAAAAATTCTATTTTCTATGTTTTTGATAGCATTTAGGTTCATTTAGAAGAGAGACATATAATAAAAGTAAATTCCAACCTCGTTTAATTTCAGATGAAAATTGCGGCTTCCAGAATGTACGCAAAATGCTGAGTTTGATTATGACCTGCAATATGGAGTCGCTAATATCCCCGGTGTTTTTCTAGAAAATTCTTCAAAAGTTTTATAGTATATACTTACATATATGTATAAAATATTCTCAAAGTTTCAATAAATTATATTCATTTTTTATACCATAAAAAAAATTCATGAAAATCATTGAGAAAACGCTGTCCTAACCCTATTTCCTCCCTTAAGTTTCTGTCCTATTCTGCGAATGATTTGAAGATAATTTTCAGTTTCCACACTCGCTTGCCCTAGTGCATGATTGGAATAACATATTTTTCGCTTGCCTGAGTTTCGCGAAGTTCCTTAATCGCCTCGGTCTCGTAATGAAGCCTGTCATACTCGTCCTGAGTGAGGATATAGCCATTCTCGATGTCTTTGGTCGCCTCCTGTTCTCTCTTTGCCACAACAATTTCCTCAGCGCTCAGGGGAATCTTCGAAAAAAGTAAATTACACATTTTCGAAATTCTGATAAAAGTTCAAAAAAAATCTATAGTCAAGAGAAATGTTAATTATTGTAAGATATTTGAAAATTCATTCCTAATTTGGTGGAAAAAATTAGAGAAAAAAAAAATTCAAACTGCGGATACGAGACAAACATAAGAGTTGCAGGACTCTTTCAGGAAGCAAAACGGTTTTTTTTTACAATATACTTTACTAGTCATTCCTCTACATATTGTGGCAACAAAATTATAGCGATTTTAATTTTTTATATGTTTTAAGGACTTAATATTAGATATGAACATTTTCAGCGAAGGTAATTGAAGTCGCAATTACTTTTTATCATGAGATCCGCGTTGGCTTGTTCAATTTATAAAACAAAAATAAAACTTCACTTTTGCCGCGTACGGTAAATTATCGTAGCGTTGGTTTCACATTATCATAATACAAAAGGTGAAAGATTGAAACTGTCAGGGGGTAACAAAAATTCGACGTCGCTTTTCTAGGGTTAATAAATCGTTTATATGGTTACAAATTTTACCAGTTGTTCTACGCCATGTATTACGATTCTCTTCATATAAATTTCTTCCTCCTCGTTATCCGATTCTTCCATTGTCGGCTTCACCTCAGGATAGAGCAGTCGATAGAGAGATTTTGCTACTTTAACTTGTCTCGAAGAACGCTACGATTTAATATATGATAAAATAACGCGTCGTTAATGAAATTGCTGCTTATAAATCAATTATTACATAAATTGAGAGACCACGGACCTGTGTTGTGTTTTAATAATTTAAAATAGTCGCGTACCACTTTCTGTCTTGCCTCGATTATCGAGTCACAGTAGAGATAAAGCTGAAACAGTGGATATCGACGAATTTCCATAGGAGCATCTTGCACGGGTATAAAACGATTCAGGATCATCATCTTTGTACGCATCAGCTCGTTTTTCTGCAATCAAATATTTTTGCTGAAAATAGAAGAAAAAAAAACGCTAAAGACGATGATGAAAGTTAGGAGAGAATGGGTATACGTGTGGCACTTTTGACGATTGAATTTATTTAATTTCATTGATTTTTACTCGAGAAATTCGGATTGTAAATTATGCTCGTAATTTTTAATCGAGAAATTCGAGTTACCAATTACTTCCGTAACTCGTAATCGAGAAACTAAAGCAACACTTGTAATTTCGCAATTGTCACGTTTGTTATCGATTATATTAATCTTCGTATTGGAGTTTACGTTAGTTTCATGATAGCGAATGTTTTATGAAATTTTGCGCGTACGATCCAGATTAACGAGTGATTAACATATAAATTTCAGATCCGTAGGTTGAATTTTGTCTCATCATCGTATTTCGATAGTTCAATTCTTTTATTTCAAAAGCGTTTATAAATTACGTCCTGTTTTTATCATTTTATATGATCGTACGACAATTGTCATTGTTAAGAAAAATTTTACGAATAGTGATGAAGAAAGAGGAATAATTCGTCATAATTTTGACGATCGGGCTTGATTGTACAGGAGCTTTGATTGAACGTCATTGATGTTACCACGAGAGCGTTGTATATTTATCAAGGATGCTGGTGAGCAACGATCCGGAACATAAACGTTTTGTCGACGTTTGTTCTATATTGGGTTGCGTTCGTTACGCGAGAAAATGTATGATATGATGCAAAGTCAAGCGTAGACATCCGGCCCTCGTATATTTGCGGTGAGCATTGTCATATGGTTGGGTAGAAACAGCGTGGGGAACCGCGAGATACGAGAGATGTATAACATTGATAGATGCATATAACGGTATAGCTGAATAAAAAGATATAAAGATAAATGATAAAAAATGTGGAATTTTTCTTCGACGAATAATATTTATATTTTCTCATACGGTCATTCAATGATGGTAGTGTTAACGAGACAAAATAAAACTGGAATCATTCGAAATTTTCAATTCTACGAATTTTCACGACAGAAAAAATGCCTTCATCCCTTATTATCTCCAACCTCCTACGGGTTTCAGCGTGAATTTTGTTGCGATTCCGTGTGGCAAAATGTGGAGGGGCCAGAGTGCGAGCCTCGCGTCTCTCACGTGGCAATTTCGCGTGTCGGTAACGACACGCGATTTCAGGATGTAGTACAAGCACGGTCGTAAAGAGTACTTTAAAGTATCGTTTCACTTAGCCAATGTTGCCGCGGGCTTTGCGACCGGTACGGCGAAATGGCAGTGAGAATATATAAGGCCAGACATGCATACCCGTGTGCGATAGAATACGTTCGGATCGCATGCAATCTTCCCTGATTCTTCATCGTTTAGTTTTCAAATTCGTCTCAGTATACATGTATCTTAAAAATACCCTTAAAAAAAATTAGTTTTCTCTTAAGGGGGGAAATAGGGTTAGGACAGCGTTTCCTCGATGATTTTCATGAATTTTTTTATAGTATAAAAAATGAATATAATTTATTGAAACTTTGAGAATATTTTATACATATATTTAAGTATATACTATAAAATTTTTATACATATATTTAAGTATATACTATAAAATTTTTATACATATATTCAAGTAAATACTATAAAATATTAGCGACCCCATATTGCAGGTCACAATCAGACTGCGCATTTTGCGTACATTCTGGAAACCGCAATTTTCATCTGAAATTAAACGAGGTTGGAATTTATTTTTATTATATGTCTCTCTTCTATATGAACCTAAATGCTATCGAAAAAATAGAAAATTGAATTTTTTACAGGGGTCCAAACAGAAAAGCACGATTTTTTGCCATTTTTTACAACTTTATTTGCAAAAAAAAAAATTATTTTAAATAACGATAAAATTCTGATTTTAGGTTCATATAGAGGGCAATACTATGAAGAAAGTAACTGTCAATTTTCAAAACGATTGGTTGAAAACTTTTCAAACTAGCGTGTACGCAAGTTCAAAAAGGTCGTTTTCAGGAAAACGCGTTTGAAAAAATGGTACCAAGAAAAACAAGCAATATGGGGTCGCTAATATTTTATAGTATATACTTAAATATATGTATAAAATATTCTCAAAGTTTCAATAAATTATATTCATTTTTTATATTATAAAAAAATTCATGAATATTATTGAGAAAACGTTGTCCTAACCCTATTCCCCCCCTTAATGGCTTATAACAATAGAACGAGTCGGAATTTTCATTCAAAATTTTGGCAACATATTTTTCAGCAATTTTACTAACAATTTATGAAATAAAAAAAAAATCGATTTTCTTAACCGTCTAACCCTATTTCCCCCCTTAAGGACCTTGAACAAAAAAAATATATAAATAATTATCGTTAGCACAGTTGCTATGTTTTTCACACGAAAAAAGAAACATATATGTCATTGGCAGTATCGAAATAGCAATGTGGCTTTTTTATCTCTAGAAGATTATTGTATTATTTTTTATTTACCAGATTTAAAAAATAATGTAGACAAGCCAATGTTGTCGATCATGGATATACAGAAGTAATTTCTGCCTCGAAAGTCTGTACACTTTCACCACGAAAATTGTACATTTCATGGTGTTTCACGACAAGTACCGGGATGTCATAATCATGGTCAAAAATGGAAAATGTGGTTTCGAATTTCACGTGATGGGTCGAGCCATATATACGAGCATAGTACGTGTATGGTGTTTTGCAATCGGCAAGAGTTCCGCTGCATTCGACGAAAGCCTTTTTTTCCGCACAGTGGACGCATCCGCTTACGCGGTCGTGGAATGAAGTTATTCTGTCGATTGCTGTGGAACTTTCTCTTCAACTCTTTCTTCATCACTATTCATGTGATAGTTCCGCTGCAATCGACGAAAACCATTTTTCCGCAAAGTGGACGCATCCTTTTACGCGTTCGTGGAATGAAGTTATTCTGTCAATTGCAGTCGAACTTATGAACACTTTTGCAGTACAACATAGCTGTGTACCAGCAGAATCGTTCATGCGTCCGGCTTTATTAAGCTAGTTAAGAAAGAAGAGTGAGAGGGAGAGAGAAGGAACCAGGGAGGGCGAGACAGGACTTCATAAAATATCGGATACTCTACACAGAATACCGGCAGGCCAAGAGTCGGAGAATATTATTATCGATTCTCCGGAATTCATAGATGATCTTTTTTTTTTTATTCCGTTCTCCTTTTGTCCCGGCCCGAACAATCGATTGGCTTTTATTTACTGCGCCGTGTGCCTTCGATTAGAAATGAATAATAGTAGCAGATATAATGTGTAACGGAACGAAGCCAATCGATGGCACGGGATTCGATGTATGCTTTTTATGACAACGCTTGTTCAACGATCAGAATATTGCTTCCGGGAGAGATATTGCTATTTACTAGCTGCGGGGGTGACAGAAGGATCATGAGAAAGGGAAGAGTGAAAGAAGGCAGTTCTCAGAATCACCAGTGCAAATGACTACTTAAGACCTTATATTCGCGAAAAATTTCAACATTTTTAATTTAAAATTTTTTTTTGATTCCATTAGCCTGAACGGTTAGGAATATTTTAAGCTTTACAGAATTGAAATATTCCAAAAAATGTTAAATAAGATAAGCTTGCATTAATAATAGATACCGCGCGGCACGCCCTACCGCCAACTTGCTGTTTTTCCACGATTCACTTTTTTCAATCTTGTGAAAGTTCTAACTCTTGAACGATGGTTCAGATCGCTTTGAATTTTTTACAACATATTCTTAGTATCATCACCTGTCGTATGAACCACAGAAACAAAAATTTCCATGTCACAAAAAAATATAAAAAATAAAATACCGACAGAAAATCGAGTAAACTAATTTTAAGTTTCGAATTTTTATTATAATAATTTTTTTATAATATTATTGGTTCACACTGAAGATACATTCATTATGCAATTATAAATGTGTTCATTCGTTTTTTCAGACACCCACATCGATGCCGAGAACTTTCACCATCAACGCGCGCGCAAAAAAAATACTTTGCTTTATTACGTTATATCTCCGCCATTTGTTAATATTTCTGATTTTTAAAAAATATACTTAACCATGTGCATAAATGATCTGTAAAAAAATGTTGTCAATACAATAATGGTGTTGTTGTGTATGCGTCATTTTTTTTTAACCCCGTGAAATCGCGTATATAAGGTCTTAAGGGAATGTTGTAATATGAATAGCGTTCGCAAAATGTTAAAGCAAAAGCTTCGCAGGTCACACTGATAAACAGCGTTACGGCTGCGGCTTGCATTTTTTTCTGACCCATACGAAAACTGTTATATCAGCAGGCACTTTGAATTTCATTTGTTTTACGGGCTTAAATACGTGGCGGCTACATCGTGAACGTATTTCATATTGCAAAGTTATCTCGTGAATGAGGTTCGTCATTTTGTACTTGAGAAATTCTCTGTCATTTTCACGGTTGGCCATTATTTTAACACAAATATCCGGGATATTGAATCACGGAGAATTACGTAATTCGTCGGTATTGTTTGTCCAAAGTTGTCCGTCGTGGCGTTATCATTTAATGTCGACCTTTGAAAGTTGAAGGAAATGTAAAGCAATTGAAATATTAATTGAATAAGTGTGAATTTTATATGTATATCATAAATATATGATATACGACGTCTGTTCAAAAAGTATCGTGAATTTTGAATTTCCGCGGGCTACGTATATTCGCTAGTCGATTTTTTTGTGGCATTAGGTTGGTACTCGTGTCCCTCACTTGTGCTGTTAAAATCGGCTATTTTGAATATTTAGTTAATTGTTGACAGCTGTTTTGGTTAGACGTGTTTTGGCTTGTCTTCGATTTTTGCCTATTCCAAAAAAGCAGCTTCCATTGCAAAGATTGAGCTTTGGTTACCACGTCATAACCATAAACCCACGATTTGTCACCAGTTGTGACCCACTGGAGCAAATTTGGGTCGTCGCGGACCGAGTCCAACAGCTCCTTAGCAATGTTAACGCGACACTGTTTTTCTTCGAAATTGAGCAATTTTGGCACGAATTTCGCGGCGACCCGTCTCATGCCCAAATCATTGGTAAAAATCGAATAGCACGAGCCAATCGATATGTTTAGTTCCTCGGCAACTTCTCTAACGGTGATTCGACGATTGGCCAATATTATTTTCTTCGCTTCATCCAATGTTTTCGTCTGTTGTTGATGTGCTCGGGCGTCCGGAACACATTTCGTTGTTCGCATCTTCTCGGCCCTCTGAGAACATTTTGTACCACCGATAAACGTTGCTTTGGTCCAAGGTAGCTTCACCATATGCCACAGTCAACATTCGGAATGCGCCCGCGCACTTAATTTTGTTTTTCACACAAAATTTGATACAGATTGTTTGATCCATTTTTTGGAATAGGCAAAAATCGAAGACAAGCTAAAACACGTCTAACCAAAACAGCTGTCAACAATTAACTAAACATTCAAAATGGCCGATTTTTTCAGCATAAGTGAGGGACATGAGTAACAACCTAACGCCACAAAAAAATCGAAAATCGAATATACGTAGCTCGCGGAAATTCAAAATTTGCGTTACTCTTTGAACAGACCTCGTACGCACGTATAGGCCGCACAGGGAGTGAACATTCTTAAGAAACGTAATTGGGAAATACGACGAAGATTAATGGTTAAAAAAATCTATATTTTCTGTATGAATTAAATAAATATATATGAATTTAGGACTCACCTTTCTCTCCTCAATACGACTCTGCTGACGACTCTCGTAGTCCTGTCTTATACGGGCCATCAGTCTGAGCATGTACTTTCTATCTGTCAATCTAACGACGTTGCTTCCCATCAGCATCTCCAGCCGTGATCTTACCGGCGGATTGCTGAAACTGTGCAATGAAATAATTCATTAATTTGAAAGAATACAATGAAATTTCGTTATTTATCGATATTGAAATATGTTCTCTGCGGTGGAAATCGTGCAAAAAAAAGAGAGAAACTTTGGGCAATAATCTGTAGGGGTGAGCGATGACGAAAATAACGGGGAATCGGGAGTAACGTTCCGTCATTTTTTTATTTTTCTGACATTTGTAAAATCATGTTTCGATTATTTAATTGACTTGCAACTGGTTACTTGTCTGCTGTTACAATCATCCCCTCTGTCAGGCGGTAGAAAGCAACAAATTATTCATTCCATTCAAACAAGTACGGAAATGACTAGGATCCTACGGTCATTGATTCAGCAATCTTTTTGATGGTAAGAGTTTGTCGTTAAACGAATTTATATCTCGATTACGATTAATTTTCTATTATTACATTGAAATTTTCGTAAAAACATAAAATTTGACTTTCCTCCTCGCTCTCCCCTACATCGAACATTTCGTCGCTTATGTTTTACCTTTATTCCGTTTATCGTCAAACTCACGACCTTAAACTGAACTAAATAATACATTCTTGATTAAGAGACGCGGCGGTGTCTCAATGACGTCAACTAATTAAATTTAAATGAAATTTTCCGATCCTCATTACCCGACCTAATTCACCGCGATACAGTTATATACTCGATATACTCTCTACTCGAGTTATGGAACTAAAGTCACAGAGGAATACACGCTCACTTGAGCATTCGAGCTCGACTGAGCTGCATCGAGCAAATATATCGCGGATATCGTGATGTTTAAACGTTCGTGACTGTTGGGGTCGGGGAGCCACGTTATCCCGGAATTCTCATCAGAATTTCCAGTACACAATATGAAACGATGTTGCATAAAAAAAAAAAAATTAATTCAGTTGGATGTCAAGTTCGTGAACTGTCAAAGGTACAAACTCGCTGAAATGAATTCTTCTGGATCTGTTTATAATTATTAATTTAGATGTCATCGTCGGGGCGACAAAACGGCCATTTTTCATTATGATGAACTATTCATATCCTGAAATTACGATTATATGCGAAGAAGTTATTCTAGCACCACTTGCGAGCAATATTTTCCGAACGCCTTTAATTCTAATGAAATTTGGTGATATAGTTCCCACTTAGAGGAATCCAATTAATAATCCGCGAATGTCATATATATCCGTGTAATTAATAGATGTGAAAGTTGGCATTGCTTGATTGTATTTTGTAGATATCAAATCATTACACAGAATTATGTGTATTTGATATTACATGTGTTTTTTTGTGTTATTATTGTATTTGAACGATTTAAAAATCTGCAATAAATGCATGTATGTCAACTTTAAGTGAGAATTGTGATATCATATTTTTGGTGATGTCGCTTTAAAACTCGGCAGTGGGTCGAGGATAGCAAGTATATATATACGTGTGGTTATATTCACACGCACTGCGAGAGGGTTACGGGGATGCAAGCAATGTGGGTTGAATCAACGAATCTGCGTGCAATCGATAAAGATACGAATGAGAATAATCGAGTATTGAAGAGAGTATCTATAATTGATGATAAATATATATGTTATAAATACACCGATCTCGGCGAATATATCAACGTACAGAACGTTTGCTGCTTAAGGGTGGAAATAGGGTTAGGACAGAGCGTTTTCTGTATGATTTTCATGAATTTTTTTATAGTATAAAAAAAGAATATAATTTATTGAAACTTTGAGAATATTTTATACATATATTTAATATATATACTATAAAATTTTTATACATATATTTAAGTATATACTATAAAATATTAGCGACCCCATATTGCAGGTCACAATTAAACTCAGCATTTTGCGTACATTCTGGAAGCCGCAATTTTCATCTGAAATCAAACGAGGTTGGAATTTACTTTTATTATATGTCTCACTTCTATATGAACCTAAATACTATCAAAAAAATATAAAATTGAATTTTTTACAGGGGTCAAAACAAAAAAGCATGATTTTTTGCCATTTTTTACAACTTTATTTGCAAAAAAAAATTATTTTAAATAATGATAATATTCCGATTTCAGGTTCATATAGAGCGCAATACTATGAAGAAAGTAACTGTCAATTTTTAAAACGATTGGTTGAAAACTTTTCAAACTAGCGTGTACGCAAGTTAAAAAAAAGTCGTTTTCAGAAAAACGCGTTTGAAAAATAGTATCAAGAAAAACAAGCATTATGGGGTCGCTAATATTTTATAGTATATACTTAAATATATGTATAAAATATTCTCAAAGTTTCAATGAATTATATTCATTTTTTATACTATAAAAAAATTCATGAAAATCATTGAGAAAACGCTGTCCTAACCCTATTTCCCCCCTTAATGGCTTATAACAATAGAACGAGTCGAAATTTTCATTTCAAATTTTGGGAACATATTTTTCAATAGTTTCACTAACAATTTATGAAATTAAAAAAAATCGATTTTATGAACCGTCTAACTCTTTTTCCCCCCTTAACGTGAGATAATTGATACGAAAGTATGAAGGCGGTAGAAGAATGTGATATATCCATCTATTTCGCAGTTGACACATTAAAAGGAGTCACATTTCTTTCTCATAATTGACGAATATCGACAAAACAACACTCTATGAGCAAGAGCTTTTATCAATTTTCTCTTCCTCATCAAGATAACGCAACAACCAACTATTTCTTTTGATAATTCAAATTTCATAAATACTCAATGAATTGTACGAATTTTCAACCCCACACCCGCAAGCACACACACTCGTCTGAACGTCATTTTTTGACTTTTTAAATATTTTCAATTACTTTGGCACACAAATTTCCAAATTTTCAGTATCATCGAATCCTCTCGTTTTTTGTTTGTTTTAAATCATCAATCTCTCAATTGCACCAGACGTGGATCAAAGCGTTTTAGAAAATTCTTGATAAAGAAATTTATGGAGGGTAAAAGATGTTTTTTCATGCCCCTAATTACGAAGATTAGAGCTCACCAGAAAGTAAGAAGCAAAAATTCGTGAAGATCGACCATGCTCACGGGAGTATAAGTCACGTACGACTGAATTTTTGTTTCTGAATTCTTAGGCTCGTAGGAGTTTACTGATGTAAGAGATGAGGGTGTACAAGTATACGGTACATTGTGAGTGAGCTCGATATATAACAACTGTGTACGGTTTTATCGACTGCGGGCTAAAGGGCGCAACCTAAAGTAACATTACTTGTTAAATCATTTGTGTTACGGACCTTTTGTACGCCCGGAAGTCTATAGACATAGTTATATGGCGTAAACGTGCAGAGAACGGAACGATCGACGTGAGACACGGAGTCGCGCTGTACAATGCAGGGTGGGAACGATAGGCGGGGTTGGAAACGTATCTTTTCTAGGATAATGTGAGAGTATACGAGATGGAAAAGGGAAGAAAGATAGGTAAATGATATGAAGAGAGAGAGAGAAAGATAAAAAGAGAATGAAGAGAGGTCGAGCTCGAGCCTGACACGACGACGTGCAGTCTGGAAAATATAAATATATACAAACAATTTGTGAGTGTATGTCAGTTTAGTATGAGACAAGTTCAACGCGAATGTAGAACGTCGAAAGAAGATCGAGTATCGATTATCCTACTTGTGGAATAGAAAAGGTACTCTCTATTTTATTTTTTTGACGAACCTGCAAGGACTTTCAATAGAAAGCCGCGTTAAACCACCCTAAATATTTTAGTTTTTCCTACCCCATTTCGCCGAACTTTAAGCGCCCCAGGGCTGCGTCATTCACGCCATAGGAGCGATACGTCTTTATATATAGCAAATTTTGTCCCGACACTCCGATGATCGCACTTACGTGTGTACATTAGGGTGATAAAAATAAGATTTTTCGTAGATCCGCGTATGCTTTTTTACCGTCTCGTAGGGGTAGCTTTGCGATGGTGGAAAACATTGTTTTTTTTGAGTTCTCGCAATGCCAGTGTCTCAAATAGTCAGCATATCGAATTTAGACGAAAAAATTCTAGAATCATATCCATGTGTGTGGGTGTTAAGAATAATTTAACATATTTGGTCATTTATGTTGTAAAAAACAAAATGTGTCACGAGACTCAGCTTGTTCGTGGCCATTTATTTTGAGTTAAAAGTTACAAAAATTGTGCTTTTTCCTCGTAGACATTTTTGTAACTTTTTACTCAAAAGAAAAGGCCACGAACAAGCTGAATCTCGTGACGCATTTCTTTTTACAACATAAATTTTCAAATATATCAAATTATTCTTAACACCCACACTAGGGTGGGACTAATTTTTTATTTCCTCGATATAATGAAAAATGTATTATTTGGGATCTCAAAAAAACCCTCTGCAAGTATGAGCCCTTCATATTTAAATTAAGAGGTCCCTCATCGCGAATTTTCATTTCCCATTTAAATAACATGGAAACATTTTTTTTTTAACTTTGGAATTTTATTAGACTTAAACCGTTGATGTTACGAAAGTTTTCTAGCACATTTTTGTAGAACATTTGATGTTCTACAAAAAAGCTCTCTTGTGTCTCATCGATAAAAGTAACCGTACAAAAAATAATCGGTGATAATTAGCTCTGGGTTCTACTTATCTCGTTTTAAGTACATAAATTTCGAATTAAAAAAAAATTTAGTTATCAATATGAATAAATATACTACTAATATATACTACTAATATATTACTAATATACTAATATATTACTAATTGTTTTCAAACAAATATGAGAGAATCCAGAGCTAATTATCACCGATTATTTTTTGTACGGTTACTTTTATCGATGAGACACAAGAGAGCTTTTTTGCAGAGCATCAAATGTTCTACAAAAATGTGCTAGAAAACTCTCGTAACATCAACGGTTTAAGTCTAATAAAATTCCAAAGTTAAAAAAAAAATGTTTCCATGTTATTTAAATGGGAAATGAAAATTCGCGATGAGGGACCTCTTAATTTAAATATGAAGGGTTCATACTTGCAGAGGGTTTCTTTGAGATGCCAAACAATACATTTTTCATTATATCGAGGAAAAAAAAAAATTAGTCATTTTATTTGACCCACCCTAACCCATATACATGGACATAAGTGCAGAATTTTTTCTTCTAAATTCGATATACTGACTATTTGTGACACTGGCATTGCGAGAACTCGATAAACAATGTTTTCTACTGTCGCAAAGCTACCCCTATGAGACGATAAAAAAGCATACCTGGATCTACGAATTTTTTTGGATAAACTTGTAATTGGTGACAGAATATATCCTGGCAATTTCGGTCAAAGATATTTGTATTAAAGGAGAAACACCCCGTCGTGAGTCCCACAACGAACCGGGTCAAATTTTATAATGACACTTCCGTGGTTATTTGTATATGAATATTACAAATTTCGAGAGCGGATATCAGACAACATTTCTCGTTTCGTCATTGCGCGGGAGAAACACGCAAAATACACATATGCGGAAATTAATAGAATGAATATCATGTATATAGGAAAATCAACAGTAGCAATTTGTTATTTCGTATATATGCGTGCTCCGTTTTTGCTTCAAGAAATTCTATCCCCTCAATATTGCTCTCATACGTTTAGTCCCGTCTTATTCCACAATTTGTGCTATTTTATTAGGACGAAATTGAGCATAATGTTCCCCGTGATATATATGGTGCAAGGACATGAAATAAAACGCATCGTGCAGATATTTCGGCTCGGGTAAAAACGTGCTAACTAATCTTTCTATCTAATGTCGGAAAATTGTCACAAACAATCCGATCTTATAACTGATCGGGATTCTTTAAGATCGTGGTCCAATGCCTTTGAACGATCTCGATTCGGGACTTTCGAAATGAAACATTCTTGGATGAACACAGGGATTGATATTGAATGGAATTTTTTTTTGTACCATTATCGTAAAATCAATCGAACGTAATTTCATCGAGCGAAAATTTTCGTAAACGTACAAAATAATGAAATCAAAAGAAATTCTGTGGTCTAAAAATTAGAAATTTTCGTTATCGTTTCCTTATTATTTTGTCCTTTTACACCGAGCTCGAGGAAGCAATGATAAAAAGGGGAAAATTAGAAGGAACGGATGTGAAAATTTGTAATTCGCAGATTTATTTTTTAACATTAAAATAATATTGTTTGTTATTCGCTGCAAGATGAGGTCATGTGAGCATTTCTAGTTCTCCTTTGAATATACCCTATAATGTTTGTTAAATTATTAAATAATTTGAAGTTAAATAAAATACTGATAATAGGAGAAAAAGTGAAATGGACGAATGGTTTATTGATTGGGTTTAAAAAAATTTGATTAGTCATTGAAGCCTTCATACGCGAAATATCATAAATTTTCTGTACCATGAAGAGAGATTAATCGATGTCTCTATTAGGCGATAATAGAATGCGTGGTATATCTATGTCATTTGACCTTTGTCATGACTAGTCGTACTTTAGTATTCACAACGTGATCACGAAAGATCTCTCTATCTCTTTCTGTCTGTCTCTCTCTCTATCTTTCACTTGTTCCCCAGCCACATTTTGCTGATATGAATTCACAGGTACGGCTGATACCACCCCACAGAGACTATTAGTAATTTGATACGAAACAGGGAGACGCACGTGGCAAATTTTCGCGACCATTTGATTGACGCTAATGCATTAGGGATTTTGAACAGTAAGTTATATGTTTTGTCGTGAATTTCCAATTAAGAAAATTCAGCGTGCTTGATATTTCGACCGTTCCGAACGAATTCATTAAGAGCATCACTTTTTATAACACTTTATAACGAAATTGAGTATAAATTCAAATTACAGTAGAAAGGGTAGTTATTTTTCTAGCACTCGAGATGGAAGGTTGAATATGAAGTTATCGGCGTTCGATTAAAGCTCTGTTCGATTGAAGGTAAGTAAGCTCGCGGAAAGTTCTCTCTCTTTCTCTCTCTCGTTGCTCCGAGGAGGGTAAAAGAATTAAGGTAAAATGTAATGATACGTGCATACCGACAGCGAACAAGAACGAAATTTTTTTTCTCCCATGAAGAGTGAGCACGAAATTCAAAAGACGTTGTTCATTTGATGTCCAACTGAATTCATCAAAATAACACTTTTCTCGAGGACGATGAGTTCTCGAGATACATATTTTTTTCATTTGTCAAATATCGTAAATGATCAATGAACAATTACTTGCACTCCACCAGAGGTTCGTACGACACTGGTTCTTCCTCGTCCTCGGAATCATTTTCACTCTTTAATTTCGCTCTTTCCTGTTGCATCTTCATGCGAATTGCCATTGTCTCGAGCCAATCTTCGATATCGTCGACGAAAGGATCGATCGTGCGGTCGTTTATACATCCCATACCGGTTAGTAGCTCGACCGTGGCCCAGAAACCACCGCCCGATGTCATCATCTTATTTTCTCTTTATTCTTTTAATCACAGGACAAATTGTGAATCGCGAAACGATATCAATCGTTTTGTTTTAAACTATTGCAATTTCTTCTCTCGCCCTTTGAGCAAACACGCTTTTATCAAATTTGCTTTTAATTCGGGCACTTTGAATTTATGATTTTCAATTTGACGAGCGATTTCAGCGCGGAATTAAAATCGTACCGGAAGTTTAGGGGTCGGCGATAAGAAACGCCGAAATTATCGAGAATGTCGAGATTTCGAGTAGGTCCTTCTCGACGAAAATTCGTGCTACGATTGACCAAAGCACGCCTCTTGCTTTTCGTCGAACTCCGAATGAATCGTTCATATATATATTATATATGCACTGTGTGTGCGTGTGTTTATATATATGTATGTGTAAGCCTTTTCAGAGCTGCCGTTGATGCGAGACTCGAGCCGGCACGTAACTTTGTCGACAGGCAATCCATACGGCCACCACGACAGCTTATATACCCGGAGCGCAGAAACGACGATCGTCTCTCCCTTCGGGGGTGCTTTTACTGCCATTGCCATAT
The DNA here is from genome assembly GCA_958009045.1 of Oxytorus armatus. NCBI lineage: Eukaryota > Metazoa > Arthropoda > Insecta > Hymenoptera > Ichneumonidae > Oxytorus > Oxytorus armatus. Next base: position 20,818,476 of record OY253751.1, on the reverse strand, counting down.
ACAACCACACATCGTTACAAACAGATAGCCCCGAGGTTGGTGCCCGCGAGAATCTCCCCTCGTCACGTTACCGAAGAAACGCGTGGCAAAAGCTTCCCCCTCCGAAATTCTCACGCGTATAAGTCTTTCCACATAAAATTGTCCTGTTTTTTTGTGAATCTCACGGTATAAAATTTCGACAATAATTTTTCATATTGTCGTTACAATCCTAAAAGGCATGTAGTTCTTTTTCGAGAAAAAATTCGCTAACGGCGATTTGATGATATTTGACATTTTGTTTTACGTAAAACAAAAGGTTAGCAGTAATTGAAAAATCTCAAGAAATTCTGATAAATCTCTTTTCTAATATCAAAATTTGTACGCCACATCCCAAGGGTTGGCCGGCATTTCCTTTCATTCGGTTTTTCATCGAAAACAAAACCTTGAAGGAAAACGAACGAATTTAAGAGAAAAATCTAAAAAATATATCAACGTTCATTTCGTTTGAAGGAATGCAATAATTAGAAGAAAAAAATTGTATCAACTTGACGTAAAATGTCCCATACAGTGTACAAAGCGTACACCAATCACGGGATGTCTCGACGAGTCATGACACTCGGGTCTCACACGCGAGGCTCCCGTTAATGTATGCCTATACACAGAGGGTGATTGGGCAATTTTAGTTGCTGCGATGATCGACAAGCATAAATATATAACAATGCTTCGTGCACGAATAAATCGTTTCTTGTATAATATCGCGTATCGACAAATTCGACACAATTATCTTCGAGTGTCGGTGGCGGGGGGAGGGGGGGGGGGGGTGCGTTTTGAAACGTGATGATTGCATCGCATGATTCCCTGAAATCGTAGGCACGTTTGCGCGAAAGTTGATCCGCCGTGTGATACAGAAAGTCTTTCGATAAATGATTTTACTCTGAAGTATGAAAGCACAGGGTTAAATGTCCCGAATACCAATGGTATAAAGAAAAAATGTCTACCTCCAATCGTGTAAACTAACCGAGATAAACAACGATCCAGAACTGCACATAATTCGTATCAAACTTAAGCTACTTTTATCATTGGCTGTTTGTTAAGTGGTGGGAAAATGCGACTATGGTGATTGGTGTAGAAGCTCGTATTTGGTACACGATCGGTATTCTTGACGTTCAGCTTATAAGGGCAAAGAGTTAAAGGCGCCAATTGCGAGAGTTTCGAATACTTTCGGTGGGATAGACCGTGTGAGAACCGAGCCAAACCGGAAAAGCTTCCTATCGATTCACCGTTTCAAGGGGGTAGAATGACGCGCTTGAGAAGGCTACCCCGTCCTTGCATATTCACTTTACTGTCTATGAATTCATATACACGGTATGTTTCATGTATAATCAGTCATAATTAAAGAGTAATTAGGTTATTCTGATAAACAGTTAAATCGAATTTGTCAAGTTAATGAAAATTTATGTTTATTCGTGAATTCGGAATCGGGTTAAATCAACTAGGGTAACTTCACCAGTGAATGGTACAGCTCCCTGTAAATAGACACGTTCACGTAAATTATAGCTATGTACACTATATACAGTGATTTTTAAATGGGTGTCCATTCGCTCGTAGCGTTTCTTAAACCGTCCATTTACCACATTGATATTTTGAAATTTCGACAAAGACTCGTTGTTATTCGTAATCAGTGGAAAATTTCCGATTGAATAGGGTATCGAAACATTGAAAAAAAAAAAAATCATTTTTTGCTCATGTTCTTAGAAACCTAAAAATGTCGAAATTCCAAATGGTCATAACTTGGCTCCCGTTTCGTCGATTTTGGGTTTTGACGGGCGTTCTCAAAACTTCTCGAGTAGACTTAGAGAATGTATTTTGGATCATCCCGATATCTCAATTATTGTAGCCGTGAGAGCAGGTTGAAAATCGGCGAAAAAAATGAGAAGGGGTTTAAAATTCGCAAAAATCGATGGTCTAACTTTGAAAATCTATGAAAAATCGAAAAAAAATCGTACCTCAATAAACTACGCGGCATTTTAAAGGTCGGATGGTTACGAAAAGAATGAGTAAAGAGCGGGGTTCCAACTCCATCGGGAAGCAACGTTACAGCGATTTTAGTGAAGCCACTCCTGTTTGGCCGAAATGCAAAAAAATTTAAAATTTTTAAATTTTCTTTTAGGACGCTATATCAATGTATTTTGACTCGTTGATTACTAATTCAGTATCCATTTCTCTGAGAAACTCGAAATTTCATTGAAGATCGTCCAAAAAGTGATTTTTTTTCGTTTCTTGCCTTTTTCACATTGATATTTTCAGATGTCGACAAAAACTCGGTGTTATTCGCAATCGGTGAAAAATTTCCGATCAAATAGGGTATCGAAACATTGAAAAACATTAAATAAATTTTTTTTTTCATTTTTTGGCCTCCTTTTCAGAAACCTAAAATGTCGAAATTTTAAATGGTCATAACTTAGCTTCCCCCTCATCGATTTTGGGTTTTGACGGGCTTTTTCAAAACGTCACAAGTAGACTTAGAGAATGCATTTTGGATCATCCCGATATCTCAATTATTGTAGCCGTGAGAGCAGGTTGAAAATCGGCGAAAAAAATGAGAGGGGGTAAGTAAGTTTATCTCAACACGAAAGTCGTACCGACATTAAATTTCTTGGCAGTGGGTCGGAAACTTTTGAATATCTATTAAACAACGGGCTAGAAAGGGTGGTCTGCTCCCTTGAGTATTCGTGCTAATTGAAAAAATAAAAAACGGTGAATCATTAATTTTAGCTTAATGAGAAGAGTTCGTATTGGCAAACACATTTGGAATGACAAGGAGTTAACTGGAATGTAAAAACTCAAATACGGGTAGCTTGCTCTCTTAAAACTGTTTTCTTGCATAAATACAAAAATACGTGAACTTTAATTTCATTTCCGCTATAAAACAGCATAATTTTCATTCCAATCGATTCGTAAGTTTTCAATGTAGGCTGCTAGAAGTAGATATTCAAGGGTATTTCAATCCCTTAGAATAAAATAAAAACGGTAAATTATTAATTTTAACTCAATGAGAAGAGTGTGTATCGGCAAGCACATTCGGAATGACATGGAGACAACTGGAATGTGAGTTTCAACAAAATCGGGGGTGGACACCTCGGGTACTTTTCTTGTGAGTGGTTATCGAAGAAAATTATGACGTGTGTATTGGGAATGGCGAAAGTTGGTCCTCTAAATAGTGTCTGTCAATCGAATGTTTTAAATTGAAACATATAGGTAGACGACGGCACGACAGAGCGTATATTCCTCTGAAAGAAACACGCGCGTCTCGATCAATTTTTGCATTTGACAGCTTTATTTTATTTATTTATAGATAATCCTTAGTTTCGCGTCAAAGTTTGATCGCTGAATCTCGCGTTATTCCGCTGAAACTAAAGTGACGAAGCTTATCTCGTAATTTGCAGGAACGGGTTTGAAGTAGTCACAGTTTGTTTTGCGTCAGAGTGGTTATCGAAGAAAATTATCACGCGTGTATTGGGAATGACGAAAGTTGGTCCTTTAAATAGTATCAGCCAATGGAATGTTTTAAATTGAAGCGTACAGATATACGACGGCATGACAGATCGTGTGTTCCTCGAGAAGGAACACCCGGGCCTCGATCAATTTTTGCATTTGACAGCTTTATTTTATTTATTTATAGATAACCCAAATAACTCGTTGTTCTATGAACGGCTGATTTGGCACGGAATGGCCGACCTATACCTATATATCGCGTGTCTAAAGACGAAAAGGACGTATGCTATATGCTTATACGCAGTTGTATACGCTCTTTTACCTTCAACACAATGCGATATATGTTTAGATACGGGTGAAACTATATAGGCGAGTGAAACTATCCTCATCATGTCAAAAGCCTTCCGTGATATCGCCGTTGTTCTTCGAGACGATGATCGGCATGCCGAAAAATCATCAAAACTTTAGCTGCACTATAAATCCATGAAGGCACCAATTATTCGTTCCATTTTCGAAGATCGATTATACGCTTTTCATGTTTTACAAATTATATTTGGTAGAAATACTGGGTTTGTTTTTTTTTTTTTTTTTCATTTAAAAAGTACGATAATTATTTTGTACTTACGCATATTTTATGGGTTGGATTTCCCACCATCTTAGCGGTTGATCGTAAGGATCGACGCTGGACGAAAATACGTGACTCTTTGTTTTTTTAGCTTTTCCCATTCTCACGCGTTTTTTTGATTGCCCATTGATCGTCGCGGCGATTAACTTTCGATTTCTTCGTGATCGCATTTTTTTACGAAATAATTATATTCGCGCAATTTGTAAATTGATAAAAGCGAGATAACACGCGTTCACTCGTGAGTTTACGATTGGACCGGAAATTTAGGAGATCGGACGAGATGTTCGGGATATTTTTTTGTTGGTTACATTTTTTCTTGCGATCTTCAACTGACAGTCCCGAAGAAATAAGAGGAACGTTACCGATCGATTTGATCGCGAAACAACGAAACGTTCATTTTTGTCGCCCGAGTTATAACTGATATCGTACAGGGGAAAAAAAAAACAAAACACATTGATTCGAATTCGAAGACATTTTTTTTAGTAACAGAAAAAATCGATGCGATTTTCCGTCTCAGAGACTCGTAACTTTGACTGAACTGAGTGCGGAAAGATCGTAGCTCGTGTTTTCCTGTTCGATACACTTTCTCCAAGCTTCCCGATCCTCGGATCTTTGAGGTCCCCATTCCGACGTTGGATTTACACCGATTTCGAAACGTTCCCTGAACGTTCCCTAATTAAAAAAAATAAAAAAAAAACAAAAAGAAAACAAAAATAGTAGTGAGATGTGTTTTCGATTTTTTTTATCTCTATCATAAGTAATAAATAGTTATTTACGATTCTTTTTTACTTTTGTCGAGCAGAAGTGATAAATGGCGTAGATGGGAATGCAGACCATGCTGACCATACAGGAGCACCAGCCGAGGTTGACGGCCCATTCGGGATACTCGACACCGTTGTAAGTCAGTCTCGTGTTGAAGAATATCGTCGTGAAGAATATAAACTGTGTGTGCGTGCGTGTGTGTGTGTGTGAGTGGGGGTTAGAGAAAAAAGGAGAAAAGAGAATCATAAAGTATCATTTAGGAAAGTTACGATACAAGTAACATAGGGATGTACTAAATATGGAGCATTTCATGTCAAATCAACAATTTGTTATTTGTCACTTATTTTTAGTTTTCTATAAAGAAATTTAATAAAAAAAACATTAAAGTGGTTGAATAAAAAAATAAAGTGATGCTAAACATATGTTTTGCGAAAGAAGTTTATATCATCTCAATTTTGTCAGAGTAAACACATTCGTTTTACTATTGATTCTGGAACGAAAAAAATCGCGACTGACGCATTTTTCGAATTCCAAAGATTACTTTGAAAATTTGTCCATTATTGAAATTTTTAGTAAAGAAAAAAACTAAAAATAACGCTGGGCTCAAAGTAAGTTGAAAATAACAGGTAGGATGATTTGTCGTGGAATGGGTCATATATATCATTGAAACAGAACTAGGGGTTCGTTCCCCCCAAAAACTCGTGGCAAACCTTCCCTGTTCCTCTTATTTATTTATTTTTTTTTTACCCTTATCCCGTTAAATGTTTCGACGGCACGAAGCCTTACGATATCGTGTGCGTGTTTATTTATTTATTTTTTTTCCTCGACGGAAATAGCGACTTTTCCCCACCCTGTTCTCAGCTATGAAAACTAAATCTTACTCATCGCTAATCTTCTTGTTTTTTTTTTCGCGAAATAAAAAATTAACAAATGTGGATTAAATCTTAATGCGAACATACCGATAGGATCATTGGCGTTATGTATTTCCAAGCGAACGGCCACCACGGATGTATCTTCTTGCCGAGCATGAATTCAACGTCACGAACGAATTGTCTGCAGCCTGGCCAAAAGATTGATCGTTATTTCATCAAATTCGTACAACTAATAGCACGTCCGAGTGTGCTTTATTACCGTATGTCCATCCCACGACGATCGCCTCAACGAGACAGATGGAAATAACGGAAACGGAAGCGGCGTACCAGTCGAACATTTGTAGAATGTACATACCGCCCTTTAATAAAAAATATAATGGAATTTCACGACGATGCGAGGGGCTCGGAAGTTAATCGAAATTGATGACTACTGATAATAAGGTTCGTAGAGGGTTGTCAATTGTTATTTAGTTATTGACTTAATACTCGAATACGCTGAAACCCCGGATTAACGAAAATTTGTTAAGGACTGATTTCGTTTTTATTTTCCCATATTAAAATGATCGAAAATTCTAAACGCGTCATTTTTCAGAACCGTATATACTCATTATTAAATTGCAATGATAATTATTGAAAAGTGAGGGGTTTGGGAGGTAATCGAAATCGATGACTACTGACAATAAGGGTCGTAGAAGGTTGTCAATTGTTATTTAGTTATTAAATTAATAATCGAATACGCTGAAACCCCGGATTAACAAACATTTCTTAAGGACATTGATTTTGTTTTTATTTTCCCATATTCAAATTATCGAAAATTATAAACGACCAATTTTTCAGAAACGTATATACTCATCATCAAATTTCAACGATAATTATTGAAAAGTGAGGGGTTCGGGAGGTAATCGAAATTGATGACCACTGACAATAAGGGTCGTAGAGGGTTGTCAATTGTTATTTCGTTATTGACTTAATACTCGAATACGCTGAAACCCCGGATTAACGAAAATTTGTTAAGGACATTGATTTTGTTTTTATTTTCCCATATTCAAATTATCGAATATTATAAACGACCAATTTTTCAGAAACGTATATACTCATCATCAAATTTCAATGATAATTATTGAAAAGTGAGGGGTTTGGGAGGTAATCGAAATCGATCACTACTGATAATAAGGGTCGTAGAGGGTTGTCAATTGTCATTTAGTTATTAAATCAATACTCCAATACGCTGAAACCCCGGATTGACAACAATTTCTTAAGGGCATTGATTTTTTTAAATTTTCTCATATTAAAATTATTGGAAATTCTAAACGCCTAATTTTCCAGAACCGTATAGACTTAGTATAAAAATTTTTATGATAATTATTGAAAATTATAATATTTTACTTTTTAGAGACTCTTACATCTTTTGCTGGTTATTTCGATCGTTCCCTCCCTCGGCCATTAAATAAAAAACTACGATTAATTACGACTTACGTTCGTGACGAATATGATCGAACCGAGAAATAGAATAAAGAGGGAGACCATAGCGACGAGTTGTTTTCGTTTTCTCAGATTGGGATATGCGTCTGTCACGCTCGATATGATTGCCTCAATTTGAACAAACTGCGAGAGAAGAAATTCGATAAAAAATGAGAGTTGAACAATTTATAAATGGAAAAACATTAATTTTATTTCTTGTTTGACTCACGCAACTGTCCATCCCCAAAAAGTAGAGCATAGCGAAGAAAAGAACCGACCAGAACTGAGGCCATGGTAACATCGTTATCGCTTCCGGATACGTTTCGAAAGCTAGCGATGGTCCTGTATGCGGAAAAACATGTTCAGTATCTGATTTGCCATGTACTCCTAGTTGTTCCAATGATACGATTTGAGGAAAAAAAATGTACGTACCACCAGTCGCGACAGCGGACACCGGAAGACCCGTTTTCTTCGCCATAAATCCTAAAACGGAAAAAACGACGAATCCAGCGAATATACTCGTACCGCAATTCAAAATTGGAACGAGAACGGAATCCCTGATAGAAGTTACAAACAAAAAGATTCATTAACAATTGAATTTCAGGTTAAATGAAAATGCGAGTTCATGTAAAATGACTTACAGCCTGTTGTCGTTTCTGAATTTATTGTAACTCGCCATATTAACAATACCACCCCATCCAGGTCCGAGCGAGAAGAATATTTGTATAGCCGCGTCTGCCCAGACCTGAGGAACGAAGTTAAAATTGGAAAACGTAAAAAAAACGATTAAAACAAATAATAACAACAATAACAAATAACAAAATGTTGATAATACCCGTAAATTCGTAAGCTCGGACCACTTGGGATTAATGTAAAAAATTATTCCGTCCATTGCACCGGGTAGCGTGACTCCTCTTATGAAAAGTACGAAGAGAATGAGAAACGGAAAGGTGGCGGTGAAATAAACCACCTGTGATAAGAGAATGCGTGTTCGTTATGATTAAACAGCTCGTGTTAAATTTTTTCGAGAGAGAGAGACTGACATCACTAACTTTTCCGACACTCTTCACGCCGTTGCAAATGCACAGAAACACGATAATCCACGATATAAGATTGCAGGTGAATAGTGGCCAAACAATTCCACCAATTTCGTGAACTCCCTCGGATATCTGTAGTATGTGATTGCTGTAAAAATCATCGTCAACAGTAATTATACCATTTTTACTTTCACACAGAAAGATCTTTGTCAATGAGGAGCAAAATTGATAAGTCCCAATTGCTTCTAAGGCTTTCTCAATACGGAAAAATGGTGTTCAAATGGTTTGCCAATTTCTATTCTCATTTTGTTTGTTGTTGCATTAAGGTAGTAGTCTGGTAACTTAAGCCGATTTTCATGTATTTTTTGGAGGGCATTTTTTTGTAGGAAAATAAAAATGAATCGTTTTGGATATTTAGGATGTTTTTATTTACATATTAAAGATACAAAAAAAAAATTTTTTGAAAAAATGTAATAGTTTATTATTATTATTATTATTGATCGAATTTGGCACCTCGAAAAAAAAGCGCGTGGGTGGCCCCGGTGATTTTGGCTCTTGATGGTATCTGAAATAAAAAATTCTTGATAATTCTTAATCTATAGACATGTCATTCTGGTCGGAACTACTGAAGTTAAATTTCATGGATAAATAACAAAATGGCGGACTCTGGAAAAAAACGTCCTTTTCCATTTTGTTATTTATCCATGAAATTTAACTTCAGTAGTTACGACCAGAATGACATGTCATTAAGAATTATCAAGAATTTTTTATTTCAGATAACATCAAGAGCCAAAATCACCGGGGCCACCCACGCGCTTTTTTTTCGAGGTGCCAACTTCGATCAATAATAATAATAATAATGAACTATTGAATTTAAAAAAAAATTTTTTTTTTGTATCTGTAATATGTAAATAAAAACATCCTAAATATCCAAAACGATTCATTTTTTTTTGTGTACAAAAAAACGCCCTCCAAAAACGACATGAAAATCGGCTTAAGTTACCAGACTACTATCTTAATACAATTACCTGAAAAATTCTTCCGCGGGTGTTCGGACTTTTGTTTCGAACGAAGCATTATCGTCCGAAACATTGCGAAATCCAGCGTCGTTAACCTGAGCGTGAATTGAAAATTAAACACGAATAAGAAGAGAAAAGTAAGACATCGATACATTCGAGAATCGTAAATTGATCAGTGTATACCTTGACGCATCTGTCGGTGTTCCAAGGATTGTCACAATCCTCCCAAGGGAGTTTGCTCCTAAGTGACATCGAGAGAAACATCAGTGGATATGAAATAATCACGTTGTAGTACATTGTGCATATAATGTTGACAATGACAATGGCAAATCCAGCTCCTGAAAAGTCGCGACCGATAATAAATCAAAAGAGCGAAAAAAAATTCTATACATACGAGAATCGTTGAGCAACGGAAGAATTTTCTTACCCTTGAACAATGGACTCATTCGAAACATTGTTATGCATCCGGTGCTACCGAATTGTCCCATACAGGATTCCATAAAAAACAGCGGAATGCCGCAAAGAAATAGCATCAAAAGATAAGGTACCAAAAATGCACCTGCGAATTTATCATGTCTTAAAGGAAACAGTATCGCACGATAATCCACATCCTTATCCATGTCTTAACATTCATCCGTCTGATGATAATAATTAAATTGTTACGTGCAAGGTCAATACAAAAGAAAAGCTTGCAATGACAAAATGACAGGATTATACGAACGACGAGGCGCCAAAAAAAAATCTCAATGAATAATCAAGGACTTTACCAAAGCAATAACAAACGACGACCTATATTAAGAGTTGGATTGATGAGCAGCATGATGTATGATGTAGTTCTTTATTTCGCAATCATTCCGTGAGAAAAGATCAACACCGAACGGACGCTTGATGGGCTATGAGGGGTTTGCGAGCTACGCCGATGATAAAGGATAAGAAATCAGAATTTTCAAGGTCAACGAACAATTTGCTGCCCAACAGCACGCTTATAGACGGGAATCATTCAATCAAAGCCTCCGGAGAGGGACTCAATTGTCATATACCGTCACCCCCTCCTCTCGTCCCGCAGCAGGAAATTGTTTCGACACCAAAATAAAAGACCCACGTACATTCATCGTGAATATAATTCCAGAGTGAACAACTCGAACTCTAACAATGAACATTCTCTTGATAACGTTTTTTTCCCCTTCAACGATCTTCATGGTCTTTCACCTCACACCAAAGCGTGTGCGTTAAGGGGGAAATAGGGTTAGACGGTTCAAAAAAACGATTTTTTTTAAATTTCATAAATTGTTAGTAAATCTATTGAAAAATATGTTCCCAAAATTTTTAATGAAAATTCCGACTCGTTCTATTGTTATAAGCCATTGAAGTGAGTAGCTCGCCTTCAGGCCCCGAGCGCGCCACGTGTTTAACCGAGCGGTCACTCAGGTACGGTATTTTTTCAAACGCACTTTTCCGAAAACGACTTTTTTTGAACTTGCGTACACGCTAGTTTGAAAAGTTTTCAACCAATCGTTTTGAAAGTTGGCAGTTACTTTCTTCATAGTATTGCGCTCTATATGTTCTCGTTCTCGTTCTATTGTTATAAGCCATTAAGGGGGAAACAGGGTTAGAACAGCGTTTGCTCAATGATTTTCATGAATTTTTTTATAGTATAAAAAATTAATATAATTTATTGAAACTTTGAGAATATTTTATACATATATTTAAGTATATACTATAGAATTTTCATACATATATTTAAGTATATGCTATAAAATATTGGCGACCCCATGTTCCATGTTTTTCTTGGTACCATTTTTTCAAACGCGTTTTTCTGAAAACGACTTTTTTTGAACTTGCGTACACGCTAGTTTGAAAAGTTTTCAACCAATCGTTTTGAAAATTGGCAGTTTCTTTCTCCATAGTGTTGCGCTCTATATGAACCTAAAATCGGATTATTATCATTATTTAAAATAATTTTTTTTTTGAAAACAATGTTGTAAAAAATGGCAAAAATCATACTTTTTTGTTTTGACCCCTGTAAAAAATTAAATTTTCTATTTTTTTGATAGCATTTAGGTTCATATAGAAGAGACACATATAATAAAAGTAAATTCCCACCTCGTTTGATTTCAGATGAAAATAGCGGCTTCCAGAATGTGCGCAAAATACTGAGTCTGATTCTGACCTGCAATATGGGGTCGCTAATATCTTCGGTGTTTTTCAAGGAGATTCTTCAAAAATTTTATAGTATATAGTTAAATATATGTATAAAATATTCTCAAAGTTTCAATAAATTATATTCATTTTTTATACTATAAAAAATTCATGGAAATCATTGACAGAACAGTGCCCTAACCCTATTTCCCCCCCTTAACCAATTATCGCTAAATTATACATTACAACTGATTCGTTTGCAATCTTACAATTTTTACAAATAAATATTCGACAAAAAATTGATGATAAGTAACAATTCGCGTCAACAGCTTGACGTGTACATTTGGCGATGAAACCCGGTATTCTTGAAATGTTTGCCAAGGTTACGGTTCGCCGAGAGTTCGGACGTTTGAGGTAATTGGACAATGAGGATTATACTTATACACGAGGAAGTGAAAATAAAAGTAGCTTTTGCATTATGCACATATTCCGTAAAACGGAATACTTTGTGGCACGAAACGACGAGATGTCTGAATGGAAGTGAAATATGTATATATATACACACACACATATATATATATATATATATATATATATATATATATATATATATTTCACTTCCATTAATCCAGTTAATGGAAAGTTGTGTAACGAAATACGTATGCGCTATTGAAAACCCCGACGGCGCAATTCACTAAAGTTACATGCTTGCGGAATTGATGAGTTCAGATAATCGCTGAGATTCGGTGTCGTGCACGTGTAACGAAAATCTTATCCAAATTACGTATATCCAACAAGACAATATATCCCACAGTGATTAATGCGAAGATGCCGTCGATGCCTTGATATCCGTTTGATGTGATAGTGAGAAAAAATAAATAAAATAAGGTGAACATTTTAAATGATAAATAACACTCTCACCTCCACCGTTTCTATAGCACAAATAGGGAAATCTCCAGACATTTCCTATACCAATGGCGTAACCAGCGCACGATAGGATAAATTCAGTTTTATTTGCCCATGAGCCTCTGTCGGGAATCTGCGGTTCTTCAATTTTACGTTTTTCCATGTCGACCGTCATTATCGCTACCTTTGCTCTCCCACCGTCGTTAATCAACGGTTTGTCGTTGTAATCGTGATTTTTCGTTTACTACCGTTTGAGGAAGCGACGAACGATCGATAAATCGGTAAGACTCAAAAGTATTTGCCTAATACTCCATTTAACTTGTTTTAAATTTATTTCTTCCATTCATTGACAAATTTCGCTCGTACGCAATGTTCGTTACGTCTTTTTTTTCTCGATCGATCGTTAAATATTTTTGTATACAAAATTTTCTTTTTTTCGTATTCGAGTCTCGCTGCGATTGGACACCGCCGTCAGAAGGAACCTTGTGAACCGCGTATAGTACGGTTCACGACTGCAAGAACGTGAACTGCATATGTGGTCCAGTACCTCGGAGACCTCCCCATATACAATCGTGCAATCACCACCAGCGTTACTCGCCTCCAACATATAAATAGACCGTGATGACACTGATTATGCTGATGGGATCTGGTCACTGTAAAGATCGTATATATTTTGATCGTCGTTCAACGTATAGATAGAGAGGTAACTATAATACGCGTCGCATGAGCGAACGCCGCTTGGAGAATTTTACGTCGATTATATGGACAAGATAACCACAATAGTGACCATTGATCATTTGAAGACCGTTTGACACGCACCTTGTAATTATTTCTTTCCTTTCGCCGGTAGTGTTATTTCGATCGGTTCGAAATCAGGAAATCTCCGCAGGCCGAAACCGATCTAATGGAGAAGAATTAACGATTTTTCTTTTGTATTGTACTAAAGTTACATGTTCGAATTATTATGTATAGGGTTTACCAATAAACGAATGGTTAAGGAAAAAAAAAAAAAAAAATTCCAAAGTTATGTCAAATCTGAACGACTCTTGAATGACAGAGAGTTGAAAAAAAAGTGGTTGCGTTGATGGATGCTTCGTATATTGAAATTACGTGTATCGTGAATTTCTTTGGAATTGGAACGGGCTCCGCGAGTTTTGATTCTTTTTGCATAATGGACTGTTGTTTGTGCAAGCTCTTTGTCGATTTTCCTCCGCGACTAAGATCGTCGCGAACATACGTTTGTTGAGGAAGCACTCCCGCAGGGCATGAGGTCGCGGTATTGTCCTCGGTATCCTCGAACGTCCATGAGAAATCCTGCGATCTGTCTGCCCATGACATATTTTTAAGGGGACAAGTAAATTCACATATTACCGTTCTCTCGTTCACTTCGATGTTCATCAGGCTTGAGGATCTTTTCTTGTGATCAATGGGAAACTGACATTGTCGGGGAGAGAAGTAGAACAAGGATGAGCGATCGACATAATTGTTGAACGTCAAATCCGTGATTAGATTCAAATTTTCAATTTCGTTATTTTATACCAGACTCAATCAACGTTCAATTACTTGCTTACAAGCTCAATTGTGTAAGACAACTTTTACGTATAACATATCATCTGGTAATAAGGGTAAAGGTAATAAGGGTCTGGTAAAATATCATATATGTGATTCCACTTAAAGTTTCAGGAGCATTACGTGCTTTTAACTATTTTTCCTTCATCAACGGGAGGTTGAACGAATAATCCAACGAGTGAAAGTTTTTTCATCTCGATGATTCGTGTACTACGAAAAATTAGGAAGGTTCATCGCGAACACGTAATGGTACCTGTAACTATTGCGAGCTCTGAACCTATTGAACGTCAAATTACGTATACCCAGATGATTTTCGGTGGATACGAGTTTCCAGTTTTTACTCATTTGATCTTGCAGACAAATGCCAGCTGACATTGTAAAAATACAAGTGTGTCGTTCCCTATTGTTTCTATGGTGTTTTTCATACACTCACAACTGTGTAGTGCGAAAATCACCGTGAATTCGGTTTGGATCGTGTACTCCGAGTTGTCACGAAAATTGCCGAAGTGGCGTTAACCGTTTCATGCGTTTATTGAACGGTTATCGAAATTCTCTACGCGACTTCTCATCCGTCCGTCGAGCAGTCTAGTAGTAAAATTTTGAAGATTAAAAATATCCTGATACGTGTAGACATATATATATATATTAGGGTGGGTCAAATAAAATGACTAATTTTTTTTTCCTCGATATACTGAAAAATTTATTGTTTGGCATCTCAAAAAAAAGCTCTGCAAGCATTAGCCCTTTATATTTAAATTAACAGGTCCCTCATCGCAAATTTTTATTTCCCATTTAAATAACATGGGAAATTTTTTCGTTTGACTTTGGAATTTTATTAAACTTTAACCGTTAAGGTTAGAAGAGTTTTTTAGCACATTTTTGTAGAACATTTGATGCTCTACGAAAAAGCTCTCTTGTGTCTAATCGATAAAAGTAACCGTACAAAAAATAATCGGTGATAATTAGCTTTGGATTCTCTCATATTTGTTTGAAAACAATTAGTAATATATTAGTACTATATATTAGTAGTATATTTATTCATATTGATAACTAAATTTTTTTTTAATTTGAAATTTATGTATTAAAACCGATATAAGTAGAATCCAGATCTAATTATCGCAGATTATTTTTTGTACAGTTACTTTTATCGATTAGACACAAGAGAGCTTTTTTGTAGAGCATCAAATGTTCTACAAAAATGTGCTAAAAGACTCACCAAACATCAACGGTTTGAGTCTAATAAAATTCCAAAGTTAAAAAAAAATGTTTCCATGTTATTTAAATGGGAAATGAAAATTCGCGATGAGGGACTTTTTAATTCAAATGTGAAGGGCTCATACTTGTAGAGGGTTTTTTTGAGATGCCAAACAATACATTTTTCATTATATCGAGGAAAAAAAAAATTAGTAATTTCATTTGACCCACCCTAATATATATATATATATCTATATTATATAGATATATCGCCGCCGCCGCCGCAGCCGCCGCCGCCGTGTACAAGAGTTGAGGAGAGCGAGCGGGATCGAGTAGGCTGGGTGAAGGGATCGAGCGGCGCCGGGGGCGGCGTGTGGGGGGAGGGGGGTTGGCGCGCGAGGCGCGCAGGGGGGCGGAGCCCCCCTAGTATATATATATATATATCTATATATATATATACATACATGCATATATATATACATATATTAGACAGTGCAATTTTAGGCAACTTTTTGATTTTCTTTCCGAACAGATTGTATACTCTCATAAAGGGAAAAAAAGAAGTCTGTCAAAATTTTAGCCCTCAATATTAATATTCAAAGGTCGTTCATCACGATTTCCTATTTCCCATCTAAACAACATGGGAAATTTTTCGTTATATCTGCAAAATTGAAGAGCAACCTCTGAATATTCATACTAAGAGCTAAAATTTTGAGAGATCTCGTTATTCCCCTTTTTGAAAGTATACAATCTGTTAGAATAGAAAGAAAAAAAAATTTGCAGATATAAAGAAAAATTTTCCATGTCATTTAGAAGGGGGGGATAGGAAATCGTGATGAGCGAACTTTGAATATTAATATTAAGGGCTAAAATTTTGACAGAATTTTTTCTTGCCCGTTTTGAGAGTATACAATCTGTTCGGAAAGAAAAAAAAACTTGCCCATAAATGGCACAGTTTAATATATGTATATATATATATATATATATATATATATATATATCTATATCAATCGTGGTTTTCGAGAGCCATGGTGACGAGCATCTGAATACTGTACATCGATTTATTTCTTGGAAATAAATTATTTCATCCGTACTAACTACCAAAACCAGGCCTGATCGAATCAACGACCGTCAGCGGATTGTACATCGTATTCCACATCTCAGATAAGTACATTCTTCGTATCTATTTTACTAAAGACCGAATAGTCCAGTGGCTTCGAAAATCTACAAGGCTGCTCGGCGGAATTATGCGTATTATTCATACGAGCTTATATACATATATATATTTATTCACATAGATGAGAATTTTCATTTTATAATTTATTCTTAATTTGTATTGATGATTTAAACATTGTTTGTATCATTTGTAATGAACCAAATGTGCGGAGATTGTGCCATTTTTGTTTTTCTTATTTTCTGTAAGCCGGCGTTTAAATTATAGATGACGTTATACGCATAAAAGATTCGAGGTATCAAGAGATAATGGACAATGATCCTTATAAAATAATTATGCCTGAGATTTTTAAGTATTCAAATACCGTTGATCGTGTTGACAATTTTTCGTGTCTTTTTTATCGTCTATATTCGTCAGTGCGTATATCTCGGATTTGTAATAATAATGAAATTTCGTTCGCGCATGTCTCGGGGAGAATAATTCCCGAGAGATATAAATAAATTCATAACTACTGTTTTTCTTTTACATGGAAAGTATATGTAAACATAAAATCGTCTGTGAGTGGGCAAAAAGTGATTACCATGGAATGGCTGGGGAACAGGATACTAGCAGTTTTACAATGATCCATTCTGAAGTGGTGAATTTGGAAATATCATTCATACAAATATCAACTAATCATCGTCGTTATGAACGAATCACGCACGTCGGGTGAGTGCAAAATAATGAAGTTTTCTTGAGAAACACTAACCTTTTGTCGCACCAGTCTAACTGTCACTACGGACTTGAATGTGTCACTCAGAAGTTTCAATTCGTCACCGTAAGGTGGCATTTCCAACGCCGGTTCGTTAAAGACCAATGACTCTTTCCACTCGAATTCGTCGGTCCTAAAAGCGGCTACACGAGTGTTCTGAAGGAAACAACGAATTATCCCGAAAAGGTGCCATTACGGAATTGTAATAATGGAATAAAGGATTCGTTTACATTTTCATCGCGAGCTTTTCCCTTTGTGACATCCACCGCTATCGGTAATTCTATACCGGTTTTTGCAAATTCCTCCCGAACCATTTCCATCTCTTCACGAAGAATAAGATGAGAGTCCAATAACGGCAAGTCCACTTCGAAGAAGTACCAAAATTTCTCTTTCTACGGACATTGTACAATTGTTCCCGACTACTGTTTCATGGTCAAAGGGATTTTTTCGAAGTTAAAAAGAAAATCTACGCGTACTTTTAACTTTGGCGGTTGTTCCAAATGGAAAATCCTATAAACGTGAATGAAGAGAACACCGGTCGACAATTTTTCCGCCTCGTTTATCCATTCACGGTCGATTTTGTCGGACGGTTTGATAATAACATTGTCGAGATAGATTAGATTCGGAAATGTAGCGAGCAACGAATTTTTGTAACTCAGACAAGTCTACACGAGCAAAAGTATCAATTTAATGACGGTCGTTGAAAAATTGCATTATCAGTGATTGATCAATAGACAACGAATGCTTTTACTCGGTCGATAGTAAAACAACTATCTGCTGATTTCAATTTCCGTGCGGAACGCTGAAACTTCGCTGATAGGAACGTTTCCTGTTCTACGTCGTGTCGATAATATACTTACCGAGCAGGGATTTCCTTCGAGTATGAGAGCACGCAATGCTTCTAAGGGCTTCAACGCTTCGAGAACGTCGGCAAGGTTTCTTAAATCGTTATCCTCCAAGTCCAGCACTTTCAACGAGTTCAGAGCTTTCACGAGAGATTGCAGCTCCTGTTCTGCAATTAACGGAGGAACCGCGTAATCGGTGATAAACTGTTCTGGTGGTACAGATATTTAATAAGCAAATTAAACGAAACCTCTAGAAAAAAATCATCAACAATTTAAAACGCTTAATGAAAAAAAACAGATCCATTTCTAAATTTCTAATAAGACATTTTTGAAACCATTCAAAATCATATAAAATCTGCACGAATATTGGATGAGCTTCAAATTCATCTTATGCTATATTAGGATCTATTAGTTCTTTAAGCCAATCTTCACGAAAATTATATCGGACAAAGGTGACTCGCAGCTTTACTTGGATACAAAACTTTGAGTCGATTAGTTAAGCAATTCCGGAGTTATCGAAGTTTGATTTTTTGTAGTCTCGTCATGTTCATCGATTAGGACATTTTTGATAAATGTCTTTTCCGACGTTTTCATATATTTTGGCCTTAAATGTTGGACAAGTTTTTTTTTTCTCAAAAAAACAAAGGTACGAGGGAACGAAAGAAAATAAAGTACAACGGTAGACGGGTTCTAAAATTCTGTCAAATATTTCTTGTAAAATGTAGATCTGCCGGTGAGCACGTGAGAGGATATAGGTATACACAATGAAGGAAGGATAGATAGAGAAAGAGAGAGAGAGAGAGAGAGAGAGAGAGAGAAAGAGAGAGCTCCCCAGCTGAGTGGGCCACACTCTTGCCGGATCTGTCTGAGGGTTAAAGGGCCGATCGGAGAGAGGCTGTGCGCTACCGAGGGTGTATTAATGTTGCATCCCTCTCTGTGCCACTCGACATCGGCTATCCTCTCAGGGCCACTCTGCAATTGCTCTAATGCATCCCCAGAGTCGTGGATGGGCGAAACACACAGTCTCCCATCTCCCTTCCAAACAACGTGCTCTCGCTCGAAACCCTCTTCATTTTGTCGTAGAACACGAAAGATCGTCGGTTTACATTGTAAATCCTAGCATAATTAACTAGTTATAATCGGTAAAAAAATTCTACATTCGAAGTTCATGCAAATTGGGTTCATGTTTTTTGTCATCATTAAAACTTCCTTTGCGACCAATCATCCCTTCGTTATAAACGAAGCCTTAATGTCGGAAAATTGTAAGGAAAATTCATGTGATTTTCAGAAAAATTCGAAACCTCATAAAGTTTAGAACCCCTTTGTCGATTTCTATCAAATTCAATACCAAACGTACTTCAAAGCGTGTTAATCAAAGTTCGAAAGTTCTTTTGTTGGGTATCCTCGATGGCAGAATTAAAACCCGAAATATTGAATTGTTTGATTTCAACAAACGTTATTTCAATGAAATTTCTTTGACGGTAAATAAAAACTGCTTGAGCAAGCTAACCCAAATAACAATTTAGAAATTGTCAATTTTAATAAATTGTATATGGTTGGAATATATTTTATTTGAATTAAATAAAATTCATTTTTTTGGCATGGAAAATTGCCAGAAATTCTTACGGATATCGAAACGTTCCTCTTAAGGGGGGAAATAGGGTTGAGACAGCGTTTTCTCAATGATTTTCATGAATTTTTTTTTTAGTATAAAAGATGAATATAATTTATTGAAACTTTGGGAATATTTTATACATATATTTAAGTATATGCTATAAAATATTAGCGACCCCATATTGCAGGTCACAATCAGACTCAGCATTTTGCGTACATTCTGGAAGCCGCAATTTTCATCTGAAATCAAACGAGGTTGGAATTTACTTTTATTATATGTCTCGCTTCTATATGAACCTAAATGCTATAAAAAAAAATAGAAAATTGAATTTTTTACAGGGGTCAAAACAAAAAAGCATGATTTTTTGCCATTTTTACAACTTTATTTGCAAAAAAAAAATTATTTTAAATAATGATAATATTCCGATTTTAAGTTCATATAGAGAGCAATACTATGAAGAAAGTAACTGCCAATTTTCAAAACGATTGGTTTAAAACTTTTCAAACTAGCGTGTACGCGAGTTAAAAAAAAGTCGTTTTCAGAAAAAGGCGTTTGAAAAAATAGTACCAAGAAAAACAAGCAATATGGGGTCGCTAATATTTTATAGTATATACTTAAATATATGTATAAAAATGTTATAGTATATACTTAAATATATATATAAAATATTCTTAAAGTTTCAATAAATTATATTCATTTTTTATACTATAAAAAAATTCATGAAAATCATTGAGAAAACGCTGTCCCAACCCTATTTCCACCCTTAATGGTTTATAACAATAGAACGAGCCGGAATTTTCATTTGAAATTTTGGGAACATATTTTTCAATAGTTTTACTAACAATTTATGAAATAAAAAGAAAACGATTTTTTGAACCGTCTAACCGTATTTCGCCCCTTCCGTCGAGTGAAATTAAATGCAACGGGTCAGCGGAGTAAAATGCACGATTATTTCAATTAATTCGAGTATAATAATAATAATAATAATGTGTATAACCTCTAGAATAATTGTTCATAATTGTCCTGTCGGAATAATAATTCAAATAGTTTCTCAATCAACTGATTCGAACATTTCACTTTTTCCCCTTTCGTGCCATATATTTAGGATAAATTTTGATAGATAGGCGTAACCTCACATCCAGCATATTTCGTCCTCTCTCGTATCGCGAGTTTCTCTAGCAACGGAAACCATGATGGACAGGGAGAGCCCCCGTCTCCGGAAGAGAAGGACGGGACTTCTAGGGGGGGTGAGATTTCCGGCGTTATGGAGATATCGCATATATACATGGGACACGGCGAAAGCGAGTAGAGAAGCACAACGAGAAACGGGTGGATGCAGTACCGGGCACGGATCGTAATTACATTATGCAGCCCCACAAATCACCGTTCCGTTTCAACCCTCACCTCGAATCCTCGTCGCGTTGTCGCCAATTAACCACTTGACGATGTCGCCAAGCAGTGTGATGCTTCACGGAAAATCGAACAATATTTACCCGGAACTGCATTAACTAACGGAAATAACATGAAATATAAATTAAATAACTAAAATTTCTAAACAATCACGATCATAAATAATTTACGTTGTTGAATCAAAAGAGTATCCTTTCAACATATTAAACGATCGATCGAAAATAAAAACTGGAACCAACATTGTCCGATAATTTTATAAATAAATTAAAGAAAAATGAAACTTTTCGTAAAGCGGCATATGACCGAATAAACTTATTTGCAAATAAGTCGTCGCCAAAAATAACCTGTCGAGAACAGTATTTAATTTGCTTCGTTTGTGACAAATAAGCAAACCGTTGATATCTCGATAAAATAATGAAAATCGCTAATGGCTTATCTGTCACGTAATGTTCGCGTGATTATACCCACGATGTGTACAGTAGTGTGCATCTCGTTCGATCTTTTATTATTTTTACAATCCACTCGTTAATCATTTCATCGTGTACGGGACACAAGAGGCCAAAGAATCGGATGCTATCGTGGCAAATCGGTATCAACTGCGAATGCACATAGGCTGGGGTGTGTGTGAGAGAGAGAGAGAGACAGCGAAGCGATTGTTCGTTCGGATACACGTGTGAACAGCTCGGGCTGTGCTTCTAAATAATGCATATATACGAGAGAACACGCGACATACGGGAGAGGGGTGAAAACGCGGCCTCACACGAACATTTTGCCAGTAAAGTGTGTATAGTACGCGATTCCGTGTTGCGCGAACCGCGAGATAACCGATAGTGAGAGAGACGAGATGCGCCGCCGACCATTATTGCACTCTCTCTCTCTCTCTCTGGCTCGGTGTTTATGTGTCAGATACTCTCCCTATGTGGCTTCGACTGATATCGTCGTTCACCAAAACACATTCACCCATTAGTTCGTCCATATATCCAGCAGGTAATACTATATGACTGGTGCTACTGCGGGTGCTTGTCGTTTGATCGTTTATCGAAGATCGGCGTGAACCATCTGCAGTGAGCTCGACGGTTGAACACCCAGTATTTCTCTCTCTCTCTCTCTCTCTCTTTCTCTCTCTCTCTCTCTCTCTCTCTCTTTCTCTCTCTCTCTCTCTCTCTCTCTCTCTGGCAACGTATCGTGATCTCGAGGCTCGTAATTTCTGTGGTCTCGGCCGAGCTCCAACACGATCGAATCACGTTTTAGTGTAGCCGAATGAGACAGAGATGATCGTCCTGGCAGGTGTATATAGCACGGCCCAAACGATGTACACGTACACTTCAACGTTATTCGATTTCGTTTCGATAAAGAAACAAAGAATATTGGTTATTCCTGGGGCATTAACGATGTAGGAGTATCGCTTTAAAGTACAAAAAATTGTCCTTACATAAAAAATAATAAGAGCTAAAACGATATTATTGTTATTTATAATGATTGTTACTTAGGTGCCATATTCTTCTTATTTTTTTCATTCTTAAGAAATAAACAGTGAAATATAAAACGCTCAATGAAACATTTTAAAAAATCATCATTTTCTCAATGTGTTTTGCATTAAAGTCAGAATGCACCCCTAAAGGCAAGTGAAATTGCGATTTTCTGAACCAGTTGAGCCAATAAAGCCAGTTTGAACAAAAAACGCTAACGCTTCGGTGATCTTTGATCGATCAGGCTCGGGAATTATTGAAACTCTCAGATTGAAACTCTGACGGAAAAAAAATTAATGATTAATTCGATTCCTGTAGTAGACTTTTTAAATTTTGTGAGCACGCGTACCAAATTTTAATCCGATTAATCAAGGGGTGGCTGTGATTTTTTAAATATTTTAAACAAAATATTGCACATTTAGGAATTATTTCCCACGCCTTAGTTTCGGTGGGATTTAACTGGGATTTAACGCACACTTAAGGGCAAATGAAATTGCGATTTTCTGAATCAGTTGAGCCAATAAAGCTAGTTTAAACAAAACACGCTAACGCTTCGGTGATCTTTGATCGATCAGGCTCTGGAATTATTGAAACTCTCAGATTGAAACTCTTACGGAAAAAAAATTAATGATTAATTCGATTCCTGCAGTAGACTTTAAAATTTTGTGAGCACGCGTACCAAATTTTAATCCGATTAATCAAGGGGTGGCTGTGATTTTTTAAATATTTTCAACAAAATCTTACACATTTCGGAAATATTTCCTGCGCCTTAGTTTCAGTGGAATTTGACTGAGATTTAACGCACACTTAAGGACAAATGAAATTGCGATTTTCTGAATCAGTTGAGCCAATAAAGCCAGTTTGAACAAAACACGCTAACGCTTCGGTGATCTTTGATCGATCAGGCTCTGGAATTATTGAAACTCTCAGATTGAAACTCTTACAGAAAAAAAATTAATGATTAATTCGATTCCTGCAGTAGACTTTAAAATTTTGTGAGCACGCGTACCAAATTTTAATCCGGTTAATCAGGGACTGGCTGTGATTTTTTAAGTATTTTCAACAAAATCTTGCACATTTCGGAACTATTTCCTGCGCCTTAGTTTCGTCGGGATTTAACTGGGATTTAACGCACACTTAAGGGCAAATGAAATTGCGATTTTCTGAATCAGTTGAGCCAATAAAGCCAGTTTGAACAAAAAACGCTAACGCTTCGGTGATCTTTGATCGATCAGGCTCTGGAATTATTGAAACTCTCAGATTGAAACTCTTACGGAAAAAAAATTAATGATTACTTCGATTCCTGCAGTAGACTTTAAAATTTTGTGAGCACGCGTACCAAATTTTAATCCGGTTAATCAGGGACTGGCTGTGATTTTTTAAGTATTTTCAACAAAATCTTGCACATTTCGGAACTATTTCCTGCGCCTTAGTTTCGTCGGGATTTAACTGGGATTTAACGCACACTTAAGGGCAAATGAAATTGCGATTTTCTGAATCAGTTGAGCCAATAAAGCCAGTTTGAACAAAAAACGCTAACGCTTCGGTGATCTTTGATCGATCAGGCTCTGGAATTATTGAAACTCTCAGATTGAAACTCTTACGGAAAAAAAATTAATGATTACTTCGATTCCTGCAGTAGACTTTAAAATTTTGTGAGCACGCGTACCAAATTTTAATCCGATTAATCAAGGGGTGGCTGTGATTTTTTAAATATTTTAAACAAAATATTGCACATTTAGGAATTATTTCCCACGCCTTAGTTTCGGTGGGATTTAACTGGGATTTAACGCACACTTAAGGGCAAATGAAATTGCGGTTTTCTGAATCAGTTGAGCCAATAAAGCCAGTTTGAACAAAAAACGCTAACGCTTCGGTGATCTTTGATCGATCAGGCTCTGGAATTATTGAAACTTTCAGATTGAAACTCTTACGGAAAAAAAAATAAATGATTAATTCGATTCCTGCAGTGGACTTTTTAAATTTTGTGAGCACGCGTACCAAATTTTAATCCGATTAATCAAGGGGTGGCTGTGATTTTTTTAAATATTTTAAACAGAATCTTACACATTTCGGAAATATTCCCTGCGCCTTAGTTTCGGTGGGATTTAATTAAATATACCTTATAAAAGGACCATCAACTATACATCGCAGCTATGGCATATAGTAATACAAAAAATTCATTAAACACTAATCAAGATAAAATTTCTTGTATATATAACGTCAGGAAGAATTAAGGCGTCTACCCTAATTAGACGCGCAAAAAAAGGCTTTTTTTCACGAATTTTTTTGATGGGTTTAAATTATAAATATTGATATACAAAGTGTTAGACCAAATAAATACACTTTTGAAATACGCAAAAAAATTTGTTTAAAATTTATTTTAGTCAGTTTTTGTAGAGAAAAATGGAGGGGAAAGAAAGGTCCAAAAAAAGATGGGTGTGCGCTGTTGATGAAATCTCTGGAATGGATGATCGGAAAAAACATGGTTTTAGATTCAGTAGGATAATATCTATAGCGCATATCATACGATTTTGGATATTTTCATAAATGACCAAATGGCGGTCATTTTTCGAAAAACCACTAAAAAGCACGTTTTTTTTCATCGTTTTTTGCAAAAAAAAAATAGTTTAACTCGAAATTTCAAAAATCATATGATATGCGCTATAGCCATAGTCATAAAGAACATGTGATAAGATTTTGGTAAGTATCGGTTCAATAGTTTCGGAGATTTTATCAACGAGCCGTCCAAAAACGTCATTTTGAGAAAAACGCGTCTAAAGTACGCGCGGTGCCGTATTAGCGCGCTCAGGTAGCTAAGTAAACGTCGCTCAAAAGTACACTTAGACTGCTCAGATCTTTATAAACTTTTAGTATGATACTTTTAAATATGTATACTTTAGAAAAAAGCAATAAAAAAATCGATTTTTTGAAAATTATAATTAAGGGAGACCTCTTGAATTACAATTAGATAAAAACGTGACCAGCTTACCATTGGAAATGAAATTTCTTGATAATCCGAGAAATATAAGGCCTTTCGGAGCGCGATTCGCCAGCTTCTCCAGCGATGATATTCGATTGCCGGCAAGCTCGAGAACTCGTAAGTCAGGTGGCAAATATTGGCCCTCGATCTCCGTGATGTCGTTACCACCGAGGCTCAAATGATGCAGCGCTTTAAAACGTTTTAGGCTCTTACCGACTTTGGTGATCTTTTTTTCCAAAAAAAAAAAAACAAAAAAAATAAAACGAATAATCGTAAAAATTGGCACGTAAATTTGTCGAGAATTTTAACTGAACAAGGTTTATTTTTATGTTACGACTGTTAACCCCAGAAGCGATGAGTCTCAATGTCGTCACGACAGCCTCGACCCATCGACTGTTTATTCGTTCGCACTTCAAGACCGCTCTTGCCAAACATCCCAATGGATTACTGATGAAATTATTCTTAGCGGCAAATTTTTTCCATTGCTTCATCGTAAATGTCTTCCAATCGTACTCCAAAATCTCGATCATCGCTTCCCGAACGTCACTATTGTTTATCATTGAATTAGGAAGAAAAAAAACATCGACAATTCGACGAGAATCGAGCCCTCGAGGTACACGAGTATTCACAATAATCTCACCGATTCGCCGGTATCTTAGCATCCTCGAGAAATCGTCCTATCACGCTCTTTTCAACTTTTTTCTCAAAAACCTCGTCGAGCGTGTGATCCGATAATTTCATACATTCGTGACGCTCAGGCTCGTCCTTCCACGCTTTATTCCACGAGACTCGCTCGTAAACCTTCTTACGCACTCTATCCTCCCACTCGGGATCGTACTTTCGTCTCTCTCTCAGTAAATTCTGATCTCCGGAATCGTAATTCGCGACGTCGAGAGGAGCATCGGCCATTTTTCAAAGCTTGTTTAAAATTTCAAAGCTCGTGTTAAATTTTGTCACTTGAACAACGACAAAAGTGTGTGAAATCGGTTATTTTATTTTTATTTATTCAAAGACTCGGCGAACATTTGACAGGGTGAGATCTGTGGTACTCCGTCTGTCATCATATATGAGACGATAAATCGGTATTGCTTTGTTTAAAAAAAAAAAGAAAAAATTGCGTTTTTTTTTCTCACGGGAGATAACGCTGTTGTCCATAGGGGCTGTTTGTGTGGGCGATGATTTTTTTAACGTCAGCTGTCGGACGCGCAACCATTTAACCGACGTCCCATTTGGGCGTCGAATATTTTTTTTTCTATCACTATACAGTATATATGAGAGAGAGAAAGAGAGAGAGAGAGAGAGAGAGTATCTATCGGACCATTGGGGAATATGGCCGTCACCGATTTCAGTCCCTGTACTCTCTCACACACGCATATATATTATATACATATATTTTGGAGAACTATACCATTCCGTCTCTCCGCGACCTCTCCCGTCGATCACCATCACGGATAGCCGGGGAAAAAGCAATTACCCAAAGGCCGATCTAATTAATTGCCGTTTTTAGCGTGAAATGCAAAATTCGTTGGTACTATATAATTCCGAAGAACGTATATATGTATATATATATGTATATAAACGTTCACGTAGCCTCATCATTCTCTCCTGCCTGTGATACCTCACTCGAACAAGCCTCTCGTTGATTGAAATTCAAAAAGTCAATTGAAAATTTAAAGTATATAGACGAGACAGGCTGGTGTGGATGAGACGGGAAGAGAGGTACGGGGACCCGGATTTTCCATGAGCCAAGCGAAATGTTACACTCTATTGCGACGATTAATTGATTTCGTGATTACACTATTTTTTAATCGACTGCCACGGGGAATAGAAATTTATCCGAGGCTCTCGTTGTAACCGTGCGAACGGCGAAGAGACTTTGTGAATTATGCCAGGCGTTGATAATGAGAAATTTAGAATGAAACTTAATATAGTAAAACGTTATCGATTTATACACATACTCTTATCATTTTGTCTACTAGGTCGTTAATTTTTATCAATTTTACTTATCAAAGATAAGGACATGGATTATTCCTTTAGTAATCCATGTCGATACAAGTCATTGAACCTTTTTGCACTTTTTTTTTAGGAAGCATTTGTCTTTATATACTGGTGTTTTTATTTTGTCACTACAGCGTTCACAATGACGAGCAAAATATAAATTAGTTGCAGCAATAGTTGGAATGGTTACAAGAACTCTCCGGATTCTCGACGTTGCTCGAAGATGGCGCACACATTATTATCCTCAGAGATGTATCCCCTTGTAGAAAAGGGGTAAAATGGAAGGAGGCAGCACCATCGTACAAACCACTGCAAGCAAGCAGTAGCAGCAGCAGTCTCCGATAACACGATAGTAATTACTGGCTGGAAATAATTAGTGGAGCATAATTAAAGCGGAGCGAAAGATGAACGATATCGTCTGTCGCTCGTTAGTCGACAGTTTTGCTGTCTGTATATTTCGCTCCTGGCCCCCATCTCTCTGGGCTTCGTCTCGCGACTCCACGCTGACTTTCCTTGCGCACCGATGTACGCGAGTTTCCTACGAGGAGTATTCTCGCAAATTAGGTACACGTGTATAATACTAGTATAAGACATTATCTTAACCACCGTATTTTTTCAAGTTTGTCAAAAAAATTCCATAAATTGGTGAGATTGAGCTATTAACTGCGTTAAAAATAGCTTACCTGATGTTTTTTTATATTTTGTCCATAAGGATCAATTAGTTTTAGAATTGTAATTAAGCAAGCCCGTCACGTAATACGTCATTGCATGAAAAAGAAAAATTACGCAGTTTTGTCTTACCAAAATATTTAATAATCAAATTAGTTATCGAGTTTGGTGCTTTTTCCACTTTTTCCCCAATTTGATCACTATAGTTTTGCAAAAAAAATTCGGAATCCTAAATTTTATATTTTGTCCATAAGAATCAATTAGTTTTAGAAATGTAATTAAGCAAGCCCGTCACGTAATACGTCATTGCCTGAAAAAGAAAAATTACGCAGTTTTGTCTTACCAAAATATTTAATATTCAAATTAGCTATTGAGTTTGGTGCTTTTTCCACTTTTTCCCCAATTTGATCACTATAGTTTTGCAAAAAAAATTCGGAATCCTAAATTTTATATTTTGTCCATAAGGATCAATTAGTGTTAGAACTGTAATTAAGCAAGCCCGTCACGTAATACGTCATTGCATGAAAAAGAAATATTACGCAGTTTTGTCTTACCATAATATTTAATATTCAAATTAGTTATTGAGTTTGGTGCTTTTTCCACTTTTCCCCAATTTGATCACTATAGTTTTGCAAAAAAAAATTCGGAATCCTAAATTTTATATTTTGTCCATAAGGATCAATTAGTTTTAGAAATGTAATTAAGCAAGCCCGTCACGTAATACGTCATTGCATGAAAAAAAAATTACGCAGTTTTGTCTTACCATAATATTTAATATTCAAATTAGTTATTGGGTTTGGTGCTTTTTCCCCAATTTGATCACTATAGTTTTGCAAAAAAAAATTCGGAATCCTAAATTTTATATTTTGTCCATAAGGATCAATTAATTTTTAAAATGTAATTAAGCAAGCCCGTCACGTAATACGTCATTGCATGAAAAAAAAAATTACGCAGTTTTGTCTTACCAAAATATTTAAAAATCGAATTAGTTATTGAGTTTGGTGCTTTTTCCACTTTTCCCTCAATTTGGTCACTATAGTTTTGCAAAAAAAATTCGGAATCCTAAATTTTATATTTTGTCCATAAGGATCAATTAGTTTTAGAAATGGAATTAAGGGAGAACACCACTGTGACCCCCTGTTTTTTTTCACATTTGTCAAGAATTTTTTTTTGTGGAAAAAAAAAGAGATATTCGAAACATTTTTTTGGGTTTTGTTCCTTGTTTATTAATGTATTGGAAAACATTTTTTTCACATTTTTCACGCCGCATGTTGGCGCTGGGGAAGCTCTCGCGTCAGGTGCTGTCATTTCCGCGGGACGCACCAGAACTCTCTTCAACGTCGATCTGAAAAAAATACAGAGTGTTTTCGTTAATAATATGATATTTTGAAGAGAAGTACACAGGGATTTGGAAAAATATTGTTTTAAAAAAAATAGGCACGCCTTTGAAATTAAAGTTAATTTCAAAGGCGTGCCTATTTTTTTTTAAACAATATTTTTCCAAATCCCTGTGTAATTCTCTTCAAAATATCATATTATTAACGAAAACACTCGGTATTTTTTTTCAGATTGACGTTGAAGAGAGTTCTGCTGCGTGCCGCGGAAATGACAGCACCTAACGCGAGAGCTTCCCCAGCGCCACCATGCGGCGTGAAAAATGTGAAAAAAATGTTTTCTGATACATTAATAAACAAGGAACAAAACCCAAAAAAAATTATTCCAATATCTCTTTTTTTTCCCACAAAAAAAAATTCTTGAAAAATGTGAAAAAAAACAGGGGGTCACAGTAGTGTTCTCCGTTAAGCAAGCCCGTCACGTAATACGTCATTGCATGAAAAAGAAAAATTACGCAGTTTTGTCTTACCAAAATATTTAATAATCAAATTAGTTATTGAGTTTGGTGCTTTTTCTACTTTTTCCCCAATTTGATCACTATAGTTTTGCAAAATAAATTCGGAATCCTAAATTTTCGTATCACTCGTCGTTAGCAACCCACCGCTGCCATTACCCACGGTGAAATCGGGGGAAAAAGCTCTCACAACATTAAGAAAGCCAGTCTAAGCGAGTTTTCTCAGGTCGTGATGATCGTAACACACACCTCTCTTACAATCTCTAATTCGATCTCGTGTTGGGACTCGAAGTGTCGTAGACGAAAAGCCTCGATTCTCTGGTGGAAGGGGCGAGTGTGAGACATGAAAGCTTGAAGAAAAAGCTGTCGCGCTTCTTCCCTCTGTAATCCCTCGCTCCCCAACCACTCTATCATTCTCTCTTTCTCTCTCTCTCTCCCTTTCTGTCGCGCGTTCATTTTCTTCTTCTTTTCGTCTTCAAACCTACAGCTGGATTGCGTTTTTTTTCTTGCACAACGGTCAGAAGATCCTCAGCGAGATCGGTAGCTTCAACACATACGAACACATGCACGCATGGGATCATCTGTACTTTCGGACAAACCCATGAGCTCTGTTCGCCAAAAGCTTCATCGTTCTCGTTCTCTCGCGCGAATACGTGGAATAAAAAAACCGTTTCACGGGGGAAAAAGAGAGGATAAATCGTGGATTCACATACAGAAGGCGTGAGAGAGAGAGAGAGAGAGAGAGAGAGAGAGAGAGAGAGAGAGAGAGGGAGCTATGTGGGGGTTTAACGGTTCTATCCAGCCGATGCATAAAAAAAAACAAAGAAGTCGCGGTGGGTGATAAAATCTGCGGCGAAGCCAATTCCCAAAGGTATAACGGGGTTCGGGGGGTAAAGCGACCGGTCTGCCGCTGAAGAAACTCCGTCATGGCGATGGTGACTATCGTAGGTGGTCGCGGGGAAGAGGAAAAAGAATTCGTTCACGAGGGGGTTGGCCGTATTTTTCCGGGTTACGCCGAGTAGAGCGCCGATCCGATCGGAGACAATCCATCGACGACGTGGCGAACACGGGACAGGCGTGGTTCACGTGCTCGTTCCCGGAAAATTGCGGTGGCTTCTCGTATGCGGACAGCAAAACAAAAAAACCTTCAGGAGGGAGAGACAGAGAGCGAGGGGCGGGGGGGAGTACGACCGTAGACTGGAGTTCATTCGATAAAGCGAAAGGAGAGAAACGAAAAAAGGCAGGGGTGGTTCTCACAAGGGGGTAGATGAAGAGGGGATCTATGGAAGTCGGAAAATAGTTGGGGTTATTCGACCCTGGTCGGTATCAACGTTCCTTTCATACACTTCCGTGGTTTCCGTTTCTTTCGATTCTCTTTCTCTCTCTCTCTCTTTCTCTCTTTATATATATATATATATATATATCATTCCCTACTGTGATTCGACTGTCGTCAAGATTCATTGGTCTTTTGTCGATCAGTTTCATTTCATGCGATTTTAGGACGAGATCACGTTTTATGTTGGTTTGCGGTCGGACCGATTGCTGTAGGTGTTCCAATTGGCATGGTTAAGGAGATTGCAAAGAAAGTCGTAATATATGAATGTTTTTTTTTTCGAGACGCGCATGAGAATGAATTCTCTAAGAATCATGACCGACCATAATTTCTCTAAGACTTTTTCATACGCCGATAATACGAAATTTACTTCATTCGAATAGTGTTTAAGTGAATGGAAGAAAAATTCATTTCAAGGGAGGAAATAGGGTTAGACGGTTCAAAGAATCGATTTTTTTTTAATTTCATGAATTGTTAGTAAAACTATTGAAAAATATATTCCCAAAATTTTAAATGAAAATTCCGACTCGTTCTATTGTTATAAGCCATTAAAGTGAGTAGCTCTCCTTCAGACCCCGAGCGCGCCACGTGTATAACTGCGTGGTCACTATTTTTTCAAACGTGTTTTTCTGAAAACGACTTTTTTTTCAACTTGCGTACACGCTAGTTTGAAAAGTTTTCGACCAAGCGTTTTGAAAATTGGCAGTGACTTTCTTCATAGTATTGCGCTCTATATTAACCTAAAAACGGAATATTATCATTGTTTAAAATAATTTTTTTTTGCAAATAAAGTTGTAAAAAATGGCAAAAAATCATGCTTTTTTGTTTTGACCCCTGTAAAAAATTCAATTTTCTATTTTTTTGGATAGCATTTTGGTTCATATAGAAGAGAGACATACAATAAAAGTAAATTCCAACCTCGTTTGATTTCAGATGAAAATTGCGACTTCCAGAATGTACGCAAAATGCTGAGTCTGATTGTGACCTGCAATATGGGGTCGCTAATATCTTCGGTGTTTTTCAAGGAAATTCTTCAAAAATTTTATAGTATATACTTAAATATATGTATAAAATATTCTCAAAGTTTCAATAAATTATATTCATTTTTTATATTATAAAAAAATACATGAAAATCATTGAGATAAACGCTGTCCTAACCCTATTTCCCCCTTAATTCAACAAAAATCACTGTGACTAAGCTAGAACCTGAGCAATTGTCGTATTAACGATACATTTAAGGTAGTAGTCTGGTAACTTAAGCCGATTTTCATGTCTTTTTTGGAGGGCGTTTTTTTGTAGGAAAATAAAAATGAATCGTTTTGAATATTTAGGATGTTTTTATTTACATATTAAAGATTAAAAAAAAAATGTTAAATTTAATAGTTTATTATTATTATTATTATTATTGATCGAAGTTGGCACCTCGAAGTTGGCAGCCCGGGTCCTAACTTTTTTTCTACCGAACCGATGGCTTTCAAATTTTAACAGGCTACTCTACACACTTATAGTTCTCGTCGGAACCACCGAGAAATTTGTTCACCCCTAACTTTTTATTTTACAACCCCTTCTTTGCTAAAATAAAAGGACTTTAGCAAAGAAAGAGTTGTAAAATAAAAAGTTAGGGGTGAAAAAATGTCTCGGTGGTTCCGACGAGAACTATAGGTGTGTAGAGTAGCCTGTTAAAATTTGAAAACAATCGGTTCGGTAGAAAAAAAGTTAGGACCCGGGCTGCCAACTTCGAGGTGCCAACTTCGATCAATAATAATAATAATAATAAACTATTAAATTTTTTCAAACAAATTTTTTTTTGTATCTTTAATATGTAAATAAAAACATCCTAAATATCCAAAACGATTCATTTTTATTTTCCTACTAAAAAACGCCCTCCAAAAAAGACATGAAAATCGGCTTAAGTTACCAGACTACTACCTTAATATCATAGAATGTTGACAGTAAAGATGCATGAAGAGTGCAATCTTTGTCAAACGATTCGGCGCCATCATTTCATTCTATACGTTATTTAACGCCATATTGAAATATCCGATCGAGCTCAATTGTCTCGGTTCAACGACATGCTGACGTCGGTTGGCCATTGTTCGAGTGCGATACCGCGCGGGAAAATCTTCCGTATGTACGCTGGAAGCTCTTCGAGAAAAAGTTCCGATCGCAAACGGTAATACAGTGCCGGGGCGAATGGCAATCGAAGTCCCGCGGAATGATCCGGTGCGAGAAGCTAGTAAAAGAGGGTGGAATATATATCTTGGTAAGCGCGGAATCACCGATGCTCCTGTTACTTCCTGCGCCCGAGAATCTCGAGAATGTTCCGGAGTCCTCTCGCGGTGATGATCTCGAGGATTTGCAAGGATCGCGATAGTCACAGATTTGCTCCCAGACGAGGAGGTCATTTGTATTCTGATTCACCCCAATTGTCCTCTCCCCTAAGTACAAAAAAAAGGAAGAAATACGAGAAACTCAATGATCAGGCCGATAAGGGATCTAAAAAGGGATTTGCAAAGTCCAACTTGGCGGAGAATTGTCCGGAAGAGTTTTGTCCGGTGAATCGTCAAGCTGAGCTGCTAGTAAAAGAATTGATCTTGCGCCGCAGGCAAAAAGTTTGTATGTACGTATACGGGTGGGGAGGTTCGTTATACCAGCTGGATATTTAGCAGAGACTGATATCACGGTGGTCTCGTGTCCTTTGGCCCATTTAAGGGCTCGTAGCTGGCGGAGTTGGCCACGATAGAAGGCATTATATGTATGGGGACGATGGAAGGGGTTGGTTCCGGTAAGCTCGGGTAATTTATTACCGGTTGTACATTCGGCACTAAATAAGGGTGGTCCCCTATCAACCCCGCTCCACCTCGAACGTTTCTCCTCGTTCCCACTTCTCTCTCGCTCCACTATTTCTCTCTATCTATCTCTCTTTGTTACGTTCGTCTCGCGGCCAGGGCGACTATACGTGTGCGCTGCCTCATCCGTTGGGCGCTTCCCGTTTAAACCTCGCGAATTGTTTGCAACTGTCCTCCGTTACTATATACATCCCTTTTCCTCTCTATCTATTTCTCTCTCTCTCTCGTTCCACCATCGCTCTGCCTCATCGCTCCGGCACTGCCTCGTTACCACCATATATATATCCGTTTCTATATAACTATCCGTCTCTTTCTAACTCTCATCCCTCAGCCGATCTCTCGCTCTAATGTTATTCAGGACTCGGATTAAATCGTGTACTTCTGGTCTGGCTGCTGGCGGTGATGGTGCGCTCTTCTCCACCTCCCGCGCTTTTCCGCATTTGCAATCGAATACTACTATACGCTTCTCCTACGACAACGAGAATGGAGTCTCTCTCTCTCTCTCTTTCTCTCTATTTCTCTTCTCATCTTTTTCGCTCTTGTCTCTTTTATGGGCGCGGTTAGGATATAAAAAAACGGCGAAAAAAAAACAAATATCGAGCTACGAAGAGGCAGACACTCGATGGAGCTACTGGGGGAGGATTGCAACAGAATTTCTCGACTTGTATGTATATATCATACGTATATACATGTAAGTTTTTCCGAATTCTCCGAGTAAATTAAAGTAGGAGTGGCTAACATTTGGATTCGATTGGATTCGTTATTATATTATTGTTTGCAATTTTGGCGGATTTTTTCGTGTGTTAAGGTAATAGTCTGGTAACTTAAGCCGATTTTCATGTCTTTTTTGGAGGGCGTTTTTTTGTAGGAAAATAACAATGAATCGTTTTGGATATTTAGGATGTTTTTATTCACATATTAAAGATACAAAAAAAAAAATTTTTTTTTAAATTTAATAGTTTATTGTTATTATTATTATTGATCGAAGTTGGCACCTTGAAAAAAAAGCGCGTGGGTAGCCCTGGTGATTTTGGCTCTTGATGTTATCTGAAATAAAAAATTCTTGATAATTCTTAATCTATGGACATGTCATTCTGTTCGGAACTACTGAAGTTAAATTTCATGGATAAATAACAAAATGGCGGACTTTGGAAAAAAACTTTTTTTTCCAAAGAATTATCAAGAATTTTTGATTTCAGATAAAATCGGATAAAATCACCGGGGCCACCGACGCGCTTTTTTTTCGAGGTGCCAACTTCGATCAATAATAATAATAATAATAAACTATTACATTTTTTCAAAACATTTTTTTTTGTATCTTTAATATGTAAATAAAAACATCCTAAATATACAAAACGATTCATTTTTATTTTCCTACAAAAATACGCCCTCCAAAAAAGACATGAAAATCGGCTTAAGTTACCAGACTACTATCTTAAATTAGTCGAGGAATGATCGTTGCCCGCAATATTGGATGGCACAGAGTATCATGAGTCGTTGTGAATAAATATATAGAGATGAAACATTTTTTTTTTTTTTTAAACCAGTAGAAAAAAGACGAAAATCGTGTCCGTGGAATGCAGATGGGGGTATGGAGCGTCAAAATCAATTGGAGTTATTGCGCTCGGTTGTAATCCCACAGTCTCGTCCATTACCCCCGCTACTCTGCTCTCTCTCGCGCACCGCGTGCTTCTGTTGCCACTGCGGTTCTGCCTAAGCCCGGTTTACATTGCCTTCGTTAATAAAATCACACCGCTAGAGAGCCGCATGTATATATAGTACATTTATATGTATATACATATATATATTTGTGCACACCGAAGCGCGAGAGGAATGGCCCTGAATTCGTGAAGCCGGGGGTGGCGATAGGGTGGCGTGGGATATGGTCGTGGCAACGGTCAGGAAGGGGCGGATGCAGTCGAGATAAAGCTTGAACGAAAAAAAAAAAAAAAAAAAAGAAGAAAATCGGTGCGCTTTGCAAATGCATCGGACAAGCCCGGGCAGGGTGAATATGCGTGTGCAAACGCGTACCCCCATCGACCGACTTAATTTAGCGAGGTCGTATATCAATCGGCATCGAATCCCCCAGGTGCTGCACTACAATAGCCCAGGGCATTCTATAATCCCGGTGTTATATACAGTTATCCAGGCCACGGAGATGAGCGACCGTCGAAGCTGCGATTATTTTTTTTTGTTTTTTGGTCGCGAATCTTTGAGTGTCTCTCGGTTAAATGTTATTTTTTTTTTAATTCACGAATCACTTTTGCAAATTTATGTTCTTGATTATTTATTGTGATTTATTTTAACGACTATCTGTCGATCGTTTTACATACGCAACAATTTTACAAATTAATCTGATCCACATTGAAATGAATTGGTGATAGCTACCATTTTTTTCATTTATCCGTGCTGAATGACACATGTATGTATTAGGGCGATTTTTTTTTTCAGTCCCCACCCGAAATCTTGTTGGATATGTCGAAAAAGAAATTCCCTGAAAGTTACAGCCCTTAATATTAATTCTAAGTACTCTCCCAAAGCGTGAGAAGATTTTCCATCTAAAATACACGTAAATCGAATTTTTTTTTTCTCAAATTTCTATCACTCAGCCGCATTATATGCTATCATATTGTTCTTGGTTTCGATTTACTCAGAATAAAACAATCTAAAAAAGTGCCTTTTGCGGCGAAACTGTAAATTGTACTGGTGAGTTGGTACGGGTCACTGAAGTTCATTTTTACCCAAAATTCTCGTTTTTTTGCTGTTATCTCCGAAACAATTAACTTTACGAAAAAAATTTAAATGAAAAATTTGTTGTAAATTTAACTTCCTACAAAAAAGGTCCTATCGACCCAATTGCTGAGATTAATGCTTCTTGCGATATTGAACTTTAACTTATGAGTAGTATAAAATTTATAAAATATGAAATATTAAATAATAAAAAAAATAAAAAATGGAAAAAGTTAAATATCTCAAGAAGTATTAATCTAAGCAATTGGGTCGAAAGGACCTTTTTTGTAGAAAATTGGATTTTCAACAAATTTTTCATTTACATCTTTTTCGTAAAGTTAATTGTTTCGGAGATAACAGCAAAATAACGAGAATTTTGGGTAAAAATCAACTTCAGTGACCCGTACCAACTCACCAGTACAATTTACACTTTCACCGCAAAACGCACTTTTTTAGATTGTTTTATTCTGAGTAAATCGAAACCAAGAACAATATGATAGCATAAAATGCGGCTGAGTTATAGAAATTTGAAAAAACAAAATCGATTTACGTGTATTTTAGATGGAAAATCTTCTCGCGCTTTGGGAAATGGCTTAGAATTAATATTAAGGGCTGTAACTTTCAGGGAATTTCTTTTTCGACATATCCAACAAAATTTCAGGTGGGGGCTCAAAAAAAAATAGTCGAAAAAAAAAAATCGTCGTAGTATGTATATGTTTCAACAATTTATTATTCAAATAAATTGTATGCACTTTGTCTTTATTAAGTTACAGCTCATTGAAGTTGCGAATGCCCTTTGGGATGGGGACGAAAGTGACAAAGTGAAAATAGAGAGTTTCCTGTAACTATGTCTTTTCGAAGATAAAATATAATAGAAATCAGATAAAATAAATCGAAAACGGAAAATGATTCGTGATAAATATTTCAGATAGTAATACTGTTGACGCGATAAATGAAATGTTAATTTCCGATGATTTACATTTTGAAATCATTTGCAAAGGCATTTTCCGATTATTTTAAAAATAGAGAAAGACGAAATAGTGTAGTTGATTATATATTAATTTTAATTGCTTGCAACTGTTACTTGACTATTGTTAAAATCCTCCCCACTGTAAGGGTGAAAAATAAGAAATTACTTCGTGCGTTCAAAAAAAGTAGTATAGCCATATGACTAGGAGTACGGTCGTGATTCATGAATCATTTTGAAGGTAAATTATGGTAGTTAAGGGATTTATGGGTCAATTACGATTAAAGGCCCGTTATCAAAATGAAATTTTGATTTTGTGCATAATGTTACTTACAATTCCGTTCTGCCTAATATGAAGTTATTATTTTGTTGGAAACTCTTATTTGCAACAAAATAATAAAGAATAGTGATATTGTCAGAAAATTGATTACGACGATTCATTTGAACAGTAATCATTTCTGGAATCGAGGCTTTTTTCAAAGCGCTTAATTTATAAAATTAATAATCGGGCTGGACTCTATGTAAATATACATATTTTGCACAATTGATTGTATTATATATATATATTGCGCAGAAGATCGTTAATTACGAGACTGATGATCGGTATTCATGTTGTTCTCGTGCGGCAACAAAAGGCGAATTGAAAATTGGATTATCGTTGGTCGGTTTCGAGATAGGGGTTGATTTAGTCAGGGTTGGGGGACTATCGTGGTTCTCTCATTCGTCGTTTCAACGTCTCACTCTCGATCGCTCTGTAAAGTCCTCTCTCTGGTATCGGTTCAACGCGGCTGTCCGTTCCGCAAATTTGCATCTATCTTTCTAATTTCGTTGCGCCAATCTGCATGTCGTTATACGAGACTCCTGTGCGCGACGCATTGAGGGCAACGAGAGACAACCGCGGGCACGGTTCTATATAGATGGGAGATTCGCTTAAATAAACCATTCCCAGAGGGACGAGAGAAAGAGATAACTTAAGCTCCGAGATGTCGACGATTTTTCCAGACCCTTCGGTAATATACCCAAGGTTTAAATACGCTTTTGTCGTCATAGAAAGACGGGAATTACATTTATTAATCATATATTATCTGAGTAGAGATTTTAAATGCTATACGAATAGGTTCTATTGATGTGACAACATAGATGATGATTAAATTTATTTAGTAAAGTTCAGATGAATCAAAGAAAAATTATTACACTCAACAAATGTTATGGCATAACATAAATCGTATTTGCATAACAGTTATTTGGCAATTTTGGTTGTAATTGAAGTGCTTACTATCTGAACTCAAGTAGCGATTAATATTAAATAACTGCATTCCTCTCGATGGAACACGATTGGCTTTTAAATAAATTAAATAAAACAACTGGTTTACTCTTCAGCACGACAAGAGACATCATACTTACAACTGTATTTATCTCTGTCGGGAAAATCGGGGCTGCTTTATCCTTGAATTCGTTAAAGAATTATTGAAGCTGTGGATTTACGAGAAGTAACGCCAGCGAATCCTCGGTGAGACCACATCATAAAGATTTTACCAGAGTGGATACTACCACATATGCATACGAGGTCTGTTCAAAAAGTATCGCGAATTTTGAATTTCCGCGGGCTACGTATATTTGATTTTCGATTTTTTTGTGGCGTTAGGTTGGTACTCATGTCCCTCACTTATGCTGAAAAAATCGGTCATTTTGAATGTTTAGTTAATTGTTGACAGCTGTTTTGGTTAGACGTGTTTTGGCTTGTCTTCGATTTTTGCCTACTCCAAAAAATGGATCGAAGAATCTGTATCAAATTTTGTGTGAAAAGGAAAATTAAGTGCGCGGACGCATTCCGAATGTTGACCGTGGCATATGGTGAAGCTACCTTGGACCAAAGCAACGTTTATCGGTGGTAGAAAATGTTCTCAGAGGGCCGAGAAGATGCGAACAACGAAATGCGTTCCGGACACCCGAGCACATCAACAACAGACGAAAACATCGATGAAGCGAAGAAAATAATATTGGCCAATCGTCGAATCACCGTTAGAGAAGTTGCTGAGGAACTAAACATATCGATTGGCTCGTGCTATTCGATTTTTATCAATGACTTGGCCATGAGACGGGTCGCCGCGAAATTTGTGCCAAAATTGCTCAATTTCGAACAAAAACAGTGTCGCGTTAACATTGCTAAGGAGCTGTTGGACTCGGTCCGCGACGACCCAAATTTGCTCCAGAGGGTCATAACTGGTGACGAATCATGGGTTTATGGTTATGACGTGGAAACCAAAGCTCAATCATCGCAATGGAAGCTGCTTTTTTGGAATAGGCAAAAATCGAAGACAAGCCAAAACACGTCTAACCAAAACAGCTGTCAACAATTAACTGAAGATTCAAAAAGGCCGATTTTTTCAGCATAAGCGTGGGACATGAGTACCAACCTAACGCCACAAAAAATCGAAAATCAAATATACGTAACCCGCGGAATATCAAAATTAGCGATACTTTTTGAACAGACCTCGTATGTACCCTCTATAGGGTTGAATCTTCGCGGTGATTCTCTGTCACGAAGAATCACGACTGGTTGCCGATTCTCGCATTCTCCGACCGATCAGTTCTCTCACGACTAGTAATCTCTCCGATTGTGCTATCGAATGTACGCCTTGAATCACTCTCGAAAAGCTTTGGACTCCTTTTTCCCCT
Source organism: Oxytorus armatus (assembly GCA_958009045.1). Lineage (NCBI taxonomy): Eukaryota > Metazoa > Arthropoda > Insecta > Hymenoptera > Ichneumonidae > Oxytorus > Oxytorus armatus. The sequence continues at coordinate 20,778,097 of OY253751.1, read as the reverse complement.
CTTTATCTTCGCTGCGGCGAGACGGGGGATGAACGAGAGTGAAGAAAATGAAGAAAAGAAGAGCGTTCAAACGAGACTAGCCGGACGAGAACAGGAGTTTTTCACCAGTCGTCGCGCACGACGCATCCCCGGGGTCGAGGATTACCGGAGCATTAAGGTCGACGATGGGGACGCTAGCCACCAACGACTCTACGGCGGAATAACATTTTTTTTATGGCTCGATCTTTCCGAAAGAAGAGGACAAAAAACGAACAGTATCTCTGATCGAACAGCGTTGGCAGATAGTTTCACGTGGCAGGGAAGATCTTGACGAATGACGACTATTAACTCCTGTGAACTAAGTCAGCAAATACACAACCGACAATTGTACGTGATTTTAATCTACAAAGATATACCCGTGTAGAAATTGTGGTGGGAATCCAGCTGGATTCCCGTAATTATCACTGGCGACCGGTAAGGATCCGTCTAGAGACCCGATCGGATCCCATGATCGAAATGATACAGTTGTAACATGGAATCCGACGAGGATCCTGAACTGGATCACTAATTGTGTCCAGCTGCCCGATTTCCAAGTGAGACGAACGTCCGTGGTACTACGAACGTTTGTGGTTTTACAATGTTCATCTCACAATGTGAAACGAAACGGAAGACTCGGCTCGAAACCACGCACTCCTCTCCGCGACTCGGTTTCATAGTTTGAATGCGTAGCGCCAGGAACGTTCGTCTCACTCGGGGAATGAGCTTGCTGACCATCGTCCAAAAAGTAATCTTTTCATTTACACGTTTTTTCCATTGACTATTTGAGTTTTCCGGAAAAACTCTGTGTCATTCGTACGCAGCGGAAAATTTCCGGTCAAATAGGGTATGTCAACATTACAAAAATTGAAAATAATTGTTTGCCTACTTTTTGAGGATCCTTAAAATGTTTAAATTTTAATCCGGGGCACGGTCTGCAATTCAGTTGGAACCTCAAGTGGATATTCGTTTTGAGGCGCTCCCGACAAATCTCAATCGGGATTTTGCTGGAAACCGGGTTTCCCTGACAAATTTCTGTACGGGTAGTTGTAGTTATAGCGCTGATAGCGAGTGCCCAAAAAACAGAGAATTAGGATCTTTCGTTTATTTTCAGGCTGCCGGGTTTGTATCTGCCGGCGATGCAAAAACTTCGATCTTCGTCATAATGACTCTCGATATTCCTTTTTTTTTTCAGAATTCAATGTATTGTAGTTCAAGTGATTTGCATCATCACAAATGAAATTTCTGTTCTATTTGGTGTCCTCATCCCCTTCTTTTTAGACTCTGGTTCTGAAAACCTCAGAGCTGACGCTTGAAATCTTCGCGTGTGGCCCTGGCGCAGCCGAAGAAACCACGACGTCAGCATAGAGAGGAGACGCGCGTCGGTAGCAAACAATGCGTCGTTAATCGCATCGGTAGTGATGGTAACGACGACACCTAGACGAACTACGGCGTGGCTTTCTAACCCACGATATTGGGAAGAACTTCGCGACGACCGCGATGCTGGCCATCACCGCGAAGGGGTAAGAACATTTTGAATGCCACGTCTTTCTAGGTCTGTATATATATATCTATGCACTTCCTAGTAGCTGATGCAGCTGAGACCTTTTCACGCAGAAAACTAACCAAAACTCTGACAGTGAGAACTGTTGTACCATCACGTTCTCAGGGGTTGGTCCAACGTGGGGTAAATACGTGCACAACGAAGCATTAGTTCCAATACGAATAGAACTTCGATGCAGTTGAATCATAGTATTATATATATATATATATATATATATATATATATATATACCCACCTCTGTATGTGTGTGGAGTGAGAGGTGATAGGGCGCGGTGTGCGAGTTCCCGATGCCTTGACAAAATGGCGGTAATAAGGGGTGTCAGGAAAATGGCCGCCCTGATGAACCCTGAATCGCGGCATTACGGGAACTGATTGCACAAGTCTGTCGAAGCGCGGGGTATGGCTAAGGGAACACGGCTGGATAACCAGAGAGAGAGAGTGAGAGAGACCGAAATGTATGTTAGGTATACTTCGAGCGAGAAAGTCATAGAGAGTGGGAGAGAGGGGGAGAGAGAGAGAGAGAGAGAGAGGAATGGTACGAACGAGGGAGTTAAATCGTATAGAGATTCAGGAGGGAGAGGCAGAGCGTCGTATGTAAAAGTACGAGTTAAAAAGGGATGGAGATTGCGGCAAGGATAAAGCTCCGAAACAGGAGAAGAAGAAGCCATATGCTAAGAGCATAACTCGAGCTTTTCACTGAACTCGTACCATGTGCTGTTAGTTATGTGAATACACATACACCTTCAATATACACATATATTGACTGCGTGAACATGTGCACCCCGTCATCGTCATCCAATCCGCTGGACGGCGTTTTTGCGAAAAAATTTCGTTGTTACATATACTGAAAAGCATTCTTCAGATATGCGGTCCGTGTGTGTATGTACTTACGTAGGAAATATCTGTAGATTAAGGGTGTTACTTTTCTAGCTGCACCAAAAAATTAGGTGGAACGGTGATGTGACACGCGTGGATACAGACCGATGAGCGTGTACTTCGACTCGAGCATATAAGGTATACGATGAGTGATCGAAATGCTGGAAGCATGGCAACGTGGAATAGAAGAGCTAACGATATTGCATACATGTAGGCTATACCAGAGGGCAAAAGGTGAAAGGTGTAAGGGGGTGGCGGTCACGTACTGCCAGGAGGGCAGGAAGGGGGTTTCTGCACACCGCACCGTTCGTTCCCGAAGGAAGGGGTTATAGAGTTAGTTAGGGATGTGTGATGTCGTGCCGAGGAAACGGGATAGAAAATCATACAGAGAGGGAGAAGTCACCCTCGAAATGCCTCTCCCTTTCGTCTTCCTCCTCGTCGTCGTCATCGTCTGGAACTGCCGCATATTACCAGCGCTGTATCGTGGTGACATGAGAACACACAGCCATGAGTTTCGTCGTCGTGGTCGTCGTCGTCGCCGTACCTCGTGCTGTATGTGGCCTCGCGAGAAATGTCAAATTGTCCCCGGGGTTCCTCGTCGAATTATCCACGAAATTATGATCCGATTAGGACGCACCAGCAGAATCAACGCTCGCGCTGTGTGCCTTCATTTACAGAGATTCAAAATTGCGCGTGCATGGAATAACGACGACCGACTACGACCGTTTGTCTACGTATACTTGGTCCGCTGGTTATATACACAGTGGGTCAAAAAAGTATTCGTACACCTTGTTTTTTTTTGCGATAACTTTATAGACATAAGCGATACGCAAAGAAAGCCAATTTTATTTAATAGTACATCAGGTGCGGAGATAAACTGCAAATGGAGAATTTTTTCCCAGGAATAATAGAAGAATTATGCCAAAAAAACGAAAATTTTCGGGCAAAAAAAGTATTCATACACTTACGATTATAGTGAAATCTTACATCATCATAGTTGTTAATTATAACTAATATTTGGTGTGCATCCCATTTGCTTCAATTATCGCCTCGAGTCTCTTAGGCATGGATTCTACTAGCTTTTGCGTTGTTTCTTTTGCTATTTTCGTCCATTCTTCTAAAAGCACTCTTTGGAGATCGGATTTGTTTGTTATTTTTCTTTTTCTAATTTCTACATCCATCAAGTGCCATAAATTTTCAATAGGATTGATGTCCAGAGATCGTGGTGGTGTAATGAATTATTTGCGGACATTATAAAGTAACCATTCCCTCGTTTTCATGGCAGTATGTTTCGGGTCGTTATCTTGATGGAAGTAGAAATTTCCATCCGGGCCCATTTTATCTACACTTGTTTTCAAATTGCTGCGCAACACGTCGATATACTTCTGGGAATTCATTGTACCATCTATAAAAGCCAGATTACCAACGCCATAATATCCCATCCAGCCCCAAACCATGACGCTTCCTCCGCCGTGCTTTACAGTCGGTATTAAATTTTTCTGCTTGAGCTCGGTATTTGATTTCCGCCAGACTAATTTTTTTCCATCGGTTCCGAAGATGTTAAACTTCGATTCATCCGAGAATACGACACGTTTCCAAAATTCTATAGATTTTTTAACGTAGGTTTTTGCGAAACCTAAACGTTTTTCAGAGATTTATATTATTAATTAATGGTTTTTTGCGGGCAGTTCTGCCGTATATTTGGGCAGAATGCAAAATGTTTCGAATAGTCTGGGGACACACGCTCTACCCCGTTGTTGACGCGACATCATTCGCTAAACTGCGAGCACTTTTGAACGGTTTTTTTGTAGCCTCTGTAACAATACTCCGACGCTCTCGTACCGTTAGTATTCTCGGTCGACCGGTCCATGGCTTATTTTCTGTGCTGTTTGTTCTTTCGTATTTTTTTTATTATATATTGCACTCTTGCGAAACTGAGATTTAGTTCTTTACTAATTTTTCGATAACTTTCACCGCGTTTCCGAAGAAAAATCACTCTATCTCGCATGGATATTGATATTTCGCTTTTCTTTGCCATCGTGTCGGTTCAGAGCTTGAAGATCTACTACCGCATGGAATAGGTCAGAACCATTGTGTAAACGAAGACTTGTTTACATTGTACGCAAAGGTCAGACCGTCCGTGAGTGAATATCGAGGTTTATGAGCTCAATCGTAAGTGTACGAATACTTTTTTGGCCCTAAAATTTTCGTTTTATTTGCATAGTTTTTCTATTATTCCTGGGAAAGAATTCTCCATTTGCAGTTTATCTCTGTACCTGATGTACTATAAAATAAAATTGGCTGTATTTCCGTATTGCTTATGTCTATAAAATTATCGCAAAAAAACAAGGTGTATGAATACTTTTTTGACCCACTGTAGGTCAAAACCATTGTGTAAACGAAGACTTGTTTACGTTGTACGCAGAGGTCAGACCGTCCGTGAGTGAATATCGAGGTTTATGAGCTCAATCGTAAGTGTACGAATACTTTTTTGGCCCAAAAATTTTCGTTTTTTTTGCATAATTTTTCTATTATTCCTGGGAAAAAATTCTCCATTTGCAGTTTATCTCTGTACCTGATGTACTATAAAATAAAATTGGCTGTATTTCCGTATCGATTATGTCTATAAAATTATCGCAAAAAAACAAGGTGTATGAATACTTTTTTGACCCACTGTAGGTCAAAACCATTGTGTAAACGAAGACATGTTTACATTGTACGCAGAGGTCAGACCGTCCATAAGTGAATATCAAGGTTCAGCAGCTCAATCGTAAGTGTACGAATACTTGTTTGGCCCGAAAATTTTCGTTTTTTTTGCATAATTCTTCTATTATTCCTGGGAAAAAATTCTCCATTTGCAGTTTATCTCTGCACCTGATGTACTATTAAATAAAATTGGCTTTCTTTATTCGCTTATGCTATAAAGTTATCGCAAAAAAACAAGGTGTATGAATACTTTTTTGACCCACTGTATATCTTCCAGAAACCTGAAACGGTCGCGCAACATAAGCAAAGCTCTCGGAAGCTCTATGCTTACAATTGCCCAGCTGCTAAAATGATTTTCGAACAGATGAGTAATTGTACGGTACCATGATCATAACGATTATTCGCCAGTCGTTGCATGGACTGATTGATAATAATTAATAAGATCAATAAAACATATATCTATATGATTACTGATATATCCTAGTGAATTGATTTTTTGTTCTCAACATTATAAATCCTTCATCGTTGTTATCACGGCCATTATTATGACCATTATTAATCTTCTTACGAGAGTTGTAACGGGTTGTTGTATAAGGTTTATGTGATATGTATTTTACGTGTCGAATGTTTGTTAAGTATTGTATAGCTCTCTTTCGTGTGACAAACGGATTCACTACGTATTTTGTATATTCTCGAATATCTCGTCTTTTAGGAAATAAAAATCCGTAACATATACGATTTAATACGTAAAATGTTGTCGATTATCCTTTTTTTTGCATCCTACCATCCTATTGTATAATCTATTGTAGGAGATATTCCCTTGTACACGTACACCGGCGCATTGTTTAAATTAATTATTAAATGACCGTTGTCCGCAATGATAAGGGCTCGACTCTGTTTTACGCCACTTTTATCTGACGCTCGTAAAACTTAAAAATTCATCTACCCAGCTAGTTCTCAATAATTCAGTGTCGCGTGACTCTCTCGTGCACCCCCTTACCGAAGCCTGCCTCTCCCGCCCATATGCATCCCTCACTAACACTCACGAACGGTATACATATATGTCACGGAAGAACGGTAGAGAGGGGCGAGAATCCCTCCCTCGCGTACTCGTATCTCCACCCTCGCCTATCCCAACTACCATCATCCTTCCCCGCACACACCCGTTTGCGGTTCGTTTAATATTTAATTGGCCACAATAAACGAGAGCCCGGGTATACTCACGTGCTTCGAGCTCGTACACCGAACTCTCTCGTTCGATACACAAAATGTCCCGAGGAGGCGGACAATTACGCGTATTATAGGGATATATGCTCATAGAATGAGCGTTTATGCCGGCAATAAAAGAGAGAATTATTAAAGGATTTTTCAATATATATATATATATATTTTTTTTTGTCTGCCTGGTCTTTCATGTTGAAATTAATTATTACCATGAGTTGAAATCGGTGTTAAAATTGTTCGGTTGAAAAAAATGCAGTCATTATTAAAGGGGTAATAGGGTTAGACGGTTCAAAAAATCGGTGTTTTTTATTTCATAAATTGTTAGTAAAACTATTGAAAAATATGTTCCCAAATTTTTTAATGAAAATTCCGACTCGTTCTATTGTTATAAGCCATTAAAGTGAGTAGCTCTCCGTCAGGCCCCGAGCGCGCCACGTGTTTCAAACGCGTTTTTCTGAAAATTACTTTTTTTTTTAATTGCGTACACGCTAGTTTGAAAAGTTTTCAACCAATCGTTTTGAAAATTGGCAGTTACTTTCTTCATAGTATTGCGCTCTATATGAACCTAAAATCGGAATATTATCATTATTTAAAATAATTTTTTTTTTGCAAATAAAGTTGTAAAAAATGGCAAAAAATCATGCTTTTTTGTTTTGACCCCTGTAAAAAATTCAATTTTTTATTTTTTTGATAGCATTTAGGTTCATATAGAAGAGAGACATATAATAAAAGTAAATTCCAACCTCGTTTGATTTCAGATGAAAATTGCGGCTTCCAGAATGTACGCAAAATGCTGAGTCTGATTGTGACCTGCAATATGGGGTGGCTAATATCTTCGGTGTTTTTCAACGAAAATCTTCAAAAATGTTATAGTATATACTTAAATATATGTATAAAATATTCCCAAAGTTTCAATAAATTATATTCATTTTTTATACTATAAAAAAATTCATGAAAATCATTGATGAAACGCTGTCCTAACCCTATTTCCCCCCTTAAATGGATTGGTGCCGTAATAAAAGTTGGACAACGACTCGAAATGATGAACGTTGATAAATATATTAATTTCAACGTTGAACTCGCTACCACGTCGATTTATTCGATTCAACTAAATTCATTTCACTCAAATGAATATTACATTCCGATTGGATCGATATTATGAACTTCTATATATTTTTCTACGTTCCATTTCACTAGATATTTTGCGAATCTGTCCGACAACATTTTATTTTCGCTCGAATAAAATTTATTTCAATCAAACGCATTAATTTCTTTCGCCACGGTTATTTGGTGAAGAATTTTCATTTTGTTACATGAAAAATTATCATGACGTTGAAGATTTTGGGAGAAAACACTCGTAAAAACTTGATATCTCGAGGACCCTTGCTTTGGTTGCGATAAAAAAAAATGTTGATGTGTCGTGTGATCGTAACACCGGATCAAGATTGGCCGCGTCGAGGGTCTCTTGAGCGCTTTCCCGGAAAGGGTTGAGCGCTCGAGTAACGAGAGCTCATCGCGCCGGAGAGGGGGGGGGGGGTGGTGGTTGGTTTAAACCCTCTCTTCCTCTGCTAGACGATTTTAGCAGGGACAACCTCCTTTCATAATGGCAATAATCTCTCGAGTGCCACTGTGCGATTATCTCGACCGTATCATTTTCGACTCAATCATATATTTTTTTCGCGCTCGCTTAAATTCACAAAAACCTACGGTCTTGAAACGGAAAAAGAAAACAAAAAAACAGCACCCTTTGCGGCTTCGTTCACTTATTCGTTAACGCCCGAGGAATCGACCGAGTGTTTTATAAAGCGAATTCGCATCTTCGAATAATTCAACCGTGTACACAAATATCCGGCCACTTGATTCGCCGAGATTGGACGGGGACGACTGTCGCGAGTTTTATCGCGGCGGAATAGACGGAGATATGGAGAGAGAGAGAGAGAGAGAGAGAGAGAGAGAGAGAGAGAGGGGAGACCGTTGTGAGAACGGCACCGTTGTGTGCTCAGGAGTGTGAGAAAAACAAATATGCATCACTCGACAGAGTGGAATTAGCCACTTCAGTTCGGGCTTGAATTAATTCCACGATTAAATTAAATTATTCAACATTCGTAGACGCGAATGTCGATGCAGTTAAATTCATCCTTTTTTTTATAAAAACTGTGCTCTCTTACAATTAGTTGTGATTATATTTTGCGAAGCAACAGAAATTCCCGCTTTTCAATTTGATTTTTCAAAATTATATACGACTACACAGTGTTACAGGTTCGCCAATGTAATGGATAATTTCCAATCGCACGACTACCGAAATAATTCATGACTATATACGTTGAATAAACCTTGACTATAGCTGAATAGAATTATTCGATTTGATAAGAGTGATCCGCCGTCAATGGCCTTCTTCCTAACTCGCTATACCGGGGAAAAGTCCCGGTCAACTTTCAACATTGTCGATGACGGTGACGTTTGCAAGCTTCCCTCGACCACCGCCGTCGACATTAACGTGCCCGGGGTCGTATTGCCTGCATCCCTTTCGGTTCTCTTCAACCTTAGCCGCTGCTCGTTTTTGTCTCGTTACCCGGTTTTCATAATGTTATTTCGTTAATTGACACGAAGAAAAGTTGCCGGCCATTGTCTCACCTCAATGGGCGCTCATTAGCGACCATCCCCGCCCCCGGAGGGGTTTCAGAGGGGGGCGGGAAGGATTCGTGGAAGGCTTCCGGTGGTTGAAAAGCCGGTCGAATCATAGGGGGTGGCTGTAGATTGGTCTGCCCGCAAGACTATATGTATGGACTGATGAACGGGACGCTCGATACCATTTCATAGAATCCACTCGACACTCTACGCTATTCCCTCATTCCGCTTTTTTCCCGACCTCTCTCACTCTCGCAAGGTTCCCTCTAGTACACCCTCTTTTGCCCACCATCGGCGCCGCAGAGCTCGTATTAATTGGATAAGTTTCACAATTAAAAACACTGGCCCCTTTCCCTCTCGTCATATATACATCAATATATACATATATATATATATATATATATATATATATATATATATATATATATATATATAATGCGTTTCTACAATTCCCGGAGCTCAATGGGCTCTCCGGGTTTCACGAAAGCTCGAGCATATTTGAACGACTATACGATGAGAGGTCAGAGCTGAAAAAAAAGTCAAACGAAGGACAATGAGGCTTTTGGCAAATGTTTTTTTTTTGTCGAACCTATTTGCTATACAAACATTATTTTTCTTTTTTTTTTGTTCGAACATCCGCGTGTCGAGCAAACTGCGATCGGTCCTCTATCGATCATTGGATTGACTGTAACGAGTTCTGGCCGCGAGGGAATGGAGTTTGAGGAGCGCTAACAAACGACCGAGAGGTGAAGGGATGATCGAGACTGCAGGTGAGAGAGGGTTGCGAGGTTGTGCCACGGGTTTTGTCGATGCGATAACGATTCGGAAAATTGATATTGATGAAAATCCCGCGAATTGTACTATATACTTTTCTGTAACGACGAATTTTATATAACCTAATGAATATACTATATACCGTATGTGTATGTGGCATACTACTATAGTATATTTGATGAAGTGCAGTCCAGCGGTTGATTGGATGAGTCGATTGAATTAAATTGGCTTCGTGTATACCCGCAGCTATAACGGGACCTCGCGGAATGAGTGGTTGAGGGATGCAACAACAAAAAGTACGTATATATATTTTTTTATATTTCAGGACAAAACAGGTTTGACGAGTGATTGGACGAACTACGGTAAATCATTACAGTAATTAATGAAATGAACTTGGAAAAAAATGATTTTGTCATTCTCGTCGAGATCAATTTTCTCTCCCGGGCCCACTCTCGATCTTGAAAGAGGTCGTTGATTAAGAGGGGAAATAGGGTTAAAACAGCGTTTTCTCAATGATTTTCATGAATTTTTTTATAGTATAAAAAATTAATATAATTCATTGAAACTTTGAGAATATTTTATACATATATTTAAGTATATACTATAAAATTTTTATACATATATTTAAGTATATACTATAAAATATTAGCGACCCGATATTGCAGGTCACAATCAGACTCAGCATTTTGCGTACATCCTGGGAGCCGCAATTTTCATCTGAAATTAAACGAGGTTGGAATTTACTTTTATTATATATCTCTCTTCTATATGAACCTAAATTCTATCAAAAAAATAGAAAATTGAATTTTTTATAGGGGTCAAAACAAAAAAACATGATTTTTTGCCATTTTTTACAACATTATTTGCAGAAAAAACATTATTTCAAATAATGATAATATTCCGATTTTAGGTTCATATAGAGGGCAATACTATGAAGAAAGTGACTGCCAATTTCCAAAACGATTGGTTCAAAACTTTTCAAACCAGCGTGTACGCGAGTTAAAAAAAAGTCGTTTTCAGAAAAACGCGTTTGAAAAAATAGTACCAAGAAAAACAAGCAACATGGGGTCGCTAATATTTCATAGTATATACTTAAATATGTGTATACAAATTTTATGGTATACTCTTAAATATATGTATAAAATATTCTCAAAGTTTCAATAAATATTATTCATTTTTTATACTATAAAGAAATTCATGAAAATCATTGAGAAAACGCTGTCCTAACCCTATTTCCCCCCCTTAATGGCTTATAACAATAGATCGAGACGGAATTTTCATTAAAAATTTTGGGAACATATTTTTCAATAGTTTTACTAACAATTTATGAAAATAAAAAAAAATCGATTTTTTTGAACCGTCTAACTCTATTTCCACCCTTAAAGTGACTGTCCACGAAAATATTCCTCAACCCTCTCAGCTAGAGGGGAACCGACTCTTTGCACACCGATAAGTCTTATTGAGCTGATAGGGTTAATTTGTTCTCCAGTAGAAACTTACCCTCTGTGTACAGAATTATTCTCGGAAATTTTCGTGTGAATTTGAGAAGGCACACAGAGTATGATAAAGCATGAGATTTATGGACGGATGGATTCATTCATCGTGATTCTCGTACAACTTCCGTATCGTTCTCGGATCTGCTGGAGATGTAGCTGCATATAGTATATATATATATACAGAATTGAGTTAATTGTCGAGCGACGATGTGGACGACTGGACGCGTCGAGCAGTGGTGTAAATCGTTGTAGCGTGAGACATCAACCCTCTGTATTGCAGTGCTCTATATGCTGGCTATTCTATCTCTACCGTATATATATGTATATACACATGCGTAATTCGTTAAACAAGATGAGAGCCGTACCTCTCCGTTGAGATAAACGAGCATTCGAGCATAAATGCTTACGCCGGGCAGGCTTGCAAAGTGTCCACTCGGACGTATATAACAACTCAACGACTGATGCTCATCAAGAATATCACACCCGAAGTAATACTGCAAAAGTAGATTCCATGTTCAACGGCAGTTTCTATTGAAATTTAAAGTGTCTGAATCAATTCCAGCAAAATTGCACTAACTTTTAGTTCCATTAAAGTTAAAATTTTTGTTAGTTTAAAAAGTTATGAATTCTAATAGCCATTTTGCAAACACTGACAAACCCTCTTTAAAATAATTATGAGCTTACCGTTCCGTTACGATATACTTGTATTCAGCCTGATTTTTTATTCCTAGAAATTACGGTTTCAAAATGTCTGCGAACAATTTGCAAAGATGTTCGATCACGATGACTGTATACCGTTGAATCTACCCTAATGACTCTCGCAAGCTCGTCGTCTAAGTTGTCACTTTGTTTTTTGGCCATTTTTTTTGTTTTCCGTTTTTTTTTTCAAATATAAAACTACGAATGTGTAACTGCTCGTCACAGTTGAAGTTTGAACAGCGATAGAAAGAGACGAGTATGAAGCCATAGCGATGAGAGAAAGGGGTGAGTCGAAGTCTCACTGCATATCAGCAGCTAAAAGCCCGGGATCTGTAGGCCTTCATATAGTCCTTCTCGACACGGGATATACGTACATGTCTGAACGGCTTAAGGTCCGTTCTCGTCTCTCGATCTCGGCTTTTCCAACGTTCAGTTCTATATCATCCGGCAACAGGAAAGTTTTATTATAAAGGCTGGTCTGAGGCAGAGAGAAAGGAGTACGAAAGCTCGCTCTGTCTGTTTCCAGCGTTCCTTTTTTTTTTGCATTACAAATGTATAGGTACGAATGGAGCCGGCCTCTAACGGACGACTCAAAGAGCTAAGCCTCTCTGTCGTTTCCTAGTTTCACATCGACGATGAAAAAATCAAGAGACAAGTGTGAGGAAAGCTCGTAGTAGCGAGGAATGTTTATGTGAAGAAAAATTACTCGTGACGAAATATACAGAAGAAGCAAGCCAGGTACCTTCGAGTTTGCGCCAGTTTCATCGAAAAAATGAGGATATAAATATAAGGGTGCATTACTTGTCCGCTGGGGTTTTTCTCGTACAGTAAGTCTACAGAGTAAAACCAGTACCATCCGGGCAGCTAATAATTCGTTAAATGACCCACACGGTCACGCACAATTTCATACTTTCTTTCTCGTTTCACTGATGCGCATCTTTTTCTCGCCGGTGTAGTTCCAATTTTATTGAAATAATTTTTGTTAGTTAATTAAGGCGAAGGAGACCGTAAAGAGGCGTAGGAAGATGAAACACGAGAACACCATGGCATAGAAAGATTATGAGAGCATATCAGGGGAAAAAGAGCCCGAAGACAGGTCTACTGATGCACTCACAAGGAAAGTACCCGAGGTGTCTCCCTCCGATTTAGTTGAAACTCATGTATGTTATAGAGCCCTAAAAACTAAGCGACAGGTATTTTTTTTTATCGGCGGAAAAACGGTTTCAAGGGGTGAGACCACCCCTCAAAGTTGCACAGGTCAAGGGGCGATTTTACAGTTTCACATACAAGCAGTGCATCGATTTTGATGAAACAAAAATTAAAATGTTTCTTATGCGAAGGAATGAAGAACCCACCAGATAATGAAGAAAAAAAATATTTTAAGGGATTGAAATACTCTTGAACATCTACTTCTTGCAGCCTACATTGAAAACTTACCAATCGATCCAAATGAAAATGATGCTGTTTGATAGCGGAAATAAAATTAAAGTTCACGCATTTTTGTATTTCTACAAGAAAACAGTTTTAAGGGAGCAAGCTACCTCTATTTGAGTTTTTACATTCCAGTTGTCTCCTTGTCATTCCAAATGTGTTTGCCGATACGCACTCTTCTCATTAAGCTAAAATTAATGATTCACCGTTTTTCTTTATTTTAAGGGGTCGAAAGACCCTTAAACATCTACTTCTTGCACAGAGCGGGGCTCCAAAAAGTGATTTTTTTCGATTATCACGTTTTTCACATTGGTTTTTTGAGTTTTCGACAAAAACTCGGTGTTATTTGAAATCAGCGGAAAATTCAAGATCGAATAGGGTATCGAGACATTGAAAAAAAAAGAAAAAAAATGTTTTTTCTTTTTTTGCCCACTTTTTCGGAAACCTAAAAATCTCGAAATTTCAAATGGTCATAACTTGGCTGCCATTTCATCGATTTTGGGTTTTGACAGGCGTTTTCAAAACGCCTCGAGTAGACTTAGAGAATGCATTTTGGATCATCCCGATATCTCAATTGTCGTAGCCGTGAGAGCAGGTTGAAAATCGGCGAAAAAAATGAGAAGGGTTATGTATGGAAAAATTCGCAAAAATCGCTGGTCCAACTTTAAAAATCTGTGAAAAATCGAAAAATAATGATAGCACAATGATTCAAGCGCCATTTTAAACGGTGTCCGATCACGAAAAGAACGAGCACAGAGTGGGGTTCCAACTCCATCGGGAAGCAACGTTACAGCGATTTTAGTAAAGCCACTTCTGTTTGGCCGAAATGTAAAAAAATTTTGAATTTTCAAATTTTCTTTTAGGACGCTATATCGATGTATTTTGACTCGCTGATTACTAATTCAGTAGCCATTTCTTTGAGAAACTCGAAATTTTATTGAAAATCGTCCAAAAAGTGATTTTTGTCGAGTTTCGCGTTTTTCCCATTGATTTTTTGAGTTTTCGACAAAAACTCGGTCTTATTTGAAATCAACGGAAAATCTTCGATTTTGTAATTTTTGGCCCACCTTTTCGGAAACCTAAAAATCTCGAAATTTCAAATGGTCATAACTTGGCTCCCATTTCATCGATTTTGGGTTTCGATGGGGGTTTTCAAAGCATCTCGAGTAGACTTACAAGGGAAGTACCCGAGGCGTCCCCCTCCGATTTTGTTGAAACTCATGGATATTTATACTTAACGGTACAGACCACCCTTTCTAGCGCCGTTTTTAATAGATATTCAAAAGTTTCTGAACCACTGCTAAGAAATTTTATGATGGTACGATTTTCGTGTTCAGATAAACCTACAATTACGATCGGACTTATGGTACGATTTTCGTGTTCATCTCATCACGAAAGTCGTACCATCATTAAATTTCTTGGCAGTGGGTCGGAAACTTTTGAATATCTATTAAAAAACGGGCTAGAAAGGGTGGTCCGTCCCCTTAAGTATTCGTGCTAATTGAAAAAAAAAACGGTGAATCATTAATTTTAAATTAATAAGAAGATTTCGTATTGACAAACACAAAAGTCAAATAGCCGCCCTTAAAACTGTTTTGTTGCACAAACACAAAAGTACGTCAACTGCAATTTTAGTTCCGCTATAAAACAACATAATTTTCATTCCGATCGATTCGCAAGTTTTCAATGTAGGGTGCAAGAAGTAGATGTTCAAGGGTGTTTCGACCCCTTAAAATATATATTTTTTTTCATTATCTGGTGGGTTCTTCATTCCTTCGCATAAGAAACATTTTAATTTTTGTTTTATCAAAATCGATGCACTGCTTGCATGTGAAGCTGCAAAATCGCCCCTTGACCTGTGCAACTTTAGGGGGTGGTTTCACCCCTTGAAACCGTTTTTTCGCCGATAAAAAAGAATACGTGTCGCTTAGTTTTTAATGCTCTATAACATACATGAGTTTCAACAAAATCGCAGGGGGACACCTCGGATACTTCCCTTGTCAGTGTGCTCGAGATGATATATCGCGAAGCATTATGTCGCTCCTTTCTTCGACCCACTCCCTCTCACTCTCTTAATGCTTCATCCGGTGTTTTTTCGACTGTGGCTCGTTGAACGGGAGGGAAAAAATGTGTCCTCCGAGTACTGACATTTCGTCTTTGTTATTAATTAATATGCAGCTGCGAGAGAGACGAATAGAGGGTTCTCGATTCAGTACATGTTATACATACATATACATATACAGAGTAACCTCGAGTACACCACTGAAACTCAAACATCAAAGCGAAAGAGGCCAGCGAAATACTTAATCCCAAAGTCCCCCCCAGTCTCCACCGGTGAGCCGCCGTACGTTTATCTGTATCGTGGGCGTAATTTAATGAAATATAAAATAATGAAGCAACTCAAAGTATAAATATAAGAGTCAAAGATTATTCGAAAAAGTTTTGTTCGAACAAGCTGTTCTCCGTCATTGCCTCATTGATAGATTTGATTAACGCGTTTCATTAGCCAAACAAAATTTGATTTGATCGAACGTTTAGACCTTAATTTAAAAAGAATTGCGCGAAAATAAAATTGAAAAACAAACCCTTACTGAAAAATGGTTTGTTTGAAAATCCAAAAAAATAATTATTCGTAAACAGTGTCTCCGCTTGAGTTGAAGAAAAGACAATTATTTCGGAAAGTTATTTTTTATATTTTCAAACAAACCGTACCGATTGTTAAAATAATTTATGATGAATTAATTTTAAATAATAAAAGAAAGACAATTAAAAATTCACCTCATTGGAAATTGACATAAACCCATAAATTATTTTACGAATGCTACATATGCTGAATATTTATATACTGCCGTATTATAAATTTTCATTTATATATTAAATATCGTACATAGTACGTAAATTCATCCTTTATTACTTTGTCGATGAATCCACGATAATGTGGTCGATTTAGTCTTTAAGGGAGGAAATAGGGTTAGACGGTTCAAAAAATCGATTTTTTTTTAATTTTATAAATTGTTAGTAAAACTATTGAAAAATATGTTCCCAAAATTTTAAATGAGAATTCCGACTCGTTCTATTGTTATAAGCCATTAAGGGGGGAAATAGGGTTAGGACAGCGTTATCTCAATGATTTTCATGATTTTTTTTATAGTATAAAAAATGAAAATAATTTATTGAAACTTTAAGAATATTTTATACATATATTTAAGTATATACTATAAAATTTTTGAAGAATATCCTTGAAAAACACCGAAAAAATTTATGACTGCTCTGACTTTGTTTTTCTTGATACTATTTTTTCAAACGCGTTTTTCTGAAAACGACTTTTTTTTAACTTGCGTACACGCTAGTTTGAAAAGTTTTCAACCCATCGTTTTGAAAATTGGCAGTTACTTTCTTCATAGTATTGCTCTCTATATGAACATACAATCGGAATATTATTATTATTTAAAATATTTTTTGTTTTGCAAATAAAGTTGTAAAAAATGGCAAAAAATCATGCTTTTTTGTTTTGACCACTGTGAAAAATTCAATTTTCTATTTTTTTGATAGCATTTAGGTTCATATAGAAGAAAGACGTATAATAAAGGTAAATTCCAATCTCGTTTGATTTCAGATGAAAATTGCGGCTTCGAGAATGTACGCAAAATGCTGAGTCTGATTGTGACCTGCAATATGGGGTCGCTAATATCGTCGGTGTTTTTCAAGGAAATTCTTCAAAAATTTTATAGTATATATTTAAATGTATGTATAAAATATTCTCAAAGTTTCAATAAATAATATTCATTTTTTATACTATAAAAAAATTCATGAAAATCATTGAGAAAACGCTGTCCTAACCCTATTTCCCCTCTTAATAGAACAACGCGCCTTAAGGTCTGGTAACTTAAGCCGATTTTGATGTCTTTTTTGGAGGGCGTTTTTTTGTAGGAAAATAAAAATGAATAAAAATGAAGGGGTTGTAAAATAAAAAGTTAAGGGTGAAAAAAATTCTCGGTGGTTCCGACGAGAACTATAAGTGTGTAGAGTAGCCTGTTAAAATTTGAAAGCAATCGGTTCGGTAAAAAAAAAGTTAGGACCCGGGCTGCCAACTTCGAGGTGCCAACTTCGATCAATAATAATAATAATAATAAACTATTAAATTTTTTCAAACTAATTTTTTTTTGTATCTTTAATATATAAATTAAAACATCGTAAATATCCAAAACGATTCATTTTTATTTTCCCACAAAAAAACGCCCTCCAAAAAAGATATGAAAATCGGCTTAAGTTACGAGACTACTACCTTAATACGGCTTAATACCGCACTTGTAGGATGTAAAAAATAGTATTGTTTTTAAAATTCTCTCTCTATAATGATTAATGATGATTATAGTATGATACGAGTTTCGATAGTGTTCATTCATGGTCAATCACTGAACGAGATTATTCGAAACCATTTTGCAACGAATTCTGACTGTGTGGTCATTCGATCGAACGAGATCGAACATAATATACCGTATATGCAATATCGTGCGTGTATATCGACGTGCCTCGATAGTCCTCTAACGTAAAAAACCAGCGCACGGTTGTCGTTATCCACGATGGCGTATACTTAATAGACGAGCGATACGGGGCCCCGGTTTCACAATTTTCCGTTCGCGATGATGGCCAACCTCGCGTTTCACCCTTTCTCACGCAATATATACACAACACTATACATGTATCTGTATAATATGAACGTGCTCATATAGGCGTACGCCGTTAACGTCCGG
Source organism: Oxytorus armatus (assembly GCA_958009045.1). Classification (NCBI taxonomy): domain Eukaryota; kingdom Metazoa; phylum Arthropoda; class Insecta; order Hymenoptera; family Ichneumonidae; genus Oxytorus; species Oxytorus armatus. The sequence goes on along the minus strand of OY253751.1, from coordinate 20,759,930 downwards.
GAAGGCAATCGCCGAAATCGTACTTTATACGGCAGATCGTAGCTTCTCGTTTTCCGGTCGATTCTGTGGCTTTGAATGAAGGAAAAACAAAAAAACAAATAAACGAAAAACAAAAAACTACGAAACAGAGGGAACAACAACGACGAAAAAAAAAAAAAAAAAAACGAATCGCCGTGTGTGTCCATAAAAATCTATGTTCGGCCGAAACACTGATTCGACGTTCGTTGCTCAGTTGGGGTGTGTTGTTACTACGTCGTACAGCTTCCACCGCTACATATATTGTAGTATCCGTGCAGGTCAAATCCCGCAATTGGCTATCGGATCCATTATACTCCCTATCACATCCAGATTGATCGATTTAATCGATAGATTGGAACCGAACAAAGAGAGAAAGAGAGAGAGAGAGAGGCAAAGAGCGAGATTCAACACGGCAATGCGGGATTGTTTATCACTCTACCGGAACGACAAATGCCTACTTTTGTGGTGCTCGAAATGAAATTAATAATAATAATAGTAATAAATGTTAGTGGTGGGTCGTTGCTACAACGTAGTCTAGGCGGTGTAATAAATTATTTACTTCTATGGTATCATAACGCAAGATGATTCTATAGTAGCATCACGCGTACATTCTCCATCCCCTTCCCCATGTACCTTTCCCGTTTCCGATTGCGTCCCTGCCCGTAAAACGATGGGCCACATATGGAAGAGTTGCTTCCGATAAATTGTTATTACTCCGGTGCGATGCGATAGAATGCGGAGCTTGGCGGGGGCGTGAGTTGAGAATATTTACATACATAGAGCAAGCCATACGCTTCCGCGCTGTTTCCTCTCTCTTCAAACCTTTCTGTCCTTCACACGTGCTCGTTACATCAACCCTCCCATAGCAACGGATTTCATCCCTCTTTCAGCCATTCATTACTGGTGGATGTGGCAAAAAAAAAATTGTTTCAGGAAAACCCAAACCCTTGTAGTCTCTCTCGCTACTGACATCATTAAGGGGGGAAATAGGGTTGGGACAGCGTTTTCTCAATGATTTTCATGAATTTTTTTATGGTATAAAAAATTAATATAATTTATTGAAACTTTGAGAATATTTTATACATATATTTAAGTATATACTATAAAATTTTTGAAGAATTTCCTTGAACAACACCGAAGATATTAGCGACCCCATATTGGAGGCCACAATCAGACTCAGCATTTTGCGTACATTCTGGAAGCCGCAATTTTCATCTGAAATCAAACGAGGTTGGAATTTACTTTTATCATATGTCTCTCTTCTATATGAACCTAAATGCTATCAAAAAAATAGAAAACTAAATTTTTTACAGGGGTCAAAACAAAAAAGCATGATTTTTTGCCATTTTTTACAAATTTATTTGCAAAAAAAAAATTATTTTAAATAATGATAATATTCCGATTTTAGGTACATATAGAGCGCAATACTATGAAGAAAGTAACTGCCAATTTTCAAAATGATTGGTTGAAAACTTTTCAAACTAGCGTGTACGCAAGATAAAAAAAGTCGTTTTCAGAAAAACGCGTTTGAAAAAATAGTATCAAGAAAAACAAAGTCAAGGCAGTCATAAACTTTCTTCGGTGTTTTTCAAGGAAATTCTTCAAAAATTTTATAGTATATACTTAAATATATGTATAAAATATTCTCAAAGTTTCAATAAATTATATGCATTTTTTATACGATAAAAAAATTCATGAATATCATTGAGAAAACGCTGTCGTAACCCTGTTTACTCCCTTAATGACTTATAACAATAGAACGAGTCGGAATTTTCATTTTTAATTTTGGGAACATATTTTTCAATAGTTTTACTAACAATTTATGAAATTGAAAAAAAAATCGATTTTTTGAACCGTCTAACCCTATTTCCCCCCTTAATACAGCCTTTTCCTTTCATCATCGCGTTGATCCGAGACAGATTATTGTTTACGGGAAAATATTGTTTTTTGCCCCTGTGATATTTGGCCAAAGCGGAGTATTCCAGTATGTTTACAAAAGTGCTCGCAGATGATGGATCATCTTTTTCAGAGTTTTTATGGCCAATCGTTCGAATGCTCTGCGCAAAACGGAAGCTTACGCCAATTCACCGGTTCTTCCGAATTGGAGATCGAAGCTGATGTGATTAACACACGTAGGTACGAATATGTCGTAAAATTACTTAACGTACGTGCAGATCGAAATTTACGTGAGAATATATTATGATTCGAACACATCAGAAATGGCACGACGTTTACGTCAACGGGAATACACGGTAACAGGGGACTTTACCCACGTGGTTTGTTCCATTATTATCGTAGTAGGAGATACTATAGTGAGACATACTGCCCTACACACTATCCTACATACTATCCAACAGACACGAGATAGTAGATCGTGATAACGTTTATAGAAGTACCAAGTACAGTACACGATATATATATGCGTAGATACACAACCGGTGTGTTCATCCCCGGTGAATGTTGTTGGAGTCTCGTAACAAATTCATTCGGAACTGCATTCATCCGTTCCTACACATACATGCATATTTAATATGTCTGCGAATATGCGTTCACTCTAGCTCTCTGTCTGGTCACTAAGTGGGCCTATTCAGAAACGTGAAATTAGTCACCGCGGTCTTGCCCCATGATGTGTCCGCTGGGACGTCGAAGCAGGTTCGCCACGTATGTACTTGCTGCACCACACAATCACGCTTTTACATATATATATATATATATACGCACGCACAGACGATAGTATTATCAAGTGAACATTTCGCTTTTACGTACTGCAAGTGTGTTTAAGGTATAAGGTATGGTATGTATAGGAAGATTTAAGATAGATCATCGTATTTGATGTTGAATAATTTCAAACGGTGCACTGGAGCAACCTCAAAAAAGTACTGAGATATTATTTTTTAATTCTCGATAGTTTGTTTAATGAGAGGCATTTGAAGATTTTGGTGTATCGACTAAATCGAGTGCAGGATTTTCTCTGAAAATCGCGGTGGACTCACTCGGAATCGAGGTTTCTGGACGTGGCAACGTTTGAGGGGATCGACCGTCATTGTTACGAACGAGGATGCAATTTTCAACTGTTTCAACTATGTCTATCGCAATATCTTGGATATTGTCATTGACAATATATTTTCAACGATGGCTTCGACACATTTTTTCGTCCGGCTTTGCTGAATCTCGTTGTCTGGGTCTCGAACGCTTCTGTTGATATACGACCGAAATTCTCGCATAAATTTGGCCGTTGTCCGGTCTAGAGAGAGATTTTTGACGTCATTTCTAATGTGTAATGACGTTTAAACCGTTGAAGTTGTCTTGATGAAAATTTACACGTGCATTTATTGATCCTTAGAGAATACTATCACATAAAAAAAAAATTATTTTAAATATTTTCATGTAGTTTTTTGCCTTGTTGCAACATGGTGCACTGAAAGCCGCCTAAATCGGCGCCCACTCTGGACGATGTTGTATGCATCTGAAAAAAAAAATATATATATATTCTCAATCTGTATGAGTATTCTGAACACTGGTAGCAGAATTGGTACTTAAAAAAAAATTTTGACAAAATGGCGGCCTGTTGAACTTTCATTAATGATATTTCATACATTTTCGGGTATTCGACGAGTTATAAAATGTCGGCAAAATTATTGTTCAAAGCAATAAAATTTTATTTGAAGTACCAATTCTGCTACCAGTGCTCAGAATACTCATACAGATTGAGAATATATATATATATTTTTTTTTTCAGATGCATACAACATCGTCCAGACTGGGCGCCAATTTCGGCGCACCATGTTGCAACAAGGCAAAAACTATATGAAAATATTTAAAGAAATTTTTTTTTTAATGTACAAGTACTCTCTAAGGATCAATAAATGCACGGGTAAATTTTCATCAAGACAACTTCAACGGTTTAAACGTTATTGCACATTAGAAATGACGTCAAAAATCTCGCTCTAGACCAGACTACGGCCTTAACACGTTTCTCTATGCACTAGCATACAACAAATTTAATAATGTTTAACTCAACGTTTTCTAATGCTTCTCATTATAAAGTGATGATGATTCGATATGGAATGAAAGTCGACCATATACGAGGTCTGTTAAAAAAGTATCGCGAATTTTGAATTTCCGCGGGCTACGTATATTCGATTTTCGATTTTTTTGTGGTATTAAGTTGGTACTCGTGTCCCTCACCTATGCTGAATAAATCGGGCATTTTGAATGTTTAGTTAATTGTTGACAGCTGTTTTAGTTAGACGTGTTTTGGCTTGTCTTCGATTTTTGCCTATTCCAAAAAAGCAGCTTCCATTGCGATGATTGAGCTTTGGTTTCCACGTCATAACCATAAACCCATGATTCGTCACCAGTTATAACCCTCTGGAGCAAATTTAGGTCGTCGCGGACCGAGTCTAATAGCTCCTTAGAAACGTTAAGGCGACACTGTTTTTGTTCGATATTGAGCAATTTTGGCACGAATTTCGCGGCGACCCGTGTCATGCCCAAATCATTGGTAAAAATCGAATAGCACGAGCCAATCGATATGTTTAGTTCCTCGGCAACTTCTCTAACGGTGCTTCGACGATTGGCCATTATTATTTTCTTCGCTTCATCAATGTTTTTGTCTGTTGTTGATGTGCTCGGGCGTCCGGAACGCATTTCGTTGTTCGCATATTCTCGGCCCTCTGAGAACATTTTATAACACCGATAAACGTTGCTTTGGTCCAAGGTAGCTCCACCATATGCCACAGTCAACGTTCGGAATGCGTCCGCGCACTTAATTTTGTTTTTCACACAAAATTTCATACAGATTCTTTGATCCATTTTTTGGACCAGGCAAAAATCGAGGACAAGCCAAAACACGTCTGACCAAAACAGCTGTCAACAATTAACTAAACATTCAAAATCGCCGATTTTTTCAGCATAAGTGAGGGACATGAGTACCAACCTAACGCCACAAAAAAATCGAAAATCAAATATACGTAGCCCGCGGAAATTCAAAATTCGCGATACTTTTTGAACAGACCTCGTATTCTGAATGACCCAGTATATGTCTACACGTTTAGAGGCTGAGTGGTGAGTTCAACACACACGTAGACAAATGTCCTAATGTTATTTAGTTTTTTTGTTGGAATTTCGATGTGCACCGGACTTTGCACACATTTATATACACGTATATACATATGTCTATATGTACACAGGTCGATTAAGTGTTGGTTTATGGGAGTGTACGTGAGACTGCCGCATGTAGATTACGTAGGCCACGTAACGTGTGCGTCCTGAGTGGCCTCTCTCACTTCGGGTACACGACGCAAAACGCTCTCTCCTAACGGAACGAGGGATGGGACTAATGGGGGCTAACTATTAAAATAATTTATACGATCTTATTGTCCGCTGAAAGCTTGGCAAGTGTATAATCCCCCCTCCCGCACTTACCATCACTTGTGCGCACTTCGCGACAAGAGACTTCACTCTGTTCACTCTAGTCTAGCCTTTTCGCTGTACGGGCCAACTTTTCAAAACATCTCGTTGAATGTCACCGACTTTTCTTCATTTCTCTGGTTCCTTTCCTACATATTATTATTTTTTAAATCTCATCTCTTCGACACGCTTGTCATTTTGCTGTTCGTCAGCCACGGAAATACGGAAAAGTAAATGTTTTTCTACTTTCTAAGCTATGTTGCTTGGTAATTAATTACTTTGGGCATCGTGTCTCTGATAAGTGGATAGAGCTTCTAGCCGAGAGAGAGAGAGAGAGAGAGAAAGATAGTCAAGAGGAGAATCACTCGGATCACTGGTCCACAGCCACTTTCGCTTCTCCGCCGTGGACGTATTCTCTGGTTCTGAGAATTCCGGGACAGTGGACTATCTATATATATCCTATATATTGTATATATGGCGGTACAGTATCTGTAGAGATTACCTCACCAGGTCCACGGGTCACAGAGGCTTCGGATCGCTCCTGGTAATGAATCCTAATTCTGCTATACACAGAGAGGAGATAAATGTATGTTTGTGTACACACATATATATATAAATATATAGACTATATATATATATATACAGAGCGAAAGAGATAGAGAGAGAGAGAGAGAGAGAGAGAGAGAGAAGCCAGAATCCCGTCGATTTTGGTGGCTAGAAGCTTCGAGTGGTAGGACTAGAGTGAAGGAGATAACCACACCACGATTGGATCAGAGTGAACGCAAAGGGGACAAAAGAGGAGGGATGAGTGTCTAGTCTTGGTCGGACGGCAAGTTATGCGCCATCATTCTCTGAAACCTTCTCCAAACGTACTTCAGAATTGAACCCGATCTGATCAATGAAGCAACGACGGTGTTATAGATAAGTAATTTAAAAGGTCCGAAACAAAGTCTGTTGATGCGATTTCGGAGTATTCACTTTTGTTCAAGTTAAAAATTATTAAAATGATTCGCAAATGTACAACTTTAAAGTTGCTCGTTGCTTCCTTTCTCACAGTTTTCATAGATTTAAATACGCTCTTATCATAAAGTGATTGTACCTTTCTCATATAGATTTACGCGTACAGCATTGTGATTCTGGAAAAAACACGAAAAAAAAGCAAATAGTTTGAAGATTCGGTTTTGAATTTGAGATGATAAGTTGTATCGTTCATCATTGCTACAATATCGAGCTGAGAATCAATTGCTGATATTTTGGAACTAAACGCCAAAGTAGTTAGGTAGGTCTAAGTAGTTACGTATTTATCGTGAAGACGATGAGTCCTCAAGTTTCGAGTGTAGGAAGTTCATCGAGAGTTCCTCCTAGTAGAATTCTGACTACATCGTGGAAAGTCCTCGTGTTCGTTCGCTACTCAATAACGATAAGGAGAGATTTCTGCTCGAAGCTTCCTCGCTCTTCACTGAAGATACCACCAAGTTCTGCTCTATTCGCTATGCGTCGAGTAGCGATCTGTCGGATCATATTCCTCAGAGGCTTGCCCATCATAGTTTCAATAACACATTTTTAATTAATTGTAATAAAGATATATTGGCAAAAAAAGGTTTTATATCACGATATAAATAAAATTTCATTTAAACCTCTATTATCGTCGATCCTTTGGTATACTATGGCAGATGAGAAGCAGAAATAATTGTTGGAACGCTTCAGATGCGATATAATTTCAAGTTTCTTCGGTTTTCCAACCACTGCATCTCGTTTCCTCTCACTCTCTGCCTCTCTCTTTCTCCCTTTCTCTTTCTCTGTCTGTCTTTTATGCCAAGCCGTTCTCGTTGCGCTGAATCTACCCCGAGAGTCTGGCAGTGGTTCGAGGCTAGGAGTACAATAATTAGAGGACGTAATTAGTGCCAATTAACGGAGTACTGAGGCAGTTCCCGGGTACTCCTCTTTTTCACCCTCCCAGCCTCATTGCACCGCCACAGTCTTTCTCCCTCCGCATCTACGACCGTTCTCCTCGTGAAGTACACACTCTACCACCCGGTCTCGTTTTCTCCTCGTCAACCATTAATATCACTTATATATGTGTATTCGAACGCTTTGGAACGGTTGCGCGTGTTATTATGCCCGCCCGTATACCTTTGACACAGGCATGTGTGCGGGATTCTGCGAAGCGGTACAGCAATAGCACGGATTTATCTCGATGACTCGCGAGAGCAATTGCCGCGGTAATAAAACGCGGGTTCCAATTTCCCGATACTGCGAACGGGAGAAAGCCTCATCGCTTCGTACTCTCTACTATGTCTGTGCCGTTGGCCCATTATAAGACGAGTAGGACAAGTGGAAAATCTCACCTTCGCGCCCTTTTGTTCTTAGAAATCCAGAAATTGTAAAGGGTCGATGTAAAAAGAGCCATTTTATTGCTTCTCAAAGACATACGGCACGAATCAAGACTTGATAATGTCAATGAATTGCTGGGTGTGCGATTTAAAGTACTTTATTTAATTGGTATGTTGAATTTTTAATAGGAAGATATCACAAAATTGACACGATAGATTTTTTCGAGAAACTTTTAGTAGTTAATATACTATTTTGCACATGTTGTTGAGTTATTTAGGATGTATGCGTCCTGGTATTTTTTTACGGAAACTTTAGTAAATTTTACATACCAAATTGACAATGAATATGAGCGTTATACAATGTGGCTGTGTTTCATAATTAGGAATTAGGAAAATCAATAATTCAGCAATTAGGAAAATACATGAAGGTGAATGAAACATTTCAAATAGTTGCAGCAAGCACACATTATTACCCCGTCATTTAAGGGGGGAAATAGGGTTAGGATAGCGTTTTCTCAATGGTTTTCATGAATTTTTTTATAGTATAAAAAATTAATATAATTTATTGAAACTTTGGGAATATGTTATACATATATTTAAGTATATACTATAAAATTTTTATACATATATTTAAGTATATACTATAAAATATTAGCGACCCCTTATTGCAGGTCACAATCAGACTCGGCATTTTGCGTACATTCTGGAAGCCGCAATGTTCTTCTGAAATCAAACGAGGTTGGAATTTACTTTTATTATATGTCTCTCTTCTATATGAACTTCAATGCTATCAAAAAAATAGAAAATTGAATTTTTTACAAGGGTCAAAACAAAAAAGCATGATTTTTTGCCATTTTTTACAACTTTATTTGCAAAAAAAAATTATTTTAAATAATGATAATATTCCGATTTTTGGTTCATATAGAGCGCAATACTATGAAGAAAGTAACTGTCAATTTTCAAAACGATTGGTTGAAAACTTTTCAAACTAGCGTATGCGCAAGTTAAAAAAAAGTCGTTTTCAGAAAAACGCGTTTGAAAAAATAGTACCAAGAAAAACAAGCAATATGGGGTCGCTAATATTTTATAGTATATACTTAAATATATGTATAAAATATTCTCAAAGTTTCAATAAATTATATTCATTATTTATACTATAAAAAAATTCATGAAAATCATTGAGAAAACGCTGTCCTAACCCTATTTTCCCCCTTAATGGCTTATAACAATAAAACGAGTCGGAATTTTCATTAAAAATTTAGGGGAACATATTTTTCAATAGTTTTACTAACAGTTTATGAAATTAAAAAAAACCGATTTTTTGAACCGTCTAACCCTATTTCCCCCCTTAACGCAATACCGTGTAGAGATTTTTGTTCCGGTGCGAAAGCAAATTTGAAAAATGAATCAAACAATTTCGAATCACTGACTATCGACGAGATAGACACAAAGTGTGATCGAGAAGGGTTGGAGCTCAGTAGGGGCGCGAATGTAGAGGTTGGTATTGCGAGGAGGTTATATTATCCCCAAGTGCGAATTCCGCGTGGCATAATCTCTTGGCAGTTAGGTGCGCTTTGACGGAGGCTGGTCTACGGCGTGTTCAAAATCGGAACTATTTAGCGGACGATATCGGCGTAAGGTAAAACCTCCCATGGAACATGAGGAATGAGGAACGGTTTAGGGCCGGTGAGGAATGAGTGGTTTGCGCGATAGTGCGGCGAGTAATAACGTGGAGTGAGAAAGGATCGATGGAGAATTAGGATGAGAAAATGGGATGGTAGAAGGGTAACCACAGAACTCGAGAGTGAGAGAAAGAGAGAGTGTGAGAGAGAGCGACAGAGAGAGACAACTGGGCAGTGTGGTATGCGACCAACTATTTCACCACGGCGTATCCTCTCCCACTCTTTGCCTATTATATCCGCCTAGATCGTCTATCTATTCGTAGCTAGTAGTATAATTTATCGAGGCACGCCAAATATCCCGTCCACCGGTTTATAGTTTAATAACGCTCAGCATGCAAGATAAAGGAAATCAGAGGGTGAGATTAAGGGAGGAAGTGAACGAGAGAACGTGGCGATGTCGAGGTGATAATAACTTGCCCCGGACTAACGATCCTGTGCGGGATTATGCTAAAAATATTGTGCGACATTCGCCGTTGCGAAACGACCACGATATATACACCCTATCGGAATACCATATTTTTAACGAAGAACGGAGACCGTATAGTTCATCGTTCCGTTACAACAAAGAAATCTTCGAAAAAAATTTGGTTATAAACTGGAGATACATAAAAAATTCGTGAAACAATAAATTCGACACTTTTAACACCGAGTTAATAAGAAACTGGTATACCCGAAGGTCCGGCGTTCGTCACGAGAGACACGGACAAAATGGAAAAGAGAAACAGACAGAATGGGCAAGAGAAACTTGATCGCCTCACTATTCCCCACGTAGATTCATAGAAAATCGTCATATGGCATTCACGAATTCACAAGAGAACGAGAGAAAGGGAGAGAGACAGAGGCAGAGAGAGAGAGAGAGAGAGAGAGAGAGACAGAGACAGAGAGCTTGTGATTCAATACCATAGTGATAGAACAGATAACGATAATTATAACGGATAACCGAGAACCCAGAGGGGTGAGTGTGAATAGTAGGATTCTGCATAGACAGAGGAGTTCAGAGACAGAGAGAAAGAGAGAGAGAGTTGGGCGGGACACGAGACTTTGTGACAAATAATACTGTTTCGCGCGAGCAACCTCGTGGATGGTGGTATACGGCTACACAGAAACCTGTGATACTCTAACGACGTCATTACAATTACAAACAGTGTGTGACGATGCCGGAATTTGATGTAGAGAGAAAGAGAGAGAGAGAGTGATAACAATAACGTCAAAATGGTTGACGGATCGTTCGGTACCACCTGTGCGAAAAATATTCGAACGCATCATAGATTCATTTTATGTTATCTCTTGAATAATTACATTTTTTGTATAACGAATATCGAATCGCGGCGGGCAACGTATATTCGATTTTCGATTTTTTTGTGGCGTTAAGTTGGTACTCGTGTCCCTCACTTATGCTGAAAAAATCGGCCATTTTGAATGTTTAGTTAATTGTTGACAGTTGTTTTGGTTAGACGTGTTTTGGCTTGTCTTCGATTTTTGCCTGTTCCAAAAAATGGATCAAAGAATCTGTATCAAATTTTGTGTGAAAAACAAAATTAAGTGCGGGGACGCATTACGAATGTTGACTGTGGGATATGGTGAAGCTACCTTGGACCAAAGCAACGTTTATCGGTGCTACAAAATGTTCTCAGAAGGCCGAGAAGATGCGAACAACGAAATCAGTTCCGGACGCCCGAGCACATCAACAACAGACGAAAACATTGATGAAGTGAAGAAAATAATATTGGCCAATCGTCGAATCACCGTTAGAGAAGTTGCTGAGGATCTAAACATATCGATTGGCTCGTGCTATTCGATTTTTACCAATGATTTGGGCATGAGACGGGTCGTCGCGAAATTCGTGCCAAAATTGCTCAATTTCGAAGAAAAACAGTGTCGCGTTAACATTGCTAAGAAGCTGTTGGACTCGGTCCGCGACGACCCAAATTTGCTCCAGAGGGTCATAACTGGTGACGAATCATGGGTTTATGGTTATGACGTGGAAACCAAAGCTCAATCATCGCGATGGAAGCTGCCGCATGAGCCAAGACCGAAAAAAGCGCGCCAAGTTCAGTCGAATGTGAAGGTTTTGCTCACAGTTTTCTTCGATTGCAGGGGCGTGGTGGATCATGAGTTCTTGCAACAGGGTCGTACAGTCAATAAAGAATATTACCTGTCATAAACGCCCGGATTTGTGGAAGAACAAAAATTGGCTTTTGCACCATGATAACGCCCCTGCTCACACATTGTTGCTTGTGCGCTAATTTTTGGCCAATAACAACACTCTAATGATGCCGCAGCCACCGTATTCCCCAGACCTGGGCAACCTGGCCCCCTGTGACTTTTTCCTGTTCCCAAAACTGAAGAGGCCCATGAAAGGACGACGCTATGCTACATTTATTCGCATAAATGTATTATATCCGAAGGGAATTACTCTGAAGGGGACGAAATAAATATTAATGAATAAATAAATACTTTTTGAAAAAACACAAAATTCGCGATACTTTTTGAACAGACCTCGTACGTCGTACTTTGATGTTAGAGAGATATGAAACCACAGAAAGTTCGCCGACCGTGTGTTACATAAGGGTGCAAACGGTACATAGGAGCAGGAATATTATCGTTAGGTTGAGGCACGATCATCACTAGCGAGAGGTATACCAGCATAGCCAGGCGGGCATAACAATTTAGACATCATTAAATAGAAACACAACGGAGACGTTTTTCTCTTCGTTCCCCGGGTGTGTGCGTGTGTGCGCGTTCATAATCGCGCAACCGTTGAAAAATAGCCGAGCTCTTTAAATCACCCGGGCGCATTCCTCCGTGTGAATTTTCTAAGGGATGCTGGAGATTCTTCGGGGTAACCTGGTATATCATTTATGATGAGAATATATATATCGGCATCGTGAGGGCAACACGCACACGGTAGAACTTTATACTTTGAGCGTTAAGCGCTCCGCAAGTGCAACATATTTATTTCATGCGCGACACACGGTTTCCAAATGATTCTGGGAACACGACGCGATAATCACGGCCATTAGTCGGTGCCAAGCACTCTTTAGAAATGCGTTACAAACTACGATAAATTCTTTAAAGGCATTTCTTTCGACTGCACAACAGGAATATCAGGACGAAGAAACTTCGCAGGCTTACTAACTCACAACTAAATTCATTAGATTGTTAACGAAATTTTTTTCTTTTATTATATTAATACAGTTACAGTCGTAATTATATTAATACATTTACATCGAAATACTGGCTATATGATCGTTAATCGTGTAAAAAAAAAGAACAAATATCGTTGTTGCAATTCGTTGAGGTAAATTGAGAGTGTCGAGGAGTTTTGAAAGTCCGTGTCTAGGTGATGTCGCTTATATGAAATGCATAGAGCTTCGTTATATCCGTGCTAGTAGTAATACCCGTTGGTAGTTGTAGTAAACGTTAATGGAGATCGTTTGCAACTGTTTAATTTGACTCGGCCGGTCGGCAACTCGCGCGAGTGATGCTCGCAGCTCTCCCCCTTCCAGTTCTCTTCGCTCTCTCATTATCTCGTATTCTCTCTGTCTTAACGCCTATCGCGCAGCCTCACCGTCACTAACGCCCTCTTTCAATGGTGAACATGTAACACACAGGGCGCACGACCCCGTTTTCTACAACCCCTCACCCCTATCAGTTGGAGTTTCGCTTGCTCCCTCACTCGCTCTTTATTCGCTTGCAGCATCCTACTCCTAATATACAGAGCTATCTCTCTCTTTTCAATCGAAACGCTAACAAGTACAACTCATTATAAGTTCACGTAACTGCGCACTGTCCCCAATTAAGCAAGATCGCAAGTTATTATTCCAATATTATTTCATTGTCTATATATATATATATATATATACAGTATGTGGGTGCGTATATTTTCGTGCTGCAGGGGTCATTACATTTTCATATATATGTATGTACGTACTTGGGTATTCGAGGAATGATCGCAGATTGTGATGAAATCGCTAAAAGAGCGACGGACTGGTGCATCGGTAATAACAGTTCAAGTAATATAGTTAGGCTGTTACTACTGCCTGATTAAATTAACATGTGTATCCGCGACCATCTGCCGTCGTTCCGTCAATTAATGAATTGGCTAAGTTATTAGAAGAGGGAGTGTGCGTGAATGGATCGATCGTAAATGAACGGGCAATTTGCGTTTCTCACCGATTATTATGTGGTTCTCGCAATGGGCCAATTAGTATTATCTGAAAATGATGGAAAAACAATTCGCGTGACGTCGGAGATAATAAGAATTATATAATGATTAGCCAGGAAGTCATTATCACAAGAACAACAGTTATTGTTTTTTGTTGTTTGAACTCGTTAGTTAAAAATCTATCAAAAAAACACATATACGAGTACACAGTGGGTCAAAAAAGTATTCATACACCTTGTTTTTTTTGCGATAACTTTATAGACATAAGCGATACGCAAAGAAAGCCAACTTTATTTAATAGTATATCAGGTACAGAGATAAACTGCAAATGGAGAATTTTTTCCCAGGAATAATAGAAGAATTATGCAACAAAAACGAAAGTTTTCGGGCCAAAAAAGTATTCGTCCATTTACGACTGAACTGCTAAACCTCGGTAATCACTCACGGACGGTCTGACCTCTGCGTACGATGTACACAAGTCTTCGTTTACACAATGGTTTTGATCTATTCCATGCGGTAGTAGATCTTCAAGCTCTGAACAGACACGATGGCAAAGAAAAGCGAAATATCAATATCCATGCGAGATAGAGTGATTTTTCTTCGGAAACGCGGTGAAAGTTATCGAAAAGTTAGTAAAGAACTAAATCTAAGTTTCGCAACAGTGCAATATATAATAAAAAAAATACGAAAGAACATAGAGCACAGAAAATAAGCCACGAACCGGTCGACCGAGAATACTAACGGTACGAGAGCGTCGGAGTATTGTTACAGAGGCTACAAAAAAACCGTTCACAAGTGCTCGCAGTTTAGCGAATGATGTCGCGTCAACATCGGGGAAGAGCGTGTGTCCCCAGACTATTCGAAACGTTTTGCATTTTGCCCAAATATACGGCAGAACTGCCCGCAAAAAACCATTAATTAATAATATAAATCGAGAAAAACGTTTAGGGTTCTGCAAAAGCCTACGTAAAAAAATCTATAGAATTTTGGGAACGTGTCGTATTCTCGGATGAATCGAAGTTTAACATCTTCGGGTCCGATGGAAAAAAAATCGTCTGGCGGAAACCGAATACCGAGCTCCAGCAGAAAAATTTAATACCGACTGTAAAGCACGGCGGAGGAAGCATCATGGTTTGGGGCTGGATGGGATATTATGGCGTTGGTAATCTGGCTTTTATAGATGGTACAATGAATGCCCAGAAGTATATCGACGTGTTGCGCAGCAATTTGAAAGCAAGTGTAGATAAAATGGGCCTGGATTTAAATTTCTACTTCCAACAACATAACGACCCGAAACATACTGCCATGAAAACGAAGGAATGGTTACTCTATAATGTCCGCAAACAATTCATTACACCACCACAATCTCCGGACATCAATCCAATTGAAAATTTATGGCACTTAGTGGATGTAGAAATTAGAAAAAGAAAAATAACACACAAATCCGATCTCCAAAGAGAGCTTTTAGAAGAACGGACGAAAATAGCAAAAGAAACAACGCAAAAGCTAGTAGAATCGATACCTACGAGACTCGAGGCGATAACTGAAGCAAAAGGGATGCACACCAAATATTAGTTATAATTAACAACTATGATGATGTGATTTTCACTATAATCGTAAGTGTATGAATACTTTTTTTGCCCGAAAATTTTCGTTTTTTTGGCATAATTCTTCTATTATTCCTGGGAAAAAATTCTCCATTTGCGGTTTATCTCTGCACCTGATGTACTATTAAATAAAATTGGCTTTCTTTGCGTATCGCTTATGTCTATAAAGTTATCGCAAAAAAACAAGGTGTATGAATACTTTTTTGACCCACTGTAAATTATTTATTTTCAGAATCGCACAAGCGATTATTTTAGGTACGAAAAAACGTTCTCTAAAACCTAAAGAGCGTATTGGAGTTTGTATTTGGAGTCTTTAAACCAGTTTGACACGAGTCTACATGTATTTTTCGTTATTCCTTTTACACTCTGTGTTCACCATACCCTTTACGATTACAGAGGTAGGTTCCAGCTCCGTTTCGTGTGTGCTCCAATTAAATATACAATCGAAGCCCCGATCGCTTCGAGTTCGAGAGCGTCCAATGCATAGGCACTCTCTTTTGCTATTACCGTGTAGGTGCAAAGGTTAGCCAGTTGCGGAAACTTAGTGACCATACGGGACAGGGAACTATCGGACCAATGCTGCACACTACTCAGAAATATACGTGGTACATACGATACATATGTCCGCGTGTGTTGTTCGGTCAACGTCTGTTCGACTTCAAAGAAAGACACGGCACACGGCAGTGACCACGCACGGCAGTCTCGCGGAAATGTCCATACCCCTGGCGACTGCCAACGAGGATCGCGGACGCTCTCGCACACGTTCGAGGCTAAACCAAGCGAGAGGTAGACTTCGAGACTGGCCCACAAGGATCATATGTATGTGAAAAGTGGACATAGCATGGAACAGGTAGGAGGGGGAGGAGGAGAGAGAAACAGAGGGCGAGAATCGAACGAAAACGATAGGGTTAACCATCCGGTCCTCTCGTCGAAACGATGGAAAGACCAGAGAGTCCACGTATCAACGATCCTCCATGCACAATGCATAATTAAGGACGACGACCCCTTTAATCCCATCGTCGTGTTTGCGTTTTCTCGTTCGATCGACCAGTTCTCTCTATCCACTGACGCTCTATCTTCTTCCTCTTTCCAACCCGATCTATTGATATCCCTGCCACCCTCCCAATGCTGGACCTTTGAACGTCGGACGAACGGAATTACGGCCGTTCGTCGGGTGTATATATATATATATATATATATATATGCTTCATTGCGCGTTTTCAACGCCAACTCGTCCACGATCCACAGAAGCCGATCGTTTCGCCTTCGACACGAATGGGGCTGGGTATACGACATTTCCGAACCTCTGTTCTCTTTCTCTCTCGGCATTACCAACGAAGAGAGGTGAAAAAGCAAATGCGGGGATAAATGGAGGATTCAGAGTAAAAGCACAGCTCGAGGAAAAGGTGAAGAGGAAGAGTCACGAAAGCTGAAAATTCATTCTATTTTCATTGGCAGATAACAGCACGATACAAAAAAAAATCTAACGATAATAATTTTCCAGCAAAAATACTCGTGAATAATTATTGGAAACTATACTTTCAATTATTCGAATTTTGTTAATTCAATGGTAATGAAGAATTTGTTATTTAATAATTTTCAATTGTTTCAGCACCAGAAGAATTAATACATAGGAAATATAAAAATTCAAAAGTCATATTGATTGGGAATACCGGGTGGATTTGATAAGTGGTATTCTAGATATCTTGTAATTGTGTCCGACCGTGAGATCGTGATGACAAGGGACGAGGATTTCTGAAGAGGTTGGTGTATACGAGGTCCGTTCAAAAAGTATCGCGAATTTTGAATTTCCGCGGGCTACGTATATTCGATTTTCGATTTCTTTTTGGTGTTAGGTTGGTACTCATGTCACTTATGCTGAAAAAATCGGCCATTTTGAATGTTTACTTAATTGTTGACAGCTGTTTTGGTTAGACGTGTTTTGGCTTCTCCTCGATTTTTGCCTATTCCAAAAAATGGATCAAAGAATCTGTATCAAATTTTGTGTGAAAAAAAAATTAAGTGCGCGCACGCATTCCGAATATTGACTGTGGCAGATGGTGAAGCTACCTTGGACCAGAGCAACGTTTATCGACGATACAAAATGTTCTCAGAGGGCCGAGAAGATGAGAACAACGAAATGCGTTCCGGACGCCCGAGCACATCAACAACAGACGAAAACATTGATGAAGTGAAGAAAATAATATTGGCCAATCGTCGAATCACCGTTAGAGAAGTTGCTGAGGAACTAAACATATCGATTGGCTCGTGCTATTCGATTTTTACCAATGATTTGTTCATGAGACGGATCGCCGCGAAATTCCTGCCAAAGTTGCTCAATTTCGAACAAAAACAGTGTCGCGTTAACATTGCTAAGGAGCTGTTGGACTCGGTCCGCGACGACCCAAATTTTCTCCAGAGGGTCATAACTGGTGACGAATCATGGGTTTATGGTTATGACGTGGAAACCAAAGCTCAATCATTGCAATGGAAGCTGCTTTTTTGGAATAGGCAAAAATCGAACACAAGCCAAAACACGTCTAACCAAAACAGCTGTCAACAATTAACTAAACATTCAAAATGAGCGATTTTTTCAGCATAAGCGAGGGACACAAGTACCAACCTAACGCCACAAAAAAAAATCGAAAATCGAGTATACGTAGCCCGCAGAAATTCAAAATTCGGGATACTTTTTGAACAGACCTCGTATGGAGCCAAAGAGCGAAGGCTTGTTCCTATAAATGAACTAGTGCTCCGAGAACCTTATGAAATATTTTAGACGGTACTTACAACCTTCAAGTAACCTCTAAAATATTTCATCGATCACTGAATCACGCATTTGCCTACAATGTTATTGTATCGTCATAACCAGAGCAATTGATACACATATACAATCCCTGGTTGATAATACAAACAGCTTAACAGTCTTTCCGACAAATGATTCGTGAAATTGATAGAAAATTGTGATGTATCAATGTTCCCGATCTCACATAGTGTGACCAATTTTTCCCTAGAGGAAACATACTCGTAGGTTCATCCACTCACTTTGATAACATCCTCCCAAACCCCTCTGTCATCGTTTCTCCCTCATTTTATCTCGCTTCATAATGCCTATGTAGTCGTTTGGATTCCCCTCGACCCGGTCTCTCATGCTCCTTTCGAGAATCCCTATCCCGCCACGTCACTCTTAATGATATTAGTTAAAACGCGTATCAATAAGTGAATCTAAATTGAATTACATTTTAATCTGTCGGAGGAATCTTTTTATACAGCGCGTTTTACATTGTCCTATTATCCGTGGGTGTCATTGCAGGCTATGTCGGGGTTTCGCCAAGGCACCCTCGCTCTTGTACTCGGTTCGGCGCCGTTACGTCGCGACGGCGAGGACGACAACGGGTTATACCTTGGCGCTCTGTCATTTCCTGTTTCCGTATGAAACAAAAAAACTTCTTGCGATGTACGAGTCTCGAGAGCGCGATCTCTGTAATGATCTTCTTATACTTTCGTCGCTTTGCCAATGATTTGATCATTTATTTTTTGATAATTCGTCTCTAAGAAGGTCGCTACAGGTGTTATTGTTTCATGCATCTAAATTATCTTGGGAAGTGGTGAATCGCTGAACTTTCCATTACAGCTCTTCCTAGCATGATCGAGCCGAAAGTTTTCACAATACGGCCACATAGATAAACTCTTCATACTCTAAGATCGTAATTTTCTTTGCCAGTACCTCTTAGCGAATCGATCCGAAAGTCTGTAAGACATTTAGCTACATATAGGAGTGGTACGTTGGGAATGAGCCACTAGCATGAATGGATCACTCGTGTTTCTCAGCAATAAGTGGTTGGACCGAGTGGCAACGTGTCTTATCTCAAGACACCGAACTATAATCATCGCTTAAATATCTGGTGAAACACACGCAATGCAGAATCCTGCCGAGCAAGAGTCTTTAATTCTCGCCTTTGACCTTATATTTTACTTAGTTAAAATTACTGTTATTTTCCCCCGTTTACCTCAGATAAGGAAGATATTTTGACGTTCGAATCATTCCTTTACAATGAGCGATGCGTGGGACCTGTACACTTGCTTGAGCAACAGACGATCTTCAGGCAGGCCTCCTTGAATGTTGCCATTGGTACATCCCCTAATACAACACCTTCTTCATGCTTTGGGAAACTTAAAATCCATTTTCAGTACACCCTTCTATCGCAATCGATCTTAAAGTTTCGAAAACGTGTCTACATACCTTTATGAAAACAATTCCAGTGCTTTGACGTCTTTTACCCGCACGGTTGTTCCATAAAGTAGATCAATCAATTTATCGGGAGAGTCTCGTTTGTTTGCTTTGTCTTGGTTCTCATCGAATTGATTTAATTATATGGCTGGGATCGATGAACGTTGGAAAAGCGAGTGAACGCCCAACGCACAAACTAACACATATAGTTGAATCGCACAGGCACCCACACGAGACGTTATGTCCGGTAGTACATCGCAGAACGATATCCTCGACCATCCACACAGAAGCCAAAGAGAGACAGAGAGAGAGAGAGAGAGGGAGTGAGAGATTCTGTGCTCGTGAAAGCAGCCAGAGCTGTCGCTATGGCACAGAGAGCACCAATACATACATACAAAAACACACATACATACGTGTATACACTGCAGAGGGCGAGGACTAATGAAATATGGGAAAGCTTTTAGCTTTTAGCGAACGTCTGATATATCCGGAATATTCGCCCCGTGTGGCACGCGGCATTCTATATATACCAGATTAATTGATGCATCGCGCGTCTCTAATCATGATAAACAATAAATAGATTCGCCAATGTAGAAAAGAGAGGATCGTGCCATCGGCAAAGCCTATCAACCCCACTAACTCGACTCTCTCTCTCTCTCTCTCCCGCACCCTCGTTCCGTCTCCATTGGGCTCCGTGTAAAACATCACCGGAAACGAGATACTCTCTTTGCTGTCGTCCATTGAGTTAGTATACATATATGCACGGTATATATGTATATTCCCCGCTCTTCCTCGACCTCACTCAGTCCCGGTCCATCTGGGAGAGTGGTTTTAAAACTGTGAGTACTCGTTGGACTATAAGTTCTCGAAAATTCAATTCGACCCTTCGGAGTTTCCCTTTGGCACCAGTTTTTTTCCCGATATAACGGATTTTAATGCCGCAGGTACCAACGAAAAAACTGTTCTCGTACGTCAGCATTATAGAAAGACAATGAATCTCACAGTGATCGAATGATGGTTGATAAATTGACTTTATTAACGGTTTATACGTGAAAGTATATGGATTACCTAGTTACGCAAGGGCGTACAGTTGATTCTTACAATATGGCAGATAAGTCCTTTTTACTTTGAGCCATTGACGAGCCACGGACGACAGGATAAACGGCGAAGAGTTCAATCGAGCCTGAATTCGTCGTCATCCAAATAGGATATGTATATATGTATGCATGTATATACATATAGACAGTTTGAAGTTCGAAGGCTCTCGAGTGTTACTTTTACAGGGGTTAACTTCGAACGATATTGAGAGGGAGCTGCTTAAGTATTCCTAAGTAATCCTCGGGTCTTCTCTCGTCCAACCCTCGAGCTCTTTTGAAACCCTTTCCATCTAGCTGGCACACGCTCACCATCACCTTCCTCTTTCTCTCTTTCCCTTTATGTCTATCCCACTCTCTTAACCCTCCCCTCCCGCCGTTTTATAATACGCTATATGTATATACAGTATATGCCAGTCGTCAGTTCGCTCTCCCCCAAGTGCATCGAGTGCATTACCGTGTTCGAAACTTGGCGACCCTCTCCTCCTTTTCGCGTCCTTCTCCTCGTGGAAACCGTTGCCGATTCCCGTATATATAGCGTTCATTTCACACGTTCTTATCCAATGTTATATCTATATACTGTATATAGGTTTGCGTCGCAGAGGCCACCCTTTCGCGGCACTGTCCAACTCTCCAATGCAACACATATTCACCCTCTCCTATACCTTGTATTAGATGTACGAGTATGTATATAACCGACGTTATTTCGAGGTGGAACTTTCTGGTGCACGCAGGTGAAATAATTAATGAACCACGAAGTGTCCTTCTCGTGTGTATCTGTGTGCGTTTGAATACGTCGAGTCATCATGGCATACATTAATCATCGTTATCTAGTCCCTGAAATCGTTCTGATAAATTATTCCAAGAGCTGCCCATGTATGTTAACCAACGTGAAAAATGCCAAAGTATAGGATCGATGCCAGATCGGTTATTACATAAGTATATGGACTATAATGATTGTTCCTATATTATGATTAGTGGAATTTTACGATCGTGTTTCTCCCGAAGTAAATCACACTTTTATATCGTAGCGAGTGCTCATCTGGTTATCTGGGTAACGATATTTTTTTTTCTCTCTCTTTCTCTCTTTATATATTCTGAAAGTTTTGCGAGGCTTATAGCTTGCCCGATCGGTTTTATAAAACTACCCGGATAATTTTTATCGGTTATTGTCTGGAACCACAGAGAAAGAGAGAGAGAGAGAGAGACGGGTAAAAAAAATCGGCTGAACGTTTTCGCGTCTGGCAAACGTCCTCGTTGAGCTGTCTGATCCTTGGAATGAGGTATCGACAAGCTGTGGAGGGTTTATTTATATACGAGGTTGAAGTACGATCGGTAAGTGAGTCACCGTTGAACAAGAGAAAACGACGAGGAGAACGAGGGTGATAGCTTTTTCTACTTCAAGATATACATATACATATATATGAATACACACAGATACAGAGCGAACGATCGCGTGCTCATCGTACGAGAAAACAGAGGGCCAAAGTAGATATCTATACTTATCGGTACTCAATTATTCATCGGTGTTTCATCGTACTTGTCGGGACACGAGAAGCGTTCTTCCGCCCTCGCGCGTTTTTGTTACCCTTACTCACGAAGTTGACCGTCGAGCTCATCTAAGTAATTCCTACCTGCTCCCCTTTCGTCTTTGTGCTTTTTCTCTTTTTGCCCTCGCTCTCATTGCGCGGGCGAAACTCAAACGTTCCCGTGCACGAACTCGTCGAATCGCCAATAAAGAGCTAATCATTCGAATTATATACCAGCGAGTTATAGAGACGATGGTATGACACGCAATGGCCACTCAGAAAGCTCTTAATACGTAATTCTTCGTCATTTTTGTTCCTCTTTTAAAAAAAAAGCTAATAGTTTCGTATTAAGGGTGGAAATAGCGTTAGGGCAGCGTTTCTTAATGATTTTCATGAATTTTTTTATAGTATAAAGAATGAATATAATTTATTGAAACTTTGAGAATATATTATACATATATTTAAGTATATACTATAAAATTTTTGAAGAATTTCCTTGAAAAACGCCGAAGATCTCAGCGACCCCATATTGCAGGTCACAATCAGACTCAGCATTTTGCGTACATTCTGGAAGCCGCAATTTTCATCTGAAATCAAACGAGGTTGGAATTTACTTTTATTATATGTCTCTCTTCTATATGAACTTAAATGCTATCAAAAAAATAGAAAATTGAATTTTTCACAGGGGTCAAAACAAAAAAGCATGATTTTTTGCCATTTTTTACAACTTTATTTGCAAAAAAAAATTATTTTAAATAATCATAATATTCCGATTTTAGGTTCATATAGAGCGCAATACTATGAAGAATGTAACTGCCAATTTGCAAAACGATTGGTTGAAAACTTTTCAAACTAGCGTGTACGCAAGTTAAAAAAAAGTCGTTTTCAGAAAAATGCGGTTATACACGTGGCGCGCTCGGGGCCTGAAGGAGAGCTATTCACTTTAATGGTTTATAACAATAGAACGAGTCGGAATTTTCATTCAAAATTTTCGGAACATATTTTTCAATAGTTTTACTAACAATTTATGAAATAAAAAAAAATCGATTTTTTGAACCGTCTAACCATATTTCCCCCCTTAAGATCTCTATATAATAAGCCGAACATTTTATTAATAGTCATATGTATTGTTGTTGTTTTCCGTTTTATCGTTATCAGCATCAACCTTGAATTATAACCTGAAGCACATAATCTCTCATCGAGTTGTGTGTAATCATTCTTCCTTCGTCGCATCCATTATTCAAAATGCTTGTCCCAATCGATTAGAAGAAAGTCCACGCGAAGCTTTCATTTGTTGGAAATCTATCAACGAGTCTATTCGATCCACGAACGAGGAATTTGTGTCTATCTGTCGACACAGATAGAGTGTCAAATAACTTGATTTAAGTAGCAAAAGAACATCGATTTTTTTTTAAACCATAAAGATATTTCGTTATTATTTTATATTGACATTCGTTCGAACCCGCTTCCACGTTGATAACTCTCCCAAGTGGTCTCTACAATGATGCAGAATTCGGGGTTAGTAACGTAACAAACCCTCCACGTTTACATTCAAGCGAGAAAAACATTTGGTCAGCCGGGGTAATGCATTCGACCACAGTGACCTCCACCGTCTACTTTTAATGCCATACTCGGTCGTTCTTTTTTCTTCCTATAGAACCGAATAAATTTTCGGCTCCTCGTGCTACCTGCTCCCACTTGCCGTTGTTTCTCTCGAATTACCATGCATTATGTATATATACACATATATATATGTTATGCCACCCCTTCTAACCATTCTCTAGGTACCCCGTATTCGCGTACAGCATACAGAGGCTCTCGAGGACCGAGAGTCGTTAGATTTATGCCCTCCTCTCGACCGAACTCGAGACTTTTTTCGCGAGTCCAGCCGCCTCTATTCCCGAACCTCGACCTCAAAAGAATTTAATGAAAATACTGGTCACGGAGGTAGTATATACGAGGGGACACTTCGAGGCGAACGAAACTGTTTGAACATAATAACGAACCATTAACGTGTAATGCTTTTTTTCCGCATTTTACATGCTATTCGAATGAATATAAAGAAGAAAGATACGAAAACCGTGTTGCAAAGAAAAGAAGAAATTGTTTAATTCGTCAGGATAATAATTTCATTGCATCGATTCCTGTTATCGAAGATTCTTCCTCGTGGCGAACTCGTGCTCGAAATCGCGGTCTGACTATTCCCTCTATTCTCTTCTGGTCTTCCTCTTTATCTTAGTCTACCTCGGTCCTCGTTAAGGGTGTAAGCCCTCACGCGCCTCGCCGCCGTTTGTTCTCTGATTCGTGAGCGAGAGTGTCCCTAGTTAAGAGTCGCGAATCTCTACACTCTTTGTGTATATGGCGGGGTGGTATGCGCTCTCCTCCATTCCCCACGTCTCGGAACCGGGCAGAAGGACGATAGAAGTGGTGTATGTGTATGTGTGGGTGTGTGCAAGTCGAGCCAAGGTAAGGAACGGACGGATGGTGGCTGTGGGAGCCAATTAGGGGTTGCTAACCCCTCGACACCCCCGTAGCCAAGTCCCAGCCACCCGCGGACCCGCAGTGTAGATTGGATTGGTTTAGATTGGTGGCAACAATGGCGTCGCCACGCGTGGACCGGAAATATAATTGAACGATTGTCGTTGGAGCAAGTTACGAATTTCTATGGAAAAATATATATTTATGCTGTGAGAATGGGAGTCAGAAGCGAATCTCAAATGTCTGGATGTACATGGTCCAATTTAGGCTTTTATAGAAGTCTACGTTATCTATTTGACAATGGCATTTCGTGACATTGTGAATCTTCCTTTACGACGAAATCAAGAAACAAATGACATATTTGTAAAAAGTAGACGCAAGTTCAGTGACTTTCTGGAAGTAACCTAATGGAAGAATTCGAACATGGAATAAGGTCGGAGGAAATCTTCGGTCTAAACGTGCTTTGAAATACACTTTGAGATCGTGTACTGGTTACGCCAATGCTGCCCCCATCAGCCGGGCGGCTCGTTAGTGACGGATTAGCGATGTACGTGTGCCTTCTCCACCTCCGATTTCACCCTCTGTGTACTCAGACCCCCATCCCTCTCTCTCTCTCTCTCTCTCTCGTTCTTTCTCCGTAGTTGGCGGGCCACACGTCGTGAAACCGAGGGAGAGAAGAAAGTGCAAGAATTCCAGCACTGCTGCCGCAAACCTTACCCTCTATACCTCACCATCAACCCTTGTATATATGTGGGATCTACGATGAGACTATCGAGCTTTACTATACACAACATTCGTGGTACACTTTCTCTTTCACTTTCTGCCCGTTATTTCTTATTCTACTCTGGCGAAAAGAGCTCTATACACTGATTGCGTTGACGAATGGCACAACAAGGTTTGCAAAACTTTGATGGATTGAAATATTATATGGATTCATTCTGATCGTATAACCATGTTTGCAGCAAAAAAAAATGATCATTACCTGTTTGCGAGGCAGGACCGCGGTTCTACAGATTCCAACTGTACACCTACCCAACTGTCACGACCAAACTGACACGAGCATACGAATATTTTGCAATATTGTCACGACAAAACTGTTCCCGAACAAAACTCTCACCATTAAAACTGTCACCGCACAAACTGTCACCATTCAACTCTCCTGAATCTCTATTCGACACGTGCAGAAATCTTCACGAACAAAACTATCACCGTCTAAACTGTCACGGTCTCAACTGTATTCTGCGCAACTATAACGCAGCAGAATAGTCCCCGTCTACACTGTCAGGGCGTCTACTGTATTCTGAACCAACCGTCACCGGTCCAACCGTCACCGCACAAAACTGTCACCGCGTCAAGGCGCGGTAACTAACTCACACGGGTATAAGCTGAACTCGTAGATAAGAGCGCTCAGTCTGCTTCACCAAACGCGGCGCAATAACGCGCGATATTTCGTGCGTGTCCGCTATTACCGATCGCTGAGCACAAGTAAGTTCGCGCAGTGCGAAGGCTGTGGTTGAGACGACAGCGGCGAATGACGTAAGTATTAGCAGTCACGCACGAAATATCGCGCGCTATTGCGCCGCGTTTGGTGAAGCAGCCCGAGCGCTCTTACCTACGGATACAGCGTCTACGAGTGTGAGTTGGGTAAATCTCGCGTTAAGCGGTGACGGTTGGTGCTGCGTGCAGTTTTGCCCGTGACAGTTTTGCCGGTGACTATTGCCGCGGTTACAATTGCTGCGGTGACAATTTAAGCGGTGACACTTTGAACGGTTACAGATTAACCGGTGATTGTTTAGACGGTGACAATTCAGACGGTGACAGTTTAGATGGTGAAGGTTTAGACCGTGACAGTTTAGACGGTGATAGTTTCATTCGTGAAGAAACCAAACAAACCAAATTCGTGAAGATCGTTTGTGCGGTGACAGTTTTAACGGTGAGAGTTTTGTTCGGGAACGGTTTTGTCGTGACAATATTGTGAAATATTCGTATGCTCGTGTCAGTTTGGTCGTGACAGTTGGATAGGTGTACAGTTGGAATCTGTAGAACCGCGGTCCTGCCGTTTGCGATTAATCGGTGTGGGTGAGAGCACGCCTCGAGGGTTTGTATATTGGGGGAAAAACTCACGCTTCGGTTTTGGCGTTTCTCCAAAAGCTTAAGTTCTGGACAGAGGGTGTGGGCCATCTAAGGGCTTCCGCTTTTCTACCGATACTTGAACAGGGATCATTAGCACGGGGAAACTTTGTAGATATGGACAAATTATAATGAAGAACTGTGTCAGTTTCAATTAACATTCAATTTTATCACTCGTTATACTTTTTTTTGTTTTTTACTTTCGGAAAATTCACTCTGACAACGCTCTTGTCATTGCCACTGAGGGAAGCAGGAGCGGCGGACAATACATATAAATATAGATTCACGAATGGAAGAGGGCGAGCTAACTCAATATCCGTCGAGCCTTTTCACCCCTTTCGCGTCCGGAACGCAAGGACCAGGTCGAAATGGCGGAATGAAACCATACTATTCCCATTTGACCCTATCTCTCTTTCTCTCTCTCTCTCTCTCTCTCTCTCACCCTTTAGTACCCTCGGTCTCTTTCCAACCCCATCAACAATCGATTCTCACCAATTATTAGTTGCCTAACTGGTGGCCCGATTGGAAGAATAGCGGCTGGATAGAAATGTGGTCTCTATGGGAAATTAACCCTCGGGCCTTCTGTGTGTGCTGCAACTGGTCCGCCCGCGTCACGTTTTCCACAGTCAGGACATTTTTGTTCTCGTCCTTGCGTCTCCGCCGCCGCGCCCATACATTGTCGGCAAAAACACCTCTCCCTCTGCTCTGTCGCTAGTCTCTCTCGATGTGAAAGGATAGACCCGTTTCATTTTTTCGACGTGTGGTCGTCCATATATATCGCCGATCATAACAATGATCGGAACAGAGTTTTTTGCAGATTTACAAACGAAAAAACAAACAAATACGTAAAACTCTATCGTACTACATTCTATTGATACACTAACGTGTACACGTAGTGGATGACTCTATTGCATTTTACTACTCAGCGCATATGGGATTGCCATAGAATCCGATCGTGCAGGTTTATGAAAACAAACAAAAAATTACAAAAGGTACAAGTTCTATCCGTGTGGCTGAATTCGACGAGACGCAGAGTGGCGAGAGAAAGCACAAAAATGGTCGTTCAACAGAAAAAAAAAAAAAAATAGGTAGAACAAAAAAGTATCATTCCACAAAGAGTGTTACGCACGTTCGAACTCAGAGACGGAAGGGTAGAAAAACGAAGCAATAGGATGTGGTGACACGGTGACAACTAGTAACTTGCTGTGTATGAAGTTGCTGTATTCGAGTCTGTCTCGTCGGTCGAAGTTTCCAAATTTTTGGCAAATACGAAAAGCCAGTTTCAGCCTCATTTTATTATTTGTCATTAATAAAAATAAAAAAAAAATCATTGCGAATCCATTCAGATACATATACATTGTTTCATCACAAAGAAAACTTTGTCCCAAATGGTTTTCTCATTCAAATCTTATCCCTGGCACTCCATGTCGTATGATCTACAATACCGTCAATTATTTCCCTCGTCTCCACGATCCTCGGTACTCCACGAATTTTCGTACAACAGACTCATCACTTACGTCATCAATGTCCTGTATATATATATATATGCTTATGTATATCGATAGCACTTGTCGAAAAAAAAAACATCATTATCTCAATTATATTTCGAGTAGGACCTCACAAGAGTCCTCGGCGAATGTGCCCGCGCGAGGATATAAATAATACTATAATGATAACGAGACGATGAGGGAGAGAGCGAGAGAGAAAGTAGTGAAGGGAAAGAAAGGAAAAAAAAGAGCAAAAAAGGGAAAGCAACGAAGGTGGACCGATGAATTGAGATTGGGAGTTGGGCGGCAGGGGGATGGGGTGGAGAATTCGTGGGGTCGGTGGTATATACCATCGAGGCTATATAGTAATGAGAGAGAGAGAGAGAGAGAGAGAGAGAGAGAGAGAGAGAGAGAGAGAGAGAGAGAGAGAGAGAGAGAGAGAGAGTGAGAGAGAGAGAGGAAGGGCGGGAGTGAGAAACTGGGCGAGATGGCACGAGGGAACAGAGGGAGTTACGGCTTTGCTCACACAGGCTCTAATGAGGACTCACTCTCCCCCTGAGGGCTACCGATAACGAAGCCCGCTCCGTTCACCCCTCCGAGGCTCTCCTCGCTATCTTTCTCTCTCTCTCTCTCAATCCTTCTCACCCTCGCCCTTCTTACAGGGGGCCGCGAGTGGGTACGACCACCCATCCCTTCGTCTCCTCACTCTCTCTCTCACTCTCTCTCTGTCACACACACACATACCCTCGTCCTCCAACTTCCCTGCTCTCTGGATTCTATCTCCCTCGTACCAATCACACGCAAATTATTATCATCGGCCGTAGCCCTCTCTCTCCGCACGCTTCTCGTTAAACATGGGCACAAATTATTATTATTATTATTATTTATGTACGTATATGTAGATGAGAGAGAGAGGCAACTCTCTTCATCTGAGCGTATTTATACATATATGCTCATCCACAGAATGTGCAAATTGCAAGTAAAATTATTTTGTTTGAGGTACATTCCCGGTCTATGCGTAGCAGGTATATAGTTATTATTATTATTATTGTTATCAATTTTGTGCAACAATGCTTCGATGCGAATATGGGACTCGTCATTATTTTCGTTAAAGCATCAACGTCTCTGATAGTTTTGTGGATACGGCGTGCACGAGTGACATAGATAAGTTTTGAATGGTGTATATATATTATAAAACTTCTTTTTAATACTTCCCGTCAAGACGCTGCCGCGTCTCTTGATATAGGGTAGACGGGCAAAATGCCCCCCCCACCCCACCCCGCCGCCCGTCTGAGGAAATAACGCTCCTAGAGCCCTGCTAATAGTGTAAATCCCTTGCTTATTAAACAAAAATAAAATTTGTACGTCTTATGTCACATACGAAAAAAAAACTCCGGGGAAAATGACCCTCCCTAAGAAAATAAAATGCTACTAGAACCCTGCCAATAGCGTAAATTCATTAATTGCCATCCGCAAATAAAAATTGTACGTCTTATGTCGCGTAAGAAAAAAATTATTTCAAATCACCGAGCGTCGCAGTCTACACGCACGGCTAAACAGCGAAGCAGTCTGACCTCCGACGAAAACGGAAGTGGGGGGAAATTAAGGGGCTGAATAGGGTTAGGACAGCGTTTTCTCAATGATTTTCATGAATTTTTCTATAGTATAAAAAATGAATATAATTTATTGAAACTTTGAGAATATTTTATACATATATTTAAGTATATACTATAAAATTTTTGAAGAATTTTCTTGAAAAACACCGCGGATATTAGCGACCCCATATTGCAGGTCACAATCAGACTCAGCATTTTGCGTACATTCTGAAAGCCGCAATTTTCATCTGAAATCAAACGAGGCTGGAATTTACTTTTATTATATGTCTCTCTTCTATATGAACCTAAGTTCTATCAAAAAAATAGAAAATTGAATTTTTTACAGGGGTCAAAACAAAAAAGCATGATTTCTTGCCATTTTTTACAACTTTCTTTCCAAAAAAAAAATTATTTTAAATAATTATAATAATCCGATTTTAGGTTCATACAGAGCGCAACACTATGAAGAAAGTGACTGCCAATTTTCAAAACGATTGGTTGAAAACTTTTCAAACTAGCGTGTACGCAAGTTAAAAAAAAAGTCGTTTTCAGAAAAACGCGTTTGAAAAAATAGTGACCGCTCGGTTATACACGTGGCGCGCTCGGAGCCTGAAGGAGAGCTACTCACCTTAATGGCTTATAACAATAGAACGAGTCGGAATTTTCATTTAAAATTTTGGGAACATATCTTACAATAGTTTTACTAACAATTTATGAAATTAAAAAAAATCGATTTTTTGAACCGTTTAACCCTATTTCCCCCCTTAAAGAGGGCTGCATCGTCTCATCGACGGGGAATATAACACGCTGTTCGTCAATTGCAAAAGGAAACTCAAGCACAAAGAGATAAAAGTCCGGGGGTACTTGCACACACGTCTGTTTATATAATTACTTTTCGTACTTGTACAATCGTGCTGTCACACGGATTCGGCGACTTCCGGACCATTGAGTGGTTTTATATTATCGCTTTTGATTTTGTGATTTTTACAAATGAGAGGAAGCACATGATTAGCAAAATCACAATAACAATAATCTTGAACATTAATTGGTATAGCTGTAGTTATTTTTAATGTAAGCTCTCTTTTTCAGGCATTTTGACTTTTGAGAATTATTTTTCATTGTTTTTTTTGACTAATCTTTTGCACGGAATACCGAGATACTTCGTTGTCGAGCGGATTTAGTCTTTATAATGACAATAAAGTACGGTGCTATATTGCAGTAAATAGGAATTAGCAAATCCTCGTTGTATATTTTATATATTCATTCATCGCGACTGTCATCTTCAAATTTGAGACAGGCATGTAACTTTTCGTTTCTTTTTTTTTTTTTCTACTATCATTCGGTAACGTCATTTCCAAGTCCTATCGCAAACCGCACGCGCTCAATCTGGCTTATATTTATATATATATATTGAGCGTATTATATGTACGGAGTACCACCCCATTACGAAGGGCGCTAATGGCCGTTCGTTTACGTTTCACCGCGAAACGAGCTCTCCCGCGCCAGCCACCTCGAGCTTGGTGTGTATCGCGTTATACAGCGTATAACCGTATGTAACGTATACCAAGCATCATCATCTGTAGTCCTACAGCACCAGCCAGCTTCCACTACCGATTTCTCGTGATTCATTCTCTTTTGGACGTAACGAGCTTCGGTTTCTATCGTGTTCCCGGTTTTAGCACGTACCGCGAAAAAAATGTTATTCAGTTTACAATTTTTCTGGGATTATGCACGTTTTTCGCTTATACTGATAAGTCCCAAAATCAGATTTAACGAGTTTTCATCCATTCATTTCAATTGTCGTCTTTATTAACATCCGACTGCTCTCAGAGCAAAAAGATAGAAGTCGCGTTTGTCCGATGACGATCATCTAAAAACGTTTATGTATGAAACAGCTGCCTTGTAATGATCGAAAAGTTACGATCGACTATCTACAATTTCACGCCGATGATCCGTGGCACATCCCGAGTTTCGGTGCGTCGGACTCTTGCTGTGATTACGGTTTTTTTTCTTCGCTCATGTGAAGTTATGTTTTCTATCAAATGAGTCTTCGAGGATTATTCTATTTTTTTTTATACAGCGTAGCTAAGATGTCTGCGGACGCAGACATCCCCCTTAAGGGGGAAATAGGGTTGGACAGTTCAAAAGATCGATTTTTTTTATTTCATAAATTGTTAGTAAAACTATTGAAAAATATGTTCCCAAAATTTTAAATGAAAATTCCGACTCGTTCTATTGTTATAAGCCATTAAGGGGGGAAATAGGGTTAGGACACCGTTTTCTCAATGATTTTTATGAATTTTTTTATACTATAAAAAATGACTATAATTTATTGAAACTTTGAGAATATTTTATACATATATACAAGTATATACTATACAATTTTTGAAGAATTTCCTTGAAAAACACCGAAGAAAATTTATGACTGTCTTAACTTTGTTTTTCTTGGTACTATTTTTTCAAACGCGTTTTTCTGAAAACGACTTTATTTGAACTTGCGTACACGCTAGTTTGAAAAGTTTTCAACCAATGGTTTTGAAAGTTGGCAGTTACTTTCTTCATAGTATTGCGCTCTGTATGAACCTAAAATCGGAATATTATCATTATTTAAAATAATTTTTTTTTGGCAAATAAAGTTATAGAGAATGGCAATAAATCATGCCTTTTTGTTTTGACCCCTGTAAAAAATTCAATTTTCTATTTTTTTGATAGCATTTAGGTTCATATAGAAGAGAGACATACAATAAATGTAAATTTCAACCTCGTTTGATTTCAGATGAAAATTGCGGCTTCCAGAATGTACGCAAAATGCTGAGTCTCATTGTGACCTTCAACATAGGGTCGCTAATATCTTCGGTGTTTTTTAAGGAAATTCTTCAAAAATTTTATAGTATATACTTAAATATATGTATAAAATATTCTCAAAGTTTCAATAAATTCTATTAATTTTTTATACTATAAAAAAATTCATGAAAATCGCACTTAACTAAGTGTGAGTAGGGAGTGATAGGGGAAAGAACGGACAAGGTGGAATTGGGAAGGTTCATACGTAAAAACTCGAAAGGGTATATATGTTGGAACACACAATAATAGAAATGGAATTCTTAATTTAATTCAATATTAATTTTGTACTTCCGTACATATGTTCGCCAGGAATGAAGATACGTATTTCATTTTTGCAGATTCGCGTGATTTTTCCACGTACCAGGATGTCGCGTCGTCGGTTTCACGAGTCGAGGGATCTCGTACGCGCGCGTCTCACCCTTGAGAAATTAGCATGTGCGTAACGAGAAGTCAAGGGGCACAAGTCGAAAGCCTCTTGACGGCGGAAGGGGTAGTGTCCCGCTCATCTGTGGGAGAAAAGCCGAGAAGTGTCCTGAAGGGATGAAAGAACGAGAGCTCGTAATGCATAGGGCCGTATAATCACCCCCTAGCAGTATAAAATGTCTATATACACACGGGTACTCTCTACGTGCTTTCATTCGGTTATGTACCCCAAAATGTATATCGAAAAACCGGCACGCAAAAGAGCGTAATTCAAACGATTCAATACGCGAACTTGTGTTGTTCGCAACCTTTTATCTCTTAGCATTAGACACATGACAGTGTGGAAAACCCTCCACACTCTCTTGTATCAGGAGGCCTCTTCCTACTGTTTTTTCCGCATTCTCCAGAACCTCTTTCGCTTCCAATTAGAAGCTCTCCCGCACCCCATACATCCGTACTCCTGTAACGCGCCCATCAACCGGTAAATCCGTTTGTCTGTCATCCCTCGTTACACACTGGTCTTTCCGAGGCACTTCCAAAGACTACGCAACCCTTATAACGAGTCCTAATGTCTGTCGCATGCCGAATAAAAAATAAGAAAAACAAGAATGCAGAATTTTGCATCTCCTCGTGGCATCGTTATTGTCATCCGCGTTGCGACGACATATGAAACGAGAGACTCGTCGTATGTGCAGGTTGTGAAGTGTGAATAAAGAAAACACAGCGATTTATTCGAATTTTCGGTTCACCGCCGAGTCTCACTAGTTTATGCCCGTTATCCCCGACTGTGGGGGCTGAACGATATACCACCGTGATTCTGTCCCGATAACGAGACTCCGTTGTCTAATTACTAGCGAATTTTCGTTGGAATCTCGATTCCGAAATTTTTACTTCCGTCCGGGTGTTTGCGTGAGGTAAACGGACCGGTGAACCAACGAGAATGCACATTTACGCGGGGACATATGTGTGACATGTGTGTGTCTACCTATTACGTAACGTAGACATATGTGTGTACCAAGAGAGCGGAAGGGTAGATAGATGACGTCCGTACACACGTTACGCCGCCCTCTAATCCCCGCTAACAGCAGACAAATTGAAAGCATTCTCACCCACAAAGGCACTTTCATCTCACCTCTCTTTTTCCACTTTGGCCCTCCAAGCTTTCCGCTGTACCAACACCGCCGTTGGAGGTAATGCTCGAACGGGACTAGTGCACCAAATGCATACATACTCACGTCATTCCCGTTGGTGGTTCGGTCCGCCGAGGTCGGACACTTTTCAACACGTCGTCACGGGAGGAATGAAGAACGGGCGGCTTCTCGCGGCCCCTTCAAACACACGTCTCCCCGTAATACTAGTAGGCTAACGAGCGTAATGTTCATTAAATCGCGTGGGGTTTCTCTCCACGACGTTCTTCCCTTCTACTCTCTTTGTCGCCGTGTCCAACAACCCTCTAGTGTTTGTCTCTTGGAAGCGAGATAAAGATATATAGGATGTAGCGGAGGAAGAGGGTGGCAGATGGACAGGGTCAAGAAGAAACGTGTGGTGTATGTGTGAGGAAGCGAGAAGAGCGGAGAGAAAGATGGACTAAAGAGGAGACGGAACGGGTAAAGGGACATATTATTATATTATACCGGTTCGTTAGTCAGACGGTAATTATCCCAGCGTCTCGCTCGAGGGTTTGTCGCGTCGCTCTCTTGTGTTTGCACTCTTGGCTTGTGGCCACAGTATCTCACAACGAGCCCTATACTTACGAGAAAAAAAAAAACAAACGAACATCAGGGATCGAAAAAATCGATGGCAAATTGAACTATTTGACACGAACAACTTGCATTAGAGTCAAACGAAATTTATTCCGGACAATTTACAATTGCCGAAATTGTTAGCCGTTAGTAAGCAACCGGGGAGAGGGGTCAGGATGTATAATAAAAATAAAATATATACAGTGGGTTAAAAAAGTATTCACACACCTTGTTTTTTTTTGCGATAACTTTATAGACATAAGCGATACGCAAATAAAGCCAATTTTATTTAATAGTACATCAGCTGCAGAGATAAACTGCAAATGGAGAATTTTTTCCCAGGAATAATAGAAGAATTATGCCAAAAAAAGTATTCATATACTTACGATTATGGTGAAAACCTACATCATCATAGTTGTTAATTATAACTAATATTTGGTGTGCATCCCTTTTGCTTCAATTATCGCCTCGAGTCTCTTAGGCATGGATTCTACTAGCTTTTGCGTTCTTTCTTTTGCTATTTACGTCCATTCTTCTAAAAGCACTCTTTGGAGATCGGATTTGTTTGTTATTTTTTCTTTTTCTCATTTCTACATCCACCAAGTACCATCAATTTTCAATAGGATTAACGTCCGGAGATTGTGGTGGTGTAATCAATTGTTTGCGGACATTATAGAGTAACCATTCCCTCGTTTTCAAGGCAGTATGTTTCGGGTCGTTATCTTGTTGGAAGTAGAAATTTCCATCCAGGCCTATTTTATCTACACTTGCTTGCAAATTGCTGCGCAACACGTCGATATACTTCTGGGCATTCATTGTACCATCTATAAAAGCCAGATTACCAACGCCATAATATCCCATACAGCCCCAAACCATGACGCTTCCTCCGCCGTGCTTTACGGTCGGTATTAAATTTTTCTGCTGGAGCTCGGTATTTGGTTTCCGCCAGACGAATTTTTTTCCATCGGATCCGAAGATGTTAAACTTCGATTCATCCGAGAATACGACCCGTTTCCAAAATTCTATAGATTTTTTTACGTAGGTTTTTGCGAAACCTAAACGTTCTTCTCGATTTATATTATTAATTAATGGTTTTTTACGGGAAGTTCTGCCTTATATTTGGGCAGAATGCAAAACCTTTCGAATAGTCCGGGGACACACGCTCTTCCCCGATGTTGACGCGACATCATTCGCTAAACTGCGAGCACTTGTGAACGGTTTTTTTGTAGCCTCTGTAACAATACTCCGACGCTCTCGTACCGTTAGTATTCTCGGTCGACCGGTTCGTGGCTTATTTTCTGTGCTGTTTGTTCTTTCGTATTTTCTTATTATACCATATATTGCACTGTTTCGAAACTTAGATTTAGTTCTTTACTAATTTTTCGATAACTTTCACCGCGTTTCCGAAGAAAAATCACTCTATCTCGCATGGATATTGATATTTCGCTTTTCTTTGCCATCATGTCTGTCAGAACTTGAAGATCTACTACCGCATGGAATAGGTCAAAACCATTGTGTAAACGAAGACTTGTTCACATTGTACGCAGAGGTCAGACCGTCCGTGAGTGAATATCGAGGTTTAGCAGCTCAATCGTAAGTGTACGAATACTTTTTTGGCTCGAAAATTTTCGTTTTTTTTGCATAATTCTTCTATTATTCCTGGGAAAAAATTCTCCATTTGCAGTTTATCTCTGTACCTGATGTACTATTAAATAAAATTGGCTTTCTTTGCGTATCGCTTATGTCTATAAAGTTATCGCAAAAAAACAAGGTGTATGAATACTTTTTTGACCCACTGTATCTTCGAATAATATGTGAATTTTCATGTCATTCTGACCTCGAAACAGAACCAAACTTTCAAACTTTCTCGTATCGACAGCAACAAAAATGACATGTCACGAATCGTAGTATATCTACATGACAAAACAGACGTACATAGTTTCAAAATTATATTCAGGAATAAGGAACGATGGGAGAGAAAAGGCCCAGAGGAGAGGTTGGTTGTGATGAAAGAGTATTTTCTTGCATTGCTTTCTCGAAAGAGAGAAACAGAGAGAGAGAGAGAAAGAATGCAGGTAAGAAGTCGATCTTATGAGGGGGGTATATAAACGAATAATACTATATAATAGCAGTATATAGTCGTACCGTCTATTCTCTCCCTCCGTCCTGTTCCGGTGTCGTGTCCCTGGGACGGGATAGTAGCCGAGGCTCGCCAGGATAACGATGTCCACCGTACGTCCGGTGCATCCTGTTATTCCTCGCTATGCTAGAGCGCTAGCAAACCACCCTTCCAACCCTCCCTTAGCTCTCGTATAGACGTACGTGCACGGGCTGTTTCGCGCGAAGTGAAATCTTTTTTGGTCCAGACAATTTTGTCGGAGTCTTTTATCGCTCGAACGTTGGTAGTAGAAAACAAAAAATAACAAGAATAAGACTCGTAAAATCTTGTTTCTAATGGTGTTTATTTATTACATTTTTTGAAGCAGCAGTTCGAAAATTACATGTCTTTGCAAAATTCTCTGAAATTCCTGTCGCCTCATACGGAATATCCCATATACATAAACTGTATACATAGTACGTATACGTATTTTTCAAACAATGCTCCAGTTGCCGTTATAATTTGCTTGGACGGCTGCTTCTTCGCATAACCGATATACGAGTGGCCGGCCTTGTCCAGTTCACGTTGGAGGCTTGAGGGTTGTAAGAAAATAGCAAGAATCCATGGAGAGGCGAATGGAGAAGAACGTGAAGGGAGAATCAGCGTCCTTTCTCTTTCGCTCTTTCTCTTTGGGCCGTTGGTACCGCACCATTGGGGGAGGGATGCGAGGGATTTTCGTCTTGCGAATATGTACACGCTCGAGCGAAATAACGGGGACACAAAAAATATATATATGTATATATGGTACTTTACGTATAGCGAGAGCGAAGCTACGGATATACATTGCGAGGAGAAAGAAGCCAATTTTTCGCTAACTGAATCTCGTAACAGAGACTTTTATAAAAATTCACGTATTTCACGTCTCCGATATTATCCTAGAACGTATCGTTATATTTCTGTAATGTAACATTATTAACTTTCGGGATGGATGAACATCACTAGCCAGTCAAGACTATCATGAGTTTTATCTTGGTCTTTCGAGGTTTCGATGGCTTTCTATTTTATAGTGTTACTACTGTTATTACAATTCGCATATTTGAAAAGTATTTTTAATATTAGGATATTAAGGGGTGAAATAGGGTTAGGACAGCGTTTTCTCAATGATTTTCATGAATTTTTTTATAGTATAAAAAATGAATATAATTTATTGAAACTTTGAGAATATTTTATACATATATTTAAGTATATACTATAAAATTTTTGACGATTTTCCTTGAACAACACCGAAGATATTAGCGACCCCATATTGCAGGTCACAATTACACTCAGCATTTTGCGTACATTCTGGAAGC
Organism: Oxytorus armatus; assembly: GCA_958009045.1. Classification (NCBI taxonomy): domain Eukaryota; kingdom Metazoa; phylum Arthropoda; class Insecta; order Hymenoptera; family Ichneumonidae; genus Oxytorus; species Oxytorus armatus. Next base: position 20,721,707 of record OY253751.1, on the reverse strand, counting down.
CGCAATTTTCATCTGAAATCAAACGAGGTTGGAATTTACTTCTATTATATGTCTCTCTTCTATATGAAACTAAATGCTATCAAAAAAATAGAAAATTGAATTTTTTACAGGTGTCAAAACAAAAAACCATGATTTTTTGCCATTTTTTACAACGTTATTTGCAAAAAAAAAATTATTTTAAATAATGATAATATTCCGATTTTAGGTTCATATAGAGCGCAATACTATGAAGAAAGTAACTGCCAATTTTCAAAATGATTGGTTGACAACTTTTCGAACTAGCGTGTACGCAAGTTAAAAAAAAAAGTCGTTTTCAGAAAAACGCGTTTGAAAAAATAGCAAAATGCTGAGTCTGATTGTGACCTGCAATGTGGGGTAGCTAATATCTTCGGTGTTTTTCAAGGAAATTCTTCAAAAATTTTATAGTATATACTTAAATATATGTATAAAATATTCTCAAAGTTTCAATAAATTATATTCATTTTTTATACTATAAAAAAATGCATGAAAATCATTGAGAAAACGCTGTCCTAACTCTATTTCCCCCCTTAATAGCTTATAACAATAGAACGAGTCGGAATTTTCATTTAAAATTTTGGGAACATATTTTTCAATAGTTTTACTAACAATTTATGAAATAAAGAAAAAATCGATTTTTTGAACCGTCTAACCCTATTTCCTCCCTTAATAACCCTTGCGGGAAGATTCCAGCAGAATGGCATTCCGAAATTCTAAAAATTGGGAACGCGACGTTGTCAATTGTAATAGCACATGTGACAATTGCAACATATAATAAGCTTACATCGGAATTAATGTTTCCTCTACTGGATTCGACGTTTTCATATCAAATTTCTATTTATTGACATGCAATGTTTCACGTAACTCATCTATACAAATTGTTCCATGACGCACTACCATATATGATCGACAATTTAACCTTCTGGATGATCATTCGTTCAACCGGTGATATAAACATTATGTCAAAAGTCATATGACCGTTCTTATAACTCGTTGTATGATCGCTAATACAACGCTTGTTACAACCGTTACTTTCGACACCAATCTCCCCTGTTAAGAGAAAGTATTTCTTGACCCGCAAATAAAAAGCTAACGAGAGAGAGCAAGCTGGCAAATTGAAAACGTTACATTCCCCTCCGAAATCAATAATGACGCCATAATCTTTTAAAGGAGACTATAGACGAACGTTCACGTTAACAATCCGAATGTTTGATTGTAGGGTAAAAAAAAGAAACGCGTTTTATTGATTACGAGCCTTCCATAGGGGAACAAAGTGGTGAGTATCTCTAGGACGACCAATCATACAAATTGACACTCACACTTTCTCTGAAATCAATAACAACGAGAAAACTTTCTAAAGAGAGCATAGAATAGCCCCAAACTTGATCAGACTGACAGTGTCATTAGTAACGAAAAAATCGAAAATAATTTTTCACTGATTCAAAAATTGTCACCGGACTAAAAGACGTCGGAATATGAAATTCTGAAAGGACACTTTTCTACGTCTGATTGAAGTACCTTTTTCCATTGTTTTCTCACAAAATGTCCCATTATATTTCAAGATTTAGCATTTTCCACGAGTTATCACAGAGCCAACGAGAGGTAATATTCATGTACATTACAGACCCATTCGTTTTTTTTTCGCGGACGAACAAATTGGAATTCGAAAAAGTAAATTTTGCCCGTAAGGTAAAATGGATAAGTAGGAGCCGGTCAACGAAGGCCTTTTTTTCGTTGAACTGTCGGTTATAGAGCTTTTGCCAATTTGACCGAACGAGAGGGCAGCATTGCATCGAGTTCTCTTTCCTCTTCAGGACCACGAATCAGCATTATTATAACGCGCTCACTTCACGTGTGCAGCTCCTAGGACCGAAGGGAAATAAGGTACATGAGGTAAGGTAAAGATTGGCTGGTATACAGATACATACACACATATATAGATATGTCGGTACAGGGCCGAAATCTTAACTTTACGAATCCGTTACGATATATGCCATGAGAGTTTGCCCTGGTGCCTGGCGTTCTTTCTCGTGTATACGAAAGAGTGCGAGGGATATATATCGAAACGCGCAAGGTACGTCCAATTGACCGTGTAACTGGTACACTCGAACGAATCCCTTCGCCCATAGCTCCCTCTCATCGTTTTCCGCGCGGTGTACATATATGCGCGAAGGCGAAAAGAGAGAATGAGAGTAGAAGCGAATGTGAAAGAGAAAGAGAGCGACTAAGAGCTGGTCCAGACTTTTGAAAATATATATCCGCGAGCGACAGGAGAGTACATGTACCAAAAGCCTTGTGTAAAAACGGCATCGACTTTAAGCTTATAGACAAACGATACGCCTTTTTTAACTTCAAGTCATTTACAGGGAGGCTTCGATGTTCATCGAGGGAGGTACGAGAGCACGATCTCGAGCATCGAATCGGAAGTTCATCCCGATACGAGGGGAAATAAGAGGAAAAAAAGCGTATATAAGGAAAAATAACTTTGCTGGACCTCCTCTCATTTTAATAAAAAAACATTAGTTGTCCATGCCTTTGCGATCCATATCCTACTTCGAAATGGTGAACCAGAAAGAGAGAGTTGTCGTGTTTCCGTACGTCTCATTGCGCATGTTCCATTTTCTGGGACATCCGAGAGGTGCCATAGAAAGCAAAAAAAAAAAACGTCCACTGCTGCTTGTACTTGTACGAAGTATGAATAATCTTTCCTGGGTAAAGTAGTACAGCAATTACCTGTTATTATAATAATGTTCAGACGGGGATAGCGACGCGATAAGGGGAGCGGGGGGAATGGGGAAAGTGTATCAAAAGGAACTTTGCCGCGGTGTATTACGTTTATACCTGACGTGCCGAAACTTTAATAATGATAGTCCACTCGGTATAAGAGAGACCGAGGTAAGGTAGCTAGTTTCATCGCCCGGTGAGTTGTCGAGACTCGGCATCGTGGAGGGTTGAGGAGTGTCGGAGGGAAACATCGGAGCTGCTCCTACGGAACAAGAGCGGCAGCAGTTTCAAATGGTCGAGAAACACGAAAGCCATCGCCGGACTCTGCTATTAAGCGCACGCCACACGGCAATACGAAAAACATTATGAAGAGAGAAAGACGGGACTCTCTTTCGGGTGTGAGACGGAAAAGAGGAGGGGAAGAGCGAGAGAGGAATAAATCGGAATCGGAATCGAAGTCGAAGTCGAGAGAGCCCACGAGGGATAGAGAACAGGACCGAGAGACCGATCGTTACTTATGCTTAATAGTCGTGTACGAGGTAATTCAGAATAGGTGGCTTATTGTACTGTCAGAACGACGGAGGTTGTTTCTTATTCTCTTAAAGGGGGGAAATAGGGTTAGACGGTTCAAAAAATCAATTTTTTTTTTACTTCATAAATTGTTAGTAAAACTGTTGAAAGTATGTTCCCAAAATTTTAAATGAAAATTCCAACTCGATCTATTGTTATAAGCCATTGAGGGAGGAAATAGGATTAGGTCAGCGTTTTCTTAATGATTTTCATGAGTTTGTTTATAGTATAAACAATGAATATAATTTATTCAAACTTTGAGAATATTTTATACATATATTTAAGTATATACTATAAAATTTTTGAAGAATTTCCTTGAAAAACACCGAAGAAAATTTATGACTGCCTTAACTTTGTTTTTCTTGGTACTATTTTTTCAAACGCGTTTTTCTGAAAACGACTTTTTTTGAACTTGCGTACACGCTAGTTTGAAAAGTTTTCAACCAATCGTTTTGAAAATTGGCAGTTACTTTCTTCATAGTATTGCGCTCTACATGAACCTAAAATCGGAATATTATCATTAGTTAAAATAATTTTTTTTTGCAAATAAAGTTGTAAAAAATGGCAAAAAATCGTGCTTTTTTGTTTTGACCCCTCTGAAAAATTCAATTATCTATTTTTTTGATAGCATTTAGGTTCATATTGAAGAGAGACATATAATAAAAGTAAATTCCAACCTCGTTTGATTTCAGATGAAAATTGCGGCTCCCAGAATGTACGTAAAATGCTGAGTCTGATTGTGACCTGCAATATGGGGTCGCTAATATCTTCGGTGTTTTTCAAGGAAATTCTTCAAAAATTTTATAGTATATACTCAAATATATGTATAAAATATTATCAAAGTTTCAATAAATTATATCCATTTTGTATACTATAAAAAAATTCATGAAAATCATTGAGAAAACGCTGTCCTAACTCTATTTTCCCCCTTGAAGGATTAAGCCACTCTAGAGGCCGAAGAAATAGGCGTTTGGGAATTTTTTTTCAAAAAAACTACAAAATAAATCGAGATTACAAAATGGGATGTTTATCATGCATATCAGTGACTGTGTACAATAATTTTTTTGAAGCGATTAATTTCACAATGGCGGCTGTGCAGCGTTTTTGCGATGACGTCTCCGTTTTTGTTGGCCGGAAACATAATTGAGACAATTTTCAACCGATTCACTTGAAATTTTGAATATATCTTTAAAAATACATTGTCTATGGTAGTGCGTAGGATTGTTTCGATATATTGATTTTTGGCCAAGTGGCTCACTTCTAAAGTGAAAAGTGAAAAATTTGCTCAAAAAATCGTCAGAAAATTGTTAATAACAAATGATCTATGCAATATAACAAAAAAATTCGACGCACTTCCATAGACAATGTATTAAAAAATTTTTGTATACAGTCACTGATATGTATGATAAACACCCTAATTTGTAATCTCGATTTATTTTGTAGTTTTTCTGAAAAAAAAATCCCGAAAAAGCCTATTTTTTCGAGTGGCCTAACCCGTTAATGTGGTAACTGCATATTTTTCCTCAAACTTCCAACGCCTTCATTGGCTTCAAATTTTTCAAAAGTTAGAAAGTTAACGGTAAGTTAAGAATTCCCCCTTGAAGAAACAACAGTTGTTTTACTAATGACCTTCGACCGAAATCGGCCATCACAAAGTGCCTATTCTGAATCATACTGTTTACGTACTGTGATATTGTATTATCAGCTCGAGTACTTTGCCCGTCAACGGCCCGTAGATCGTAACGATTAGATATATTATATCGACGGGTCCTTGTACTTGCGCATATACGCGCGCTCTTTAATATTGTGTTAGGGCAAAAGTGACTTGATCTCTTTTTTCCATACCCCCGCCCCTGTTTATCCCTTTTCATATCACAGCTATCGCGTGATTTACGATCTGGCACGCGACTGAATACAAAACTAAGAGGGATAGGGGGAGTGAGAGAGACAGAGAGAGAGAAACAGAGAAGTGTGAAAATATTGTCCGTAAATTACGATCGAGTGTAACAATTACGTTTATCTCGATTTCGTATAATATTCAAAATCAAATTTTTTCCCCTTTTCTCGTCGTCCTTTGGTACGACGAACCATTGAATATCGTTCATATTGAATTCAGCATATTCGTAGATATATAATGGATTATACACAGTCCGTTCTGTCAGATCGATCAGGCAATCGCAAAATCGGTAATGGATATCTTTGGTATGTTTGGGAATCAAAGTAGATCTCGTTGAGCAAGGTAGGTCTCGTTGCATCCCAGACATCATAGAGTTAGATATATATGTATATTCGGGCGATTTTTTTTTTCGACTATTATTTTTTTTTCAGTCCCTACCCGAAACTTTGTTGGATATGTCGAAAAAGAAATTCCCTGAAAGTTACAGCCCTTAATATTAATTCCAAGTACTTTCCCAAAGCGTGAGAAGATTTTCCATCTAAAGTACACGTAAATCGATTTTTTTTTTTTTTTTCAAATTTCTATAACTCAGCCGCATTTTATGCTATCATATTGTTCTTGGTTTCGATTTACTCAGAATAAAACAATCTAAAAAGGTGCCTTTTGCGGTGAAAGTGTAAATTGTACTGGTGAGTTGGTACGAGTCACTGAAGTTGATTTTTACCCAAAATTCTCGTTTTTTTGCTGTTATCTCCGAAACAATTAACTTTACGAAAAAAATGTAAATGAAAAATTTGTTGGAAATTTAATTTCCTACGAAAAAGGTCCTATCGACTCAATTGCTTAAATTAATATTTCTTGAAATATTGAACTTTTTTTATTTTTTATTTTTTTTATTATTTAATATTTCATATTTTATAAATTTTATTTATTTTAGTAATTTATTTTATAAATTACTACTCATAAGTTAAAGTTCAATATCTCAAGAAATATCAATCTAAGCAATTGGGTCGATAGGACCTTTTTTGTAGGAAATTAAATTTCCAACAAATTTTTCATTTACATTTCTTTCGTAAAGTTAATTGTTTCGGAGAAAACAGCAAAAAAAAGAGAATTTTGGGTAAAAATCAACTTCAGTGATCCGTACCAACTCACCAGTACAATTTACACTTTCGCCGCAAAAGGCACTTTTTTAGATTGTTTTATTCTGAGTAAATCGAAACTAAGAACAATATGATAGCATAAAATGCGGCTGAGTTATAGAAATTTGAAGAAAAAAAAAATTCGATTTACGTGTATTTTAGAAGGAAAATCTTTTCACGCTTTGGGAAAGTACTTAGAATTAATATTAAGGGCTGTAACTATCAGGGAATTTCTTTTTCGACATATCCAACTAAACTTTGGGTGGGACTTTGGGACTTTGGGACTGAAGAAAAAAATAGTCGAAGAAAAAAAATCGCCCTAATGTATATGTATTTGCACATCAGTATATACGTGTAGATGGAGCGGAAGACAACACGAAACAATCGAACGTGCAAGAGACATGTACCAGTGAGCAGATCTCGGTCCTTTGTGCTATCCGAAACGAAAATATCAAGTTAATGTAGTGTGTCTATGCATCGTGTTTCTAACGAATGGTTTCAACCGACCTCTGATTATAGGCACGCATGTTGTTGCAACGCACATGATATTGGCAAACGCGATGGGCGTTCATATATGTATATAGACAAAATATCGTTAATACATATATATGTATATAGAAATGACTAGAAAATGCAGCAGAGGAACCATAGTAAGCAGCCTAACATGCAACACGTAAGCGTGGGAACCAGCCGAGTGTTTGCGCATTACCAGATCCGTCCAACCGAGGATAATGATACGGTACTTTGCCTTAGGTTCTCTTCTGCCTGGCTCGTCTGCTCTTCTCTCGCTTTCTCTCTCTCTCTCCCAATCTGTTTCTCTCTCTCTCTCTCGCTCTCTCTATCTCTTTACCTGCTTCTCGTTCTGACAGCCAAATTACACGTACACCAATATACGCGTATCCCTGTCCAGACTTTGAACTAGACGATACATTCGTTGGCCATTTATCAGCTATTGGCTGCTCCCCCATGAATTGCCCGTTAAACACGTTGGCACAAGAGAGACAGAATTATATGCCGATAAATGTTAAACATTCATATTCGTGATCTAAACGGCCAATGACCGTGTCGCTTGGGTATGTGCTATCGCATACACGCCTTATGGCTCTTTTAATTTGAGCCAATTTTCTTAACGATTCGAACTCTAATACGCGGATAGAAAGAGAGAGAGAGAGAGAGAGAGAGAGAGAGAGAGAGAGAGAGAGAGAGGGATATTTATTAACGTCAAATATACAACTGAAAATCGAGAACCTGATGCACGTCAGGTATGATAGAGTACAATGTGAGAAAACTAGTCATTTTGACTCGTATTTTTGTTGCCGGATGTTAAATGATATTGTCAAAGTCCGAAAAATGATTGAAGATTCATTTAAAAAAAATTATTTATCGTTCAATATGTTCCATCATTTTTTTTTCAATTCCATGCGTTATTTGGATTGTTTATAAGGTTATTAAATTTTTATACGAAGTCAGTAACATTGTAATAACTTTACAATGTTAAAATTTATGTGAAATTTATAATCTGATTACTTTATCAATAATTCCCAGTATTTTCATCATTACATTATAAAATTTGCGTACGTCCGTGGGCGTCTGCCGTATCTACTGGTCTCGAAGGGAAAAAAAGTGGGAATAGTCAAACAGTCATTACCGGCCCGGGACCGACAAACGCTCTCCGTGTGTTGGATTGTAGGAGTGGGGGCATGTGAAAGCTTCGAGCTATCCTCTACACCACTCGTTTGGCATCCCTCGAGGGAGCAGCTAAGGGGTTGTTAGCTGACCGTGTAACAGGCCTCGACGGGACCGCGTATTCCCGTTCCACAAACCGCTTTCGTTTGGATGCCGGTCCGGCAACCATCTTCTCCCATTTGATAGGGAAAGAGGGAGACTGACTATATCTGTATGTGATAGGTCTATAGTCTATATGTGCGTATGTGTAGAAATCTGTTCGAATCGTACACGAGACCACATGCGAACCGACTGACAACTGGGCGAGAGATCGGACCGCACCGGCCAGACAAGACCTCGAGGAATTGAGAGACCGAAGGATGAATATCCATGGATATATGTTTATATGGATTCATCCTTATTCCTCCGACGCTTAGTCCAATTCATTCGGACCACCGAGTGCAAATATTTTACTACTATTAGCGTTATTTCACCAGTCGAGCGTATTTATCCGGGCGAGGAACCAACATCGTTCGAATACGTTGACGGCATTATTTCGACACTGCTTACGAAAAGTAGCACGATTCAAATTTCTTACGAAAACTAACACGTTTCGAATTCCACCACGAGAATCAACACGCTTCGATATTCGACGCGACAACTAGCACGTTTCGACTTTCACCGCGAAAACTAGCGTGATTCGGCTTCTGCCGCGAAAAGTGGCAGGTTTCGGCTTGCGTCGCGAAAACTAGCATATTTCGATTTGCACCGGAAAAAGTAGTATATTTGCCGAACTAAATCGAATAAGATTCAGAACTTTCGCAAATGTTTTAATAATTTTTTCGGGAGCACTATAAGGAACAAATGAAAAACATTAAGGGTGTATCGCCCGTACACCCTTAAATATTTATATTCGTTTTCTATTAAAAAAATAATAACATTATTGAAAATACGATTCGCAAATACGATACGCAATATTCCACCATTTAAAAACTAAAATTGTTCATCAATGATATTTTTCATGATTTCAAGTTTCGGAGTCAGCGATGGAATTAAATAAAATTATTGTTTATAAAAAGTATATCCTACTTACAGTCTGAAGAATCGTTCATTGTGTTTTTATTTCATAAAAAATAAAAACAATCTTGGAGTGATCAACGACTAAAGTATAAAGTACAGTATAAATATAAAGTACAGTTGACAAAATCTTCAAAACAAACGATTGAGATATCTCGAGAAATGTCAGGTCTTAAACGAAGTAGCAAGAAGGAAATAAACTGAAATTATTACTTTGCATACACTGCAATTATTTTCGATTTTCTTTTCTCTAATTTTTTTGACCATGGTTTTTTTTACTCCAAAATGACGGGGCATTTGCTGTTTGCCATCTTACGATAAGTCTCGCAGACCAAAATTCAAACAGCAATATATGTATGAAATAAATTCAAACAAAAGATAAAACAGTATAAAATGACAAGCATAAATATTTCGTCAATTTGGAGTAAAAAAGGATGTTCAAAAAACGTGGAGTAAAAAATGAGAAACACTTCCAGTGATACTGAAATGTGCTCATTTTCGCGGTGAAAGTCGAAACCTGCTAGTTTTTCGTGGTAAAAGCCGAAAAATACTAGTTTTCGCGGCGAATATCGAAATCTGATAGTTTTCGTGGCAAAAGCCGAAACATGCTAGTTTTCGCGCAGATATCAAGCGCGCTAGTTTTCGTAAGAAATCTGAAACATGCTAGTTTTCGTAGGCAGCGTCGATTTATACACACACTAAGAACAGTGAATCTTATTCCTTTATGTTCATTCTCACGTATAATCGAGTTTTATCGCCCGATTAGAAAACTACACTTATTACGATTATAACAGGTACTTATCGTATCGAACACGATATAAAAAGCGATTTTATCATCACATTTGAATTACGTCAAACGATATCCTTGATGATCCGTAGCGTCGGATACTGAATAATGCGAATCAATTTGAGATCCCGTTATGAGCAGTCGATGGATGATTGGTGTATAAATTGATAAAATGAAATAAACGATTCAATTGGTACACAACCGGTGTGTTCGCATTTATTTTCTTCGGGAATATGCGGTGTGAGATTATACGAAATACGTGAGAATATTATACAAGGCATTCTGTACGACACTTCAGACATTTAATTTTTCGAGGCCGACGAATGTTGCAAATACATGAGATTGGAATTACTGTTTCGTTACAACAATCGTACCATGAATTTAAAAAATGTTCTCTTTCGACATAACACACAAAAAAACTTCTTATTCTGCGTACATTCTTACAATTCGATTTGGGCTTGCTAAGGTATTTCCGTTGAAGACATACAAAAGTACGCATAGCTTTTTTTTTGTGAATGGAAACACGTCCGCTAACGAAAATTGGTAGGAATGTAGTAGACAAATGATACCCGTGCATAAATTATGTTGTGGATCCGTCTGGATTCCCGTGATTATCTCTATCTATTTTTGGGTGATCTCGAAAATCCAGGTGGCCGTAGTATCATGAAATGCCTCATATATGAAAACAGACTGTTGCCGAACGGAAAGGCGTAACACTTGTGTTTTAATATGAACACATTATGGTAATTTACGTCCGTTGGTTCATTATCAATCGGTATATGTATATCTGCGTATAATTCCAGTACTTGCCTAACGTTAATATTAGACATATAACGAGTACATTTAACATTGCACTCTCGAGCCCCAGCTTTCACTATTCAATTACAGACGATCTCTCATCAACGCCCCACGGCGATATAATATAAACGAGAATGCACAAATACTACATTCTCTCGATCACAAGCGTTTCATATTGAATCTATAGCACGTGTACACTTATGTCGCCTATATATATAACGAATAATTAATGTTTCGCTTTCACTGCTGTACAAATTCCCATCAATGCTGCCCTTTCATTGCCAATACGTAGCAGATGACGAAAACTTGTCGTACATCACTCGTGTGAATTTTCTATCCGGCATAACCGATCGTTTTGTCGATCTATCGACTCCTCTTCGTTCGTTATCATACAAAATCGGAATATTCATCGTCGTAACGGACGAAGGACCGTGATTTTCGATGCACTGCATATATGTCTAACGATATATTGTGCATTTCGGAGAAATCGTTAAGAATACGAGGTCTGTTAAAAAAGTATCGCGAATTTTGAATTTCCGCGGGCTACGTATATTCAATTTTCGATTTTTTTGTGGCGTTAGGTTGGTACTCGTGTTCCTCACTTATGCTGAAAAAATCGGCCATTTTGAATGTTTAGTTAATTGTTGACAGCTGTTTTGGTTAGACGTGTTTTGGCTTGTCTTCGATTTTTGCCTGTTCCAAGAAAATGGATCAAAGAATCTGTAGCAAATTTTGTGTGAAAAACAAAATTATGTGCGCGGACGCATTCGGAAAGTTGACTGTGGCATATGGTGATGCTACCTTGGACCAAAGCAACGTTTATCGGTGGTACAAAATGTTCTCAGAGGGCCGAGAAGATGCGAACAACGAAATGCGTTCCGGACGCCCGAGCACATCAACAACAGACGGAAACATTGATGAAGTGAAGAAAATAATATTGGCCAATCGTCGAATCACCGTTAGAGAAGTTGCCGAGGAACTAAACATGTCGATTGGCTCGTGCTATTCGATTTTTACCAATGATTTGGGCATGAGACGGGCCGCCGCGAAATTCGTGCCAAAATTACTCAATTTCGAACAAAAACAGTGTCGCGTTAACATTGCTAAGGATCTGTTGGACTCGGTCCGCGACGACCCAAATTTGCTCCAGCGGGTTATAACTGGGTGACGAATCATGGGTTTATGGTTATGACGTGGAAACCAAAGCTCAATCATCGCAATGGAAGCTGCTTTTTTGGAATAGGCAAAAATCCAAGACAGGCCAAAACACGTCTAACCAAAACAGCTGTCAACAATTAACTAAACATGCAAAATGGCCGATTTTTTTTAGCGTAAGTGAGGGACATGAGTACCAACCTAACGCCACAAAAATCGAAAATCGAATATACGTAGCCTGCGGAAATTCAAAATTCGCGATACTTTTTGAACAGACCTCGTATCAAAACTAAGCTGTTTTTTGGCGGGGTGGTATCTCATTCTTCATCGTTTTTCTCGAGTCCTGTTGTTGTTGGATGATCTCGCACCTACTCTATGCCATTTGCTAGCGAGGTTTTGCCGAGAGATCGCGCGAAACACTCGTCGAAAGAGCTGTATACGATTCGCGTTCTGGTGCGGTGTATAGTAGCGCGAGAATCGGCATCGGAAACGATGACGGTTGGGTACGGGCTGCGGGGGATGTACAGTACGAAATGCGGTGGTTTGGTAGCGGAGCGGACCGGGAGAGTTGAACCTGATCTCTCTTTCCCCTCCGTTCGTTATCTTCCCAAGGGCGCAAGTGTATATAGGGGCCCCTAACTGGTTATATTTGCGTAGACGTAATGGGGCAAGTTGGATGGTGGGCGAGAGAGAAAGAGACCGGGCTCTATCGTGTCGGGATGGGGTGAAAGAGGAGACACGGTTTCGTCGGTTTCGAGTGCGAGAAATACAGAAGAGAAGCGCAGATGCTGCTGTGGTTGGTGTTCCGGTACGGAGAGACCGAGAGAGAGTGAAAGAGAGAGAGAGAGAGAGGGAGAAGGTGACGAAGATACGGGGGTATAAAATTAGTTCAATAAAGGAACACCCACGCCCTCTGCGGGAACCCGTCCTCACAATGTGTTTTACTCTCTCACCCTCATTCACGATATCCTGCGAACTCTTTCTACTTCATCCTGTACGTATATGTATATGGCGCGTTTCATGCCACCTCACACAGCGCCAGTCCAAATCATTTTTTTACATTTTTCGTTTCATATCGTTCCTATCGCTGGAAAGCCCTATGATTCTTCAGATTTTCATCTGCATCGGTTCTCGCTGTACAAATTATTAAATAACTGAGTAAATTGAAACTCGAAATAAATGTAACTCGAATCTAAAATAAAATGATATCCAAGATTAAATCGGTTGTTTTAGTCGATACAATTGTTCTTAACATCAATGTTTTCGTTTTGTAATGCAGTTTAAAATTAACACGCGGTTTAAGTTTCATAATTATTCAAGAATTTATAAAATGAGAACGAATTAAAGGGGAAAATAGGGTTAGGATAGCGTTTTCTCAAAGATTTTCATGAATTTCTTTATAGTATGAAAAATGAATATAATTTATTGAAACTTTGAGAATATTTTATACATATATTTAGGTATATACTATAAAATTTTTGAAGAATTTTCTTGAAAAACACCGGGTATATTAGCGACCCCATATTGCAAGTCACAATCAGGATTACAGATACATTCTGGAAGCCGCAATTTTCATCTGGAATCAAACGAGGTTGGAATTTACTTTTATTATATGTCTCTTTTGTATATGAACCTAAATGCTATAAAAAGAATAGAAAATTGAATTTTTTACAGGGGCCAAAATCAAAAAGCACGATTTTTTGCCATTTTTTACAACTTTATTTGCGAAAAAAAAATTATTTTAAATAATCATAATATTCCGATTTTAGTTTCATATAGAGCGCAATACTATGAAGAAAGTAACTGCCAATTTTCAAAATGATTGGTTGAAAGCTTTTCAAACTAGCGTGTACGCAAGCTCAAAAAAAGTCGTTTCCAGCAAAACGCGTTTGAAAAAATAGTGACCGCTCGGTTATACGAGGGGGGACCCAAAAAAAACGGGTATTTCGTCATAATTTATTTATTTTTAAATATTTTTACACCAAATTTTGATCACCTTCAAAGTATTCTCCTTTGACCACAACGCACCTCTGCAAACGATCCTTCCAATGTTCAAAACATATTTTAAATTCACTTATCGGGATGTTCTTTGGGCCTTCCAGCGATTTTTGTTTTACCTCCTCCACAGTGGTAAAACGCTTGATTGCTGCTTTGTTTCGGGGTCGTATCCATAGCACCACGATTCATCACCAGTAATCACCTTGGAAAAAAGTTCAGGGTCCTCTTCGAGCTGATTTTCAAGTTCAAAACATGCCTGAAGTCGACGCTCCCTTTGCTCGTCTGTGAGAAGGCGAGGGACAAATTTGGCTGCAACTCTGCTCATGTGCAAATCTTTGGATAAAATCCTCCGAATTAAACTCCATGATATCCCAGACATCTCACAGAGTTGATCAATGGTTCGGCGACGGTCTTCACGAATGAGAGCATTGATTTTCTCGACGTTTTCGTCACTTCTTGACGTTGAGGGGCGTCCTGAACGGGGTTGGTCTTCAATTGACATTTCTCCATTTTAAAAACGTGAAAACCACTCGTAGACTCTGGTTTTACTTAGGGCAGCATCTCCATAAGCAGTCTTAAGCATTACAGTAGTTTCCGCGGCCGATTTCCCCAACAGGAAACTAAATTTCACAGCCGCGCGTTGCTCTCGACAATCGGCCATCACGTTTTCGCCGAAATGGAAAAAGTTGCTTCACTACAACAATTCCCACGGGCGAACCGATGCACTCACGGCGACAGAACTTTGCACACTAACTCAGGAGACGTGTCCCCAACGGACACCTAGTCGAGCAATGGGTTCCCCCACTCTCCCTCCCCGCCGCAGCGCAATTCCCGTTTTTTTGGGTCCCCCCTCGTACACGTGGCGCGCTCGGGGCTTGAAGGAGAGCTACTCACTTCAATGGCTTATAACAATAGAACAAGTCGGAATTTTCATTTAAAATTTTGGGAACATATTTTTCAATAGTTATACTAACAATTTATGAAATAAAAAAAAATCGTTTTTTTGAATCGTCTAACCCTATTGCCCCCCCCCCCCCCCCCCGCCCCCCGTCAAGATAGCCATCTGACGATAAACACAGATATGTGATAGAGTTATAAGAAATATGAAAATTAGGAAAATTATATGATGAGTGATTTGTCATGGAATGCCCCATATCGAGATACCATATCTACCTACTATAACTATAGTTATTCGCGCAATGGTTTTCAGCTTTGTCTGTCCTGGAACATTCTGTATCCTACTTGTAGTCACTCGCATGCTCGTTTGCTACAGTACCCTCTCGCGTTTTTACCTATCCCTAATGATACACGCGAGGTAAGACTGAGATTTTTCTCTCTCTCTTATAGAGATTATTTACAGGGGAAAGTAGTTTATGTGGATGCATGTTGCAACGCATCCATTTTTTCCGGCATCGTAGTATTATATGGGACCTATACGAAAATGACCATTGGTTGTTCTGTTCCGTAAGAAGAAAAGCTGTTTATGTTACACTATAACAATCAGATGATAATCTGACCTTAATCCAAACCATAATCATAATCTTATTTTCACGTAAATTGACAATCTAGTTAGTGAACAGCTAGGAAGTAAAGAAAAACTTAAATCAACATAGTTGATTGTTATGGAAGAATTGTTAATTCTTCCAAGAAAGCAACATCTGTTGTACACATGTTGCTTTTCGTTTTGGCTAGAGTTGTAGTTTGGTACAGGTGTTGTAGGTTGTAGGGTGATTTCATCAGTGAATGGATAGATTCCAGTGAATAGACGAATTTACGTAAAATTATCTTAATATACAGTGATTTTAACATGGTTATCCAAAATTCTTCCGATATAATGTTACATGTGTCAATGGCAATGTACGCAATAATCCATGGAAACAATGACGCAACGAGGAGTACCTTAAGCCTGACAAGTTACAATATGCTATAGAAGGTTCGGTGCTAGACGAGTGGGTAATTTCGTCCGTTTCAACTGAGCTTTTGGCTATTTCCGAGGCAGCGAGGTAAACTTCTCGAGACGATCATCGACCGAGCAAGTCCAAAAGCAACGAGAGCAATAGAAGCGGCACGGAGACCGCCGAGCACTCTGCCCGAAGCCATCTTGCACGTTCTCTCTCTCTCTCTCTCTCTCTTTCTCTTTGCCATTGTAATTGGCCGCTTCAGGAGACTCCAGGATATCAATTAGTCCCTTCTGTGGCTAAGCAAGAGAGAGAGAAATAGAAAGAGAGAGAGAGAGCAGTTACTTTCAACGTCAGAAACTCCAAAGCGCGTTTTCATCTTCTATCTCAGTCACACTTTCGCTGCGCTCGTCCTCAACATATATACGAGAGTTCCGCCGTGGTCACCGGTCCGGTCTTCCGCCGCAACGTCCAGCTTCTGTTATTACCTCTTCCCCAGCTGACTATAGGATGTAGACCCACTGGAACATGCATTGCTCCGTGAAGACCAGCCCATATATATATCATGCACTCGCGCACTAGCCAATCCCAAAACTCTCCCCATTACCCTTTGTCTCCTTCCATCGTCGGAACCGTTAATTAATTTCAACTATTTACTCTACTGATTCAAGCATAATATTTAGACGTTGATTTTTGAACCTCCCGTCATCCATGTGCTAACCTGGATGATAGGTGAGGCCGGCTCTTTGCCGGAATGTTTGATTGTATATGTACGGCGTGGCTGCAGCACAGAGAGTATACGAACGTATATTCCCCCCCAGAAATACGAACCTCGTTCATACGGTCGGTTTAAAATTACAGCGCCAAGAGAACATCCTGCTTGGTCCAGGAATTCCGTTGAATTTACCGTGTTGCATCTACCCAATGCCACGGCGAGTATTTTCCCTGCGTTTGGCTCTCGGAGAATAGATAATAAGCCAACTTCTGCACGCAAGCAGATTGGCAGGTGGTATCATTTGCGTGGAAAGTGCCCGGAATACATTACTGATTTTACTCTCATATATGTGTTTAATTAGTCAGGAAGTTTCATTGACCGTTCATCCGTGAAAATCTATGTCTTTCCGTCTGATCTAATAGTTGGTGTACGAGAGACAATTGTTTGTTCATCTCTTCGTTTGTCAATGTCGATCTAATGGACTTTTAACGCGGTAGTCTGGTCTAGAGCGAGATTTTGACGTCATTTCTAATGTGCAATAATTTTTAAACCGTTGAAGTTGTCTTGATGAAAATTTACACGTGCATTTATTGATCCTTAGAGAATACTTGTACATTGAAAAAAATATATATTTTAAATATTTTCATGTAGTTTTTTGCCTTGATGCAACATGGTGCGCCGAAAGTCGCCTTAATCGGCGCCCACTCTGGACGATCTTGTATGCATCTGAAAAATAAAATAAATATATATTCTCAATCTGTATGAGTATTCTGAGCACTGGTAGCAGAATTGGTACTTAAAATTTTTTTTTGACAAAACGGCGGCCTGTTGAACTTTCATTAATGATATTTCATACATTTTCGGGTATTCGACGAGTTATAAAATGTCGGCAAAATTATTGTTCGACTCAATTATGCTACCAGTCCTCAGGAACAGGCTACCTGAGGTACGTGCAAAATTTCAGTTCGATCGGTCCATTAGTTATCGAGATATCGTCGGCACCGATTTGTAAAACATTGTTCTAAGTTTTGACACCGTTAACGGCGGGGTAGGGTTTTAAAGGCGAAAAAAAGCATATTTTTATGATTTTTTTGCGGCAACATGAGTAATATAATTTTATTAAATAGAATTACATATTATTGTACAACTATTGAAGTATCTCAGAAAAAAATTTCAATGAAAAATATTGATAAATAAGCCGGTGACGTTGAATATCCAGAGGCGCCTTGAAAAAAGTGGTTTTGCGGTGAACATTATAACTCGTTACCGGATCATCTCAAACAAAAAAATCGATATGCATTTTAAAGGTGATGTATTTCTCGAGGTAATCAGGAAGAGTTTTTTTTTTTTTTTTTTTTTTCTATTTTTTGCAGCACTTGGAAGTGAAAAACGCAATTTTAGCTCAAAAAATCGCTTAACTTGTTATTAAAAAATTGAAAAAAAAACTCCTCCTGATTACCTATTGATTTATGTGAAGAAGTAATGTTTAAATTTTCAAAAGGATCGGTTCAGTAGATTTTGAGTTCTAATGTTCACAAACTTCAAAAATGACGTTTTCGGGAAAATCGATTTAAAGTTTTTTATACGTGAAAATCAGGTATCACGGCCGGTCGTTTGAAACGCTGTAACTCCGTTAGTTTTACTCCGATTGACTTAAAATGTATACACAATATTCTCGACATATTGTTCATTCAGAAAAAAAAATTAAAAAAAAATGCAAAAAAAATAATTTATAACCCTACCCCTCCCTTAAATGAGCGACTCGGTAGCCTCTGCGTTAGCTGCTTCCCGACCGCGCTACCTGAGCGCGCGGCTTGCTTAGAATTTTCATTTCTCGGCTAATTTTAGAAATATGAATAAACGGTTTTCAGGAGCGTATGAAGAAAGGTCTAAGGAATAAGAAAATGAAAAAAAAAAAAAAAAAAAAAATCGGTTTTTTCACATTTCTAGACCAGACTACCGCCTCAATAAGAGATAAATGGCGATGAGCTCCCGTAACTCCCAGTCTTGTTTGTTTTTTTCGTCTGACTCCGATTGCTTAACCTTCCAGTAAAGGATGTGAGGACCTGCCTCACGTTCAGGAAACGTTCTTGCTCTTGTTCGAAACCCAATAGCGGATTCATCCTACAAACTTCTTTTTTACATATCGATTCTAATGGCGATCCACCGACACGCTTGCGTATAGAGTGAATCACCTTACTTTTTTTTTTCCAACGCGCGGAGTATCCTTCGTCATCTCGAACAATCTGCTCCGAAGTCTCCTCTGGGCGCGCAAACACACGCACACACACACACACACATGCGTCGTCGTCGTCGTCTTCGGTAATGGAGTTTGTTATCTTGGGATCAGGTGCGCAATCCCGCGAAAGAGAGAGACTACTTGGATGCCGTGATCGCGTTACGAAAGAGGTTCCAGTTTAACGCTAACGACAGACGTAGAATGCGGTATCGCGAACGCACAGTGTTCAACGCGAGTATACAGAGTACAGAGAAACAAAACGTCGTATCGCGGTGTCTGTGTACGCGTGTGTGTCTACGGAATCCGCGAATGGATCCTCTCGGGCTGTACAGTAGAATTGCGGAACGATCACTGTCCGGATGAACCACCTGGTGTATATCTCGCAAGGCCTTTTCTCGCTCCATGAACTTAGGCAAAACACAAACTTTCTGGGAATCCCGAGCGTGCGATTGTACAAAAAGACTGAGAGCAGAATGAAAAGAGCGATGTCGCGTGCAGGATTCTTCATCCATCGCGTCGTCATCACATCGTTCTCGCGACATTTCTTTCGATCATTCGCTCCTCATCGTTTATACCGTCCTCAAGTTCTTTATACACCGCGTTCGATTTATAGGTTATATTTGCTGTATTTGCTGAAACGCGCAAGAAGATCCTTGGTACTTGCCATTTTGAGCATACAGTCCGCAAGTCCACAGATCAACGCCGAGGAAAGGACAAAAAAAAACACACACACACACACACACACCAGCAACGCAACGACGACGATGAAAAGAAACTCGAAGACACGGTAGGAGATAAAAATGTGATGAGATGCGAAACCGTGAAGAAGAATAACGAGAAACCAAACGGAAAGCGATCGCTGTGGCAGTGAATGTCGATGTGTACAAAAACCGGTGAGATTGGAGTAGTCTGAACGTTAAGTACAGATATATGAGTCTGTGTACACCGGATAGAATAAAAATCGCTGAAGAAAGATTGGAAGATCAAGGAAGACTTACACGCTGAGACACGAGAGCTCACTATCTTGATCGTAACCGGCATACAACGTGAAAGTGTTCAGAGACAGCGATCAACGAAGTATCGCTAAACCCGTAAACTCGCCAACCGGTTACCCTATGTGGAGTGATTTCAGCAAAACACCAAAGTTGACTAATCGGTACACGCTGAATCTCGTGTACGGTGTATACACACACACACACACATATATATATATATATTTATTTAATCACGTCGCTTGGATGAATTCAGAAAAGATCATTGGAATCCTCTACGTGTACAAATAAAAAAGATTTCCATCATCGATATGTGAAAAAGAAATATTTCCTTCCTATACTCCTTGTAATTATTCGAACGATTCGCAATGCACGTGTGGCTACCGACTAAATGGGGAGAAACTAAAAGACATAAGGGGACGAAACGATTAGAAATAATTCAATGACAATGTCAGTATCGATTAACTCCAAAAGACTCCGTTTGTCAGAGCTCCGTATTCTACCTCGTTTCGCGTCTCCCCCAAGAGCAATATTACCGATAAACCGGTTCTTTCATATATGTATACTAGAACGATTTTTTTTTTCGCCTATTTTTTTTTTCAGTCCCCACCCGAAATTTTGTTGGATATGTCGATAAAGAAATTACCTGAAAGTTACAGCCCTTAATATTAATTCTAAGTACTTCCCAAAGCGGGAGAAGATTTTCCATCTAAAATACACGTAAATCGAATTTTTTTTTTTTTTTCAAATTTCTATAACTCAGCCATATTTTATGCTATCATATTGTTCTTGGTTTCGATTCACTCAGAATAAAGCAATCTAAAAAAGTGCGTTTTGCGGCGAAAGTGTAAATTGTACTGGTGAGTTGGTACGGGTCACTGAAGTTGATTATTACCCAAAATTCTCGTTTTTTTGTTGCTATCTCCGAAACAATTAACGTTACGAAAAAAATGTAAACGAAAAGTTGTTGGAAGTTTAATTTCCTATAAAAAAAATCCTATCGACCCAATTGCTAAGAGTAATATTTCTTGAGATATTGAACTTTTTTTTATTTTTTATTTTTTTTATTATTCAATACTTCATATTTTATAAATTGTTTACTACTCATAAGTTAAAGTTCGATATCTCAAGAAATATTAATCTAAGCAATTGGGTGGATAGGACCTTTTTTGTAGGAAATTAAATTTCCAACAAATTTTTCATTTGCATTTTTTTCGTAAAATTAATTGTTTCGGAGATAACAGCAAAAAAACGAGAATTTTGGGTGAAAATCAACTTTAGTGACCCGTACCAACTCACCAGTACAATTTACACTTTCACCGCAAAAGGCACTTTTTTAGATTGTTTTATTCTGAGTAAATCGAAACCAAGAACAATACGATAGCATAAAATGCGGCTGAGTTAAAGAAATAAAAAAAAAATAAAAAAATTCGATTTACGTGTATTTTAGATGGAAAATCTTCTCACGCTTTGGGAAAGTACGTGGAATTAATATTAAGGGCTGTAACTTTCAGGGAATTCCTTTTTCGACATATCCAACAAAATTTCGGGTGGGGACTGAAAAAAAAAATAGGCGAAAAAAAAATCGCCCAAATGTATATACATATGACTTGTACGAGGGCTCAGTCACAGTCTTTGATGTAAAATCTTTAAAATGAACTGACGGGGTCGACGCATTACCAAACGGAAGAAATCGCACCGGCAAACCTTGCAAATAGTCGTTCGAAGTGATCTTGTGTATTTTCGGTTTTCAATAATAGGGTCGAATAATCAAAAGTATGGATCGATGTACACAGCAATTGTGAGACGGAATAAGGTCGCGTATTCTCCAATGGCACATGATTAGAAAGTAATCGAATTACTGGGTTTTTTTTTAAATGTCTCGTCGTGTTTAAATGCCTCCACGTTTGTTGATAACACGACCTAGTTGGTTGGTTTATTAAAAGGATATGGGAGCCATCATCGATGAACTAGATATGGTGCCACAAAAAAAATGGGCTGATTGGCTGACAACGCAGAAGCGAATGATTTACTATTGAATTGCCGGTAGTAGACAATTACGAGAACGAAGAGACAATATGATACCTAATTATATTTGAAAAAGTATAATCACCCAATATCATCTCGTGTCTCGTTTTAATACTATATAATCATTTCTATCTCGTTTTTTTTTCTTTCTTGCCGTCAGACTGATCATTTTCTAAGGAACAACTTCGTCAAACTGTTTCCACGCACGTTAATTAGAGAGGCAAATTTTTTGGTTTACCTGCGGTCTCATCAGCGCTCAATGCGGTTATTCTTTCTTCACGATTTTAACTAAGATTCAATTGAAATCTTAACTCTTTCCGTTTTGACATTAAATCCTCTGAGAATTGCGTAACTTTGATGGTTATTTAAATATTTTCCATAAATTTGGACTTTCATACGATTTTCAACTTCACTAAATGTTTGTAGTTACCTTGAATAAAATCTCTACCTTTTAATTTTTTTTAAATTTCATAAATTGTTAGTAAAACTATTGAAAAATATGTTCCCAAAATTTTAAATGAAAATTCCGACTCGTTCCATTGTTATAAGCCATTAAGGGGCGAAATAGGGTTAGGACAGCCTTTTCTCAATGATTTTCAAGAATTTTTTTATAGTATAAAAAATTAATAAAATTTATTGAAACTTTGAGAATATTCTATACATATATACTATAAGTATATACTATAACATTTTTGAAGAATTTCCTTGAAAAACACCGAAAAAATGTATGACTTTGTTTTTCTTGGTACTATTTTTTGAAACGCGTTTTTCTGAAAACGACTTTTTTTGAACTTGCGTACACGCTAGTTTGAAAAGTCTTCAACCAATCGTTTTGAAAATTGGCAGTTACTTTCTTCGTGGTATTGCGCTCTATATGAACCTAAAATCGGAATATTATCATTATTTAAAATAATTTTTTTTTGCAAATAAAGTTGTAAAAAATGGCAAAAAATCATGCTTTTTTGTTTCGACCCCTGTAAAAATTTCAATTTTCTATTTTTTTGATAGCATGCAGGTTCATATAGAAGACAGACATATAATAAAAGTAAATTCTAACCTCGTTTGATTCCAGATGAAAATTGCGGCTTCCAGAATGTACGCAAAATGATGAGTCTGATTGTGACCTGCAATATGGGGTCGCTAATATCGTCGGTGTTTTTCAAGGAAATTCTTCAAAAATTTTATAGTATACACTTAAATATATGTATAAAATATTCTCAAAGTTGCAATAAATTATATTCATTTTTTAAACTATAAAAAAATTTATGAAAATCATTGAGAAAACGCTGTCCTAGCCCTATTTCCTCCCTTGAATTCTCGCATTATGCATAGATCTTTATGAAAATCGTTTTATGTACCCTGGCGCGAATATCACGAAAATAAAAACAGAGCATCCCCTATGACGACGTGAAACGATTAAAAGTTAAACGAAAAAATCGCAGATATCGTATTGAATTTTGAGATCAATGAAAATCGAAACAGTACAATCCCAAGAACTTCGGCTAAGTCCGTGATATTCGCGAGTTAGATTTACGGGTTAACAATCTATATTACCCCCGAATCGAGAACATATCAATAAATTGATTAAACCAATAGATATTCTTACTGGAATGTCACATTTTATCTAATATGTCGAATGGAGAGTCGCTTTTTCTTCAATAACCACGTCATCCCGCATCGTTCTTCCCTTCTCCGTCTATTCCCCGTTCCGCTCGGAACGATCTTTCGTTCCGGGTATATACCTGGTGCTCACTCCCGAAAAATCCAATATCACGCGGTCTATACAACGTCTATTCCCCTTGTTATCCGTGTTATTGCTGTTACATGTATACAGGAGTGCATGCCTGTTGGAACTCGTGATATTAAAGTAATACGATAAACTACGGTTTATGCCACTTTGCGAGAACCTGCCTACGTATATAAACATTCGTGTATGTCGGTGTGTGTACGTTGATGTGCGTTAAGGGATATTCGGTGGGTCGTGTACCAACATTACGACCCGTTTGCATGTGCGAAATATCACGTAAATATATATATATATATACAGCAGAGTGCGTATACATGCCTAAAGGAAATAGAGGCGTAAAGTTCATTCTCTTAAGTGATTGGATAAAAACCGCCTCTGCTAAATATATATATATACAATACTTTTATCCACCACTCATTCACCAAACAATCGTTGAATGTACACCCTTATTTTGACAGGTTTTTTTTTTCATATAAATCTTTCGAGATATTTACTTCAAAATGTTGACAATAAAATGATTTTTTTTTGCAAACGCTGAATCATCACAATGTCGTTATCTCAAATTGATAAACCAACACTTTCATCCAGCTTTATGAAGAAAACTACACCGATAAAAAAGCGAATGAAAAAACTTACCGAATCGTCAGACTCCAATCCCATCATCGTTATTTTCCGACATAATTTCCATTCTTCTCTCAGACCAATCCCATTCTGCAAATTTTGTCGAAGACTTTTTTATCGCTCATAAATATCGCTGACAACTCTTCTCGAAACGTGCGTAATTTATAGTATGCTGTACTTTCTTTTATTCACTTTTCGACAAAGTTCCCTCGGGATCGGTGATATAAAAAAAAATAATAATAAAAAGAAAAAAGAATCGAAGGGATGTGGAAAGAGTTTCACGAAGAATATTGCCGTTACGAAAATGATCGGTAGTTAGCTATGACATCCCGGCGAGTCGATGAATTTGATGAAAGTTATGAGGATACGTGGATAGAATATTTTTCATGGGATTACTCTCGTTCACGGCTTATTCGAGATTTTCAACAACAAAGTATTAATTCGTCGAATTTCCATATTAAAATTGTTCATTTGTCTCCGCAGATCACGACGAGACGTTCGACGAATTCATAAATTTTTTAAATTCTTTTCGGTATATCGGTATCGGAATATTTCAACGTCGTACCAGTCGGAGAAACATCGGACGACTCGAACCTCCGATTAATTTAATTCGATAAATTTTTAGGTGCCCGAACCTTTTTCCGTCGTTTCGCCAGACGAGACCGGGAGTTTTATTATTCGATAAAGACTTTTACCTCTAGTCCGCTTCTGAAATTCACACATATTCCACGCGCAGGCTTTGTGACGAAAATTTCACTCTCACAGTGGACAATCTCGCGTCAAGCTTCGCTCGTATTTGCATTGCATCGTCGAGATGTCATCGCTTATTTATTTTCGTCAGCCGAGTGAGTGTACGTTGCGAGCAACGACGGCGACGATCTCCGACTGTATACCGCGCGGACTCGGAACCTTTTGCGGTCAATTAGTCCACGTAGGGATTGAAAAATAAATACTCGTTAACGGTACTTAAAACAAAAAGCTCCAGAGGTTAATTAGATCAACGTTGTGGAACAGCCCCGTGATCCTGTGGCGCGACCGCTTTAGCCGGGTCGCGTCTTTATACAATAATATATGGCATATGGATATACGTCTATGTTTACATGTACTCGTATATGGAACCTATGCTTGTCCTTGACATCTGCCTCGTGCGTAAGCCACGATGTACGACTAAATCACGCTGTACGGTCGCTGATTCGCCCTCAGATCTCTCGTCCCCAATTCTGCTCATCATCAGCTCGCGGTCTTTTTCCCTTCTCCTCCCCGTCGTCGAGGAAGGAACGAGCGATAAAAAGGATTGGACGGAGGCTCGTTAGTTGCTGAAAATAAAAGTACATGTATACGAATAAAGGAAACAAACATACGACAGGTCTGTAATCTATGTCTTTCATGCATACGCTAATCTCCGAATTACAAAATGTGGCTCATTGAGTCATTCGGAATACCCGAACCACCCGTGATTATCGGCTCCGGAATCCGCAATGCCGTTCGGGGAAAATATGCAACCAGATTTATTTAAGTTCCGATTAAGATAGTAGTCTGGTAACTTAAGCCGATTTTCATGTCTTTTTTGAACGGCGTTTTTTTGTCGGAAAATCAAAATGAATCGTTTTGGATATTTAGGATGTTTTTATTTACATATCAAAGATAAAAAAAAAAAAATTTTGAAAAAATTTAATAGTTTATCATTATTTTTATTATTGATCGAAGTTGGCACTTCGAAGTTGGCAGCCCGGGTCCTAACTTTTTTTCTACCGAACCGATTGCTTTCAAATTTTAACAGGCTACTCTACACACTTATAGTTCTCGTCGGAACCACCGAGACATTTTTTCACCCCTAACTTTTCATTTTACAACCCCTTCTTCGCTAAAGTCCTTTTATTTTAGCGAAGAAAAGGTTGTAAAATAAAAAGTTAGGGGTGAAAATATTTCTCGGTGGTTCCGACGAGAACTATAAGTGTGTAGAGTAGCCTGTTAAAATTTGAAAGCAATCGGTTCGGTAGAAAAAAAGTTACGACCCGGGCTGCCAACTTCGATCAATAATAATAATAATAATAAACTATTAAATTAAAAAAAAATTTTTTTTTGTATCTTTAATATGTAAATAAAAACATCCTAAATATCCAAAACGATTCATTTTTATTTTCCTACAAAAAAACACCCTCGAAAAAAGACACGAAAATCGGCTTAAGTTACCATACTACTACCTTAAAGGCCTTGGAAATTATGTGACAATTTTTTTCGCGCACCCGGTTGTTTCATTCTGCGAGGGCAGCCGAGATATGTAACCGTGCAATGGACGCTGTAAAGCCGGGCGAATCGACAAATTTGCTTGGCGCGGGAAAGACACTGGTCAGTGCTGCCCTCCGCGTTCTCTTTTATCCACGACTTCCGTTGAGCGTATTACCGCCCTGTACATATCGACTGGTGACTAATAAAAGGACGCGAACCCACACGATTTAATGCTCAAAGTAACGTGGAGTACGATCTTTTATATGCTCGCATTCGGTATATCTGTATATTAGAATATTCGCGGACTATACTGTACGTAGGCATATAAAGATATACTACAGTAATAAGAGCCCTCGAGGTCCTTTTCTCTGCTCGCTATACCCATCAGCCATATCCGCATATACATATGTCTATATCTACCTCATTAACGCGAGGTGGACGCGCGAGAGGGTGGACAACCGAGCTCGTTTCTGCAGCCACTGTGTTTCGATGGAAAGGGAATGGCAGCGGTTCGACGATGCGGAGAGAGGGTGAATCGCTCTTACAACAACTCGCAAATGAGCTACCGGTCGACCTCTCGATATACAGGAAGAGCGACGGAGATCTCTTCATTTCTCTCGCTCATTTTTTTTACTCTCATTCGGTAGAGGTCTTTACCCACACCGTCGTCTCCCTTCTCGGGTCCACCTTCGCGGACAGGGACATAGAAATCCAACGAACGTAAAACGAAAAAGATGGCGAACGGCGAGTGTACGTACACGAACGTTGAAAGCGTAATGCACATACGCGTGGACATTGATGGGAGGAATATTTCCATCGTCTCGCCGGTGGCCGAGCATTTCCGCTAACTCTTTCTTTCTCTCGTTCTCTTTTCTCATTGGCGGTCGAAATCAACCCCTGTGTATGTCTCGCCCGAATGATCCGGGAACCGACAACAAAATCTCCCAACTCCCCTCCCAGCCCTTTCTACGGGGCTTCACATCAGTCCGCTGGGGGAGTTGCAGGAAAAACGGAACACGCGTGATCCATCAGTCCTTCGGGCCATCTTTTTAAGCAACTCTATGTTTTATGCATAATCGATTTATTTTACGTTTCACTTAATTTATTCGTTCGTTTACACCGTGGTATGTTTTCATTGGGGAAAAAAGATGTTTCCAGTTTTCAATACTAATCTGTCTCAAAGTATGTCAGCGCGTTGGCGAATCACAGTTAGAAGCAAAATGTTAGTTCGCAACTTCTTTTTCTTCACGGAATGACGAATGAGTTTAACCTCTGACATAAATACAACAACGATAATTATGTACATACAGACGGGAAAAAAATGCGTATCCGTTTTTGGTTAATCGGGCTATTGGTCGTTAGAATGCTGATTTACCAGCGTCATTAAGACACAACATATGTGGGGTTAATTGACGAACATTTTGAAGGGTATTAGAACGTTAACGAGACGATAATGAACGGTTTCTTGGTCGGTTAAAAAGTAGTTTTGTGAATCCTTGTGGCGGCGTACGGGGCGGGGGGGGGGGGGGGGGTCATTCGGAAGCCCAACCATGCGATTGTGAGGTATCCTCGAAATTGGGGACGACAGGTTTTTATTGTTGTTGGTAATATCCAGCTCTGTTTGAAACGGGTTCTATGTCGCTAAGGCTGAAACGTCCGTAATGACTCGATTTAATGATTCGGTATTTCATGATTGTACGCAATTACAGGGACAAACGACATTAGCCTC
Organism: Oxytorus armatus; assembly: GCA_958009045.1. NCBI lineage: Eukaryota > Metazoa > Arthropoda > Insecta > Hymenoptera > Ichneumonidae > Oxytorus > Oxytorus armatus. Next base: position 20,693,678 of record OY253751.1, on the reverse strand, counting down.
ATAGGAAAGTCAAGAGTAACGGAATCGACGAAAATTCGTCCGCTTTCCGAGAGCCGTAACGATGTCACCGTGACGCTACTATTGTAAAGTATATTAGGGAGGACCAAAGACACGCGGGTCAATGGCAAACCGATGGCATTATCAAAATTGACGCTACGGTAGTAATAAAAATTGTACCGGGCTTGATTTATGCGATGGCAAATTTTTTAGAGATTAATATAATTGAAAAATACATTATTAACTAGCCCCGTGGATTTTGAATAGTTGTCAGTGACATTGCTCGTTTACATTATGATTTCGCGAAAATGACAAAATGCTGTTCAACGAGAGAAAAGTTAAATATGATCGATATATAGGAATAACGGAATTCTGGTAAAGCAAGCGACCGGAAGTGCGTGTGTGATATATAAAGAGTTTATATATATACGGATACGTACATATATAAATATCTATACATATATCATTCATATTACACGCACTTTCAACACCGGTTTAGAAAGTCGTTGAAGCGGTCCTTCTGCCCTGGTCTTTGTTTTTGTCCGAACTCATTTTCAGTATCACTTTTACCTCAAGCCATATATGTGACAGTCAAGAATCTGGCGAGGCTGCCCTTTCAAAATCGGATTCATTGAATAGATTCATTTTTTTATTGTTAAATTTATATGAAGTTTGGTGAAGTTCAATAAATTCGTTTTTCTCGTTGAAAAAAGTCTTTATTAACCTTATTAATTGTATCTTTGTACCTAAAATGAAGAATCACAATTGAAAAAAAAATTTCTATTGACGAGAAATGGATAAAATGATAATTGTTCATAGAAGTTTCGATTAGTGGTCCTTAATTGGTACAATGATGATGTTTCTCAACAACTTGAACCTGTGAATATTTGGTTAAATGTAACATCTGTTTTGCCGGATTTAGACATTTCAGCGAGAGGTATACGAGTATTTTCATCGATAACGCATATACAGTTTCCAAATGAATGGATGCAAAATTGACAAAATGAATATCAAGAAGAGCGTCAGCGTTCTCTAGCAAATACGAGAAAGTGTTTGTCCGGTGTTTCTCGCGTGCATACTAGTAGTGCAACCTGCATTTGCACATGTAGTTTGCTACCTTCTTCGTCACCACCTCTCTTCTCTCTCTTGCTCGTCGAAGAGTTCACTGTACCACTGAGGCGTGCCCGTTGATGACATGCACAGATGCGCTGCTCGTTACTTTGCTGTAATCGTCGCTAATAAACATAAATCAACATTTGGAAAACCAAAGGTAAATAACGAGACGACTTACCACGTAAAGTGTTATGGGTTACGTCCTTATGTTTGCCAGCACTCGACGTTATCACCTGCGACAATGTAGATATTTATTTTATTAGGTAGGATTTGCATTATGGGATTCGTGTTGTAGAACAATCCTTTTTTGTCATTATCTACGATATTTCGTTTTTATTCTCCAATTTGGTATTCGAGGCAAATCGAAACGGTATCTCACCGGGCAATACGATTAAAATGGCTTCGGGAAACATCGCTGTCAATGTTAAATATGTGGAAAGTACCGACCGACTCTAGCTAGAGCCTTCTATGAATTGCCTCGTTGAGAATGATGAGCAATTTTTCATTTCCATCAATCGTTTATGATACCAGCATCACTGTTCATTATTTTCTCGGTTAAATTCATCATTTATGATCCGAAGTATGTAATTGAGATCCGAGTAGGACATCGACAGCTAATCACAACGAACGCTAGGAAAAATATGGGGAGAAGAAGTAGAAGTGACACAAGACTTACAAATCACAATGAATTGTACTTACACGTTCTTTTGTGGAAATAATTTAGAATATTGGGGCACAACGACAAAGTATTTACAACACCGTATCTGCAACTAGGAAAGTTGCAATAGATTTTCGAATAATTTGCTAGGCTCGCGATACCATTACCTATGCAGAACTTTGTAAATTTAAATTTATGATAAATTTTAAGACCAGTCTCGTTAGAATGGGCAATTGTTCTCGCTAAGGAATGCTAATTACACGATTGACAAGGCAGTCATCACGAACGAGGGTCACTGGGACAGACATCTATATAGCATTTCCTATTGATCATACATTTCCGAGACTTACTCGCAACATTAACGCGAAATATAATCAATGAACAATGCGTTTACAAACAATGTGTGTTCCAGTCAATGAGTTTCAAAGTGTCCGAGGCACGTACGAGCCCCGTCAATGTTAGATCTAACTGTCAGCACTAATGTCCGTCTATACGATATGTTGGTTAACGTTTTTTACCGACATGCGTGCGGTAGTGAACGCCGGCCAACAAGAATAAAACGTGGAGAAAGAGAGAGCGAGCGAGTGATTGCCAGTATGGTATAAAGGTATCCACCGATAGACCGCAATTCTCAGTTATGTATTTCTCGCGGTCGGTGAACGCGCGTCAGCGGCAAACTATAGCGCCATGAGAACGCGCATTATATTACAAGTAATTTTTCTTTAGATTTTTAATATGGCTATCAGGCGTTTTATTTGTTCATTTCTTCGTCGATTCTGGATTATTGCTGCAGTGATTTGATAACATTTTTTTTTTCGTAGCTCGCGACCTTTCTGGTCATCACATTTGGAACGTCGATAAACGGACTCTTCTTCCACTAGTACGTATGATTTTTTTATTTTTATTATAAAACTATTCCCAAACTTTAAGAATTATAAGCATATCAAAGTAGTGTGCAATTTTTCGAATATTATACTTACAATCCGAAAAATCTTCATCTCAATAGTACGTGTGATTTTTTTTATTAATATAAAAATATTCCCAACCTTTAAGAATTATAAGCGTATCACAGAAGAGTGCATTTTTCGAATATTATACTTACAGCCCGAAAAATGTTCTTCACGATTTTTTCCAATCGTTTCATCAAAAAAAAGAGATAAAGAAGCCAGTGCAAAATATTCATCACTATCATTTGCACTATTTTCCGATCTATCCGCAATATTTGCCGAAACCGGCGAAAGCACCGGCGAAAATGGAACTCGACACATTGTACAGGTTGGTACTTGACGTCTACTTTAAGAATATTATACTGTCAATATTTTCGTGCAGGTTACTTTATTCGCGAAATCAATTATGGAGCCCAATAAATTTCGTCAAGTCGACATTAGCCATTCATTTTTTTTTATCCCCGACTGAATAAGAAGGCGTGTTATATTTGTCGATTTGGTGTCCTTATAAACTTGCGAACCATTGTTCAGTTATGATTCAAAATTAATGTTTGGGAGAATTTAACGCTGGGCAATACTTGGCACAATTTTATCGTCGTTAATCATGATTTTTAATGACTTGTGGAACTTTGGGGCAAACAATTGATCATTGAAATAGGATAAAAGCATCGACGATCTGAAGTACCGGCGTTCGATTTCTATCACGGTCAGTATTATTTGGGTTATGCAATATCATCGATAATTGAGTCGTCGGTAAGTTTCTGATATTATCAGCCGATGAGTATAGACAGTGGTGGACGTTATTTGAAAAAAAATTTTTTTTAATAGTTTCAAGCAAACTATTTTTCAATCAGTGGCTTAAGGGGGGAAATAGGGTTAGGACAGCGTTTTCTCAATGATTTTCATGAATTTTTTTATAGTATAAAAAATTAATATAATTTATTGAAACTTTGAGAATATTTTATACATATATTTAAGTATATACTATAAAATTTGTATACATATATTTAAGTATATACTATAAAATATTACCGACCCCATATTGCAGGTCACAATCAGACTCAGCATTTTGCGTATATTCTGGAAGCCGCAATTTTTATCTGAAATCAAACGAGGTTGGAATTTACTTTTATTATATGTCTCTCTTCCATATGAACCTAAATTCTATCAAAAAAATAGAAAATTGAATTTTTTACAGGGGTCAAAACAAAAAAGCATGATTTTCTGCTATTTTTCACAACTTTATTTGCAAAAAAAAATTATTTTAAATAATGGTAATATTCCGATTTTAGGTTCATATAGAGCGCAATACTATGAAGAAAGTAACTGCCAATTTTCAGAACGATTCAAAAAAGTCGTTTTCAGAAAAACGCGTTTGAAAAAATAGTACCAACAAAAACAAGCAATATGGGGTCGCTAATATTTTATAGTATATACTTAAATATATATATACAAATTTTATAATATATACTTAAATATATGTATAAAATATTCTCAAAGTTTCAATAAATTATATTCATTTTTTATACTATAAAAAAATTCATGAAAATCATTGAGAAAACGCTGTCCTAACCTTATTTCCGCCCTTAATGGCTTATAACAATAGAACGAGTCGGAATTTTCATTTAAAATTTTGGGAACATATTTTTCAAAAGTTTTACTAACAATTTATGAAATTAAAAAAAAATCGATTTTTTAACCGTCTAACCCTATTTCCACGCTTAAAAAGAAAAAAAGTTATTCCGAGAATTGATTTACTCAGATACGTGCCTATATAATCGAAATACCTAATCGTGTAACATCGCGTGTAAAAAACTACAGCGAACAATTCACTGGAACAATTAATCCTTTTTCTAAAGCAATAAATTGGAAACACTGGGCTGGGGTGATAGCGAATATAAGAATGTTCCGGATCCGGAAATCTATCGTACTTCGCCGCTTAGCGATCCTTGGCCAGACTCATCGATCACTCGATCAACGATCTGGGACGACGAAATTCCTAGTGAGTTTAGCAACTTTCTATAACATACACATCAACATTAATATTATTTATTTTTAACAATTCACCTCAAAATAAATTATTCTTTTTCAAGCTTTCTATTTCCAACAGATTATCCTTATCAGACGTTAGAACAACCGGAATCGTCGAAAGCCGGTATTGTCGTTCAGGTACCAATTCACCAGAATTTCTTGGTCCAGCAGCCACCGGCCAAGGAGGAGAAGAATGAAACAAATCCTTTAATAGCATTTATTCGGGGCTTCCAGCGAATAAAAAACACTTTATTCAATCATGATGCGGAAAGCGACAAGGCAGATGATTCGAATCAAAAGCCCGTTATCAATACAAATTTAAATGGTTACGTGGTTTACGTGAATCGCGATTTTGGCAGAAAACTTTAACCAATTGAACGAGAGTTATTTTATTTTCACGCAATACTATCTTGTAACACGTGCAGTATAATTGTTTGAAATCATAATATCTACGGGTTTTTGTTATTGTTGTGTTTTTCGTTGATTTTACTTTTCATTTTTAAGAAACCGTACAATGTTCCTCTGCGTTTGACATTATCTACAGGTAGATAAATGTTGTCATTACAATGAATAAAGAGAATTTGTTCGCTTCCTTTTTTTTTGTCCGATACGCGTAAACGGTTTTGCGAATGAGAATAACTCCGTAGAATACGTGTCACGTGAAACAAAGTAGTAGGATATCTTTCCAACACTTGGGCTATACATAGCGTATATATAAAAATAAAATGACATAAATATGGTGTGCAAAGAGTTATTTAAGGGGCCATTATATTTTTATGGAGCGAATGACGCATCACCGGTGTCGGTGGGTGGTGCACGGTGTACCGAATGTGTCGTACGAAAAGAAGAAGACCACGAAGAGAGTTACAGCCGCACGGTAGGTTAACCGGTATGACAGAGACGCCGGTGTACCAATTTCCCATAACGTCTCCATATCCGGACAAAAAAAAACGTTTATATAATATCTTTAGTGCGATTTACTTGCGTCCTTGATCTTTTTCTCCACTAGCTTCATCCACTAGCCGACATTAGGGGTCGGTTTTTTTTTTTGATGGAGTAAAATCGACACGCATCAAAGATTATATAAAGTGGAATGAAAAATATTGTCATAAGTGAGATTATCAATGAAAAATGTTAAGATCACAATCGTCGTGTCGTTCACATGTAAAATGAAAGATTCGTTGTTGAAAAATACTTTTTACTAGTTGAAACTTATTTTTTGCAGATCTTCCAGAATGCACAAGGTGTTACGGAGTAGGAGACGTGAGGGAGTAGTGGAAAAATGTTCGAGAGAGGCTTTACAGATTTTTGCGAGAGCACCCCTTCTCAGCCAAAAGTCTGACTGATTGGATGCTTCCGAGACATCGTATATACCTTGCGACGGGTGTTGCATGCAATCTCTCTCTCTCTCTCTCTCTCTTTCGGTCGTTAAAATCGATGCGACAATTGACAGTGATTGTGACAGCAGTACAAGATGTGCTCGCTCAAGTCTTTCGTCTACGTCGTAATTGACAAGACAACTGTATATATATATATATATATATATATAAATGACATTGGTTGCATTGAGATCTCGATATTTCCTAAAATTGCAACAATACACTTTGCCTCTGCTCTTCCATCGTGGGATGAGCCCAACCGATGGCGTATATAAGAATGAATTGGATCGAAATGTTTGACGATTTTCTACGAACGCAAGAAAATCATTTCTCCTCCTCTACCGTGGGATCAATCGAAATGGTCATACGGGGAAACTTGTTTTACATGAACTATACGAAAAGCCTTTGCAATATAACGCGGGCTTAATATAACGAATTTAACCCTGACGGTGCCTCAAGTGTGCGAATGGCATAAAAACCTGTTAAATTGACTGAAGTTGCAACAAGACGCGTTTTTTTTCCATCCATTCGTCGTACAGGTCGTGTCAACGATATGTTCGTTTTGAAGTGCTCACGAGGCGTATATGAACGACGGAGAGGATTACAAATCTTTGCGAGAGTGACAACCGTTGACGTGAAGGAAGTGGTCGGTGCCCACAGAATGTTATAGCTCGTGGCACACACCCTTCGGGCAATGAGATATAGGAATGTACATTCTATGGGATGAAAGACAACGGAGAGTCGCGAGTGGAGTGTGTGTGTTTTTCAAGGCTTGCGCAGTCTTAAGTCTTGAAAAACCATCGCCCGGTGAGCACACACCGTAAACCGCAACGACCTAAACGATCCTGAAGCATCCTTCGCACATCGTCTCGTGTACCCCTTTTCTCACTCTCTCTCTCTCTCTATCCCTATCGCCCCTGTCATCTCTCGCGGTAAAGAACTCGCCGTTTCAAATGTGTTTCTGCCATGACACCGCGTCCGCAGAACTTTGAAAACGTCTTGCGTCTCGGCGACGAGTCGCCGCAGACTCATGTATAGGTATTTAAGGGGGGAAATAGGGTTAGACAGTTCAAAAAATCGATTTTTTTTAATTTCATAAATTGTTAGTTAAACTATTGAAAAATATGTTCCCAAAATTAAAAATGAAAATTCCGACTCGTTCTATTGTTATAAGCCATTAAGGTGGGAAATAGGGTTAGGACAGCGTTTTCTCAATGATTTTCATGAATTTTTTTATAGTATAAAAAATGAATATAATTTATTGAAACTTTGAGAATATTTTATACATATATTTAAGTATACACTATGAAATTTTTATACATATCTTTAAGTCTATACTATAAAATATTAGCGACCCCATATTGCTTGTTTTTCTTGGTACTATTTTTTCAAACGCGTTTTACTGAAAACGACTTTTTTTGAACATGCGTACACGCTAGTTTGAAAAGTTTTTAACCAATCATTTTGAAAATTGGCAGTTACTTTCCTCATAGTCTTGCGCTCTATATGAACCTAAAATCGGAATATCATCATTATTTAAAATAATTTTTTTTTGCAAATAAAGTTGTAAAAATGGTAAAAAAGCATGCTTCTTTGTTTTGACCCCTGTAAAAAATTCAATTTTCTATTTTTTTGATAGCATTTAGGTTCATATAGAAGAGAGACATATAATAAAAGTAAATTCCAACCTCGTTTGATTTCAGATGAAAATTACGACTTCCAGAATGTACGCAAAAGGCTGAGTCTGATTGTGACCTGCAATATGGGGTCGCTAATATTTTATAGTATATATTTAAATATATGTATACAAATTTTATAGTATATACTATAAAATATATGTATAAAATATTCTCAAAGTTTCAATAAATTATATTCATTTTTTATACTATAAAAAAATTCATGAAAATCATTGAGAAAACGCTGTCCTAACCCTATTTTCCCCCTTAATAACAGCAGCAGTGTCTTCAACCTCGAAAAGAGTTAGATGCAGGTGAGGATTTTATTACGGTACACTAAAAATTTATTCGCCAATGATCGCGAAGGTCTATGCGAATTCTCGCAACTAGTTCCTCGTTCCCTCGCTCCCACCAGCTACTATTTGAAAGGGTAACAAAACCAACGAAAGTTTAGGTGTTAAGACTACCGGAAATAATAAAAAATATATATATATATAAAAAAAAAACGAACATTACTTCTTTGTTCCTATGTTCATCCATAGGTGTGAGATATATCCGCCGGGAAATCTCCCTGCGTGAAACAATGACAAATGATCGAGTAACAAAATGAGTCGACAACGATCATTCAGAACGAAACGGACCGCAAAGTGTCGCTCGTAAATCCGTTCACGTTTGCAAAAAAAAAAGAAGGATTTTTTTTAAATCCGTCTCGTCTCGTCCCACCAACATTTGCTTTTGGATATCTTTTATTTCCAAGGTAATGTCGATCTTTCATTATTTCAACGCACGAGATACAACACCCGCATAGTTCTGTATCGTATTCGGGGTGACCACAGATCCCCGGTATTATCCATGCAAATTTGCCGAAATTTCTACTGAGCCGTCACATCGATAAAATGTTGCATTTTATTTATCGTAAATTTTTCTATCCGTTCAGAGCGTGTCCTCGAATAAATGAATCAGCGAGATTGAGAGAGGGACGATTGGGGGGGGGTAACCGATTAAATCTCTATTTCTGCGTAACGGGTTGTTTTTTAAATCGGAGGTCGCACCCGCGAGTTTCGACGAATATCCCCATTCCCAGTTCTCATCAACTCGCTCTCCATGATCGGCCTTTACCCATTTTTTTTTGTCCTCCAGTTTTCCATCTCTATCCTCATTCCCGTTATTTTCATTTGGGTTTTTTCATTTTATTCGAAGCCGAGAGCGCGCGAGAGAAAGAGAGAGAGAGTGAGTGAGTGAGGCTCATGTTTTATGCACTCGAGTATTTGATTTTTTCATATGGCGGGACGGGAATATGTCCCTTTTGCTATTCGTACATACACACAACCAGCACAAATGCGCACACATTGCTGGCAATCGTTGGCAATATTGAACGAAACCTTTTTTTTTCCATGCCTGAAAAACATGGAGTCCGGTTGGTGACCACGGCAGCGAGAGTCAGTGAGAAAACTATGAGCGTCATGCAGGACACTTCCAAAGTCTGGACGCCGCACAGAATCGAAGAGCACCCCGTAATTTCGCGCGTCCTTTTATCATAGATCTATCCATCGATGTGTTGGAGAGGGCGAGGTTGAAAAGAGAGAGAGATAGAGGGAGAGAGGAACTGGGACAGATAGCTACAAAAAATGAGAGCAAAAAAAAAGGACAACCAGAGAGAAAAGCGAGAGAAAAAAATTAAATTTCATTCTGTAAACAATGCAGCTCCAATTTTCCGAGTGAAACGCGCTCTCTTTATTTCTCTCTCTTTGGCCCATACGCTACAGGATTCACGGTGCACCGATTCGGATCGATACGAATTATTCCTCCGGCACGCGGATCGCGCTGCAGATAGTAAATTATCGCTTCTATGTACGGATAGTTTTTTCTTTTTTCCTGTATTGGAAAGTCTATTTTTTTGCATCTGTGTGTATGTGTGCCTGCACGCGCGCGCGCGCGTACGGACCAGAGGAAATATTCGTAGTTTTTATTTTAACTCTCCTCCCTGAGCCCCCGCGGTTCGAGGACTATAGGGGCGGTGGTGAACGGTGAACGCGGGGTCAGTTAATGCAGGAGGTGAAAGAATTCGGGCGTGAGGACTGGCCGAGTGTTGGTCACGCCGCGGTGGTCAGCCAGAGCATCCGCGAGGTCCGGTTGTTCTTCCGGCTCGATGAGCCATCATGCCAACGGCCATATAGCCACAGCAAAACCCTCTCCATTATGTTATCCGTTTGCATATCTGTATTTCAGCTTCGATGTGGCCTGGTTTAAAAAAAAATCATGAAAAGGGATGAAACAAAATGCTTGTGCATATTTCAAAGCTATCGAACCTTGAACTTTGTACACAGATAAATAAGTGATCGAGGATGTTTGGTATTGAGTCTGGTGAGAAGGGATATTGAAAGCGTTTAAATTTTATAGAATGTTAAATGATTTCAACACTTTTTGGCAATTGATAGACATTTTTTGAACACTTTTTTTTTCCTAACAACCATTAATGGTCACGTTGAATCTTCGTTAGAAAAGTATAATGTTACTTTCGTCCCCGATCTCCCCTAAATATCTATCATTTCTTCAGAACATCAACGTCTTAACGGATGCACTTACATAAGTCTGGTTTTATGAGTGACGAAGTAGTCGGTTAGGACATACAGTGGGTCAAAAAAGTACTCATACACCTTGTTTTTTTGCGATAACTTTATAGACATAAGCGATACGCAAAGAAAGCCAATTTTCTTTAATAGTACATCAGGTACAGAGATACCAGGGGTGTTAGTTGAAATTTGCCGGTTTTTTCGATAAAGAAAACACTTAATTTTCAGAGGAATCTCAATATTTTTTTATTCAAAGTATTGACCATTGGTTTCTACACATTTCGCCCATCTGTCAGGCAAATTATGGATACCATAAACTCTTTCTCTTTCGAGGTAAACCATTCGACGAGCCATTTTTCGACTTCTTCAAAATTAGCGAAGCACTGCTCTGCAAGGGAGTGTCCCATCGATGCGAAAAGGTGATAGTCGGACGGGGCGAGGTCTGGAGAGTACGGCGGGTGTGATAATATTTCCCAATTAAGTGTTTTTAATGTATCTTTCACCAGTTTAGCGGTATGAGACGGCGCGTTGTCATGTTGCAAGATAACTTTGCCATGTCTTCGGGCCCATTCCGGCCGTTTTTCGATCAACGCATAATTCAAATTGATCATTTGTTGTCGGTAGCGATCCTTGTTCACCGTTTCACCAGGTTTTAACAACTCGTAGTACACCACACTACACTGGTCCCACCAAACACAGAGCATTGTCTTACGGCCAAAACGATTTGGCCTTGCAGTCGATGGGCTGGCTTCACCAGGTGAAAGCCATGATTTTTTTCGCTTCGGGTTCTCAAAATAAATCCACTTTTCGTCCCCCGTGACAATTCGATGCAGAAAAGATTTCCTTTCGAATCGTTGAAGCAGCATTTCACAAACGGTTTTTCGATTTTCCATTTGTCTATCGTTCAGCTGGTGTGGCACCCATTTTCCATACTTTTGGATCTTTCCCATGGCTTTTAAACGTTGGCAAATTGCTCCTCGAGTCACATTTAGTGTTTCTGCCAATTTTTGTTGCGATTGGATTGGATCAACATCCAATAACGCCTGCAATTCCGCGTCTTCGAACTTTTTCGCTGCACCAGGATGTTCATTGTATGTCAAATCGAAATCTCCACTTTTAAATTGACGAAACCATGTCTCACATGTTCTAATCACTGGAGCATGTTCACCATAAGTTTCTACCAGCAACCGGTGAGCTTCAGCTGCTTTTTTCTTTTGATGAAATAAGAAAAGCAACGAATGCCGCAAATGCGATTTACTTGGAACGAAACTCGACATATTCACTGAGGTAAACAAATATGACGCTATTATTTTGGCGGAATGTGACTTGCGTATTTTTGTAGGTTAATGTTAATAGAAAAAAATGACATACATGCCAAATCATAGAAATGTATACATATTGCTAGCGTCATCTACTGGTAAAACCGGCAAACTTCAACTAACACCGCTGGTAAACTGCAAATGGAGAATTTTTTCCCAGGAATAATAGAAGAATTATGCGATAAAAACGAAAATTTTCGGGCAAAAAAAGTATTCATACACTTACGATTATAGTGAAAACCTACATCATCATAGTTGTTAATTATAACTAATATTTGATGTGCATCCCTTTTGCTTCAATTATCGCCTCGAGTCTCTTAGGCATGGATTCTACTAGCTTTTGCGTTGTTTCTTTTGCTATTTTCGTCCATTCTTCTAAAAGCACTCTTTGGAGATCGGATAAGTTTGTTTTTTTTTTTTCTAATTTCTACATTCACCAAGTGCCATAAATTTTCAATAGGATTGATGTCCGGAGATTGTGGTGCTGTAATGGATTGTTTGCGGACATTATAGAGTAACCATTCCCTCGTTTTCATGGCAGTATGTTTCGGGTCGTTATCTTGTTGGAAGTAGAAATTTTCATCCAGGCCCATTTTATCTACACTTGCTTTCAAATTGCTGCGCAACACGTCGATATACTTCTGGGCATTCATTGTACCATCTATAAAAGCCAGATTACCAACGCCATAATATCCCATACAGCCCCAAACCATGACGCTTCCTCCGCCGTGCTTTACGGTCGGTATTACATTTTTCTGCTGGAGCTCGGTATTTGGTTTCCGCCAGACGAATTTTTTTCCATCGGACCCAAAGATGTTAAACTTCGATTCATCCGAGAATACGACACGTTTCCAAAATTCTATAGATTTTTTTACGTAGGTTTTTGCGAAACCTAAACGTTTTTCTCGATATATATTATTAATTAATGGTTTTTTGCGGGCAGTTCTGCCGTATATTTGGGCAAAATGCAAAACGTTTCGAATAGTCTGGGGGCACACGCTCTTCCCCGATGTTGACGCGACATCATTCGCTAAACTGCGAGCACTCGTGAACGGTTTTTTTGTAGCCTCTGTAACAATACTCCGACGCTCTCGTACCGTTAGTATTCTCGGTCGACCGGTTCGTGGCTTATTTTCTGTGCTGTTTGTTCTTTCGTATTTTTTTTTATTATATATTGCACTGTTGCGAAACTTAGATTTAGTTCTTTACTAATTTTTCGATAACTTTCACCGCGTTTCCGAAGAATAATCACTCTATCTCGCATGGATATTGATATTTCGCTTTTCTTTGCCATCGTGTCTGTTCAGAGCTTGAAGATCTACTACCGCATGGAATAGGTCAGAACCATTGTGTAAACGAAGACTTGTTTACATTGTACGCAGAGGTCAGACCGTCCGTGAGTGAATATCGAGGTTTAGCAGCTCAATCGTAAATGTACGAATACTTTTTGGGCCGAAAATTTTCGTTTTTTTTTGCACAATTCTTCTATTATTCCTGAGAAAAAATTCTCCATTTGCAGTTTATCTCTGTACCTGATATACTATTAAATAAAATTGGCTTTCTTTGCGTATCGCTTATGTCTATAAAGTTATCGCAAAAAAACAAGATGTATGAATACTTTCTTGACCCACTGTAAATCAGTCATGACATAGATTGGCTATCAGTGCTATTGTTAGAAGACAAATATCTATTTCTTATGTGCCTATTTCTTATGTGCGACATCTGATTTACAATTCTAAACTTCTCCACAAAAGAGGCGAGGACTCAAAAGGATTCTCGTATAGTGCATACTGGAAATTGGATAAACCCCTTTTCGGTTAATGATTATTGGCCTGCGGTTTCGACACCTCAACACCCGCCGCGTCACGGATATTCTTCGAGTCTTGAAAGTCGAAAAATGTTCGGGAAGATTTACAGGAACCAATCACGAAGCTAATTTTATGGTTTCTCGCATTCGGAAGATATTTTATTGACCGTTAAATGCGTCTGTGTTTTCGCCTCTCCTTAAGCCCCTCTTGTGGTTCAAGCATTCAATGAAGGCGACTAAATTTCAATGATTTGTTGGAAAGAAACGAAAAGTAAAAATAAATACGAAATAAATAAATCGGCAGATTTATCTCAACGAGATTAAGATAAATCTGCCGATGAGAATTTTTGTACTGAATCGATCGCGTCGCCACAGTTTTTAGCAACTTTATCTCCCAGCGTTTTGTGATCGTTCAGCTACAATCCCTGTCTGACCAGGTAGACGGAACGGCAGGGGGAGGGCGGTCAATCGTTGGTTTGCACAAATAATTAATAAGGGATGAAAGGGAATCGGAAGGTTCGCGATGTTGCGACGAGACCAGTCTCTCTAGCACCGTCGTACCGGCGAAAGAAGAAAATCTAATTAATTTCCTCACTCCCTTTCTCTTTTTTTCCACGATGTAGCGTGTGTGTTTACGGCCTTTCGGTTAACGAAAGTGTGAAAAATCCAGTGGAGAGAAAGCGAGAGTGTTCGAGCGGTGTTTGAGCAAAGTTGAGACAGAATCAGAGAATGATGAACGGGAGAAACCCCTAGGAAATGAAGAGAGACCGAGAGAAAATTGGAAAAAAGCGTGTAGAGGGGAAAAAAAACCGTATTTGTAGTTGGTAGTAAATGTTGTTTTAGGCTTTTATGCCGGACACATTCGCGGAAAATTTACGTTGCGCGCATCACGTACTGGAATAAAAAAAAAGAAAAAAACAGGAAAGAGATATAAAAGAACGAATAGGACAGGTTTCACGGTCGCGACCACGTTCGGAGCGTGTATGGTTTCGCACACGAAACGAATTTAATTTTTCGTTCCTGTCCTTCTCTGTCCTGTATAACTCCATCCCCCTTTATATATAGTCTCTCGCCCACCTACCGACGCAATTAGACACGAGCTTATACACGTTTGACGTCGAACCCCGACGCATCAAAATCAGCGGTTTTCTGTCTCATTCTCTCTCACTCTCTTTGGCTGTTTCCTCGTCCTTTCATCCCCGTCGGACCACCCCTCGTCCGATTTTTTCTTCGCAGCTCGTTTCCTTGCATCCGAACACCCCATACGATTTCCCAACGCGTACAGAGGATGCTTTCATTTCCCGCTGAAAGGAGGGGAGGCGCGACAGAAAGAGGATTAAAAAAAAACACATTTGACTAAAACAAACAAATGAAAGTCCCCCGGCCCTAGAGTTTCACTCGGCGCAACATCAGTTCCATCCACTGGCGTTAAATATGCGTGCTTTCTTTTTTTCTCGTTGTAGACGCAATCACGAGGGTTTTTAAAGATACATCAAGATTCGTCACCGCGCATCAAGGACGGAGAGAAGTAGCGAGAGTGTGAAATTCGTTGGCAGCATGCATTTATGCCAACCGATATTTTGTTTTATAAATGTAAATATTTGGTTAAACAAAATTGTAATTCCATTTTTGCAATGGCACAGATTTTTCGAGTTGCGACGCAATGTTAAAAACGTATTGCAATGTTGACTTTTGAAACCCGATTTTGGCTTCAATCAATGCACAAAATAAGCGGGTAGGAGGTCGAATTGGAGGCGAGCAAAAATCGCGGATTTTGAGCGAAATAAAAAATGTCAAAGACCTGGCGCGATCTATAAATTTGTTTTTTTAATAAATACAACTAGATAAACATTTTTTGGTCATAAACTAACCAACTGTCGATGAAGAGTGCAAATAAAAAACGTAGGAGTGTTTTTCACCAACGTAATACGTATCGGACACTCATGTGTGTCTTTTGACACTGGCAGCCCCCCTCTCCCTTGCCATCGCACTAACAAGGAAAGTATCCGAGGTGTCTCCTTCCGGTTTTGTTGAAACTTGTACTAATTTCTTTTCTCCATTAAAATTATTATGATTATTTTTCGAGGAAATATAACGACAATTTTTATTTTTATTTTATAATTTGTTTTTTTTTGTTTGTTTTAATTAGTAACATTTGATTATATTTTTATTTTTTTAATATCTTGTCGACTCGAAATCGTTTAATATTATTTATATTTCAAGGTGCTGTGATCTGCATATATCATTAACTCACACATTCACACACACATATATTTCGAATAGAAAGTTCTTGCGCTTATCTTTTCTTTGGATTTTTCTCGGAGGGCGTTGCGTCAATCGATCCGTCGAACGATTCCTTTTTTATTTGTGAACATCTAGAATCCGAGTTTGGAATTCGCTTAAGGGGGGAAATAGGGTTAGACGGTTCATAAAATCGACTTTTTTTTGATTTCATAAATTGTTAGTAAAACTATTGAAAAATATGTTCCCAAAATTTCAAATGAAAATTCCGACTCGTTTTATTGTTATAAGCCATTAAAATGAGTAGCTCTCGTTCAGGCCCCGAGCGCGCCACGTGTATAACCGAGCGTACTATTTTTCAAACGACTTTTTTTGAACTTGCGTACACGCTAGTTTGAAAAGTTTTTAACCAATCGTTTTGAAAATTGGCAGTTACTTTCTTCATAGTATTGCGCTCTATACGAATCTAAAATCGGAATTATTGGGAATGGGTAGATAAAACATGTATAACGCAGTGAATTATATTTGAACTTGAATTTTATTCTTGACACACGAGGAAGATCTGTCTTAACTCTCCGGAATACTTCAGAAGACTAAAGGCTGGTCACAAAGACCAAAAGCATATTCGTCACGTGAAGAAAGAAAGCTTAGTTCTTTCTTCCCAAGAAATCACTGCCCATGTTTATGGTTATGTCAACGCTCAGCCGACTCTCCGGCGCCATCGATGTCGAGTGGTTTTTGTAACAGTCACTTCTTTATTAGCTGATTCTCAGTATCGTTATGAGAGTAAATCCAATACACCACCTCAAAAATCAATCGACTCTATTCTCCTTAAACCTGCATTAACTGTGTATCAATCTTAAATTTGAATTTATCTATATATATTGACATTTCATCTTATCACTAAACTAATGACAAACCTTCCTCGCATTTTCTCTACGTGTCTGGGGCTAATCAAAAATGGTCCAACATTAGTTGCGAGTGATTGGGGAAACCCAGAAAAACCCAATCCAACCATTTCACAAACAGTATTTTCATATAATCATCTTAATGTATATATATATATATATATATATATATATATATATATATATACTTATATATATAGCAGTCGAGTTATTCCAGGCCAAATCCGATTTTGAACTCCAAGAATTTTACAGCTGGCAATGGCTTTGTCAGTGCATCCGCTAATTGGTTTCCTGTGGGAATAAATTTCAATTTTATTACATTTTTCTCAATTTGTTCTCTTGAAAAATGATACTTGATATCGATGTGTTTCGATCGCTTGTGACTGCTTGGATTATTTGCAATACACATACAACTGGTGTTATCTTCATATATTATAATAGGATCTGAAATTTTTATATTAATGCTGATGGCCAATGATTTTAACCACAATGCCTCTTTTACTGCTTCATACAACGCCATGTACTCAGCCTGTGTAGATGAGCTGGCTACCGATGCTTGTTTCTTTGTATTCCAACAGATCGTGCATCGTTCATATAATTTAAACAAATAACCGGTCGTACTTTTTCGATCTGTACCTTCACTTCCACCCCAATCAGAATCAACATATCCGCTCAAGAGATCAACAAATTTAGTTTTAACATAAGTTAGTTTAATATCAGCGGACCCTTTGAGATATTTCAAAACTCGTTTCAAATTTTGCCAAAGTTCTTTATTATTTTTATTCGCATATCGACTCAAAATGTTTACCGCGCTGCTCAAATACGGTCTAGTACATATCATAATGTACATCAAACATCCTAGCAAACTTCTGCAAGGAGCATCATAATGTTCATCTGAATTTAAAGCTTCATAATCCAATTTCATTTGAAGGGGTGTATCGATAGGTTTACAATCGCGCATATTAAATTTGTCTAAAACTGTTTTTATGTATGCACTTTGATCTAATGTTAATTTTCCATTAGTTCTCTCAATTTTGATTCCCAAAAACAATTTAATCTCATTTAAATCTGTCATACGAAATCTGTTCATCAAATAATTTTTGAATCTTTGCATTGTTTCAATATTACCCGTTGTAATCACAAGGTCATCCACATACAATACCACATAAATGTTCTGCCAAACACTTCCTTTATCTAGGATATAAATACACCGATCGCCTGAGGAATTTTGAAACCCTTTTTCCAAAAGTGCTATCTCAAACATCTCAAACCAACACCTTGCTGCCTGTTTTAAACCATACAGAGCTTTGTGTAATTTGCAAACTTCATTTTGATTACATTTGATACCGTCTGGGACTCTCATATAAATTTCTTCTTTCAATACACCATTCAAGAATGCTGTTTTAACATCCATATGGTGAATCAATAAATCATGTTGATTTGCGAAAGCAACAATGAATCTAAAACTTGTAATCCTCGCGACCGGCGCAAAAGTTTCATCGTAGTCTACTAAATATTTTTGACTGAAACCACGAGCAACTAAACGAGCCTTGTATTTCGTAGGATTTCCAAATTCATCATTTTTAAGCGCGAATACCCATTTACAGTCCACAATATTTTTACCACTTGGTTTTGTTACTAATGTCCAAGTTTTGTTTGTTTTCAATGAATTTATTTCGTCTTCAATCGCTCGCTCCCATTTAGCTCTATCATCTCTTGTTTTTATCTCCTCTAATGACGTGGGTATTTTACAAACAACTGACTGAGCACACAAGAGGTAATCATTGGATGACTCAGTTTCGTTGTATGAAATAGGAGAAAGATTTTTAATTCTTTCACTCCTCCTTTTCTCTTGTTTACCATCTGTTTCCTTTACTACAGATTTATCTGTTTCACGTACAGATTTACTCAATTCGAATCCATCTGATTTATCAATATCAGATTTACCATCTGTTTCCTTTACTACAGATTTATCTGTTTCACGTACAGATTTACTCAATTCGAATCCATCTGATTTATCAATATCAGATTTACTCAGTTCGAATTCATCTGATTTATCAATATCAGATTTACCATCTGTTTCCTTTACTACAGATTTATCTGTTTCACGTACAGATTTACTCAATTCGAATCCATCTGATTTATCAATATCAGATTTACTCACAATTTCTGTTAATTTTGACTTTATGTCCGATGCATCGGTTTCGTGAGTGGCTTCTGAGTTTCTTTCGTTCATAACTGGCCGAGATTTCAGGTAATTTATTTCATCAACAATAACGTCTCTTACTGTTACGCATTTCTCCGTCTCAACATCCCAAACTTTGTATCCGTTTGGTTTAAATCCAACTAAAATACCTTTCCAGGATTTTTCATCGAATTTTCGTTTCCTGGTTTTATTATGTACATAGACTGTTGAGCCAAACATTTTCAAATACTTTATTTTGGGCTTTTTACCGTGCCACAATTCAAATGGAGTTTTGTCAATTTTGAGAGCTTTCGTCGATGTTAAATTGATTAAATACGTAGCAGTTAATACTGCTTCACCCCAGAACGATTTTTCTAATTTTGCACCGTTTACCATCGCACGTGCTCTTTCGGTGATCGTTCGATTCATGCGTTCCGCGACTCCATTTAACTGAGGCGTATGTGGAACCGTCAAATGATAGCTGATCCCTTTCTGTACGCAATACTGTTTCATTTCATTCGATAAATATTCTCGACCGTTATCACAATACAAATTTACGATCTTCAAATTGAAATGAGCCTCGCTCTTTGCAACATAGTCTTTAAAAACCGAGAACACATCCGATTTATGCGCAATTAAATATGTTACAGTATAGTGCGTAAATTCATCAATGAAAGATACGTAATAATTTTTGTTATTTATTGTTGAGGGACTGATCGGACCGCATACGTCTGTGTGAATAATGAACAATGGTCTTTTTATGTGACTTTTATCTTTCGCTTTTTCAAACGGTAACCGGACTTGTTTACCATTGATACAGGCCTCGCATAAATCGTCATTTGGTATTACTTTTTCGAGACGAGTCACATCCTCGACCATTTGTTTATTCTTCAGCTCTTGAAATTTTGTTTTACCAATATGACCTAATCTTTGATGCCATAAATCGTAATTATTCCCATTAATATTGTATACGTGAGAATTTACGCCTTTTGTAATTTCGAATTCAACAGACACTAAATTATTTAATGGTTTACCGTACATTACCATTTCACCGTCTTTGCTTATCTGTACTCCTGTTTCATTGAAGATGATTGTCATCCCTGCCCGTTGCATTTTTCTTACTGACAGCAAATTGTATGGCACCTCTGGGGAATAGAGAACATCTTCAAGAGCCACGTGAACTCCCAGATTACTCGTGACGTTGATTTTCCCTTTCTTCGTTGCATTGATAAATTCGCCACTTTTCGCTACAGAAATTTTCATTGGTGGGTGTAGCTCAATCACTTCTGAGAAGATGGTGTCTGTGTTGACCAGATGATCTGATGCTCCTGAGTCCAACAGGAACATTAATTTGTCACCAGCATACTCCTCATACTCGCCAGTCATAAAAGCAAATCCGGATGTATTATTTGCTGCCTCCGATTTTACCGTTTGAATTGTATGGATCGTTCTGTTTCGATCTGCACGGTGTTGTTGATTTTTCTTGAAATAATAGCAATCTTTCATTTTGTGACCGGAGCGTCCACACTGATGGCATTTTACATGAGATGAATTTCGATCGAATTTGAATCCAGTCCGAAAATGTGAACCTCTGCCTCGTCTATTTGTACCTCTGTAATTTTCGCGTTGTCCTTTTGGTTGATAATTTTGATTAGCTCGGGGAGCTTCTGTTCCGACTTGTAATACTTTGGCACCGGTATCTTCGTTTTCATTTTTCATTTTTACCTCATGATCTAGGAGTCGTGTTTTGACAAAATCCAGTGTTATTTCGTCTTCTGTCATTGTTTCAATCACTGTTGAAACAGTTTCGTACATCTTCGGGAGACTGATGAGTAAGTAAGAAACTTTCTGAATTTCTGTTACCGAGACACCGGCGGCCGCTAAATCGGTTATCAAGTCATCAAACGCTACAAAATGATCATCCAGTTTAGTATCACTTTTCATTTTTAATCTGCTCAGGCGATTGCGAACTGATACTTCGGTGGCAGCACTTTTTCTCTCATAAATATTATCTAAACTCTTCAGAATAGATTTTGCAGTGCTTGTAGGTGTATCATACTTGAGGCAAACATCAGCTAAACATTCAACAATAACACATTTAGCAATTCGTTCAGCTTTCTTCCACTTTCTTGTCACTGGATCAGGAGGTTGTTCGTCAATCACTTTAAGCACATCTAGTTCAAATAATAAATTCCTGATTCGATGTTTCCATGCATTGTATTTACTGCCATTGAATGGCGTTATATTTCTCCTGTCCTTTGACTTATCCATTGTCACTCAATTTCAACACTATAACACGCAAAATCTCACTTACAATAAGTTCACTTAATTCTTTAAAATACACAGTTAATGCACAATGTGTCTGGGCCCATAACCTATTGGGAATGGGTAGATAAATAATGTATAACGCAGTGAATTATATTTGAACTTGAATTTTATTCTTGACACACGAGGAAGATCTGTCTTAACTCTCCGGAATACTTCAGAAGACTAAAGGCTGGTCACAAAGACCAAAAGCATATTCGTCACGTGAAGAAAGAAAGCTTAGTTCTTTCTTCCCAAGAAATCACTGCCCATGTTTATGGTTATGTCAACGCTCAGCCGACTCTCCGGCGCCATCGATGTCGAGTGGTTTTTGTAACAGTCACTTCTTTATTAGCTGATTCTCAGTATCGTTATGAGAGTAAATCCAATAGGAATATTATCATTATTTAAAATAATTTTTTTTTTGCAAATAAAGTTGTAAAAAATGGCAAAGAATCATACTTTTTTGTTTTGACCCCTGTAAAAAATTCAATCTTCTATTTTTTCGATAGCATTTAGGTTCATATAGAAGAGAGACATATAATAAAAGTTAATTCCTACCTCGTTTGATTTCAGATGAAAATTGCGGCTTCCAGAATGTACGCAAAATGCTGAGTCTGATTGTGACCTGCAATATGGAGTCGCTAATATTTTCGGTGTTTTTCAAGGAAATTCTTCAAAAATTGTATAGTATATACTTAAATATATGTATAGAATATTCTCAAAGTTTCAATAAATTACATTCATTTTTTATACTATAAAAAAATTCATGAAAATCATTGAGAAAACCCTGTCCTAACCCTATTTCCCCACTTAATCGCTCTGATTTTTTTTCTTTAAACAGGCTCTCTCTCTCTCTCTCCCAATCAATTATTCGCTTGTTGTGCAGTCGATACTTAACATAACACTTTTTTGCACGCGTTTTTCCCGACAAGTATATAACGCGTTAAAGTCCCGATTCATCGGTCGATATAGAGACATAGATACTTGCCCTTTATCGTATAATCAAAGCATAATAGATGTAAGATAACATCTACATCTGTGAGCGACACTTCGCGGTCGCTGGGAGACTGCGAGACGCAGTTCGTGAATCTATTCGCTAGTATTGCGATTCATAATGATAATAAATTATATTCGACGTTATATTCGTCGGACCGTTATTCGGGGGAAACGTGCCTATAGCGGCCTCTCTAACTATAGCCTATTCTCCCTGGTCGCTATAGTGCTATTCTTACAAACTCATGTATGTTATAGAGCATTAAAAACTAAGCGACACATATTTTTTTTTATCGGCGGAAAAACGGTATCAAGGGGTGAAAGCCCCCCCTCCCTAAAATTGCTCAGGCCAAGGGGCGATTTTGCAGTTTCACATACAAGCAGTGCATCGATTTTGATGAAACGAAAATTAAAATGTATCTTATGCGAAGGAATGAAGAACCCACCAGATAATGAAAAAAAATATATACATTTTAAGAAGTCGAAACACCCTTGAACATCTACTTCTTGCACCCTACATTGAAAACTTACGAATCGATCGGAATGAAAATTATGCTGTTTTATAGCGGAAATAAAATTGAAGTTCACGCATATTTGTATTTATACAAGAAAACAGTTTTAAGGGAGTAAGCTACCACTATTTGAGTTTTTACATTCCAGTTGTCTCCTTGTCATTCCAAATGTGTTTGCCGATACGCACTCTTCTCATTAAGCTAAAATTAATGATTCACCGTCTTTCATTATTTCAAGGGGTCGAAAGACCCTTGAATATCTACTTCTTTCCCTTAACTTTCAATCCCTTAAAATATATATTTTTTTCATTATCTGGTGGGTTCTTCATTCTCTTGCATAGGAAACATTTCAATTTTTGTTTCATCAAAATCGATGCACTGCTTTTATGTGAAACTGCAAAATCGCCCCTTGACGTGTGCAGCTTTAGGAGGTGGTTTCACCCCTTGAAACCGTTTTTCCACCGAAAAAAAAAATACCTATCGCTTAGTTTTTAATGCTGTATAATATACATGAGTTTCAACAAAATCGGAGGGGGACACCTCGGGTGCTTTCCTTGTAAGCTACATTTGCCTCATCTATAAAACTGAGTTTTCCAGGACAATCAGTCATTGAACATCCGCCAGAATCACTCATTGATAATATACACCCGAGTTTTTGTTTTCCAATAAACCGTTCTCCACTCTCAAGCTCGACACTTGTAC
This sequence comes from Oxytorus armatus, assembly GCA_958009045.1. Classification (NCBI taxonomy): domain Eukaryota; kingdom Metazoa; phylum Arthropoda; class Insecta; order Hymenoptera; family Ichneumonidae; genus Oxytorus; species Oxytorus armatus. The sequence continues at coordinate 20,670,330 of OY253751.1, read as the reverse complement.
TTTCCACAATTGCATTTAAACTTTCACATTGTTTTGCGAATTCTATACAAAAGTTCGGTTAATTATGGATTTGCCATGTCCTGTCTCAATTACGCGTGTACAATTGAAATATATAATTAAATTTCATCACGATTTATAACATTTTTGTTTTGCCTTAACTCGCAGATCGGGCGATTAGTATTTTATCATTAGTCCTGACAAGAATGTAGTGATTATTGAATTATTTAAAGAGAAACGTTTCCAGAAAAATTATCAAACCTTGATGATCGAACACGTTTTACGTATTCTCTCATCTCTCATTGGATTATCGTTCGCCTTCATGTTTTTTTTATATGCCTACTTCGCATATGCGATGAGCTAAAGTAAAAAATGGAAATGGCGTATCGAGACGAATAACTATGTATATCGGGAAAATGAATGAGAAACGAAGAGACCGGTGGGGTGAGCACATTGATCGCTTTCTCCTAGCTCTCGCGGAGTCCTTCGTCAAATTCAAAGACCGATTCGAAGCCAATTCTCGGCAATGCCCTGGCAATAACTCAGGGTAAATGGCCGAGGTATTACCCGCGCTATGCCGTTCGCGATACTTTATTCAGTTCATAAAATGTGTTCCCATAACGCATCGTATCGGTACGTGCTTCAATTTTATCTGAACGCGGCGCGGCGTACTCTCTCCTCCTTTTTTTTTCTCTCGATTTCTTCCTCTCCCTATCTCTCTTTTTATTCTCGTCGCTGTATTTCTACATCGTCCGCATCCAAACCACCCACGTACCTGTCCCGTTCATTTCATTCTTTCCCTTTTTTCGGTCTCTTACATTTCACGATCGACACTATATTTTCCATTCGTATTGTCTCTGTCATTTACTAGAAACCTCGAGATTTACTTACTCTTCCAAAGTACTGAAGAAAAAGCGCTCTCCTTTCTATATCCGCAGTTTGTGCCGATCTTTCTTTCACAGTAATCACCATTATTCCTTTCTTTCTGGAATCCGACGGAATGAACAACTTTCCGCCGATCATGTTCGGTCAGTCAACGAGACATTCGCGAGATCCAATGAACGAACGACGAATTTATTCGCATAACCACCTCTCATGGTGTGCGGTAAACGAAATAATCAAGTTTCCTGCGTATAATTCTTCGGATAGGTTGGTGGTTATTCCGTGAGCCGCGATCACCGACGTTTGATTTTTGGTCGAAAGCTCAAAAAATCAATGGGAAAATCGCGAAAATCGAATAAAATCACTGTTTGAAGGATTTTCAACGGAATTTCGAGGTTCTCAAGGAAGTGGCTACTGAATTAGTAATCGATAAGTGAAGGTTGAACGGTTACGAAAAGAATGGGCCAGAGCGGGGTTCCAACTTCATTGGGAAGCAACGTTACAGCGATTTTAGTGAAGCCACGTCTTTTTGCCCGAATTTTGATTCTCCTGCAGCTGCCGACGCTAATCAACTAATGACTGATATCCCTGGGTTCGTTTCCATCACTTATTCCCTCACATCATTCCTTCAATCGGATTCCCCGGATCTTTCGTTCTTCTCTCACCCGTATCATCGCGACCTTTGACGGTTTTCTCAACGCTCATGTTCTCACTCCGCGCTTTCGCGCACCTGCCATTTCACTGTACCATCCGGTTTATGTCCGCCTGAGGGAAATTATTTCGATTGACTTTAACGATAATGAATTAGAAATTGAATCCATCGCTCACTCTGCCGCGCTTTTCAAAAGGGGTGAGTTTCCTAAATCTAGTTTAGCTTGACTCTCAGAGTATAGCCACTTTCCCCATATACTTTGACAATAGGAGGCTCCTTGCTAGGTAGCTCTGTACAGAAAACCGCGAAGCGTATATATACAAGTATATACGAAATAACTATGGTGGGATTGGCAAGTTGGAAAGGGACAAGAAAAAAAAAGTTACATACTTCGTGAGTGCTGGAGCATCCTCGCTAGAAGCCAGAGTAGTTCTCTCGAGACGGGCCACATTCAGGATAGACGCAATAGAAAGGTGGGTTTTTACAGACGTTTCCATGCACGCGCAAACACTCGCGCACAGAAGCACGGGGCGCTTTGTAAGGGACGGAGAAACAAAAAAGAATAGAGATCGAGCTGGAAGAAGATAAAGATTGTGGCGTATACTACGTACTATATAGCACATGTACACAGTGAACAAACACCACGACACCACTTCTGCTATGTAAGGAAAAGAAAGCCCCCATCCCGGATTGGAGCCGAGAGCATTGTCGGCACAAGAGAGACTACGAAGACCCAAAAGTAATATTGTCTAATGTGCTACTGTTAGAACGACTGCTGTTGCTACTACTACCACTGCTACTATCACCTACATACGGGGTCTTCGGCAGAGTCGCCAAATGAAAAAAGCAGTCATTATTCGCGTTGTGTGAAAGCCAAGTGTCCTGGGATTCGCTCTTATATAGTTTTCTCTGTCGCCCTTTCACCCTCCCGGTTTCCGTCACTTCCCAAACCATCCGCCAGGCTAACGGCAACTTGGCGGAAGAGACCCGCCTTGCCGTCCCGAGGGGGCGCGTGGAACGGCGGCGCGGAAGAATTTCCCGCCGTGCGTCGAAGCGCAGCGACACCAAAACAAAGCAGGGCGAACGGCGCTTCGGTAGAACTTCAGACACACAGCCAGTCATACACCATAGCAAAAAAAAGGGACTCCTCGGGGGAAACAAAACACGAACTGTAAACTGAATAGTGATTGCCAGTTCAAGATAAGGAAAATCACCACTCGTTGGCACGTTTCCCGTCTCCTTTCTGTCCGTTACATTTCATAGGCCGTACTGTACATACTGGCTGATGACTGATGGATGGCTAGGCACGTGTGAGATTTTATACATTGGAATCGTGGGTTCTTTACATTCCTTCCGTTCTTCTCTCCCTTCCTCTCATTTGTTCATCAAGCAGGCTCTGTTTTTCCCTGTTTGGTCACATATAATTCGTTGGGGATACGAGCTCGAAAATTTTGCCGTACAATTCGAAAAGTAATTCGGGCGGAGTAGTACGATGACGATGAGGGTTTGACTGACGACGCTATTAGTTAATGATCATTTTTAATAACATAATGCAACGGCTCTTTTCTCCGTAGCTCAATGTCATGTTAGCACAATTGAATTTGTACCGTGAACACGTTTGATACAAGCGAAGGTTTTTATTTTATTAGACCCACATTTCCAGTCGACCGTTTATCCAGTGGAATTGGGGCCAAGACTCATTCACCGTAATATTATACGACACGTGAATGCGACTACTGGGATTTATCATTTTAATTCATTTCGGTTCGATGAAATGATTTCAAAACCATCATCTCCACTCGCCACTTTCGATCCATTACTCCAATCAATTTTTCTGTATTAATAATCCCTTTTTTGTTATTATCGCGTTATATTTTATATGTGTACGCGGCTCTGTCATTACTTGGATTGGATCCGATGTTACACGATCTAATATTATTACTTTCGTTTTTATTCATCTATTTATCTGGCCTCTCATGCAATCACAGTTGTATCGAATTGTGTGATATTGTTCGGTCTTAATTTACATTTCACAATCATACTCCATCGGCTTTGTCGTATTGTAGAGCACTCAATGATTTTACGGAGCAATCAAGAAGCATCGAGACTTCAATGGGGAAGCCGAGTACCGTGAATATTAAAGAGAAAAAAAAAGCAAACAAATGAAAAAGCTAGCGCCCGAGGGGGACTCGCCGCTACGGCTCTTCAGTTTCTCCAATTAACCGGGGTAATTCATTATAGGATTAACGAAGTCGAAACAGTAGACTCACTCGCTCGTTGGTGCACAATGCAGCACCGCAAACTAAAACTCTCTGACTGTACATATATTTCCGGTTTACGAGCTTTGCAATGGGTGTGTGTCTCTGCGTTTTAATTCCTTGTTTTGTTCAAACGAATGCCAGATGCACGAAGAGCATTTTTATGTGAATTATCCGGTGTTCTCAATCGATCCGCGAACAGTCTTATACATACTATCATCCATAGCTCAAACTGTGCAAGAGTAAAAAAAGAAAATCACGATCCGAATTCTTTTCGATCGAATATCATCGATTTTGTACAACTAACATCGTAGTAAGTATTCTCGCGAAGAAGAAAACCTTTTTTTTTACTGTTATTCAGATTGAAAATCAAATGTACCACTATCGACGTAATGACGTTCGCCGGAATATATGAGAACTGCGGTCGTACTTATGTCAGAGTGCGGCATTACACTGCAATTGAACCTTGTACTCAGTCGTCAAGTCAAAGGGATTAACTCCAATTAGGAGATTGCTGGAACGAATAGAAGTACCTTTGGTCTCGTCGCCAGAGCAACCTTTGGCTCTTGGTCAACTCAACTCCAGTACCGCAGCATTCAGTTTTGCTCAATCACGCGATTCTTTCACGACAAATTCCAGATTGCGAAAAATAAAATAAAATGCAGATACACACACACACACATACCATATGTTCCCATTCATCTGAACCGCGTTTATTCCATCACTGGGTGGATATTCTGTGAGTAGACCTGGACTTTACCTGACACCATTAAATCGATTTTTCACTTCGACGTGGTTTTATTATATCATCCGGAAAAATTCGATATTGTTCAAGGATGGGCTTGGTAGATAATTCAGTAAATAGAAATCTGTAGAATTTTTGCTGTTCACACGTCTATGCGTTTAGGGGAGGAAATAGCGTTAGACGGTTCAAAAAATCGATGTTTTTAAATTTCATAAATTGTTAGTTAAACTATTGAAAAATATGTTCCCAAAATTTTTAATGAAAATTCCGACTCGTTCTGTTGTTATAAGCCATTAAAGTGAGTAGCTCTCCTTCAGGCCCCGAGCGCGCCACGTGTTTCAAAGGCGTGTTTCTGTAAGCGACTTTTTTTGAACTTCCGTACACGCTAGTTTCAAAAGTTTTCAACCAATCGTTTTGAAAATTGGCAGTTACTTTCTTCATAGTATTGCGCTCTATATGAACCTGACATCGGAATATTATCATTATTTAAAATAATTTTTTTTTGCAAATAAAGTTGTAAAAAATGGCAAAAAATCATGCTTTTTTGTTTTGATCCCTGTAAAAAATTCAATATTCTATTTTTCTGATAGCATTTAGGTTCATATAGAAGAGAGAAATATAATAAAAGTAAATTCCAACCTCGTTTGATTTCAGATGAAAATTGCGGCTTCCAGAATGTACGCAAAATGATGAGTCTGATTGTGACCTGCAATATGGGGTCGCTAATATTTTCGGTGTTTTTCAAGGAAATTCTTCAAAATTTTTATAGTATATACTTAAATATATGTATAAAATATTCTCAAAGTTTCACTAAATTATATTCATTTTTTATACTATAAAAAAATTCATGAAAATCATTGAGAGAACGCTGTCCTAACCCTATTTCCTCCCGCACAAAACGTCTATGCGTTACAGATTTTTACGACAGTTTGAAATTTTGAAACTCCTTTAAACAATACTTACAATTCTTGGGTTGAACTTAAAGCCAATCTCGGAACGATGTCAAACTTTTCGACGAACCTCCTTCTCGATTGCCGAATAATCTATGAGTTTCAATAATCCCTGCACAAAACAATTCATTTTGCTAAAATATTATTAGGAATGTGTTGTCGGAAAACGAGGTATACGTAACTAATGCTGCTCTCCACACGATCCAACTGGAAAAAAGTATATAAAATCTGCAGCTGCTGAGAAAGATTTTCTCTCGTTTCGTCCAGGATCTCGCTATCGGTGTTTATAAACACACTGGATGGAAACAGTCTGGTAGAGAACAGCGAGTATCAGAGAGGGCGGGGGAAAAAAAGATAAAATGTTCTCGATGGAGAGACTCGGGGTAATATCAGGCACGATCCATTAGCTGGTTGAGAGTCTACCGAGTGCGGCCCGCTTACATCACCAGACAAGCTATACCGTTGACTATATACTCGCGTACACTGGCCAACGTGTATTATGACAGGGTGGAGGGTGGCAAGAGTCAGATAGAGTGGACTGGTGCCCGGCACTATCGCCCACCGATAATATCTTGTTGCCCTTACGGCTCATCCCACGAAAGCCTCTCGTTGCATTAGTCCGACCCAGGGGTTTCCAGCAAACCCATATGCGGTACGGAGAATTATCCGCTACTCCTCTCAATCTATATACCTGACCTAACATTTCTGTAATAGTCCTTTCCCACATTTCACTTCCACATCTTAACGATTTTATGACATATCACAGATTACTTTGACAATCCGATATTTTGCTACTCGAACCATATTTTTTGTTATTCCGTAACCGATTATTTCCAGTGTGAATTACAATAAATATATTCACAAAAGAGACTCATTCAACCGACTAGACCTGATTCCCCCACATTTCAGTTACATTTTTCACTGGACCTGTGCCTAAGTTTATTGTAATTATTTCAATTTTATTTTACTACTTATACTTTTTTCAGTCGGGACGTTTCTAAAAATGTTAATTATTTATTTGCATTGTCAGTCAGCCTTTTAACGTCCAGAATGGACGCATATGCGTGGATATGGAGGTGAGATAAAAGCATAAAACTGACTGGTGGTATATACGGAGAGAGAATGTACAAATGGATTGTTGAGTTCGTAACGCGGTCTCCTATGCGAAGATAAAAGTGTTCTTGCACGCGTGTAAGCCGGGAGATGTGCTCGCTGGAGTCTGCTACATATGCGCTTTTTCAGAAAAAGCTTTATATCGCTCCTCGCGTAGTACGTGTACGAATTGACTTAGGCTCTGTATAACTGTAAGCCATATGTACACGCATTAATTCACATTAGGTGGCACGTCCTCCACTGTACCTTCCGCTAATGGGCCTCGCTGTTCGTGACCATTTAATTTAGTCAGACACTTCGAGACCCTTCACGAGCGAGTATAGAGATTTTACACGGCTATACACGGGTCTCGTGCCTATCAACATAGGGTAGCGATATAATTTGGGACAAAATTTCCTTCTTTTTTTTCGTGAATAAAAATTGTTTCACCGTTATGATTTGAAAAAATGGTGGCCATCTTAATGGAAATTAACATTTAAAAAAAAGGCGAGTCAATAAAGTGTAATTCTAAAAGGGTTAAAAGATAGTTTTAATACAAATGTGGGACCTGCATCGTTACAACAAGGTCACTCAATTATGTTAATTGAAAAACTCATATTCTATAGATTAAGCCCGATAAATAATGTAAAATGAAAGATGCAAATATTCTATTTCATCTTGTACACTGAATACAACATTGTCAAATACCATTCCCTCGGCAATTCTCTCCCTCTATCACTTAGTGATTAGCCAGTAATATAATTAATAAAAAAATTCATATTCAAAAAATCGAATAGAACGGCGCAGCATTGATCATGCTTGTTTTTGTTTTTTTTTTTAATTTACCGTCACATAGTAAATCCGGTACGAGAGATATGTCGTTGAATCGTGTTCTCTTTCGTCCTTGTGGTGCAAATATACGACGACGAGAACATCGTGAAGTGCTTGTCAAGCGCGATATATACATATACCATATGTTGAGGACAGTGGCGCGTACGTCGCTTTCAGAATTTATTATCGTTGATGGTAGAGACCGAGAGTAAGAGAGAGGGAGAGAGACGATTTCGTCGTCGTAACAGAGTTAGTCCGAGCACTAATTATCATATATACGTATATGTGATAGCGAGGTCAATGTCTGCATCGATAGATCGTCGAAGTGATCGTTTACCAGACAATTCGTCAATTACCGAAGGCACCCACGTTCGTTTCGATTCTCCACCCTTTCCACAACCTGTGTACATACTACAAACATACCTAGAACTGTAAAATCATTCCCTTCCCTCTCCTCTTCACTTTCAACCCTCGACTCTCGCGACAGATCGACGAGAGATTCGGACGACCTTGTCGTTTAAGGCGGTAGTCTGGTCTAGAAATTTGAAAAAATCGATTTTTGTTTTTTCATAATCTTATTCCTTAGACCTTTCTTCATACGCTCCTGAAAACCGTTTATTGATATGTCAAAAATTAGCCGAGAAATAAAAATTCTAAGCAAGCCGCGCGCTCAGGTAGCGCGGTCGGGAAGCAGCAAACGCAGATGCTACTAAGTCGCTCATTTAACGGGGGGGTAAGGTTAATTCGTACAAAAAAAGGCATGTTTTTGTGATTTTTTTGTGACGACGCAGTTAAAATCTCTTTATTAAAACTAATGGTACAGTAAAATATGACATTCGAAGAATATTATATAAAATTTTCACGAAGAAATATTAAAAAATACGGCAATGGCAGCAATTATTCGGACGTGTCTCGGAAAAAAGTAGAATTGCGGTGTCCCTCCCTCATAACTTGGTGCTGGATCATCTGAAATGAAAAAATGAAAGTTCATTTGTTAGATAATAGTTTTCCCCAGGTAACGCTGGGAGGGTTTTTCGAAATTTCAATTTTTCAATTTTTTGGAACATTTTGAAGGGAAAAACGCGATTTTTACGAAAAAAATCGGTTAACTTGTTATTGTAAAATAAAAATTATTAACAAATTTGAAAAAAAGTCTCCAGCGTTACCTCGTAAATTATGTACAGAATTAGTGTTCAAAATTTCAAAGGGATCGGTGCTGTAGTTTTCAAGTTATGAGGGACACCGACTTTGAAAACGTGAGTTGTGAGGAAAACGCTTTAAAGTTTTGAACACTAAAAAATCTGGTATAAAACGTTCATAAGCGAATTTTATCGTCTTACCTCACACTGAATCGTCAATGCAAGGTCCATAAAGGATGTTGCTATCATCAAAGATGTCTAAAGCACCTTTTTGCTCCTGTCTACGACGAATCCTGCCTTCTTTAGTTTTTTTTCAGCTTCCTGCTCTGCTCGGCTTACACGTATGGAGTCAGTTGATCGCGCCCAGTCATGAGCGCCGGTCTGGAGCAACGGACGCTCAAATGCTCATAACTCCATTAATTTTGCTCCGATCAATTTGAAATTTTGACACAATATTCTTGAGATGTTATACATTCATTTTAAAAAATTGAAAAAAATGTAAAAAAAAAAGTTTAAATACCTTACCCCGCCCTTAACGATGTCAAAACTTTGAACGCGTTTATCTCAGAACTATGATTTTCAAATCGGCGCCCACGATATCTCGATAACTAATGAACCGATCGAGCTCAAATTTTGCACGTACCTTAGGTAGCCTGTTTCTGAGGACTGGTAGCAGAATTGAGTCGAACAATAATTTTGCCGACATTTTATAACTCGTCGAATACCCGAAAATGTATCAAATATCATTAATGAATGTTCAACAGGCCGCTGTTTTGGTACCAATTCTCCTACCAGTGCTCAGAATACTCATACAGATTGAGAATATATATATATTTTTTTTTTCAGATGCATACAACATCGTCCAGAGTGGGCGCCGATTGAGGCGGCTTTCGGCGTACCATGTTGGAACAAGGCAAAAAACTACATGAAAATATTTAAAATAATTGTTTTTTTTATGTACAAGTATTCTCTAAGGATCAATAAATGCACGTGTAAATTTTCATCAAGCAACTTCAACAGTTTAAAAATTATTGCGGATTAGAAATGACGTCAAAAATCTCGCTCTACACTAGACTACCGCGTTAAGGGAGGAAATAGGGTCAGGACAGCGTTTTCTCAATGATTTTCATGAATTTTTTTATAGTATAAAAAATGAATATAATTTATTGAAACTTTGAGAATATTCTATACATATATTTAAGTATATACTATAAAATTTTTGAAGAATTTCCTTGAAAAACACCGCAGATATTAGCGACTCCATATTGCAGGTCACAATCAGACTCAGCATTTTGCGTACATTCTGGAAGCCGCAATTTTCATCTGAAATCAAACGAGGTTGGAATTTACTTTTATTATATGTCTCTCTTCTATATGAACCTGAATGCTATCAAACAAGTAGAAAATTGAATTTTTTACAGGGGTCAAAACAAAAAAGCATGATTTGTTGCCATTTTTTAGAACTTTATTTGCAAAAAAAAATTATTTTAAATAATGATAATATTCCGATTTTAGGTTCATATAGAGCGCAATACTATGAAGAAAGTAACTGCCAATTTTCAAAACGATTGGTTGAAAACTTTTTAAACTAGCGTGTACGCTAGTTAAAAAAAAGTCGTTTTCAGAAAAACGCGTTTGAAAAAATAGCGAAATGCTGAGTCTGATTGTGATCGGCAATATGGGGTCGCTAATATCTGCGGTGTTTTTCAAGGAAATTCTTCAAAAATTTTATAGTATATACTTAAATATATGTATAAAATATTCTCAAAGTTTCAATAAATTATATTTATTTTTTATACTATAAAAAAATTCATGAAAATCATTGAAAAAACGCTGTCCTAACCCTATTTCTCCCCTTAATGGCTTATAACAATAGAACGAGTCGGAATTTCCATTTAAAATTTTGGGAACATATATTTCAATAGTTTTACTAACAATTTATGAAATAAAAAAAAATCGATTTTTTGAACCTTCTAACCCTATTTCTCCCCTTAACGTCGATGCGTTGAGCGTCAACATCGACGAAATAAATTTTCTTAATTGAGCCCGCGGCGCTATAGCCCGTTGCGACAACATCGTTTCGTCTTACCGTTCGCGAAAGAGCGTTCTCATAGACAGATTTATTCTCGATTTCGGTGAAAAACACGCGACACGCATTAACAAACGCGATAGAGGAGATAGGGACAAAAAGAGAGATAACGAGACGCGAAACGGGACGAGGAGAAGAACGAAAGAGAGAAAGGGGCGAGGGAGAGAGATGGAGATTCCGCGGACATCGCGAGAAACGCTATGTTAGAGAAAGATACAATGTGCATTATGTATATAGTTATAGACGAGGGGAATACCGAAGTTTTTTTCTCCTCCGAGAGAGATGGCGCCCTCTCGCTCGCATTAGAATGCCGTCCTGCCAATTTGGGAAGACGCTGCGGCGAATGAGGGCGCGGGTTCAATTAATTAAAAACAAAACATCGGAGGACACGTCAATCTTATTTGGTTCGGAATAATAGAGTGTCTGTGTGTATGTGTATACGGCCGATGGAAGCGCCCTTATAGCGAGAATGTACGAGGGAGAAAGAGCAGCAAACGTGGCGGGAGCATATACTCGTATATATATATATGTGTATAGGAAGAAGTCGAGTAAACGAGAGAAAGGAATGAAAAAAGGGATAAAAAGAAGGGAGTAACGAAACCGCGAGTGATGCGGAGATTCGAAGGGGGAACCTTCGTCGTGTTGAGAAATCGTGGAAGAAGAAGAGGAAGGGGAGGCTGAGGAGGAAGAGAAGAACAAAGATGAAACGATCGGCGGAAGAGGGTCACACAGAGATTTCGCCGCGCAAGAGGAAGATTTTGTTATATCGCCGAACTACTCTACCTCCCTCTTTCTTTCTCTCTCATTTTTATTTCACTCTCTCTTTCTCTCTCTATACTCTTCCGTCTTATAGCGTATAAATACGAGACCGTGCGTAGAGTCGCAAACGTTTAATTAAGTCTGCGTTCGTTATGCCGCGAGAGCTTCTGTAAGCTCGCTGTTTTAAAAAAAATGGGATTTCACATTATAACGCTGATGTTACCACTTTTGTCTGTACCTGTCTCTCAACAGCTCGTGTGCGTCTGTTCTATTTTACGTTTTATTCCTTTATTTATATTAAAGGGGGAAATAGGTTTAGGACAGCGTTTTCTCAATGATTTTCATGAATTTTTTTATAGTATAAAAAATGAATATAATCTATTGAAACTTTGAGAATATTTTATACATATATTCAAGTATATACTATAAAATTGGTATATACTATATACTATATACTATAAAATTTAAGTATATACTATAAAATAAAAAAGATTCAGCATTTTGCGTACATTCTTGAAGCCGCAATTTTCATCTGAAATCAAACAAAGTTGAAATTTACTTTCACTATATGTCTCTCTCCTATATGAACCTAAATGCTATCGAAAAAATATAAAATTGAATTTTTTGCCATTTTTTACAACTTTATTTGCAAAAAAAAATTATTTTAAATATAATATTCCGATTTTAGGTTCATATAGAGCGAAATACTATGAAGGAAGTAACTGCCAACTTTCAAAACGATTCGTTGAAAACTTTTCAAACTAGCGTGTACGCAAGTTCAAAGAAAGTCGTTTTCAAAAAAAGGCGTTTGAAAAAATAGTACCAAGAGGCCTGAAGGAGAGCTACTCACTTTAATGGCTCATAACGATAGAACGAGTCGGAATTTTCATTTAAAATTTTGGGAACATATTTTTCAATAGTTTTACTAACAATTTATGAAATTTAAAAAAATGACCCTATTTCCTCCCTCAACGGGTTGATCCTACGCGGACCGTCTTCACGTTTTCACGCCTCCTTCCCTTATTCTTATTCTTATTCCGAATTCCACAACCCCCAACACATTGCGCGCGGAGCGATCTTATTCTCCTTTGCAAATTGCCTCCGCCTTTATCGCGAAATCAATCAAATGACCAACAAATTTTTTCAATTGTCCTCAATCTCCCTCTGATCTTGCTATTTTTTTTACTTCTCCGATCTCCCAAAATTTTGAAATCAATCATTTTTTTACTTCCTCCATGAGCAACGAACGAAAATTAAATTCTCTATAATACATACGCATACTGTTCTCGATCATCGGGAGGACTGTTGAAGAAGAATAATAATAAAAAGTTCGGATAAAAAATCGGTGAATGTTTATAGATGGGTTTTGATCCTAATGATCGAAAATAGTAATAATTCCACTAATTCACTGATACGGCAAAAGTTAATAGTTACGGCCATTCATCATTTAGGAAAAAACAATGTCACAAATCACGCATTTTCCCGTCTGCCCGGTGGTCCTCGTTACGCGATGTCACGTGAGACATAGTTCTATCTGTATCACGCGGGGAAAATGGATGAACGGCCGGGCGATGGGGACGTTGGCAGGACCGCGTAATAAATTTCTTTCGCAAAAAAGCGTGTAATGCAAACTTATGACGCTTTAATTGGACATGCATATCTGCTCCGGTGGTTCGCGGGTTTACTGTTATCATAACTGTATCTAGTGGGGTGTAATACGTATGGTATATGCTATTCATATATATATATATGAACCTTCGTATCGCATGTGCCCTCGCGCGACCCGTGTGCTAATTAGTACCGTGCTCGCGAGCCTCACCGACGAAATTTTTTATTATTCCTTTTTTTTTTAACTCCCTCCCACCTTCTATCCCAACTCCGTTTCATTTTCAACGCGCGAAATGAATAAAAATGATGAGATCTCTCTCGTTCTCTCTTTTTCATCTCTGTGTGCCGGCTCACCCACTCGTTCCCCGTCATATCGCGGCCACCACCGTCCAGCTTTTCACTGCAGCAAGCGCGCTCCGGTGCCAGACTCGTATCATCATCAGAGACCACGGATTGCTTGATATAAATGAATATAATACCCCGAAGATCAAGTGGGGGGGGGAGGAGGAGGAGGAAGAGGTATACGCTTACATACTGACGTACATTTCGGTATAATGAGGTTGTTTATCGAATTATTGAATATCGGATTTAACAGTATTACTATTTTTTTTTGTAATTATCGTGTTTTCCAACGTATAACCTTTCGGGTTTTTACGTATGACCCTTCCCAATTCCATTTTTTCCATTTTCGCCCCTATCACTCCCTGCCCGAACTTCGCTAATCTAACCTGACTTTCCATTGCGTCCACAGACGTCTTAGCTACACTGTATCGCATTTGCCATGGACACAGGGAAACTGCGGAAAACCTGTGTCGATACAGATGGCTCTTTGTTTTGATTGAGTTTCAGTTTTACTACCATCAGAAATTCAGAAAAATTGCCTTCCGCTCAGTAGTCGGCGTGCAAGCCAATGCACGGCTATGCGGTCACCCATCCCAGTACTGACAGCGGCCAATACTGCTTAACATGGGAGATCGCCGAAGCCGTGCACCAATCGTGTGTCCACTGCTGTCGGTTTTAAAGGTATTACTATTATTACAGATTTAAAAAAATCTTAATCATCAGTAAAATTAATTAAATTAAATAAAGGTTTCTGTTGTGGCTATGTGGATCGGTATTCAATGGTAAATCTTAACTGCAAGTTTCCACCGAGGGTAAAAACATTTTGTCTTCTTCAACAAAAAAAAAAGAAAAACCTGCTTATTTCTGATATATGGACGATTACGAGGTCTGTTCAAAAAGTATCGCGAATTTTGAATTTCCGCGGGCTACGTATATTCGATTGTCGATTTTTTTGTGGCGTTAGGTTGGTACTCGTGTCCCTCACTTATGCTGAAATAATCGGCCATTTTGAATGTCTAGTTAATTGTTGAGAGCTGTTTTGGTTAGACGTGTTTTGGCTTGTCTTCGATTTTTGCCTATTCCAAAAAAGCAGCTTCCATTGCGATGATTGAGCTTTGGTTTCCACGTCATAACCATAAACCCATGATTCGTCACCAGTTATGACCCTCTGGAGCAAATTTGGGTCGTGGCGGACCGAGTCCAACAGCTCCATAATACATTTATGCCAACGTTTTTCCCAATCCTCGAAGCACTTAAAAAAATCATTTTTTGTGATCTTGTTTAGCTCTTCCTTCGATGCCGTCTTTATCACTTCAATCGTGGCGTAGCGTCGTCCTTTTATGGGCCTCTTCAGTTTTGGAAACAGGACAAAGTCACAGGAGGCCAGGTCTGAGGAATACGGTGGCTGCGGCATCATTAGAGTGTTGTTTTTGGCCAAAAATTCGCGCACAAGCAACAATGCGTGAGCAGAGGCGTTATCATGGTGCAAAAGCCAATTTTTGTTCTTCCACAAATCCGGGCGTTTATGACGGATTGCTTCGCGCAAATTGCGCATAACTTGCAGGTAATATTATTTATTGACTGTACGACCCTGTGGCAAGAACTCATGATGCACCACGCCTCTGCTATCGAAGAAAACTGTGAGCAAACCCTTCACATTCAACTGAACTTGGCGGGCTTTTTTCGGTCCTAGCTCATGCGGCAGCTTCCATTACGATGATTGAGCTTTGGTTTCCACGTAAAAACCATAAACCCATGATTCGTCACCAGTTATGACCCTCTGGAGCAAATTTGGGTCGTCGCGGACCGAGTCCAAGAGCTCCTTATCAATGTTAACGCGACACTGTTTTTCTTCGAAATTGAGCAATTTTGGCACGAATTTCGCGGCGACTCGTCTCATGCCCAAATCATTGGTAAAAATCGAGTAGCGCGAGCCAATCGATATGTTTAGTTCCTCAGCGCACTTAATTTTGTTTTTCACACAAAATTTGATACAGATTCTTTGATCCATTTTTTGGAATAGGCAAAAATCGAAGACAAGCCAAAACGCGTCCAACCAAAACAACTGTCAACAATTAACTAAACATTCGAAATGGCCGATTTTTTTCAGCATAAGTGAGGGACACGAGTACCAACCTAACGCCACAAAAAAATCGATAATCGAATATACGTAGCCCGCGGAAATTCAAAATTCGCGATACTTTTTGAACAGACCTCGTATAATTGCACATTGAACAATTGTGAACTATGTCGTGTAACATTGACGTGACACGCGGTTGTAAAAGAAAACGTAACAACAAAAGTATTTAATTGTAAATACAGAAATATACACGAGAGACAATGTCTCGTAACATCTCTGTATATAGAAAACCGAACGTTTGAAATTCGGAGAAGCTCTCGTGTCCGTGCTGGCGGCTCTTCTGGTTATATAATAAATCGGTCTCGTTAGTGGGGAAACTTTGTTTTTGTACCGTGCCGGTCCGTGGCGCTCGTTAGATCGCCGCGGTGTTGTGTGCGACGGTAATTAGAAGTTTTAGTTCTCCGCCCTCGCGCGTTTATTCTCTCTATATATATGTGTATACGTATATGTATATGCGTTCACTCGCGTTCCCCGAAGCCAGAGAGCTATCTCGTTGTCCCTCTCGTTTATATAGTGCGTTGTGTTTATTCCGGTAATGATGTTGCTCGTTGTATATACGTGTATAAGTAAGGAAAGACAAGGCGATCGAGCCTGTGGATAACGCGTTCCTGATTACGACCCGCCAATATCCTCCGCGATCATGATCACTCGTGTTACATTGAACGCTGGAAATTAAGTATTTATGTTTATTTTTGGCGCGCAAATATACATTGATTATAAATAATTGTTATTCTTATTCGATGCGGAGTCTGTACAAATTTGAAACGCGTTAATTTCGCTTCATTCCCGTTCGAAGAACAATGCCACAAGTACAAGTAAGACAAATGATTTATTTCATCCAGCGCGATGACGCTGAAACCCACTTGTTTTTTCTTAAACATCTGCATTTCACGCGGTGCCCAGTTTTTGATGAGAAATCATAATTAAAATTAGGCGAATCCCGTATGTACGGCGGGAAATCAATCGATTGACGCCAAAGATTGATTAAAAAGAGGGTAGAGGACTCACCTAACGTTGCTTGACGGTAGTAACGATATTTCGTTGTCGCACAAAACAAAGAACTTTTTGTATATCTTGAAAAGATGTATACGATGTTCCCTAAACATTCCCGAATTCTAAACATGAACATGTATCGTGACGTGATATATTATAGTGAAAGAGAGCGATAGCGTGAAATAGCGAGAAGCGCAGACGATGGAGATGGGCGTGGAGAGAAGGGAGGGGATTAAAAGGAAAGGGTGAAAAGGAGTAAAAGGGGCTTAGGGGTAAAAGCCTGTGTCGAGGAAAAGCGAGGGACGACGCACAGGAGGACTGTGAGGCCAAGGGGTTGTGAGCGTTGGTTATGGTTGAGCAGAGGAGGGTGGGGGGCGAGAAGTGGTGATCCACGGTGGTTGTTGGGCGAGGAGAGAGGAGAAACGGGGGAGTACGTACGACGAAGGGACGAAAGTGTGTGGAGGGTGAAAAGCGAGAGGAGCTCTGGAGAAAAGGGTGGAGTTTGCTAATTACGCGCGCTCTCTCTAATGAATAAGCTCTAATGAACCACTTTCTGTTAATTAAAGGCCGCCTCTATCCCTCTTCTTCTCTCCCTACCCCCGCGGCCCGCCCCACAGTGTGTCCGCATCGTCTCAGCCACCCTCTCTCTTCATCTCCCTCTCTCTCTCTCTCTCGCTCTCACTCTCTGTAGCTTTTCTGTATAGATCTCTTACACTCGCGGCATCTATCACCGTTACGTTGCCGCTGCGGCCTCCTCTCATCCTACTGTCTATAAGTATACATATATATGACGTATCTACATCGAAGATCTAAAGGAGAAGAGGCTTAGCGAAAAGAGCTCGAATGAGACTAGGGTGGTCTGAAGAGAGCGAGAGAGGAAGGGAGAAATATGGCGAACCGGTACGAGGAAAATGTTCCGCATAAAATCGTTGTGTATTTTGCAATATTAATACGTTACACGAACCGTTTTTTTCCATGCGAGTGTTCCGTACAGGATATTCTCATGGAACAACATGATTTTCCTATGTCGAAATTTGCGTAGGTCAATTTCATCGTAAAACACCTATAATCGTCCTGCATACGATATGTAATGTCACTTAAGGGAGGAAATAGGGTTGGACTGTTTAAAAAAACGATTTTTTTTTAATTTCATAAATTGTCAGTAAAACTATTGAAAAATATGTTACCAAAATTTTCAATGAAAATTCCGACTTGTTCTATTGTTATAAGCCATTAAGGGGGGAAATAGGGTTAGGACAGCGTTTTCTCAATGATTTTCATAAATTTTTTTATAGTATAAAAAATGAATATAATTTATTGAAACTTTGAGAATATTTTATACATATATTTAAGTATATACTATAAAATTTTTGATGATTTTTCTTGAAAAACACCGAAGATATTAGCGACCCCATATTGCAGGTCACAATCAGACTCAGCATTTTGCTTTTTTTTCAAACGCGTTTTTCTGAAAACGACTTTTTTTGAACTTGCGTACACGCTAGTTTGAAAAGTTTTCAACCAATCGTTTTGAAAATTGGCAGTTACTTTCTTCATAGTATTGCGCTCTATATGAACCTAAAATCGGAATATTATCATTATTTAAAGTAATTTTTTTGTTGCAAATAAAGTTGTAAAAAATGGCAAAAAATCATGATCTTTTGTTTTGACCCCTGTAAAAAATTCAATTTTCTATTTTTTTTAAAGCATTTAGGTTCATATAGAAGAGAGACATATAATAAAAGTAAATTCCAACCTTGTTTGATATCAGATGAAAATTGCGGCTTCCAGAATGTACGCAAAATGCTGAGTCTGATTGTGACCTGCGATATGGGGTCGCTAATATCTTCGGCGTTTTTCAAGGAAATTCTTCAAAAATGTTATAGTATATACTTAAATATATGTATAAAATATTCTTAAAGTTTCAATAAATTATATTCATTTTTTATACTATAAAAAAATTCATGAAAATCATTGAGAAAACGCTGTCCTAACCCTATTTCCACCCTCAAATGATTAAAGCATTACATATGTAGCATTAACGCCAGCACAAACGTCCGAAATATCCAATAGACCGAATTACAGACACTTTCACATATACCTATATATTACGTATACTACACGCAACGATTCGCGAATATATGGCGAGTGAGTGAGGCCAAGAGCCAAATGTTACGATCGCTCCTCGAATGCCTCTCTGATGGTGACTTAGAATTCTCGGTATTAGCGAACGAGGCCGAAATACCGACGCGAGAACAAAGAATTCGTCGTGTAGTCAACGCCGTCACCGACTCTATGCTCATCCCTCTTACAACGTGTGTCGGAATTTTATTCGTCAATTTGATGCAACGCTGCTCATACCAATTATTCACTTCCTAATTTGATTTAAAAGAAAACGGTAGTACTTGTAATATACTTTGCAATATTAACAAATTTATTTCTCAATTTGTGCCATCGCGTTTCTATAATGCCTAATAAAATATTACTTTTTTCACCTTTTCATTTATCGCTTTTGTGTCGCAACTTTCCCTCATACAAATTATTTATATTCTCGTTTGATCTTTCTATTTCCATCATTTCTTGATTCGTATAATTCTTTTTATATCGCGTTTCTATTAACGATAAAATATATGCCGTCCGCCATTCCAGCCCTATCGTCTGGTGAAAGAAATAACTTCTCGAAACTTTCGAACGAACGTGTCGCAATCAGATTTATCAACAAACGAGTGAAAGGGCTTTGAGGAAAACACTTTTCTCGAAGTCTCAGAGAAAACGCTCTTTACACACGCATCTATACATAATCATTTAATGAGCTTAGAGATTCGTACGAGGACGCGACGTATCACGAGCACTGTGTACGAGCTAGTGTGTGGCATCGAGCTGGCAAAACGTACCAAATTTACTAACGTTTACGCGCACTCCGACACTGTTGACAATGAAGCGAGAACAAAATTTATTTTCACGTAAATGTTCCTAAAGAGGCACAAAAAAAAATAACGAAAAATAAGGGAGCAATGAGAAAAAGATGAAGAGAAAATAAATGCAATCTTACTCCCAGAATTCGCCCATACAATTTCTGTGTACATAAAAAAAATAAAGGAGCGAAAGAAAATCGCTTTTAGTTTTTCCAACCAGTGCAACCTCTACACCCCTTTTCATTCGATATTTTTTTTTTCCTTTTTTTTCTTTCATCCCCGAGGAACTTTATAATCGAGGGAGGCTTTTTCGCTCACTATACCATTCCCCCGTATAGTCAGAGAGCTTTTGCGGCCGGGGAAAGGCATTGGGATTCGCCGTGGTCGGGAATCTTGAAGCCCCGAGCGAAGAAGAAAGAGAGTTTGAAGAGCTGTTGCGAAATAGCGAGGGTGAGAGAGAGGGAATAAAATGAGAGCGACGAGCGGAAGAGTGAGAGGGAAACGAGATAGTGAGAAAGGAGAGAACGAGACTCGGAGAGCTCGGTAATTAACTTCGTTCATTAGCTGAAATTGTTTAACGCACCTCCGACCACTCGCCTATTTATGCATGATATTCACCGACGATGGAGGCCTGAGAGACGGGGCTGCGGGGGGTAGGAGGGTTGAGCACGAAAGTCTCTGGGCTTACCTGGTGGTATACCAACGGTGCAGCATGAGGAAACCTCGCCAATGTACGCTTTCCCCCTATACTCTTCTTATTACAACTACCCTTTTGCCTCTCCTCCCTCTCTCTCTCTCTCTCTCGCCCCTCCCTCTTACTTACTCAGTCTCTCACAACGACGACTCAAATCCCTTTTTTCTATTACGAATACACTTTTCTCCGTTTATTAGGTCACGTTTTCTCATCAGTAAACCTTCAACGTCGATCCTTCCGCGAAACATCGAACGATTTTTCATTAAATCCACTGCATTATCGTCGAGAACGAAAAGAGAGAAATTGAAGAGAAACAAGTTTCTGAAGATAGTGTGCGATTTTGTGAGGACATTTTTAATGAAGGGTGTACTTCGTGTATGAACGACGGACATAAAACAATTTTGCGGCCGCAGCAAATCCTGTTCTACAGTTAGCGTGGCCCCTCTCAGTAACGAAGACCTATACTGCAGTATTAGCTTTTATTTCACGTATCGGATAAATGTATGAAAAATAAATATCAGTTTTCTTCCTCCATCGGCGAGAACTGTATTCACGATTTCCCTCGGTCCGTATACACGATATACCGTATTTATTCAAATCGGTGAAGTTCGGGCATATAATATTAAAGCGGAAATAAAATGAGCGAGAAGACTGAAGCGAAACGAATGAAAACAAAAAATTCCGAAACAGAGTAAATAAATGAACTATTTAAAAAAAGACATGGCGACTTATTTTTCATTAGTCCGAGCACCAGCAAGAGCTAATCTCGTCTCTTCATTATACTTTCGCGAGGGGGTTTAATTTTTTTTATTTTTTGCATTTCGTAACCGAAGAGTTTTCTACGGTTGGCGTGTGCCTTGCACAAAAGTGAGACGAGCGGGAGAGAGAGAGAGAGAGAGAGCGAGAGAGGGACGAGGGGGGGACATTGTATCTATAGCTGTCTCATGTTATCTCGCTCTTGCTCCGTGCCATTTCAGGCGTTTAATGTATTCCGGTATTGTTATTCGGTACTCCCCTCTTGCCACTCATTAGAGAATCCGTTTGCGAGTCCCTGTTTTTGAACGCTCTATATTTACAATTCAATTTGCTTTGTACAACTGGAGGCTCGTTCGCCTTCTCTCGCTATCCCACTTTTTCTTCGTCTCTCTCTCTCTTCCACCCCCTCGCTACGAAACATCATATACCGGTCGAGGTCCAACCCTCTGTCTCGTACTTTCGGAAGCTTCGCCAATTCGAGCGAGTGCCCCGTGTCGTAAACGAAAAATCGACGACGACGACGACGACGACGACGTCCATTTGCCGGTGTTCTCGTGTGTCCCGATCTCGAGATAGATTCTTTTCTTTTTTTTCTTTCGTTCGGGCTTTCCGAAGTCACGAGGAAACACAGCTCGTTTATGTACGGTAACGTATATTCGTTTTTTTTTTCTCGACATATTCCGGAAATCTTCACGAACGTCTTTACCAATATCGTCACTCTTGAATGATACGTTTATAAAAAGGAACAAAAAATGGTTGGAACAAACAATCTCGGGCAACGGGAAGAAGATGCAAAAATGGTATCGATATAGTCCACCGGTAAACATTCCGAAATACATATGTATGTATTAGTGGGGTAGGTAGTGGTGGTGGATAACACACGTTGATACGGGATCACTGATCGTCGGCGGAGAATCAAGGGGTCGCGAGAGAGATAGAGGGGAGGCTGTGGAAATAACGTGACTGTAGCATCAGTGAGGATGGGTGGAATGGCCAAGGGCGAGAGGACGAGTGGTGATCCCGCGATGCTGCTACTGATGGGGGTGCGTCGAGTCGTGAGGAGGGTTGGGAGATCGGGAATGGGAGAGCTTGCATGGTTGGCGGGGAGTGCGGTCCCCCGTAATCCGCTGATGGACGCATTTACTGATTACCCCAACGCCTCTGCCCCCCGCCTCTTCTCCACCTATTTGCCGCCATCCTACCGAACACCCTACAGAGCTTTTCCTTGTATTTCTTACTACAGGCTTTCCCAAACTCGATCGTTCTACGTCGTATATTAAAAATGAATTATTAAAGTCAACAAAAATTTCTCAGTGCAAAATGTAACATTTTTAATGTGATACAGTGACAGAGTAATAACGACTAATTGTACGACAGCATTAATCGTCGACATTTATGACATTAAGGGTGGAAAATTTCATGAATTTTTTTATAGTATAAAAAATGTATATAATTTATTGAAACTTTGAGAATATTTTATACATATATTTAAGTATATACTATAAAATTTTTGAAGAATTTCCTTGAAAAACACCGAAGATATTAGTGACCCCATATTGCAGGTCACAATCAGACCAGCATTTTGCGTACATTCTGGAAGCCGCAATTTTCATCTGAAATCAAACGAGATTGGAATTTACTTTTATTATATGTCTCTCTTCTATATGAACCTAAATGCTATCAAAAAGATAGAAAATTGAATTTTTTACAGGAGTCAAAACAAAAAAGCATGATTTTTTTGCCATTTTTTACATCTTTATTTGCCGAAAAAAAATTATTTTAAATAATGATAATATTCCGATTTTTGGTTCATACAGAGCGCAATACTATAAAGAAAGTAACTGCTAATTTTCAAAACGATTGGTTGAAAACTTTTCAAACTAGCGTGTACGCAAGTTCAAAAAAAGTCGTTTTCAGAAAAACGCGTTTGAAAAAATAGTACCAAGAAAAACAAGCAATATGGGGTCGCTAATATCTTCGGTGTTTTTTAAGGAAATTCTTCAAAAAATTCTTCAAAATTTAATAGTATATACTTAAATATATGTATAAAATATTCTCAAAGTTTCAATAAATTATATTCATTTTTTATAGTATAAAAAAATTCATGAAAATCATTGAGAAAACGCTGTCCTAACCCTATTTTCCCCCTTAATGGCTTATAACAATAGAACGAGTCGGAATTTTCATTTAAAATTTTGGAAACATATTTTTC
Organism: Oxytorus armatus; assembly: GCA_958009045.1. Classification (NCBI taxonomy): domain Eukaryota; kingdom Metazoa; phylum Arthropoda; class Insecta; order Hymenoptera; family Ichneumonidae; genus Oxytorus; species Oxytorus armatus. The sequence continues at coordinate 20,647,276 of OY253751.1, read as the reverse complement.
AATAGTTTTACTAACAATTTATGAAATTAAAAAAAAATCGATTTTTTTAACCGTCTAACCCTATTTCCATCCTTAATTGGTTACACGAATGAATATCGTTCCAAATGTGCATACAGCAAAGTTTCTGAGTACTTCAATCATTTTTCCATGAGTCGATTAATGGTGACGTCTCTTCCTGAATTCCTTGAGCTAAGAGGAGTCATCAAGCTCGCACAGCATTAACAAATTGAATTTTAACATACGAAATTATTAATGGCTCGTTTACGAGTACTTCAATTTTTCATTTTCGAATTGAAAGCTCCTGTTTTCTGCCTAATGAAAACCTGTAGCCGTACTAACTTTGTAGCAAAATGAAATACCACTTTTTTTATTACAGGTGCACCACTACCTCTGGAAATCGCCAGAACCAATTCCGTTCACCCCGGAATTTTACGCCCTCCTTCCTCTCCTCCGCCGCACCCCATACCAGCCCCCTCTTATGTTCCATGATAAATGAATAAAAGTGATCTCTCAAAGTTATCAAAACGATATCTTTCCATCGCTATGCATCGAACCGAGACTCCCATTAACGCGCCAGGCTGTTATACATTTTTTGTCCGATCCTGCGGTTTCCTGTCACGCAGCGACTGCGAAATGCATCATAGACGTTTATAGTATGTATCTTGTAGGAACGAACGATTTACACGGACGATAAAGCCGAGAGTAGTACAAGAAATAACTTTGTTTCGTGATGTACCGTGTCGCAGGGCACGAGTATTTTTATCGCTCGTATAACGGTGGGCTTCTGGATTATACAGGGTACAGTGGAAAACCCCATCTGTCAAGAGAGCGTGAACGACGGTATAAAAGTGTGAAACTTGTGCGACATTGACCGATCATGAGCTTTGCTATTTATTTACAAACAAACATATCGAAGTATAAATTGAAATTGCAACAGTATGTGCAGAATCTATTGTGCAATATTTTCTTTTTCTCGAATTTGCTTCAACTTTCTTTTATCGATCACACGCGAGAAGATCGAAAGTGATTATGGTGGAAATATTTTGCAAATAATTAAACGACTTGTTTTACGGGCGTTTTAATTTCGAACACTTTTGTTCAATAAGCCAAAAGTAAACTCAGGCTCGTAAAGATCATGATGAAACGTCAAGAAAAGCCAGCGAGCACGATTTGGGGTACTTTTTTTAATCTACTAATTACGGTGGTAAGAAAACAGTGTGTAACTTATGCATGGTCAAAATTCAATACTGAAAATACATATACTTCTGCAACTTTTCGTAAAGTTCTATGACTTATGAGGAACAAACTGTAGATATAGGAAAAGGAATTTTTTTTTGTTAAGACTTTGATCACTGTTATCATTATTATAGAGATTTAATACATAAATGCATATTCAATAAACACCGAGACTATAATTTTCCTGAAGGATCGGTAGATAAAACCGTGGGGGGATACGGCTACTACATAAGTCTCGAAAATAAGTTGCAACAGCTCTGTACAAGCGGCTCGTGTAGACTTGCGGTTAGTCCGTGGGTGCACGTGACGCGAGAGTATCCAACCGCGTCTGGTCTCTACATCAGCTCCTGCACCGCGCAATACACACACCACCGCGAATCCTGGCAACCCCTTTTCTCCCTCTCTTTCTCTCTCTCTCTCTCTCTCTCCCTCTCTGTTTCGTCGCCGAGGCTTTGAATTACGTTTGCCTCGATGCTCGCGTAATCGATTTAACCTCCATTATGTTCCGCAAGCACCGGTGCCTGCTGCAGCAGAAACGGCAGCAACGAACCTATTCCGCTCCAATGTTACAACTACATTTGGCTCTCGTAACTTTGCGTATAAATAATGAAAATTAAAAAGAAATCTAGGACATATTGACTTATGAAATGTTAATGGTAAACTAAACATTGTTCTCCGGGTGCCTTACTCCTTCGAGCAACATACTCAATTATTACAGAATAATTCAACGATGAAAGTTATTAAGAAGATTCCGTACTTTTTCGACAATGCTCCAACCAGTAACGGTGTATGTAAAAATCTCATAAATTGTAAAATTATAGGTTGCCACTCGATAGAAAAAAAAAACTTACGTATATTAGACGCTAGAATTAAAAATCCCACAATTTCCTAAACTGTGAATTAATTTTTACGAAAGTTTCACGACAAACAAAATTATAGTGAATCTTAGCACGATTGATCGAATCGTAAACGCTCGCTTTTTTTAAATATATATTTACGATATTTTTTCGACCCATTGTCATTGTAAATATGAGAAAAAAACAAAAAATGTTCTCGTGAAAACAGAGCTTCATGAGGAAGATTACATTTTCCTAGTTTCGGTGTAATTCCTTCGAACACTATCTAATTGGGATAGTTACCCGAGGTTATAATTGTTAAGGGGGGAAATAAAGTTGGACGGTTCAAAGTCGATTTTTTTTTATTTCATAAATTGTTAGTAAAACTATTGAAAAATATGTTCCCGAAATTTTTAATGAAAATTCCGACTCGTTCTATTGTTATAAGCCATTAAAGTGAGTTGCTCTCCTTCAGGCTCCAAGCGCGCCACGTGTTTCAAACGCATTTTTCTGAAAATTACTTTTTTTGAACTTGCGTACACGCAGGTTGAAAAGTTTTCAACCAATCGTTTTGAAAATTGGTAGTTACTTTCTTCATAGTATTGCGCTCTATATGAACCTAAAATCCGAATATTATCATTATGTGAAATAATTTTTTTTTTGCAAATAAAGTTGTAAAAAATGGCAAAAAATCATGCTTTTTTGTTTTGACCCCTGTAAAAAATTCAATTTTCTATTTTTTTGATAGCATTTAGGTTCATATAGAAGAGAGACATATAATAAAAGTAAATTCCAACCTCGTTTGATGTCAGATGAAAATTGCGGCTTCCAGAATGTACGCAAAATGCTGAGTCTGATTGTGACCTGCAATATGGGGTCGGCAATATCCCCGGTGTTTTCAAAGAAAATTCTTCAAAAATTTTATAGTATATACTTAAATATATGTATAAAATATTCTCAAAGTTTCAATAAATTATATTAATTTTTTATACTATAAAATAATTCATGAAAATCATTGAGAAAACGCTGTCCTAACCCTATTTCCCCCCTTAATTATTAATCTTACGATTAATACATCTGAAACTTGGTGCAAAACAATAGATCGTCGAATCGGTTAACTGTCAATTAATCAAGATCGATGTTTTGATTAGATCAACTACGACAGATATATGCCACGGTGTACCGGGTCGTGATATACGCGAAAGTAGCTTTAACCGTTGAAATATATACAAGTGGAATATAATTGTAACAGAGGAGTATGGAATAAGGAAATTCACAGTGCGATGGATACAAGAAAGCTCCGGTTGGGTTTTCTGCTGTTACTACTGGCTGCTGTCGCAGCTGTAACTACTCGCTGCTGTTGCTGCCAGTTTGTTGTCGAGTAGAAGTTCGCGTGCGAAATGCCGGAGTGAGAAAGGGTAGGGGGAGGGACCGGAGGACATGATAATTGTAGTAGTAATTACATAAAGGAGACACGATGCATATATATATATATATATATATATATATATATATATGCTGTTGAAGGATGAGAATAAAAGGACGAGGACGAGAAATGAGAGCAAAGGGCCGACGAACGAGAAATACCGGAGTTGAACAGAGATGGGAATAAGAGACGAAGCGGAAACAAGAAAATGCGAGTGGAAAAGGCACGAGGGAGTGAGAGAGATCTAGACGGAGGAATAGACTCATGAGACGCACTAATTATGCCACGAATAAAATCTCATTAAATCCTTGAGACTGGAATCTAGCGCCCTTAGTCGACAACGCACTGTTTCATTCGTTACTGTATAATGGGCTGCTAGTAAACAAAAAGGCGTAACACGCATCATCGTGTGTAATAGATCTTATGAGTTATGACCTTATGTTTGCTAGCTGTCGATATACACGCATATATACCATGTATTGAATGTTAAAAACCAAAAGGGCCGATCTCACATCACTTTACCTACTAAATAGTTAAGAGATACGCCATTTTATCTTTTACTTGTATATAAATGTATATTTATATACATTACAGGCCCTTTACGTATGCATTCACATTTAACCCACAACCGTCTGTTTGTTTCTCCCTCCTTCTCCTCCTCCTTTACCGTTTCTTCGTCGGTAACGATTCCGTCTCAATTCTGTAATATTAAACACTCGACACAATAGTATGAAATTAATTAAGCTGCTACGCGAATTCGTGACTGTAGTGTAACGAGTTTCAGCATTATAAGTTGCAAAGCTTTGTTGGAACTGTGTCGTTGATTGTTTGCATTTCAGAAAAATGGATTGATATGACGTAAATAAAGTTTTGAAAATAATATTCAAAAAGGATGTTACGAAAACAAATATATTTCGTTGAATTGAAAAAAGGATGGATTAATACATTTTTTTTATTGTATATTTACAAGATTATCGTCAGCAACTTTTTAAAATTCAGCAGCAACTATTTTATTTCTATTATCAGTATCGTCGAAATAATAAGGTATATTTAAATGTATTTTTAAAAGTAAGATATACTGTTTGCATCGTGCGAAGACTCATTATCGTCGATTTTTATACTCGCCGAGATATGGAGATTTAAGGGGGAAATAGGGTTAGGACAGCGTTTTCTCATTGATTTTCATGAATTTTTTATAGTATAAAAAATGAATATAATTCATTGAAACTTTGAGAATATTTTATACATATATTTCAGTATATACCGTAAAATTTGTATACATATATTTAAGTACTAGGGGGCTCTGCCCCCCTGCGCGCTTCGCGCGCCTCCGCCCCCCCAGAATTTTGGACACCCCTGACCTCAATTTTGGACACCCCCTAGTCAACTCTTGTACACGGCGGCGGCGGCGATATTTCTCTATAGATAATATATCTATTAAAGATAATAGATAATAGATAATAGATAATAGATAATAGATAATAGATAATAGATAATAGATAATAGATAATAGATAATAGATAATAGATAATAGATAATAGATAATAGATAATAGATAATAGATAATAGATAATAGATAATAGATAATAGATAATAGATAATAGATAATAGATAATAGATAATAGATAATAGATAATAGATAATAGATAATAGATAATAGATAATAGATAATAGATAATAGATAATAGATAATAGATAATAGATAATAGATAATAGATAATAGATAATAGATAATAGATAATAGATAATAGATAATAGATAATAGATAATAGATAATAGATAATAGATAATAGATAATAGATAATAGATAATAGATAATAGATAATAGATAATAGATAATAGATAATAGATAATAGATAATAGATAATAGATAATAGATAATAGATAATAGATAATAGATAATAGATAATAGATAATAGATAATAGATAATAGATAATAGATAATAGATAATAGATAATAGATAATAGATAATAGATAATAGATAATAGATAATAGATAATAGATAATAGATAATAGATAATAGATAATAGATAATAGATAATAGATAATAGATAATATTCCGATTTTAGGTTCATATAGAGCGCAATACAATGAAGAAAATAACTGTCAATTTTCAAAATGATTGGTTGAAAACTTTTCAAACTAGCGTGTACGCAAGTTAAAAAAAAGTCGTTTTCAGAAAAATGCGTTTGAAAAAATAGTACCAAGAAAAACAAAGTCAAAGCAGTCATACATTTTTTCGGTGTTTTTCAAGGAAATTTTTCAAAAATTTTATAGTATATACTTAAATATATGTATAAAATATTCTCAAAGTTTCAATAAATTATATTCATTTTTTATTCTTCAAAAAAATTCATGAACATCATTGAGAAAACGCTGTCCGAACCCTATTTCTCCCCTTCATGGCTTATAACAATAGAACGAGTCGAAATTTTCATTTACAATTTTGGGAACATATTTTTCAATAGTTTTACTAACAATTTATGAATTAAAAAAAACGATTTTTTGAACCGTCTAACCCTATTTCCCCTCTTAAGTAGGTCCAATGACATCTTTTCTCCGATTTAAGCATTCCATTATGTCCTTTGTGATGAAGTAAAAGTCTTTCATCCTAGATCCATCCTACATTGACGCGACGTTTTTTTTGACAATATTATGCAAAGAATTTGACAAAAGTGACTGCGCGATCGACCCGACTGTATACCGTGTGAAATCTCTTTATAATATATCTGTAATGAAAAAAAAAAAAATTCGCTGCCTCTGAGCAACCGAGCAATGACGAGATTTCGATTATTTGGACCACCGTCAAAGCCGTGTATAGATATATAACCATATATCTCTTGACACACCGGGTAGCCCACATACTGCCAATTTATCGAAACGAGGACTGACGTTTATTGAATCACGTGAGAGGTCTAGGCTTCACCGTCCGAGAGGCCTCCGCCCGTTAAATTCTCTGTGGCTCTCGTCGATCCAGCAAAATCTCTAGCTCCAACTTTTTTTTTTACCATACCTGCCCGCACGTCCGCGAGAGCTCACACAGCATCCACGTACGCGCACACATACACACGTACACATCGAGCCAAAATGTGCGATAGCTCGTCAACGCAGATTGTGAAGCGGTGAATGAGGAGGAGGGACGACAGTTCGCGTGGACCGCATTTCATTTAATATTTCCAGCCAGGGAGAGGAATCGCTTTAGCGAGATGTATTCTTTCTTTCTCTGTCTCTCTACCTCTCCTGGACACTTGTCATTCTGATGATTATGGCCTCGACTGACATCGAAGTGCACGCCTCCTCCGATCGTTTATTAATTAGTCGACCGAAAAAAAGGGCCAGGAGCATCGGATAGTGGCAGGAGAAGCCGAGTTAGCGATAGTTTTTTTTATAACTCTCTGATATATATACCCTCCCTCGCTTGATCAATCCTACTTTTTTTTGCTTTTTATCCACCAATGACAGAGATATACCGAATATAAATCCAACTGCATCACCCTCCGATAAATGATGTCCGTCCATTATCTCCCGGGTGACGATTTTCTTGTTTGTTCTTTTTTTTTCGTTCAATCTCATAACTTTTCCCACTCGTTTAGCAAAGTGCCACGTCAAATCGTAAAATGAAGTCCATCGCCAACGCGGTATTTTATACTACAATAACATTATTTCGTCGTGACATTTCGTGTCTTGGCTAACTATGGGTGCGGATGAAAATTTTGCGCAATTGACGCCAATAATTCCGGAGTAGCAGAAAATACCATAGTTTGGCAAAAAAAAGAACATTCGACTCTGTTTCTGTATGTAACCCGGGAAACTCTCTTAATGAGATTAAGCCGCGGTTGCATAATACTCGAGGGAATGCAACGCGATCAACGAGATCGTTGATTTTCCCCGTTTTTACGTTATCAAATCATTGATAAGGTACCTTATCGAATCAGCACAGACTCTCGTAAATACGTGCAGCAAATGATATTCGAAGACGATCCAAGTAGACTTTAATAAACTCTGTCATTCCAACTCGAACACTCGCAAATTCTCATTCTATACATATTTTAAGATAGCAATGAGGTCGTCTGGACACTCAATCCTATCTCCGAAAATATCTTTACGATCGTCTCGAGACTACGAGGGTAGGGATGAAATATAAATGTTACGACATGTCACTGCATAATGTATCCGGAAAGATCAAGAAGTTGCGCAGTGTCGGAGTGTTTGGTCGGGAATAATATCGAGACAGTTGTCTGAACGAGGAAAATTTTATTCATATTTAATGTAATATCGTACGGTGGATCTTGAATTTGAAATGGATATCTAATTAAATGTCAAATTTGGACGAAATTCAAGCTTGCCTTGAAACAATAGTACTTCGATAATTGTCCCAAACAAATGTACAGAAGAATGTAACTGAATGTGATTTTTTTCTTGAAAAGTAGGAAACATATTCATTACTTGTTTTCCAGACTCGATATTTTTTTCTAATTCATAATAAATAGACAAGAAAACAAAAGATGCCACAAAATTATTAATCAAGCCACGATTCAACTGATTCTACTCGGATTGATTATTCGTTTGTATTATTCATTGAGCACCAAACGCAATAGCGTCTTGACGTCAATTAATACTCACGTTATCATTAACTAGCCTCGTTGTAATTCATTCTGTCACGTATCAACATCCAACAAGGGTGCAACCGATTTTGAGGCTACAGGCATATTTGAATCTTACCGCCAACGAACATATAGTACCGCACAATGACGCTACGCGGCGCGTTTTCTCGAAGACTCGTATCATCGTAAGTAAATATGTAGTGGGATATATGCAAAATTTCTCACTTATTAATTGTCGTTTATTCTAAAAACCGGGGGTAGAGACCCCAAGGCAATACATCCAAATATCGAAAATAATCATTTTCGTTCTCTTGTGGCAAATTTTTTCTGCTGATTCGTCGGTCAACTTAACCGTCTACGTCGTCTACGATCGTGCGGTCTGAAGTATGCACATAATCGAACGTCGAGCACGATATGAACATCCAATCAGAATGCGTCTTCACAAATAACTCGCACTTCGAGATTTCATGACGCTCTTCTTTGATGAGAGTCTACGGAGATTTGAATGAAACATTACAAATTATTGGTTACTATTATCTAGAACTAAAAACAAACTTTCATATACAAAAATTTCTCTATTCGTATGTATGACAAAAGTACATTATCCCCGGCCCCAACTACTTGTTTTTTTACGTTCCGTACGTGGGTCAACTGTAGTCTCGTGTGTCTGACTTTTGGGCGCGATTCCACCCAAAAGAACTTCGTGTTTCATACGGACACACATCACTGTATACGTATTATATGTCTGTGGTACACGAGAGCTGTGTCTCTGCGTAATACACGTGGTGTATTACGTGCTACTCGTCTTTCTTCGCGCGGTATAGCATTTAAATATTTTAAGGGACCATCGCGCTCCGTGAGCACGTGTCAATACGGGTGTCGGAAAAATTTTACGACACCCCGCGGAATTCATGATGGTGAGCAGGAGTGTGTTATGTAGAAGATAGAAAAAAAACTCATATATGTGTAGAGAGAGGGAGAGGAAAAGATCGAGGGAGTGATGGAGGAAAAATAGAAAGAAAATTTCTCCGTTTGAAGGGCCCGCGGGACTTCTCGTCAACCTCCCGCGCGCATTCGTCTCAACGGCACACCAGTTCTGTGCTGGGTTCTCGCAACGACCCCTCGAAAATCGTTTCGCAACGAGAAGACTCACGACCGCTCGTCGAGACACGCAGCCTCTTCCGTATGTCGATCTCGTTTCACTCTGGGACGGCAAACTAAATAAATTGAAAAAAATAAAACGAGTTGAATGCAAATATGTCCATCGCAACAGCACGTAGAGCTTGAGGCTTCGGTAAAAAGCACCGCGGTGAAAGATTCATAAAACACGCGACGCCTTTTCACTTTGCTCCGGTTTTTCGACCTTAAGCTTTTATTTCAACGTGTGTGTGCATCATAAGCAACTGCACGTTCTTTTAGCCGTGTGCACTGGAATAAAAGTTTTAGATCGCTGTGCCTCATCGTGTAACGAAATTAATAAAAAAGATGGTAGAGCACTAAAAAGCCTGTATATGGCGTGTCCTCGTACACATCATATTATTCATGGTGTTTACTGACTCTTCGTATAATCTTGTTCAACATCATTTTTTTCTAGCAGAATCTATTGCCGGTGAATTAATAATTTCGAGCTCTATATCCGGTTCTGTTACGAACCGGATATTTGCCTTATCAGTGCCTTAGGATGTACCCATTCCCTTCAATCATTCACTTCCATGGACATCGCGATTACACATCCGATGACAAAATATCCGTGATTAAATATCCTTCTCATAATATGCGACGGCGCAATATTCGCAATTATCCTACAAAACAATATTTATTTTATTAAGAGCAAAGTTTATTGCAGAGATAAAAAAAATGCAACGCAATTTTCGTAAAGTAAAAAATGTCACTGCAGTCAGCCCGCTAATCAGCGACACATTTTTTGAGTCATACGTCATATTTTTTTGTTTAAATTATTTCACATACTCGATCTTTGCGCAATATTCTGAAAGTCAAAGCGAATTCTCGTTAGAGTTGAAAGGGAACGGATAAAATAGATTGTGTCGGCGCGGTGCTGGAAGAAAAAAAATGTACAATCTGCAAGGGAAATGCAAACCTCTACGTCTTCGTACCCGACACCGATAGCGAAATTATACATACATATATTGTGCGTGTGGATTCGGACGTCAGTTTCAACATGGATTTTAACAAATCGTGGCCAACTGGTATGTCTCTAGAGAGACGCGATATATAGGAAAAGACCAAGGGAGAGATACAGAGAGAGAAAGAAAGGGAGTTACGAAAATGTCGTGTCTCTCTTGGTCGTTGTGAGCGAGAGGAGACACCGAGCGGCGTCGGTGGAAGGTTTGTTAGCGTCGCGGACATAACTTTCATTAATTGGAGAGGACTCCTACGCTGAGGAGGCAGAGAGAACGGGGGTTGAGCCGGAGGGAAGATATATAGGTAGCGAAACGCGGGAGCGGGCCTGCTGTTGGCGGTCCCCCGTAATTAATCTTACGCTCTAATGAGTGTCAATTGGCAGGAGCTGCCAATTAACGCAAAACCCTGCCAGAAGCGCTGGTTAGCTTCGAACCGAGATGGCGAAGAGGCCGACAGAGAAGCGTACTGGAACAGAAAGCACATACCTATACATGTATATAAAAAGATATATGTAGATACATATAAATATTGTGCATCGTGCGGTAGTTTCATGTGTGTATAAGAAAGTAAAATCGGTCGGTCGACACAGCATTTCACGGAGGCCAAGAACGGAATGGCGCGTCTAACTTATAGTGCAGACTCCTCAGTAACCAAGTCATCGAGTTACTTCATCCAGCTAACTATAGAATTCTCGATGGTTCGCGAAACGCGCATTTTCTCGATGTCGACCGAAACAGATGTCTGGTTTGTGTTAGAACGTCCGTAATAATATTCTGACATAATTCACAATAATTGTACTGAAGAACGATTAATATTCATCATGGAAACATGAGGATTTTCCATTATAATTAATAATCTAAATAAAATGTGATTATTTTTATTTTTCACGATGTTTATGGCTATGCAAATATTCTTCTAAATAGTATCCTATGTGCGATAAAAAGAAAAGGCATCCAACCATCCTCTACTTTTTTCAGGAGATAGTTCACTTTTTTAAACGCCTCGTTGTTATTTAGGCAATAGAAAAAGAATGTGGTACCAGCGAATATCATTAAAACAACTATGGCGACCCATGAATATATTACAGGTTCGAAACCTACAATTTCAATGGTTAATATGGCTGTGCGATTTCTATTTATTTATGAACAAGCTCGTTCATAAACCAATATACAGTGGCAATTTCGACCGTTTGTAGATTTAACGCGCGCTGTTTTTTTTTCAAATTTGTTTCGACTCTTTTTCATTGGATAACAAAGAGCAGAAAAAAACAAAAGCTAGAAGGCAACTTTGAAATAATTCAACGACACGTTTTATAAACCCGAAATGAATCACACGTGCTTTGGAAGATGTTTTTTTCGGTAATTGTCATAATAAAAATTATCTAGTGACAAAAAATGTTGCAATCGTTGAATTGACATCAAACTCCACTGCATAATAAATTGGATAAAATCGTCCGCAAATTGTTTACTATATTATGTTCGGAGTAAAGGGAAAACACGATAGAAATGATGGTAGTGTTCTAGGCGGATAGGGGTAAAAGATTGAGCTACATGGATGAATGGAGAGAGGAAAAGATTGAGAAGCGCGGCGAGCAAGAAATGAAGGCAAAAGTAATAGAAGCGGAGCGAGCGCGTGCACACACACGCGCGCGCACACACACACACATACACACAAGATCAGTGCTCGAATGGAAAGGGGCAATCCTGCTAATGTAACGCCCTCCTCTTCTCTGCTTCGTTCACCCTCGCGCCTGGCCAGACCACTATGTATAAATAACGCGTGGGAGTGGGAATAGAGGGGGCGGATAGGTTTCGTAGCACTCTTTCTCACTATCACCATACCGGCAAAGTCACTGTATATCTCTTCTTCCCCTTCTTCCTCTTTACATACCGTTCTCCGTGGCTTGTACACCTCAACCGTCTCTACCGGCACCTTCCCTTCTCTTTAGCCCTTTATACATCCCTCAGCAGGAGGCATCAGCATCACTGGAGTCACACTGCGCCTCTGCCGTCACAGTCGATAGGCGCTACATATCTGTATGAGGCTCTGGATGTTTTACGTACATATATAGATATATATATATATATATATATATACACACATGGACATCGAAGGGGAACGCCTCTGGTACTCTTCCCGACACCGTGAAAGCATTCGAAAGGGATGAAACGCGGCCGGAAGCCTCATCCTCGCCGAATTGATAAAGATAGCGGCAAACGGAAGAGATACCACGAGAGCTTCCAACGTGAAGCCTCTCTCCTGATACCCCGCATATACTCGCGTCCAATAAACTACGTTTTCTCTGTACTCTGTGTTGGAGTGCCCAGGAGAATTCGGGCCGAGGGAGTAAAGAGATATATAGAGGCAGGATAGTTAATCCAAAAGTGGTAGGCTATTGCAGAGACTTTGGTTTCCAATCCCCAAACGATTCCGGATATTTGGATATACGATGTGATGAGAGAAAACGCGCGAGTACAGAACGCAACGGAGCCGTTATGTAAATAAAATATACGTATATAGCGGAGAAAAGGGATATGTGGTTTCCAGACTCGAAATTCTAGCTTCTGCACTCTTTTTACCGTTCATTAGAGACCGGCTACACTGCTCTATACTTCCGGTTGGATCACCGAAATGAAATGTTTCCCGGTGAAATGACTTTGAGCTTAATCAACGGAGTTTCTGAAATTCACGTTTTCTGTGGATCATTCAGCAACTGGCGGGCCTTAAGGGAGGAAATAGGGTTATGACAGCGTTTTCTCAATGATTTTCATGACCTTATCTATCATCTATTATCTATTATCTATTATCTATTATCTATTATCTATTATCTATTATCTATTATCTATTATCTATTATCTATTATCTATTATCTATTATCTATTATCTATTATCTATTATCTATTATCTATTATCTATTATCTATTATCTATTATCTATTATCTATTATCTATTATCTATTATCTATTATCTATTATCTATTATCTATTATCTATTATCTATTATCTATTATCTATTATCTATTATCTATTATCTATTATCTATTATCTATTATCTATTATCTATTATCTATTATCTATTATCTATTATCTATTATCTATTATCTATTATCTATTATCTATTATCTATTATCTATTATCTATTATCTATTATCTATTATCTATTATCTATTATCTATTATCTATTATCTATTATCTATTATCTATTATCTATTATCTATTATCTATTATCTATTATCTATTATCTATTATCTATTATCTATTATCTATTATCTATTATCTATTATCTATTATCTATTATCTATTATCTATTATCTATTATCTATTATCTATTATCTATTATCTATTATCTATTATCTATTATCTATTATCTATTATCTATTATCTATTATCTATTATCTATTATCTATTATCTATTATCTATTATCTATTATCTATTATCTATTATCTATTATCTATTATCTATTATCTATTATCTATTATCTATTATCTATTATCTATTATCTATTATCTATTATCTATTATCTATTATCTATTATCTATTATCTATTATCTATTATCTATTATCTATTATCTATTATCTATTATCTATTATCTATTATCTATTATCTATTATCTATTATCTATTATCTATTATCTATTATCTATTATCTATTATCTATTATCTATTATCTATTAATAGATAATATTATCTATTAATAGATATAACTCTTGTACACGCCGCCCCCGCCGTGTACAAGAGTAGGGGGCGTGTAGGGGGTGTCCAAAATTGAGGTATGGGGTGTATAAAATTCTGGGGGGGAGGGTTGGCGCGCGAAGCGCGCAGGCGGGCAAAGCCCCCCCAGTACTTAAATATGTGTATAAACATTTTATGGTATATACTTAAATATATGTATAAAATATTCTCAAAGTTTCAATAAATCATATTCATTCTTTATACTACAAAAAAATTCACGAAAATCATTGAGAAAACGCTGTCCTAACCCTATTTTCCCCCTTAATGGCTTATAACTATAGAACGAGTCGGAATTTTCATTTAAAATTTTGGGAACATATTTTTCAATAGTTTTACTAACAATTTATGAAATAAAAAAAAATCGATTTTTTGAACCGTCTAACCCTATTTCGCCCGTTAATATAAATTTGTTCCTCATAGACGATGCTTTGTTCTCGCTCAATACCTTTTTCTCTCGCCAATGTGTCTAAAATGCGCAAAAACGAATGGATATACGGATGCGTGTGTATGCGTGATGACGGTACGAAAATCAAGTTTCAATAACTTTGAAGAGACTCAACTGATCGATAACTGGTCATTATATAAAATTTCAGACGATTCCGTTTTTTTTAGTAATGAACACGAATGATTCGAATATTTGAACGTAAATTCATACGTACTTTAATGCACGAAATGATTTTAATTTCCTCCGTGACGCTTCGCGACGAGTTGATGAATTCGTTCTTCAGTGTCATCGAAGCGATAGCTCTCGCACGTGGGTATTAGCTCCTCGTGATAGAATCGTATACGGTTACGTGTATACAATTCGCGCCATTAACGGAATGAAGAGTGCGTGAACGCTCGTCGATGTGGTCTCTCGATGACACCGAAGGAAATGAAACCGTCTCTCTTTCCTCGCTCACGGTTTTCCGTATACATCACGTTAGAACATTGCATGGCGTACGCAATTGCGATTGATATTTGTTATTTTCTACCCTCGCACGTGCGTGTTCTTCTCTATCTCTCTCTTTCTCTCTCTCTCTTTCTGTCTCTGTCGTACTGTCGTGTCTCTCTCCACAGCTCCACAGTCGACAGAGTTCGCCTCTCTCTCTGTCTCGTGAGCGACACAACGCAATGAGATTCCTTGGGGCTTTTGCTCGCATTTGTAACGACAGTGAAAACGACAGGAAGTGCCAATGAGGCACCTAGAAAGAGAGAGAGATAGATATCGAGAAAGACAGAGAGAGACTCAGAACGAAGGGCGAACGTAATGGTGGCAGAATATATAGGGGAAAGACCGTCGAAGTACGACTAGACACCGGGAACTAAAGAGCGTGAGAGGGGGAATAACGTGCGCGAGGGGCTAGGCGGGAAGAGAAGGGTGGGAAATAGACGGCGGCAGAGTGAGCTCCCAATCAAATATACATGAGTTCATTAAGATGATATTTATTGAATGGAAGGTATTGGCATAATGCCAACAACACAATAGGCCCAAAATACCTATTCAACGAGACCGCATAGGTCTCTCTAATACCAGTGCGTGTTGTACACTACACTATCCTGTATTATATTATATATACTACACGTATCGACGATATTACTATTACGTTCTACTTGATTCAGCCCTCTCAGTCGCTCTTTTATACCGTTGTACCATCGCTGCAAATCATTTACTTCGTATGTTTGGCGAGCTCGCTAGTACAACAAGCAGATCGATAAAAATTTCATAATTTCCTCAAACTTTCATCGGAATTACTATTACGTTCTACTTGATTCAGCCCTCTCAGTCGCTCTTTTATACCGTTGTACCATCGCTGCTGTAATGTTTGTGTGATAAGTGAAAGACTCGTATTTTGGCTATCGAGACCAATGTCGTTTATTACTAATATACAAGATACGAGAGAACAGAGTATACATGTGCTTGCTGATAATGCCGGGCGAAGACAGCCTTGAAGGCGACGGATACGCGTCATCATTTAGTGTGTCTTGCTTATAGCAGGTGGCGCTTAAGAGCTACTTCCGCAATACAAACTCGTACAAACACTACAGCTGCAAATCATTTACTTCGTATGTTTGGCGAGCTTGCTAGTACAACAAGTAGATCGACAAAAATTTCATAATTTCCTCAAACTTTCATCGGATTTATCATTATGATTATTTTAAACAGGCAGAAAATTTCAAACATTACTGCCGGCTTTTGTCTGAGCTGCGCTAAGGTTTTATAGAAATGGTATCTGCTTTATCATGCTCGAATCTGAATCACGCTCGTGAATTGTTCATTCATATAGAAATCCATCATTTACGTCCCGATACTTTCTTTGGTACGCGGTTAAATTTTCTAACGATTTTAACGCAACGATCCGGAACGCTGTCCCGTTAGATAATACTTTGTGTTAACGTAGTAGTCTGGTAACTTAAGCCGATTTTCATATCTTTTTTGGAGGGCGTTTTTTTTGTAGGAAAATAAAAATGAGCCGTTTTGGATATTTCGGATGTTTTTATTTACATATTAAAGATACAAAAAAAAATGTTTGAAAAAATTTAATAGTTTATTATTATTATTATTATTGATCGAAGTTGGCACCTCGAAAAAAAGCGCGTGGGTGGCCCCGGTGATTTTGGCTTTCGATGTTATCTGAAATAAAAAATTCTTGATAATTCTTAATCTATAGACATAAAAAGGAAAAGGAAAGGGTTTGGTTTGGTTTGGAAAAAGTTTTTTTTCCAAACCAAACCGAACTATTAAATTTTTTCAAACAAATTTTTTTTCCTATCTTTTATATGTAAATAAAAACATCCTAAATATCCAAAACTATTCATTTTTATTTTCCTACAAAAAAACGCCCTCCAAAAAAGACATGAAAATCGGCTTAAGTTACCAGGCTACCACCTTAAGCCAAAAATTCTCAATTACTAATTACCGGCTAAAAATAATTTGGATTGTGGATCATTTCCGGTGATCAACAAAGGATTCTCAAAGCCGCTTCTACAATAGTTCAGAAATCACTATGACACAAAAGGTACAATGATACTGATAATGAGCCAAAAAACATTATGGAAAGTATTTCTGTGACGACCGCGTCGCGAGTCGTCTCATCTGTATCCCCCCAAAACTGTTCCGTGTACCGTTCGAATTGCGCGTCCCATTCGGCCCACCTCCCTCTCGCGCTGTCGCTGCTGTTACCATGCCATTTCAATTATCCCACTTTTAACGGGCTTATTTAAATCCTAAGTGCATACTCACGGAGTACTCTCGGAGAACTTTCGCGGTGATAGGATAGGCGGAGTCGTTGTGGTGGGGGATTTCGTGCTCGTGATGGTGGATTCCATTCTACCCATGCTTGACAAACCTTGAAAAAGATGCATATATGTGTGTATGTATATACATATATATATCTATATCTATATATATAGTATATGTTTCCATCTTCATCGTTCTCTATTTCTATCTCTTTTAGTCGTCCCGGGCAAAGTGCATTTACATTCGCTTCATTATTTAACCAATCGACAACCCCATTGCTCTTGTTTCCATACGAAATAAAGCTCACCAACGTTCATACATTTTTTAACTCTCCTCCCATCTATACACAGAAAAGGACCGATGTAGATGTTCGTGCTCTGATTTAGAGTATATGGTCAGTCATTGGGATTTGTCGCCAAGTAGAAGCCGCAGAGTTTCGCTATCGGCGAATCGATGAGCAGACGCGAAGTACTGGCGAAAAATCTCTCTGATTTCCCCGTGAAACGAGTGTGACGATATGTTTTTTTTTGTCGTTTTTCATTGCCATCGCGTATAAGTAATTGACAATTTTATTATGCCCAGGCGATAGCTGACATTTCGAAAAAAGCTCTACAATTGATGAGAGTCGCGGGCGAGTTGGTAGTATAATGGAGAGAGAAACGATTAGCTCCAACGATCTGTTCGAGTTTCGCAAAAAATACGAAAATGACGAACGATCGTGGCGTTTTTTCTCCCCGGGGAAACGAATGAGCCCCTTGCGCTGTCTTCAGCATAGTCACTGATAACAAAAATGTCGGTTAAAAAAGGAATGAGAGTTTTTTTATGCTTTCCACTACTCTTAAAAAGAAAAAGAAAAATTGCATTAATTTCCCCGGAGGTTTTATGACGACATCAGCTCGAGTAATAATGTCGAGTCTAACACGCGTGTCCTTGTGTCCATGAACTCGTGATGATACTTTGATTTAACTGTGGGATTTACAGCGGATTTTTATGTCTAATCACGAACAGCAAAGCTCGCGTAAGACTCGATAATCGCAAGAGTTTCGAACTTTTTTCCAAACCTTATTACTCAACGTTTCAGTCATAAAATTATTACACAAGTATCGCGATACAATTGAACTCGTTCGTACGACGGTAGAAGAGCGTTCGGGGATGAATCGAAAGAAAGTACCAGATTATTGGATTGCCTGTGGGCTTATCGAGCTCTGTACGTGTATGCGTGCGTATGTATTTACGTTTACTGGTCAAGAAATCCGATTAATATACTAATCATTCTCAGGCAGGGATATCAATCATTTTGCGGAACAAGTACAATTTCTGCGTCGGACAGCTTAACTAACTAGGACGATAGCGGGCGATCGAAACAAGGTAATATTAGAGAAATACCGCGAGACAGAGGGAGGCCACACAATCGGTCCGATTATTTGCTTCACTTCAGTCGAATCGCTTCGACGTATTATAGGTACAGCCATTACAGATATATATATATATATAAATAGAGAGAGAGAGATATTCCACAAACTCAGAAAAGCGAACAGTTTCGTTATAGTAGATTCGTGATTGAAACGTTCATGGCGTCTTACAACAGACACGCCGCTCCTTAATACACTTTCCGTAATCGACCTGTCAATTATGACTCATTCGCGTATACGGGACTATAAATTTCACGTTATTACATCGCGAGTTCGTCTATTTTTACTTTCTTTCGCTTCACCGTGGAGTTTGTGTTGACGTGAAACTTTCTTTTCGAGCTTCCAACGCCCATGTGTCCAATACGGGGTTGGGTGAGCGCTTGGCCCTGCCCTGACTTTCACCGCGGCTATTTAGCGGTAGGCAATTTTTCTGAGTTTCTGATGGTAATACAACTGATAATCAGTTAAATGTAGCCACTTGTATCGGACAGGTTTTCCGTAGTTTCCCAGTGCCCGGAGCTTGCTCTGCGAGGGTCTCAAAGAATGGAATGGAATTGGGAACAAAGGGGAGGGAATGTAAAAACTTGAAAAGTTGTACGATGGAACGGAAGATAAAAATGTTAACCCTTCGAGAAATGAGGATTGCAGACCCGCTGGGAGAGCACGAAGTGGGGATCGTAAAATGATGGTTTCCATATACCGTAATAGCTTTAAGGGTGGAAATAGGGTTAGGACAGCGTTTTCTCAATGATTTTCATGAATTTTTTCATAGTATAAAAAATGAATATAATTTATTGAAACTTTAAGAATGTTTTATACATATATTTAAGTATATACTATAAAATTTTTGAAGAATTTCCTTGAAAAACACCGAAGATATTAGCGACCCCATATTGCAGGTCACAATCAGATTCAGCATTTTGCGTACATTCTGGAAGTCGCAATTTTCATCTGAAATCAAACGACGTTGGAATTTACTTTTATTATATGTCTCTCTTCTATGTAAACCTAAATGCTATCAAAAAAATAGAAAATTGAATATTTTACATGGGTCAAAACAAAACAGCATGATTTTTTGCACATTTTTTACAACTTTATTTGCAAAAAAAAAATTATTTTAAATAATGATAATATTTCGATTTTAGGTTCATATAGAGCGCAATACTATGAAGAAAGTAACTGCCAATTTTTCAAACGATTGGTTGAAAACTTTTAGGTTCATATAGAGCGCAATACTATGAAGAAAGTAACTGCCAATTTTTCAAACGATTGGTTGAAAACTTTTCAAACTAGCGTGTACGCAAGTTCAAACAAAGTCGTTTTCAGAAAAACGCGTTTGAAAAAATAGTATCAAGAAAAACAAGCAATATGGGGTCGCTAATATTTTATAATATATACTTAAATATATATATATAAAATTTTCTCAAAGTTTCAATAAATTATATCCATTTTTTATACTATAAAAAAATTCATGAAAATTATCGAGAAAACGCTGTCCTAACCCTATTTCCCCCCCGTAATGGCTTATAACAATAGTACGAGTCGGAATTTTCATTTAAAATTTTGGGAACATATTTTTCAATAGTTTTACTAACAATTTATGAAATTAAAAAAAATCGATTTCTTGAACCGTCTAACCCTATTTCCCCCCTTAACGTATCAAATATTAACTATATATAACATCCCCGATACGGTGAATCATAGAAGTGAGAGAGAGAGAGCGATAGGGGTGGGAGAGAAAGAACATATGTTGCAATTTATAAAACTTTGCGCACGCGAGTGCTTGGTCGAGTTAAAAAAAAATCCTCTCATACGAAATAGAGCCGATGAAACGCGCGCGTCAGTAATACTTTGTATTTTAATAGGTTTATATACGTCCGCTACTGCGTGAGGGCGTGTGAGTAGAGGGTAGAGCGAGAATTAAAATTCGAAAGCTCACGAAGCTTACGGAACCATATTGGTTGCAATCGTATTTACGGATTTCACTACACACACACACACACACACACGTGAAACTTTTCCTCCACGTTTTGCATACGAATATTTAATCCAATCGTGCGTAATCTCCACCGTTATGCATGTTAGATTATTCTTCCGGATTTCATGCCCACCTCATTCTCTCGTAACTCTAAACCTTTTTTTTTATTTTTTTTTATATATCAACGATTTTGTTTATTTTTTTCCCTCGGATACCGTAGTTTTGCAGCGAATTATAAACGAAAATGGGTAGTAACGTTCGAATCAGCGAACGGTAATCGGCGACGGAGCGGTATTCGAACGATAAAATCGTAATAAATATTGTTTTTAACAAAATAATTCCAATCAATGGCAAATTTTTCTCGATAAAAGTTCTTCAACTTCATGTTCCATATTGTTGCAAGATTGGATTATCCCATTTCAGTGATTGAGTATTACGGACAAATCTCGTCTGTCATTAATTTGCCTTTCGTAACCCTCGTACGTCCTTCCACTACTGCCGTTTCTACTTGAACCGTACTTCCTTCCCTGATACATCCTAAAACGAGATATAGATGTGTCTGTGTATGTGCTTGTGTGCTCATATATATGTAACATATACGCAAAGGAGTATGTATCTATGGCCAACTCTCCGAGAGCTAAATGCCTGTATATAAGACTTCCAGAGACTCGGTGGCTTCCCGTGGTTCCATCGAGGTAAGGAACAATTGCAACCGAAAGCCCACAACTACTTATGCCTCCATACGCCAACGCACACACACATACATGTCTCTAGGATTCATTCCCACATACGCAGACCAACGCTAGCACGTACACGTGCTAATTGTTTCGCTCGGCAAACTTTACCCAGTTCCCTTCTCAAGCTCCAGTAGCAATCTGCTACTGAGCTCCGAAACTGAATTCCAACTAAACCATGGGCCAGATGATAAACAATTCTCCTTGAAATTATAAGAAAAATAAAAGTGATTTCCCTTCATCCTTTATTTTACCTAATTATGACAATGTAATTATTTTATGCACAAACGAAATGAACACATCGGCCGCCCAAGGAAAATCTCGATTATCTCAATTCAATTGAGAAGGAATTACGCGATGTACCGAAAATTTTAGCAAAAGTCGAGAATTTCTCATCTGAGAAAGAGCGCAAGACTATAAATGATGTGTACGTGATATCAAGACGTTTCTGGATATGTATGGGTTACAATTCCTTATCAAAATCATTTGCTATCACTTATCGATGAACATCCCTTATCAAAATCACTCGATATGCCTTATAGATTTAAAAAAACAGCCTTGACGGCATGTCACGATAACCGGTGTTGTCAGAAATTCGTTTTGCAACCGGTGCTGTTCGTTTTTGCAAATACGTTGAATCTTCAAAAATCATTTTTCCATTTCCATCTCTACTTCTTTTCATCATCGCTTCGATGCCATTTTTACCATTCTCTACAACTCTACCTTTTCACATATATATCTCTTCACGTGTCCAAAACCGTTAACCCATTGGCGTTTAAGGGAAGGTTCCCGTCCAAATCGATGAAAAAATCGAAAATTTTGCTTAATTTTCATCTTTATGTTGTCGAAAATACGTGGGAGAAAGGATATTTCGATATATGATGTAGTTCTCGAGATATACAGGGTCGGGCGGAGCAGTCTGACCTGATGGGTGAGTCTACGGTAAGTACCATAAAACTTTAAACGCGTTTTTCTCGAAACAACGTTTTTCGACGCGCGGTACGCTCTACAGGTTCGAGGAATGCACCGATTTCGAAGTTTCACCGCTCAAATTAAAGCTAATTAAATTTGGGGGGCCCTGACGGAGTGTTTTTTTCGAAAAGAGTATTGTAAATACTTCTTTTTTAATGTTAAAGCCCAAAAAAAGCATGAAAAAATGAGTTTTTTTTTAACGGCCGCCATTTTGTTTTAAAGGGCTTTTTTAAAAATCGGAAACCGATAGGGCCCCACAAATTTCATCTATTTCAAGAATCTCTTTCGTTTTTGGATTTCAGACCACTTGGTGAGGCTGTAGAAGGTACCGCGCACATCATGTTCGCGCCGGGAGCGGCTTCTTCGGCGGAAGCTGGAGTTACCATTTTGAATTATTTTATTGTGAAAAAATTCATTACAATACTTCTTTTATATACAAATAAAACCCGCAACAAAATTTTCGCAGAATAATTTATTTTGTATTGAAACAAAAATTCCTCAAATTGAGGTATTTTTGGGGTCTTTGGACGGGAACCTTCCCTTAAGTTTTACGAAAATCTTTCACTACGCAATCAAACCAGCTGTCCCGTTGACTACTGCTTTTATACTCGTCATGAAGCGAATAATATGCGATAATGTAAAAAACGGGGAAATAATTCGTCAAGGAAGCATTCCAAGGTGTATACACGTGTGTGTATACGCCAAGCGTTGTAATTAAGTTACCTCAAAGTACTCAATGCCATTATCGTGTGAGAATGTCTGTTTCGTGGTTACCTCAGGGGAAGGAGAGGTCGGGCACTTTGCGCGTTATATAGTTTCATGTCCTCGCTCTTCAGGTATATATATACTATGCATACATTCAGCTGTATAAATGTATGTGCGTATATGGGAATATACGCGTGCGGCACAACGACCACGTTGTACGCGCTCAGCCGCAGTGGGCCTTTGTGACCCACAGAACCTAATTAATTTCACGGTAATGAGTCAGTACTCTTCCCCATACCCTTCCCTCGACCTCACTCTCTCACTCCCTCCCACTCTCTCGTGGCCGAACTCTCCTCCCGCTTTCTAGCACAAGAAGTTCAAGTATATAGTAATGGTTGGCACGACCAAGGGGTACTAGGGGTTTCGTTTGCCTCGAGGGTATACTGGCAGTTTGTGTGCGAGCAGAGCATTCAGTTATAACCGAGACTCACCTCTCCGACTAACCCCAAACAGCCTCATCTCTCTTTCTCCCTCTCTCTGTCATTCATCTTCATCGTCTTCTCATACAGTCTATATTATCCACAGAATCCGTGTACTATCTGGACCAGTCACCGTACTCCTCCTAGTCTTCATCTCTCTCCCTCAACCCCCATTGCAACAGTTATATCTAGTTTCTTAGCTCCTGGCCACGCAAATGCGAAGCCTTAATTCGCGTTGCGTGTTCCCATATTTTCCATCATATTATTAAAATCACTGATTCTCCGGATTAGGAGTGTCTTCATGTATGTGATGATATCTCGAGCATTCAATAAAGCATCAGCAATTTCCGATCACATTAAGCCACAATCTCGTTACTCACATTGACGAAAAGCAATCTAAGGACAGTGTTTTCTCAATGATCTTCATGAATTTTTTTATAGTATAAAGAATGAATATAATTTATTGAAACTTTGAGAATATTTTATACATATATTTAAGTATATATTATAAAATTTTTGAAGAATTCCCTTAAAAAACACCGAAGATATTAGCGACCTCATATTGCAGGTCACAATCAGACTCAGCATTTTGCGTACATTCTGGAAGCCGCAATTTTCATCTGAAATCAAACGAGGTTGGAATTTACTTTTATTATATGTCTCTCTTCTATATGAACCTAAATGCTATCAAAAAAATAGAAAATTGAATTTTTTACAGGGGTCAAAACAAAAAAGCATGATTTGTTGCCATTTTTTATAACTTTATTTGCAAAAAAAATTATTTTAAATAATGATAATATTCCGATTTTAGGTTCACATAGAGCGCAATACTATGAAGAAAGTAACTGCCAATTTTCAAAACGATTGGTTGAAAACTTTTCAAACTAGCGTGTACGCAAGTTCAAAAAAAGTCGTTTTTAGAAAAACGCGTTTGAAAAAATAGTACCAAGAAAAACAAAGTCAAGGCAGTCATAAATTTTCTTCGGTGTTTTTTAAGGAAATTCTTCAAAAAATTTATAGTATATACTTAAATACATGTATAAAATATTCTCAAAGTTTCAATAAATTATGTTCATTTTTTATACTATAAAAAAATTCATGAAAATCATTGAGACAACGCTGTCCTAACCCTATTTCCTCCCTTAATGGCTTATAACAATAGAGCAAGTCGGAATGTTCATTTAAAATTTTGGGAACACATTTTTCAATAGTCTTACTAACAATTTCTGAAATTAAAAAAAAATCGATTTTTTGAACCGTCTAACCCTATTTCCCCCTTAATGTTTGACCGCTGAGTCGAATCAGAAGCTGCTTTGGGGATTACAAGTAACGTGATTTCCGAAGTTCAGACACGCAGTCTAATCTCGTGAATATTACGGAAGTGCATGGCAGAAATTACGTAGTAAAGCGGGGTATTTCAAACGAGTTATGTGGTATACTGGGTGACAGCCCTTTGAGGCTTTCACTAACGAGTTTGCCCATTTTATCTCAACAGCATTACATCAATAAAATTTACGCTATATTTTTTTCGTTTCTTCTAACGGTCAGACTAACCCCAACTTTAAGTTTCTAGCCATGCGATAGTTCATGGCTAACAATTGAGTCTTGACCTCACTAAAGCTTGAAGTTTTATCTTTACGAGGTTCCCCCTCAAGGTTCAAACCTTTTTTCCGGAACGCGCACTATAGAACAATTTTTTTTCTCAAAGTGCGTCATGAGTATATAAGTTTTATTTTTAAAAAAACTTAAAAGATAATGAAGATATAATTTTTTTAATAAAAACTTCCATTTCATCAGACTTGCTACATCGGGAATATCAAGACTCACTGAAGAAATAGATTTATCGACAATTTAGAAGCATACTGAATACAAATTCGTTCATTGCATAATTAAAAACAGCGTTTGTCTAGCGGTGTACTATTTTCTTCGCCTCAAGGGGCATTCGTGCATTTTAAAGTTACTGACGAGACTCGACATAGGTTGCATGTCTCGTCTGATTTATAATGATTGAGGAAAAATACACAAGGAAACGTGCAAAGTGCCGTCAGCACGATAATTAAACTTTGACTCTTCGGACAACGAGATAGAGCGAGAGAGAGAGAGAGAAAGAGAGAGAGAGAGAGAGTGTGTGTGATTAACGTTATAGCGGTAGTTTGAATCGCAATGTTATACCATGCGGCAAGCGAATAAAGAACGATGAACTAATGGCCTCTCGCGCAAGCCGTGGTGGCCAGAGCGAGAGAGAGAGAGAGATAGTAAGAGAGCGCGCTAGGAATAACTATTATAACTATTAGTTGAACGACGAGAGGCAAAAGTTTTTTCCCGGTTCAAGGACTCAATGTAGCAAACGTTGAATCGCCTCGAACGAGAGTGTCGAGGTTGTAGTTCCGCGAGGTTCGCGAAACTATGTGACCGGTAACTGTTGCGCCCGTCGATGACCTCTCTAGCTATAGTTTCTCGCGAAAAGTTCATCGCTGCAATTAAAAGTTCACTGATCGAAACATCACCATTGCTATATCTAATGCACGTAAAAATCATTGTTTTTTTTTCACTACGATAGTAGTTCATTTCCGCAGTTTTCTAATATTCGACAATATTCAGTTGTCACATCAGAAAAATGATTACAATAAAATTCGAGATGAAAATACATTATTGTGAATATGATAATGGAAAAATTAAAATTCAAAGTTTGAAGAATCATAATAACCAATCAATAGATAATTATAAACAATATAACTGTGACTTTTCTTCGAATAATTCCTTGTTATTTCCATTCTGAAGAAATCGAGTCAAGGAAAAATTTTCGCAAATCTATGCATTTATATCCTTTTGTATTTATATCCTTGTTTTCACAGTAAAATTGATACCGTCAATTCTTTCTCTCGGGCCCTATTCGATGATTGATGTCGTCGTCAAGGGGTACTGAAGCGTACGAAGTGACAAAAGCGAATTTTACACCGTCCACGCAAATAAGACACACATGCAGATAAAGAAGGTTTCTTGAAAGTCGTACACATTAAGAGGTAAATAGGGTTAGACGGTTCAAAAAATCGATTTTTTTTTCTTTCATAAATTGTTAGTAAAACTATTGAAAAATATGTTCCCAAAATTTAAATGAAAATTCCGACTCGTTCTATTGTTATAAGCCATTAAAGGGAGGAAATAGGGTTAGGACAGCGTTTTCTCAATGATTTTCATGAATTTTTTTAAAGTATAAAAAATGAATATAATTTATTGAAACTTTGAGAATATTTTATACATATATTTAAGTATATACTATAAAATTGGTATACATATATTTAAGTATATACTATAAAATATTAGCGACCCCATATTGCCTGTTTTTCTTGGTACTATTTTTTCAAACGCGTTTTTCTGAAAACGACTTTTTTTGAACTTGCGTACACGCTAGTTTGAAAAGTTTTCAGCCAATCATTATGAAAATTGGCAGTTACTTTCTTCATAGTATTGCGCTCTATATGAACCTAAAATCGGAATATTATCATTATTCAAAATAATTTTTTTTTGCAAATAAAGTTGTCAAAAATGGCAAAAAATCATGCTTTTTTGTTTTGACCCCTGTAAAAAATTCAATTTTCTATTTTTTTGATAGCATTTAGGTTCATATAGAAGAGAGACATGTAATAAAAGTGAATTCCAACCTCGTTTGATTTCAGATGAAAATTGCGGCTTCCAGAATGTACGCAAAATGCTGAGTCTGATAGTGACCTGCAATATGGGATCGCTAATATGTTCCGTGTTTTTCAAGGAAATTCTTCAAAAATGTTATAGTATATACTTAAATATATGTATAAAATATTCTCAAAGTTTCAATAAATTATATTCATTTTTTATACTATAAAAAAATTCATGAAAATCATTGAGATAACGCTGTCCTAACCCTATTTGCCCCCTTAATACGCATTAGCTCGTATATATGCTATAACTCTCATTGATGATGAAATCGATTCTATGTCTCGAGCATGCGACACGGAATCTCAAGGGTGTTTCCTGTATGTTTGGAAGAGCTAGAGAATATCAACAGACATAGACCGGACGCGGTAATGGCTCTCTCGTGAAAGGGCCGTGTTGGTGAGCGAAAGAGGGAGACACAGAAAGAGAGAGAGAGAGAGAGAAAGAGAGAGAGAGAGAGAGAGCGGTATCATCCTAGGGGTTGCAATTAGCATGCTATTTAATAATGCAAACTCAATGAGGCCAGGGTCCACTCAGCGTCGACCGCCGTGTATATACATATATACGAGAGCTTGTGCTGCTTCTGGGAGAGTCTCGTGTTTGATAATGTAACGTACGATTAGCCACGACCAGCATATATACACCAGGATACTGGTACACTACTCTGTACTGATGCGGCCTCTTGAAAAAGGGAGAATTTACCTTTGCAATCCGCCGTCTCTTTCACCATCATATCTCCCGGCATCAACTGACTAATGGAGGATCCCTATAGCGTGGATTCTCAGACACAGAGAGACAGAACCTTTCCAGGGTTAATACTACACGGCTGAAAGAATAATTTTTCATAAATAAAGTGCATCCACGAGACGAGAAAAAAAAATCTTTCTTTATATATCGCAGACATTAATATTTCGATGTCGATTTTTCACAGATCATTTCAAACATCTTTTCAAATCTCTTTACGGTGTAGAAAATCGCTCGTAATCATTCTGTTCCATTGACACAAAGTTTAGATTATTCTTTTACGACAAATCGCACTAAAGCCCCTTAATTACCGTTTTTTTTCCGAAAAATCATGTGAATTATTCGAAACAAAAAATGGTAACACATAATATTAATGTTAAATCATAGTTACGTTTATATTATAAAATTGCACTATTTACACTGTCATATCGCCTGTATACAACGCCACAAAGCGATAGATATGAATTGTTTTCCTAGCCTTTATTCCGATTCAACTCGAACCTCGATAAAACCACGTGCTACGTCTCGTTGCACCATCCGGCATGCGCGCATTTATCCGGAAACTGTGTTCTACCGCCGCACATCCTACAATATAGTATATTCATTATGTTGGTGTTTAGGGAAACTGAATAGTATATATATTATAGACACGATAAACACGACGAACATACCGCTAAGACTTTGCTTGAGAGATTCGTGAGGTAACCAACGAAACCAACAGTTTTGGAGATTTCATTTCGACCTGATAACTACACCGCATTTATTTATTCATGAGCCGCGATATATATAGGTTGTTTTAGAATTTAATTAAAGTCTCGTACTAGCGTAATTGTACAAAAAAAAGAACGAATTTAAAAAAACTTTTAAATTATTATGTCGTATTTAGTATAAATTAATTCTTATTTTTCAGCAATATGCATCTTTTAACTCGTTAGATGTTGTGAAATTCACCCTTCACTTTACTGCCATTCCGTATATTTGGTCTAATACATGTACAGAACATTTCCTGCCAATTTGACTACCGGTTAATTCTGTGTCACTCGGATTTGGTTCGAAATTTTACATATCATTGTATTATTCCTAAAAAGCACTGACACATTTTTCTGTACCAACAAGTCTTTCTGCTTTGTTGGAAACACTTATATAAAACGATGCTTTTTAATAATCCGACAAAATTCAGAATAATTTTACTAAGGGCATTTTTCTACATGCGATTTACCGACTATTTGGGATATTTAAGTCCTCTAGCATATGAATGCCTTGAAAAAATGAAAAAAAAAAAAAAAACAAAATGTCACAAGAACAAAGCAAAAAATATATAAAATCGTGACGGTCATATTAACTGGTTTATTTGTCCTGGAATGTCCCATACATATCTCTGCAACGTTATTCTTGCATTATTAACAACAATATTCCTCTCACTCTGGCTGCAAATATAATATTGACAAATATGATATTCGCGAGAGTATTCAGTTAGATATTCAGGTTGAACAGAGATTCTCCATAATTTCCTTCTCTAATGTACGAGCTCCCGCACGTATTTATGTCAGCCACGGCATAATATGACGATTATATGCGACAAAATATGTG
This sequence comes from Oxytorus armatus, assembly GCA_958009045.1. Classification (NCBI taxonomy): domain Eukaryota; kingdom Metazoa; phylum Arthropoda; class Insecta; order Hymenoptera; family Ichneumonidae; genus Oxytorus; species Oxytorus armatus. The sequence continues at coordinate 20,617,772 of OY253751.1, read as the reverse complement.
TGTATTTGTGTGTACGTGTGTAGGAATATATGTAGCAAAATGAGCAATGAGATATTTCGTGAATATCACGCGACCCCACGGAATACGTGCTGTTTATTTTCAAGTGATTGGCGAAACGTGAAAACGCGGTATTACGAGCTCGTAAAATGGCAATTCGCGTGAATCTCGATTGAAACCTTCACGCCTGATAATAATTTTTTCACTCTCGGTGAGTGCTCGATGAAAAAAAAAAAAATATACATATATATCTGTATATACAACGAATGGTTGACATGCATGAGTCTTCGGAGTCTTTGGGGGTTGTTCCAAATCGTTTGACTAAAAGCTGGTATGTATATACGAATACATACTTATATATGTGTGTATAAATAGTTACGAGGTCTGTTAAAAAAGTATCGCGAATTTTGAATTTCCGCGAGCTACGTATATTCGGTTTTTGATTTTTTTGTGTCGTTAGGTTGGTATTCGTGTCCCTCACTTATGCTGAAAAAATCGGTCATTTTGAATGTTTAGTTAATTGTTGACAGCTGTTTTGGTTAGACGTGTTTTGGCTTGTCTTCGATTTTTGCCTATTCCAAAAAAAGCAGCTTCCATCGCGATGATTGAGCTTTGTACCAATTCTGCTACCAGTGCTCAGAATACTCATACAGATTGAGAATATATATATATTTTTTTTTCAGATGCATACAACATCGTCCAGAGTGGGCGCCGATTTCGGCGCACCATGTCGCAACAAGGCAAAAAACTACATGAAAATATTTAAAATAATTTTTTTTTTTAATGTACAAGTATTCTCTAAGGATCAATAAATGCACGTGTAAGTTTTCATCAAGACAACTTCAACGGTTTAAACGTTATTGCACATTAGAAATGACGTCGAAAATCTCGCTCTAGACCAGACGACTGCCTTAAACATTCAAAATGGCCGATTTTTTCAGCATAAGTGAGGGACATGAGTACCAACGTAACGCCACAAAAAAATCGAAAATCGAATATACGTAGCCCGCGGAAATTCAAAATTCGCGATACTTTTTGAACAGACCTCGTATATGCTCCATTTGCACTTTCACACTCGTTGATCGTTGGTTCGCCTATATACATATTTTTTTTTCCCCATTTGAGGTCGCACGATCAAATTCTCTTTCGTCGCGAAAGGGGAAAGGGTGCATGTATACCGTGTATATGTACGGAATGATGAAGAAATGGAACGGCGGGATCGGATTCAAAGCCGACGAAATATTTCTCTCTCTCTCTCTCCTTCTCTTTCTCTTTCGCCTTTGTACTCTCTCGCAAAGCTCCACTTCGCGTGCGGGCATAATTTCGTCGGGTAATGACGTCGTAAATTGGCGGACTGTCAAAACAAACGGGCCCTCGGGGCCAATCGATCGTATGGCGGCTGCTTTATCGGTCTGCGGGGCACGCGGTATAATGCCGCTTGTATAAGCCCGTCTGTAAGGCGCATTTCATCTCTCTTCAACCACCCGGCTTCTCTTCTTCTCTCTTTCTCCTGTTCTCTCATTTCACAATCGTTCACACACAATTTGATCGGTTCTCTTTGACACTCGAAACGCCTGCTTCAATCAACGTCTATATATCTCTTCCGAATTGCATTTCCATTGCGCTTATTTAACTAACGATTAATATTGTTTTTAATAGTAGTTTCTTCTATTAGAGAACCTGTTACGAAAATTCGTAACACTTTCAGTACCGGTGGGATATACAGTGGGTCAAAAAAGTATTCATACACCTTGTTTTTTTGCGATACCTTTATAGACATAAGCGATACGCAAAGAAAGCCAATTTTATTTAATAGTACATCAGGTGCAGAGATAAACTGCAAATGGAGAATTTTTTCCCAGGAATGCCAAAAAAACGAAAGTTTTCAGGCAAAAAAAGTATTCATACACTTACGATTATAGTGAAAACCTACATCATCATAGTTGTTTTAATTATAACTAATATTTGGTGTGCATCCCTTTTGCTTCAATTATCGCCTCGAGTCTCTTAGGCATGGATTCTACTAGCTTTTGCGTTGTTTCATTTGCTACTTTTGTCCATTCTTCTAAAAGCACTCTTTGGAGATCGGATTTGTTTGTTATTTTTCTTTTTCTAATGTCTACATCCACCAAGTGCCATAAATTTTCAATAGGATTGATGTCCGCAGATTGTGGTGGTGTAATCAATTGTTTGCGGACATTATAGAGTAACCACTCCCTCGTTTTCATGGCAATATGTTTCGGGTCGTTATCTTGGTAGAAGTAGAAATTTCCATCCAGGCCCATTTTATCTACACTTGCGTTCAAATTGCTGCGCAACACGTCGATATACTTCTGGGCATTTATTGTACCATCTATGAAAGCCAGATTACCAACGCCATAATATCCCATACAGTCCCAAACCATGACGCTTCCTCCGCCGTGCTTTACAGTCGGTATTAAATTTTTCTGCTGGAGCTCGGTATTTGGTTTCCGCTAGACGAATTTTTTTCCATCGTACCCGAAGATGTTAAACTTCGATTCATCCGAGAATACGACACGTTTCCAAAATTCTATAGATTTTTTAACGTAGGTTTTTGCGAAACCTAAACGTTTTTCTTGATTTATATTATTAATTAATGGTTTTTCGCGGGCAGTTCTGCCGTATATTTGGGCAGAGTGCAAAACATTTCAAATAGTCTGGGGACACACGCTCTTCCCCGATGTTGACGCGACATCATTCGCTAAACTGCGAGCACTTGTGAACGGTTTTTTTGTAGCCTCTGTAACGATACTCCGACGCTCTCGTACCGTTAGTATTCTCGGTCGACCGGTTCGTGGCTTATTTTCTATGCTGTTCTTTCATATTTTTTTTATTATATATTGCACTGTTGCGAAAGTTAGATTTAATTCTTTACTAATTTTTCGATAACTTTCACCGCGTTTCCGAAGAAAAATCACTCTATCTCGCATGGATATTGATATTTCGCTTTTCTTTGCCATCGTGTCTGTTCAGAGCTTGAAAATCTACTACCGCATGGGTTAGATCAAAACCATTGTGTAAACGAAGACTTGTTTACATTGTACGCAGAGGTCAGACTGTCCCTGAGTGAATATCGAGGTTTAGCAGCACAATCGTAAGTGTACGAATACTTTTTTGTCCCGAAAATTTTCGTTCTTTTTGCATAATTCTTCTATTATTCCTGGGAAAAAATTCTCCATTTGCAGTTTATCTCTGTACCTGATGTACTATTAAATAAAATTGGCATTCTTTGCGTATCGCCTATGTCTATAAAGTTATCGCAAAAAAACAAGGTGTATGAATACTGTTTTGACCCACTGTATCTTTAATTTTTTTAAAAAATCATTCAATAAGAATGAAGTCGAAATTAGCATCGCCCCGAGTGTAACATCTGACTCACGTTACATTTCTCCCAAACCTTTTTCCCAAATATTCGTATGAATCAAACTAATAATTTATCGAGGCATTTCACGGGTTATTCGAACGTCTACGATCCAATCAGTGATACAAAGTATCTCAATGCGATTGAGACGCGCGCTCTGATATCTTCGTGCAATTGTCATTCGAGATCTTTCCACAATCGAACAAGCGAATGGTAGGATAAGGCAACCAAGAGAGACAAATGCTTCGGCGACTAATCTAAATTAATACGATTCTCGAGGATCGCGCAGCCATAGACTCGCTCTCATGTATGACGCCGGTGGTGAAGAGATTCAGTGAGTGAGTGAGAGAGCAAGAGGCTTCGTAGAGCATCTATTACAATATATATATACATACACCTCTCCGTGCTCTCTTACTGTGCTCTCTACCTCTTCCTCTCGGTTCGTTGTCGTCGTCGTCGTCGGTCCTTGTTCTCGTCCTGGAATGCCAAACTACAATGGCTTCGACTAGACTCCGGTAATACGGTGAGGATAGTGAATTTTAGGTTGGTTAGGCTCCAGACAATGATCTGCTTTGCCTTGCGTAATGGAAGACAAACAGCTTCGCCCTTATCCACCAGCGGAACTCCCCAAAATCTATCCCCAAACTCTCTCTCATCCACTAACACGCGTGTATCACCATCGCTATCTCGTATACATATCAACGCGCCTACATATACATAGATATGTATATGTATATCCCATCTTTCCACCTTTCCACCCATCGCTAACTACCACCCTCTCGCTCACCCGCTAACGTGAATGCTCACCCCTTCCTGGATAAGGAGCTTGGAAGTAGAACCGAACCCTCTACACCACCGCAATCCTGCACGACACAACATCTCGCCGTTCTGTCTTCCGCAGGAAGGAAGAGACACAGTTCTCTACTAATTCCCCCGCCCTTCTTACGTTAATAATAATAATAATATACACCTCATTTCGGTACTCCACAATAATTCACGCATTGTATACGTATTATGTCTAACACATCCGCGGAATAACGTGGTTACTCTTATCGTTTGTATTCTCTCTCGCGGCACAGAAACTTCGATAACCCGAGAATTATATGTTAAACTCGTGTATAATAGCCGGAATGATTTCGGTGTGTTATTGATCGATACATTTCCCGAGAAACTTCGTCATTTGCGTCGATACGCCAGTCGCGTCGATAAACAAAAGAAGGAGAGGAATCGATACGGTGATGGAGGAAATGAACAATAAAAGAGTAGAAGTTGCGGGTTTGCAGTTTATCGCCGTTCTTGTTGTAGCTAATTTCGAAGTTTTTATTGAACTTCGAACTTTCTTAAATAACTCGAATGTCCACCGCAAACCTAATGAGCCTAAACGCACTATTTACTTGAAGTTAATTGAGCGTAATCCTCCGGGCACGTCAACCAACGAAACCGTCGCTATAGCTCAGCGAGACAATAAATTGGTGCGTAAAAAAAGATCTGTGTTAGTTGCAAAAAAAAAAAAAAACAAACGAGCACTCGCGATAGAGAAAGAAAAATTGGGTAGCGAAAAAAAAACGCATGTGAATACCCGAACGTCTCTGTATATCTACCAGGCGATAAATGAAAATTTGTTGTTCTACAGAATTCACGTGACTTTGCCTTTCCCCTCTTTCTCCCTGGGCCTCTACATATATATATATATATATATATATATATATATATATATATATATATATATATATACATATGTATATGCACTACATCTGCTGAATGAATGAGAATACCTGTGTCGCGTTTATTCGATTTCCCATGCACCCCGCTCTTTTATTCTGATACTGCTTCACGTACCTATATGCAATTTCTGCCATAGAATATATGCTACACTGTATGAATGTCCACGAGGCGTTATAACGAGTCTTGTATCGGTAGATATGAAACAAAACATACTTCTGTATCGCGCATTTTTTTTTTTTTCCTCGTCCGTCATAGGCGTGTAAGGTATTACACAGGAGTTAAAAAAGCTACGGGGTTGCTCGATCGAATGAGGAAGGGGATGTATTTGTGGCCCACGATCGGGCGATAGTGTATAGAATTGTTGGAAGGAAGCAACGAGAGAGAGAGAAAGGTGAACACGTGTGTTAACGCGCGTCGATATGACGTTATCCAATTAAAATACTGCCTTTGTGCAATCCGACCTGTCGCAGCCACCCACCTCTCTCAACCACCCGACGGCACACACACACACGCGTTCATACCCTCTCATTTCTCATCCTATCATTCATTTCGTATGCCTCCCCTCCCCCCTCTTTTTACACATACGGCCGTCATCATCTCGTCAATCGAAATTTACCCTCCCCCTCATAAACGCAAAAGGCTGCTTCCAATTAGTACCAACTTCACTCGCGAATCGACACCAACGAAAAGCATTAACGTGTATATCTCGCCCAGAGAGAGAGTACATAATACACCGTACGAATATTGACTAGCGGCGGAAGAGAATTTTTTTTTTTTTTTTTTAATTTCCAACTCGCCCTGTTTCACACATTTTACAATCGAGCGAGCGCGAGCTTGAGAATGCACCTGAGCAAGGGCAACCGGCCGATCTCGTCAGCGAAGTGGGCTGCGGCGCATCAACGTCTCGGTCTTATTTCATGAGTGGAACGGTTCGAAGCACGAATGCCGCCACGTATTCGTGATTTTTTTTAAATATTGGCCAAACAGTCATTGGACGAAAAAAAAATGGAAACAATTGGGGAGTCCGATATTGTGTTACTAACCGAAATAACCGAGAAATGTATGGCTGAACGTAGAATTTAACGAAATCTGCAAGGTTTCGTTATAACATCGATATTAGGGCGATTTTTTTTTTTCGACTATTTTTTTTTCAGTCCCCACCCGAAATTTTGTTGGATATGTCGATGAAGAAATTCCCTGAAATGTACAGCCCTTAATATTAATTCTAAGTACTTTCCCAAAGCGTGAGAAGATTTTCCACCTAAAATACACGTAAATCGAATTTTTTTTTTTTTTCAAATTTCTATAACTCAGCTGCATTTTATGCTATCATATTGTTCTTGGTTTCGATTTACTCAGAATAAAACAATCTAAAAAAGTGCCTTTTGCGGCGAAAGTGTAAATTGTACTGGTGAGTTGGTACGGGTCACTGAAGTTGATTTTTACCCAAAATTCTCGTTTTTTTGCTGTTATCTCCGAAACAATTGACTTTACGAAAAAAATGTAAATGAAAAATTTATTGGATATTTAAATTTCTACAAAAAAAGGTCCCATCGACCCAATTGCTTAGATTAATATTTCTTGAGATATTGAACTTTAACTTATGAGTAGTATAAAATTTATAAGATATGAAATATTAAATATTTAAAAAAATAAAAAATAAAAAAAAAGTTCAATATCTCAAGAAATATTAATCTAAGCAATCGGGTCGATAGGACCTTTTTTGTAGGAAATTAAATTTCCAACATATTTTTCATTCACATTTTTTTTCGTAAATTTAATTGTTACGGAGATAACAGCAAAAAAACGAAAATTTTGGGTAAAAATCAACTTCAGTGACCCGTGCCAACTCACCAGTACAATTCACACTTTCATCGCAGAAGGCACTTTTTTAGATTGTTTTATTCTGAGTAAATCGGAACCAAGAACAATATGATAGCATAAAATGCGGCTGAGTTATAGAAATTTGAAAAAAAAATAATTCGATTTACGTGTATTTTAGATGGAAAATGTTCTCATGCTTTGGGAAAGTACTTAGAATTAATATTAAGGGCTGTAACTTTCAGGAAATTTCCTTTCCAACATATTCAACAAAATTTCGGGTGGGGACTGAAAAAAAATCGCCCTAATCGATATATTCATCGTATACCATTGTAGAATTATGGTTCGCTTCGAATTACCTGCTATTACCCAATACACGTGCATCATCACGATCTCTAGGATTATATATATCTCATGCACACTCTGTACTGAAAGCTCGGAAAGAATATTATTCGTGTAATACTGGCAAAGCGGTAAAGGGGTTAAATATATTTTCCTCTATATATTCAGTGGTTTTAATCAAATTCGGAATTGGGTTAATTAGCTACGTCCGAAACTCATGAAGTTTCTCATCTATGTGGCGCGGGAGGGGCCGGGAGGGGGGGGATGTTGTAGATCGAAAATATATATATACATATACGATAGGATGTTATGAACGATCCGGTGCCTCATCGCACACGATTGCGTGGCTAGAGATCAAACCGTTGAACCCTGGGGTGAAAAGTTTCGGATTTAATAAACCCGTGCGCAGCTCGAAGATGGAAGTAGGAGAAGGGGGGGTGGGGTGAGAATCGCGAGGAGAGGAAGATCGGCGTATTAGTGGATTGTGAGGAGAAGAGAGACCCCGCACACACGTTGATTACTACCTACCTAGCCCTCCCATGCTTCTGTTCTTTCACCTTTCCCCTTTGACTCCTCTCCGCGCACCCCGAGATTATTAATAATGGAACCAATACACCAACCCCTTTCTTTTCCATGAAAGAACGTTGTGCTCTTCCACCCTATCTCACAACCATCACATACACAGGCACAACAAGAGAGCGACAGAGAGAGAGATGCTCTTATCTAGCCTCTAGCCGAGACCTCTGACTAAATTAATTTATTAATTAATTAACGTTCTCGTAGAGTCTCGTTTCCAAGGCGCGAGCGTTAAGATAGATACGTACAGCCGAAAGATAGAAGAGAGTCATTAATGCATACGTGTTGCCCGTGCTATTTGGAAAATATGGAACTACCCTCAATACTTAACTTGATCATTTTAATTGGCTATGGTTCAAAATGTTTTCATTCTCACAATGTAAAGTAAAACAAGGTAACATGTCAATTCGACAATATTTTCTTTTTAACCTCCGACGGCCCGTAGTGCAAAAAAAAATTCGGTCAGGCATGAACTCGAAGAAGGGTTGAAACATTTTTAACATTCTATTTCTTTATTTCTGTGACATTTGGCAGGCGAGAGCTTTTTTTTTAAACAAAGGAATAACCATGCAATAACTGGTTTCGATAGAAAAAAGTTTTTTTCTTTTGTACCACTGATCATTACTATTTTACCATAAAATCCTTTATCACGTGTTTTCTTTCATTCTTGGAATGTTTACGAACACATTGGGAAATATCCATGATACGTTCGTTCGTCAATGTGGCACAATTAAATTATTCCTATCGTCCATATCACGTATTTTTATTTTTTTTTCTTTCACTTTTGTACAATTAATCGGGAAAGTGCGCGCGCGTGTAACGAATATCTATTTTATATGACGCTTCGTTATGGGAGTTTCAAAGCTATGCAGCATGGGTGAGAGGATGGTGGTGCATCGATGCAATTCCCCGGAGAAGAGGCCGCGGCGAGTCCGCTCTCTGTCTCGCTGCACCGAGTGAATCGAGATCGCGAGGGGAACAAAATAGGGTGGCCAGACCGTATAGCACTGTTGCCATCGGTATATACACAGTGTTCATATTAATTTTTCGTTTTTTTTTTTTCCAATGCATTCAATTTGGCGTGAACAATGAGCCACTCGCGTATCGCGCGCGGGGCTCTCCGATCAAATACACAACGCGAATCGCAACGATTCCATGTAAAACCTGGGCGTCGATGGAAATGGAAGAGAAAAATGACCAGAGGTTTCGGGAGAACGATTGAAAAAAAAAAAATAAAATAACTGGTGATCGCACAGAGTGGGCTTGGGCAACGGGTTCTACAATGGTGAAAATACGAAATTGGCTGGAAGGATTGAACACGTATACATTGCCAAAACCTTCTTTTTACAGGGTGGATTTTTTTTTAATCGACATTTCCAGCGTTTTTCGACTCTTTTGTTTCAAAACACTTGAGCGCATCTTCAAATACCATTGACAGTTTTACAATAACACAAGACAGTCGTAAAACTGTGCGATAAAACGACAATTTGAAAAAAACTCGCCCGAATAAAGTGTTTATTTAATAAAAAATGACAAATAATTTGTCGAAAAGCTCTGCTGCCGTCAGGAAATGGGGTGTTGTTTGTCGTACGAAATATATTGAACAAAGCAAACCCGACGACGATGAGACATCGATCAAGATCACCGTGTGGAAACAGCACGTCTTCGTGAACGTGTACCCACGGAGATGTGTCGGTGTTTAGCATCGAGGGTAACAATCGAAAAGGTAATAATCCTGCGAATGATCATAGATGGCGATATATTGAACGTCTATTGACGATACAACGACGCGTGAACCTACGTGGTCGAATTCCTTGCCTCGCACTATCTCGGTGACCGAGCTCGAAGACGGTCAAGTAGTATCGTGAGCTAGTGTGTGTGCGGGTAGCGCCCGTGACAATTCCAATTTATATATATCAGCTAGTATCACCGCTACGCAAGAAAAATTGTATTCCGAGAGAGGTGAGGCAGTATATTTATGCAAGGAATCATGAGTGTATTAATAAAAAGGAGTGATGTAGTGTGTTTTAGATATAGAAAAATCGCCGATCGCAGATTAAAGGCTCCTCGAATACCTGAGAGAGTGTGCGTGCGTTTATTGTTTAAAATAAAAGGTGTACATCCATATGAAACTATATATGACTGGTTTATATGAAATAATCCTAGAATAAATTTAAAGTAATAATACGCGTCGTCCTAAGTGAAAAACAGTATTGTTACAGCCAGAACTTTTTCTTCGTTATCATTTCGTTTTTTTGTTTTCGTTTCATATTCATATCTTTCGAGATATGCCGTAGGTAATTAGGAAAAGAGAAATATAGCGAAAGAAAAATCGCCGGTAGTTTCGATGAGGTACAATTGTGTACGTCTGTACGGGGTCTGTTAAAAAAGTATCGCGAATTTTTAATTTCCGCGGGCTACGTAAATTCGATTTTCGATTTTGTTGTGGCGTTAGGTCGGTACTCGTGTCCCTCATTTATGCTGAAAAAATCGGCCACTTTGAATGTTTAGTTAATTGTTGACAGCTGTTTTGGTTGGACGTGTTTCGGCTTGTCTTCGATTTTTGCCTATTCCAAAAAATGGATCAAACAATCTGTATCAAATTTTGTGTAGAAAACAAAATTAAGTGCGCGAACGCATTCCGAATGTTGACTGTGGCGTATGGTGAAGCTACCTTGGGCCAAAGCAACGTTTATCGGTGGTACAAAATGTTCTCAGAGGGCCGAGAAGATGCGAACAACGAAATGCGTTCCGGACGCCCGAGCACATCAACAACAGACGAAAACATTGATGAGGTAAAGAAAATAATATTGGCCAATCGTCGAATCATCGCTAGAGAAGTTGCCGAGGAACTAAACATATCGATTGGCTCGTGCTATTCGATTTTTATCAATGATTTGGGCATGAGACGGGTCGCCGCGAAATTCGTGCCAAAATTGCTCAATTCCGAAAAAAAACAGTGTCGCGTTAACATTGCTAAGGAGCTGTTGGACTCGGTCCGCGACGACCCAAATTTGCTCCAGAGGGTCATAACTGGTGACGAATCATGGATTTATGGTTATGACGTGGAAACCAAAGCTCAATCATCGCAATGGAAGCTGCTTTTTTTGGAATAGGCAAAAATCGATGACAAGCCAAAACACGTCTAACCGAAACGGCTGTCAACATTTAACTAAACATTCAAAATGGCCGATTTTTTCAGCATAAGTGAGGGACACGAGTACCAATCTAACGCCACAAAAAAATCGAAAATCGATTATACGTAGCCCGCGGAAATTCAAAATTCGCGATACTTTTTGAACGGACCTCGTATATGTATGGGTATGCAAGAAGTAGCGGAGGTTTCGTTCACTCTGGTCGATTGGTGAGGGCATATAAAGGAGTAAAGGATAAAGTAAAAAAATATCCGCCAACAGGCGGTGATCGAGTAGTATCGCGTGTTATACGGCAATGAGTGAGAGAGAGAGAGAGTCGAAGCAGCCTGTAATTGCTCGTAATAACGGAGTAATCACGAAAGTTACACCACCACAGAGTGGCCAGAGGTCCTTGGGGAAGGGTGCAAGAGAAAATAGAGGCACATTTATATATATACACTATGGGGGCTCCGCCCTCCTGCGCTCCCCCTCACCACACAACTCTTGTACATAATATAGAGAGTATATAATATAGAGAGATATGCATATATAGGCAAACAATACGTGTAAACAAGATTAAGAGACCACAGACGCTAAGATTTCGAAGAAAGAGTATGCAATGAAGTAAGCCTAGTCCACAAGAGAGTCTCGTTTCGATCGACATAGTCTTCCCTCGTCTGGCATACGAAAAATCGACGATAAGAAATGAACGAAAAAAAGAAGAAAGACGATACGAAGCGTAGAAGCAAAGACGCTAGACAATGGTGAAAGAAAGAGTGTAGCACGCGAATTCCTCGGAACTTTGGTTGGGTAAGGCATGGAGGGTGCTGCGCACAAACTCAAAGATGGCGACGTAACTTCCGCTCTCGGTTTCGACATTTGAAAGTCAAATTTTCGTGAGAATCTTGGTCTATTTGGGAATATATATTCAAGTGGATGCGACACGCGAGGTAAAGAACGCAAAACACAGACAGAGAGTCAGCGAAGAAAGTTGATGAGAGCAAACGAGAGAGAGAGAGAGCGAGAGGTGAAAGATAGAGCAAGATGGAGCAGAACTCTTGGTGTCTCCATGCATGTGTATCTATAAATTCTCCCTGAGATAAAACGATAGATACGCCATCTTGTGTACACACGTGTGAACCCACTAGTTTATTTAACCGCAAGAATATAGTGCACGTAACATGGTTTACGAATATATATCGGACTTTGTTTCCGAAAACTCGGAGAATCAACGTTAAGAGGTCAACAGAAAAGAGACAATTCACTCCTCGCGCTCTTCATGTATATTTCAGAAATGGCGAAAACCTTTTTTTCTACCTGGCTCGCTCTTGAAATACCATCGAGAATGACTTTGGAGAAAGACAAACGTTTTAGAATCTCATTCTACGAGTTCATCTTCGGGAATCTCGAGTCCGTGAAACTTTCGGCTGAGACGTGTGTGGCGTTGGTGAAGTATGACTTTTGGACCCGTTGACATATTCTTCACGCTAGAAGGTTGCAATGCATCGGGGGCAAATATGCGTGTTATGTAGAAAAAGTCGATGGACTTTTGTATCACTCCTCACCCCCTTGTGTGGCGAATATTCACGCACATCAGCCAACATTTGGTGTCTTTACCCTATTGATTTTCGAACGAAAGAGGGAGAGAGAGAGAGAGAGAGAGAGGTAACGAGGAGTGGCGGCGAGGACGAAGAGGAGAGGATGGAGGAGAGGCAGCATTCCTGATTGGGAACGCGCTCGCAATTAACGTAATGGTTGGCACAAACAAGTAAATTATAGTATCCCTCTGGAGTACGACCGGTCGAAGGGTCTCTCCTGCTCTAGAGTGCTTTTGCTATCACTATATATATATCACTATTGTGCTTATATATATATATTTATACCATACTTTATGTATAGGATATTTATATATATATACATAGTACGTATATCGCAGTCGTTCCCTTTCCGTTACTTTTTTCCGTAAAGGCAATCCGAGAGATTGGATGTCGAACGTTGCAATTAGTGAATCGTCACGAATTCCTGCGTAATTCACACTGCTCGGTTGTCCTTCGGTCTATCCCCTCCTTTTTTTTCTACTGCGATTCCTCATCTCGTCAACCCCAAAAGACTCAACTGTATATACAGCTGAAAGGTCTCCCCGCGTTCTCAGTACTCAGCCAGACTAGTCTTCAAGAGCGCCTGTTTCCAATATTTTCTCGATAGATCCGATTTTTTTTCTATTTAAATTATTCTTTAAACTCCCGACTGAAAAATCTCATCGGGACTATAATAATAATAATACAGCAATGTCACAAATAAATCATGAAAGATTGAAATAATTCGAAATGTACTGACAAAAAGATGAATAATTGTAATATCAATTCATTGAGGGGAGAAATAGGGTTTTTTTTATTTCATAAATTGTTAGTAAAACTATCGGAAAATATGTTCCCAAAATTTTAAATGAAAATTCCGACTCGTTCTATTGTTGCAAGCCATTAATGTGAGTAGCTCTCCTTCAGGCCCCGAGCGCACCACGTGTTTCAAACGCGTTTTTTCTGAAAATGACTTTTTTTTAACTTGCGTACACGCTAGTTTGAAAAGCTTTCAACCAATCGTTTTGATAATTGGCCGTTACTTTCTTCATAGTATTGCGCTCTAGATGAACCTAAAATCGGAATATTATGATTATTTGAAATCATTTTTTTTTTTGCAAATAAAGTTGTAAAAAATGGCAAAAAATCATGCTTTTTTGTTTTGACCCCCGTAAAAAATTCAATTTTCTATTTTTTTTATAGCATTTAGGTTTATATAGAAGAGAGACATATTATAAAAGTAAATTCTAACCTCGTTTGATTTCAGATGAAAATTGCGGCTTCCAGAATGTACGCAAAATGCTGAGTCTTTTTTATTTTATAGTATATAGTATATAGTATATACCAATTTTATAGTATATACTTAAATGTATGTATAAAATGTTCTCAAAGTTTCAATAAATTATATTCATTTTTTATACTATAAACAAATTCATGAAAATCATTGAGAAAACGCTATCCTAACCCTATTTCCCCCTTAATCATTGTCGTGGAGCGAAAAAACAGAACTAGTAAACGAAAAATGAAAAAATGCACTGTACGACAATTAATAGTATTTTTCGCGGGTTAACTCCATTTTGACGGTATTGAGATCGAAGTACGAGATCATCCAATTGTCCCTCGAGTACTGCCTTCAGAATCTGATAAATGTATTGATATGCTGTAGCCAAATTCATCCCGGTGGTACGTTGAATTCGAAATTTGCAGAAGGGAATAGCAGACAGGAGGTGCCATACGTTTCAGAGGTGGCATTGCACACGAGATCATCGTACGTACTATATATACATATGGAATACCATCGTGTACGCGCATTCGCAAACTCGTATAAGCGCACCACAGTCGGACGTTCGTTTCACATCATGGTACCACTGATATGGCACGGCGAGACACGAGGGTAGGACCCGCGCACTCTTGACGCCTCTAATAGAGATGAATATGTAATCGTAGCTAAAAGCTGACAAATATGATTGGTCCTAATGGGGTTTACGTATGCTCCTACTTAATAAGGAGGGAGACTCACCACTGCGGCTCTATAGTATACATTCTATGCTCTGAGTACTCGCGCACAGTTATAATATGTACCAGTATACACGTGAATATGTAGAAAATAAAGGAAATAATATTATCTGGATGAGAGTTTTTTTTTTTTAAATTATTGTATGTTCCAACGTATACCCTTTCGAATTTTTACGTAAGACCCTTCCAAATTCCATTTTTTCCATTTTTTCTCCCGTCACCCCCTATCCGCACTTCGCTAAGCTAACCTAACTTCCATTCCGTCCGCAGACGTCACAGCTACACTGTATCGTATTTGCCGTGGACACAGGGAAACTGCGGAAAACCTGTACCGGTACAGACCATCAGAAACTCGTTGTACGAGGTCTGTTCAAAAAGTATCGCGAGTTCTGAATTTCCCCGGGCTACGTATATTCGATTTTCGATTTTTTTTGTGGCGTTAGGTTGATACTCATGTCCCTCACTTATGCTGAAAGAATCGGCCATTTTGAATGTTTAGTTAATTGTTGACAGCTGTTTTGGTTAGACGTGTTTTGGCTTGTCTTCGTTTTTTACCTGTACCAAAAAATGGATCAGAGAATCTCTATCAAATTTTGTGTGAAAAACAAAATTAAGTGCGCGGACGCATTCCGAATGTTGACTGTGGCATATGGTGAAGCTACCTTGGACCAGAGCAACGTTTATCGGTGGCACAAAATGTTCTCAGAGGGCCGAGAAGATGCGAACAACGAAATGCGTTCCGGACACGCCCGAGCACATCAACAACAGACGAAAACATTGATGAATTGAAGAAAATAATATTGGCCAATCGTCGAATCACCGTTAGAGAAGTTGCCGAGGAACTAAACATATCGATTGGCTCGTGCTATTCGATTTTTACCAATGATTTGGGCAGGAGACGGGTCGCCGCGAAATTCGTGCCAAAATTGCTCAATTTCGAACAAAAACAGTGTCGCGTTAACATTGCTAAGGAGATGTTGGACTCGGTCCGCGACGACCCAAATTTGCTCCAGAGGGTCACAACTAGTGAGGAATCATGGGTTTATGGTTATGACGTGGAAACCAAAGCTCAATCATCGCAATGGAAGCTGCTTTTTTGGAATAGGCAAAAATCGAAGACAAGCCAAAACACGTCTAACCAAAACAGCTGTCAACAATTAACTAAACATTCAAAATGCTCGATTTTTTCAGCATAAGTCAGGGACATGAGTACCAACCTGACGCTACAAAAAAATCGAAAATCGAATATACGTAGCCCGCGGAAATTAAAAATTCGCGATACTTTTTGCAAAGACCTCGTATTACCATCAGAAACTCAGAAAAAATGCCTCCTGCTCAGTATTTGGCGTGCACGCCAGTGCACGGCTAAGCGGTCGCCCATCTGATTACTGAACGCGGCCAATACTGCTATAACATGGTAGATTGTATAATATTTCATTTTATTTAACAGATATTATTTTATTATCATAAACAAAGAAAGGAACTGCCCGACGTTGGGCGTCGAATGTAATGAATTTTTGTTTTGGTTATTTCTTTCGAGACTTATTCTCCTCGAAAAACGGGAGAACGAAATTTAATTATTATGATAGATTCAAGATAAACGCACTGACGGATGTAAACGATAAAAAGGACATAAATAATAATTATAACGATCGACGGAATCTAAATATTAAGAATCTCTGACATGTTTATTTTATAAAGATAGTTCCTTGCAAATTGTCTTTGAGATTTTTAATACAATTTGAGAAAAGCACAATTGGGAGATTCGCCGCACATTTGGTTTTTCACACATATACAAATACGAACGGAGTCATCAATATAGAACTACAAATAAATAAGACAATAAAATTTTCGTCACCGTAAGGGTCTATAAACGTCTCTCGAGAATACATTAATTCCGCCGAGCCGGCTTGTATACTTCAAGGTCACTAGACTAGTCGATTTTTTGGTAATATTGAGATGAACAGTGTACTCATCTTCTACTCGGAATATGCTGTGCAGTCCGCTAACGCTTGATGATGCGACCAGGCCTGGTTTTAACGGACAGCACGGATGAAAATGATTTACTTCCAAGAAAGGTGCCGTACAATGTTCCGATACTCGTTTCAATGGATCTCGATACAGATAGAGATATAATGATATGTGGATACGTATAATGCTATTGACAATATTAGAGATTTTACGACTAGACCGCTCGACGGACGGGTGAGAAGTGTGGTAGAGACTTATGATAATCGTTTCGAGGAGCGCTCGAAACGGTTACCGCTACTTCGGTAATTATCGTGGCTCATCGGAATTCATTATCGAAATCACAGCGATTCTGGCACTACAATTGCCGAAGCAGCGCACCGACCACGCGTATCTGTTATCTGGATGAAAGTAGTTTTATTTAGTTATAATATATGGTAAACAGTGCTGTGCTTTTTGTGATAATGATACTCGTCGGTGTACCTGCTATTACCGAGAAAAAGAGGACAAAAGAGAAGTACCTAAGTATTCGGATAATTTTGATGCACTATGATTTTCCATTATAAATCACAAGGTTCGCCTCCCTGCTATGACATCGTGTACGAGTAAGTAATATCCAATGTTTTGTTCATCGGGCAGAGCAAGACAGGGAGATAGGGCGAGAGATATGTCCGGTAGATGCGAAGGGAGTTTAAATGCAGTGAGAACGGATGAGTGGTCGATGAAGTGAACTAGCTTGGGGTAGAAACGCGAGAGCGCGGTACCCCGGAGCTTGCGGGGGCACTTAGACGCGACCGCGTCCAAAACTTGGCCATTATGTCTCGCGGTAGCAGGGGATCTCACCTCGAGAGTGTTTTCCGCATCGCCCCGTTTGTTGCCGTCATATTCTTAGTTAGTTACTTGCCTCTGTCTCAAACTCAACACAATAAGAGAATATACATTTTACATAAATGCTTATATCGGATTCAACGAGTGAAATTTATTTGAATCACATAAATAAGGTTTGTACAAATTTAAAAATATTTATATCCTTTAAACACAATTTATCGGTGGAATAGGCGTATTGCACAATTGTCAATTACGGATCAACAAATGAAGAATACTGGAAAATTCAATGTAACAACTTTATGTGGCGAGGGAGGTTGAATATTCCAATAAAGTGTTCACAAATATTTGTTGAATGGACAAATGGAAATGATGTTTGAAGAAGTTTATATTGCAGATGAGTCATTTGACAAAAGTAAGGGTCTAGGAACGACGTGACAGGTTGAGAACCTCGTTCAAGGTCGGGTAAGTGGGCCCTCGTGTCAACCCCTAATTGCTGACCAAGAACTACCATCTTCCGCAACCCTGTCGTTCTGTTGCGCTAAAGCTCTGACTCTGGTTCGAGTACATGTATATACATATATATATATATATATATATATATATGTATATATGTATATATGTATATACCCCGCTGGTATATATATATATATATATATACCAGCGGGGCTGCGCCCTTCTGCGCGCTTCGCGCGCACTCCCTCAGCCGCCACCGGACGGAACCCGACCCGATTTTTTTTTTTCAATTTTTTTTTTATGTTTCGATACCTTATTCGATCGGAAATTGTCCGCTAATTACGAATAACACTAAGTGTTTGTCGGAAAATCAAAAAATCAATGGGAAAAACGCAAAAATTGCAAAAATCACTTTTTCGACGATTTTCAATGAAATTTCGAGTTTCTCGAGAAAATGGCCACTAAATTAGTAATCAGCGCGTCAAAATACATCGATATAGCGTCCTAAGAAAAAATTTAAAAATTCAAAATTTTTTTGCATTCCGACCAAACACAAGTGGCTTCACTAAAATCGCTGTAACGTTGCTTCCCGATGGAGTTTGAACCCCACTCTATGCTCATTCATTTCGTGATCGAACACCCGTAAAAATGGCGCTTGAATCATTGTGCTATCAATATTTTTCGGATTTTCACAGATTTTTAAAGTCGGACCATCGATTTTTGCGAATTATTCCATACATACCCCTTCTCATTTTTTTCGCCGATTTTCAACCCGCTCTCACGGCTACAATAATTGAGACATCGGGATGATCGAAAATGCATTCTCTAAGTCTACTCGAGAAGTTTTAAAAACGCTCGTCAAAACCGAAAATCGATGAAACGGGAGCCAAGTTATGACCATTTGAAATTTCGACATTTTCAGGTTTCCGAAAAGGTGGGCAAAAAATAAAAAGTTTTATTTATTTTTTCAATGTTTCGATACCCTAATTGATCGGAAATTTTCCGCTGGTGACGAATAACACCGAGTTTTAGTCGAAATCTCAAAATATCAATGTGAAAAAGGTGAAAAACGAAAAAAAATCACTTTTTGGACGATTTTCAATGAAATTTCGAGTTTCTCAAAGAAATGACTACTGAATTAGTAATCAGCGAGTTAAAATACATCGATATAGCGTCCTAAAATAAAATTTAAAGATTCAAAATTTCTTTGCATTTCGGCCAAACAGAAGTGGCTTCACTAAAATCGCTCTAACTTTGCTTCCCGATGGAGTTGGAACCCCATTCTGTGCTTGCCCCTTCGTCCCCCGGCGCTGCCGCACAACTCTTGTACGCGGCGGCGGTAGCGATATATTTATATAATATAGATATCTCTCTATATTATATAAAGGCTCTGCCCCCCTGCGTACGCCCCCCCCCCCCCCCCCACCATTCGTTCGTGCCGCCGCTCACTCCCCTGAACTCTTGTACACGGTGGCGGCGGCGGCGGCGAATATTTATATATAATATATATATATATATATATATATATCTACTGCTGAGACACAAATGAGATGCTTCAATGACCATTGAAATAAAACAAAGATTGCACATTGAAACTTGCACGCTCTACTTCGCTAGTAATTTTTCAAGATTGACCTTAAACTTTTATCAATTTTGTCTTCCGAAAAAAGCTTTTGTTAATCTTCGAAAATACCGAGGAATCGGTGCGTAAGTATTAGCTTGCATTTCATCTTCAATTCCCTGGCGTAAATATACCTACCATGTAATAAAAAATAAAATAAAAATACTCGTCCGTTCTTAACTTAATTTTTTAACTCCGTGCGAAAAAAATGTCATCCTCATCTCGTTAATCTCTTTGTGGCTAAAACTCTCGCGCAGGGGCTCATTCTAAAACGAACGGGCGGTAAAGATAAGAATCTCGACGTATATTTAAGCGTGAAACTTTATGTTTATCGTTGGAGCAGACGAAGCCTGTAGAGGAAAGGGTTCGAAGACGCCTCGGTGGGATAGGAAAGGGTCGGGAGAGGGGATTGCCTGAAAGTACGCCATTCGACCTTAGCACGAGCAGAAGGACTAATACCCCCCCGAAACTTACAAGCGCTTTAAGCTCCCGAAGCCTCGGGCTCCCGACTTATCTTAAATAACCAAATTGATGAGGCGGAACTTTAATTGGGAAGCTAGTATATACCTCGAGAAAAAGCTCTCTCTCTCTCTCTCTCTCTCTCTCTCCCTTTCACTTGCTGTTTCTCTTTACTTTGCCGTGTATCATTGTCCATCCTGACAGTTTGAGATATTCTTGACCGTTGGAAAGTAGATCGACGAGTGTTTGTTACGTGTCATGGGAAATTTCATATTCTCGATACAATTCGGCTCTCCGCGACCAGATGCTTTGTGTCAAATCATTCGAGAGTAACGTCTCGACAAAACAACTTTTTAATAACGCTAAGGGATCCAATAATGTCTTTTACAATAATATATCCAATAATATTCCATTATTTCGTTCAATCAAAATTTCTCGACCGAACGATCACATTAACAATTCCTTCGAGTTAATTTGTATTTTTCTATTTGGAAGAATTTGCCTAAAAGCACAATGTACCGCAAAGAGAAATGAGAAACTCGAAGGAGTTTTGTTGCGGTGAGACGAGTTGCAATGATTCCGCGGGATCGTGTTGTAGATATGTTTGTAGTAAGCTTAACACCCGAAAGAGAATGGAGGAATTAACCCTCGGCGTTATTATCTCGGGCACGTACGTTTTGAAGCGTAAAGGAAATTTAGGGTAAAACTTGTCGAGTTTAAGCTGCGGTGAACGAGACAACGAGAGAGACACTGAGAAAAAACGACGACGATGTCCTTGTGTATCCCGTTTAATTTTCCTCGAAGGTTGCGCACTCGCTTGGTCCCCGGAATACAACCCTTATATGTGCAAGGAGAGATCTTATGTAATTCATCTTGGCGTACTTCAGAAAAATTTACTTGGAATTGAAGATATTATTATATTCGAAAAATAACGTTTTGTAGTCTAACAATTGGACTTATAATTTTGTATGATAAGGCAAAAATATTGCTGAACAGAACGAAAGGTTTGAACGGAGAAAAATTGATTTGACACTGAGAAAAAACGACGACGATGTCCTTGTGTATCTCGTTTAATTTTCCTCGAAGGTTGCGCACTCGGTTGGTCCCCGGAATACAACCCTTATATGTGCAAGGAGAGATCTTATGTAATTCATCTTGGCGTACTTCAGAAAAATTTACTTGTAATTGAAGATATTATTATATTCAAAAAATAACGTTTTGTAGTCTAACAATTGGACTTATAATTTTGTATGATAAGGCAAAAATATTGCTGAACAGAACGAAAGGTTTGAACGGAGAAAAATTGATTTTACGGTAATTTTTATATTAAATTTTCGTTGTAAAAAATAAAATTTCTTTTCGTCAACAGAAATAATAGATCACCGAAAAAAAAAAAATCATTTTTCTCAGTACGAAAGAGCTCGCCATAAAAGTATGAAAGAGTAAAAACATTGGGTTGTGCGTGTAATAAAAGCTTTCGTATAGATCCGCGAGCGTGAAGGAAAAACGATACGATCCTCCGGCCGAGGCGTTTCTGTTTCCGCGTTTTGGTCGACGAATGAAATTGAAAGCGTCATACGGTTTATAACCATTAGCGAGGGGGGTCGACACCGAGGATAGCTAAAAACGAGAGGAAAAATGAAGAAATAGTGTGACACTGCCACACAGAGAGAAAGAGCGGGTCCTCTGTAGAAGGTATAGAAACGGAAACTCGCTGTGGCTTACCGATCGCTCATTCGTTCTGAGCTCGCTCTCTCTTTCTCTCTCTCGTACTTTTTTCTTTTTTATTTACCGAGGACGAGAACTCACTCGAGCGGGTAATTTACTAATGTAGAGCTGCTCCAACCCCCTGCTCAAACGTCCCGTTCCCCGCGCACTGGTTTCCATCTAACGGTGTTCGTTCATCCGTTCGTTCAATGCTGTATATCCCATCTACTTACAGCGAACCATAGTAACGTATACGTTAAAGTGTATCTGCAGAAATAAGGGATGAATATATAAAAGTTATAAACAAAATGAACGTAGGAAAAAAAAAAAAAAAAGCAGCGACATGACGTCTGAAAAGTGTTGATCCTGGTGTGTGGATACAACAGAAATCGTGTGTACGATATAGTATTACACGAGTCGTTTCACCTTACCACACTTGTCTCCCCCGCCCCTCCCTCTCCCGCCCTTCCGAGAAAGCGTGAACCACGAAGGGTGTATATATACGTGCACTTCCTATTTCCGTCGCTCGTTCGCTCCCCTCCTCCCGCCCCCGCACTTTATGCCATTCTCTCTTTCTCTACCGCGCTCTTCTTGCGCTATCCAGCCCCGTGCCACCCTTATATCTGTCCCTTCGAGCCGAGAGAGCTATTAGGCGATTGTGTCTTAAATAAAATATTACGGGGCTCTCGCGTCGCCAACCACTCAAAATAATAATTGCCCTCTCGGTGTCGGGGTCTCTTCCTCTCTGAGATAGAAGCAGCGATAGAGATAGAAATACATGAAGAGGGAAAGAGATAGCCTCACTTTCAATCCTCTCTCGTATACCGTATACCCTTCCCCGTTTATATGAAACACGCGCGTCAACCCTGCACAACTTTTCTACGTGGAGAATATGCCCATATATATTCGAAGCTGCCACCGAGTAGCAGCAAAACCCCCTTTTCCTGCGTGTGACGTGCACGGATATGTACACGCTGCGCCATCGAGAAAGGGAAAGAGACGTAGGAAACGGTGGATGGATGATGGGAGGGAAATAAAAGTGTCCCCTCCCGGAGTCTCTAAACACCCGGAAAATGATCTACTCGATACAAACAGAATTTCTTTACCTCGAACAGACAATTTGTACAGTGACGTAGAAAATTGTTGTTTGAATAAAATTTATTTAAGAGCGGTTGTCAAATTTTTCGTTAGGACAACGAAATTATTCCCGTCCTTAGTTGAGCACAACATAATCTTTTTTTTTTCGACAAATGTTTAGTTACACCACGTAGTTTCTGGTTATCGTAGCAACCACTCAAATGGAACATAATATGAAATAAATGTTCTGTATTATATGTGCTATATTTGAAATGTAAAAAAAATGAAAATCGCGCCATTGAGAATTATTCAGGACCGTTTTCAATAGCGGTGTTGCCTCAATTGGCAATGTAGACCGAGGGACTTTAGTGCTGATTACGTCGTTACGGCTGGTTCTATATCTGTGTACAATGTAATGCTTTGTTATCATTATTATTATTATTATCAATCATAACCGTCGATCATCTTCTACCACTCGTCCCCCAGCATACAGAATTAAAGTATAATACATCGTGTATACTCTGTACATCATCCGCATGTCCCTTCTCGCTCCGTCTGTAAAATATAATTAAATCATTTTATGAGCGTCGTGTCTTGAACAGAACGGGCCGCGCGGACTGCGCACCGATCAGCCGTCAAACGCAGATTCATTTCGCCTCTCGGATATATACTATAAATACAGTTGCGTAACTCTCGTTGTACCATCCGCGAAAGATATAATTTTGTACATATCCACCATAGTCATGAATGTACATGGGAAATTCATGGCGTAATCGATTTATCGCACATATCCATGGGAGTAAAAGGCACTGGGTGTATAGTAGGGTGGTTCTTAATTTGGTGATGTTGGAAATTCTTTGGTATTGTTCCTCGAAAGTAATCAACATATCTAGAAAAAAAATTGGGCCCAAGCGGAACTTTGTCCAATAATTTTAACCCACCCCACCGAGCTGTCGAATTTTTATATGACAAAATGCATGCATCCAAAATTTTGTTAAGAAAATTGTTTATTATTTCAAAACTATTTATGATAAAAGAATTTTATATAAGGTTTTTCTAGAAATATAATGCTCTACAAAAAAGGTATCTTGTGAAATTCTCGTGAATCTAATATTTATCACGTAATTAGCAAAAAACTGTCATCATTTATTCCAAAAGTCGATCATTATCGTCAAAACAGGAGTTTGACGTCGAATAGCTGCAATTTATTTTTCGTATGTATATAAGATTATGAAGAAATACGTAGCGCACTCAACAATGAAATGTAAACAATATTCAAATTTTCAATAAATCAATTTTATTATGATTTATAATGAATGATGTCATATATTTTAAAAATCAACTTACAATAATGAATTACATCGGTTGGAGCAAACTTGCTTTGTTAATATCAGGATATTTTTTTTTATATTCTTCAATTATTTGTACAATGAATTGTTTCTGATCTTCATCATAAGTGAGACGATCATTGTACTCTGTAATAAGTTTCACTCCTCTTTCTGCAACATCGTTAACCACTTTAATTCCTTCAACTATTTTTAAGCCTTGTAAATAATTTTCATTAGAAATCCACTCGCTCACATCGATATCAAAAAATGAGTAGTTGATTTCAAATCTTTCGAAAAAAGCCATCTATTTGGAACTGATAAAGAAATCAATGTCCTTATCGATCAAAGAAGAAAAATTTATCACGAATGATAATAAAATTGATAAAATTGAAAATATAAATATCGTTCACATACTGTTATTGACTGCACTACGTATCTCTTCATATTTCTAATTGCATATGAAGAATACATTGCAGTTTTTCGACGTCAAACTCCTGTTTTGGCCATAATGATGGACTTTTGGAATAAATGATGACAGTTTTTTGCTAATAACGTGATAAATATTAGATTCACAAGAATTATACAGGATACCTTTTTTGTAGAGCATTAAATTTCCTATGAAATCACAATATAACATTTTTTTATCATGAATAGTTTTGAAATAATAAACAATTTTCTTAACAAAATTTCGACTGCATGCATTTTTTCATATAAAAATTCGACAGCTCGGTGGGGTGAGTTAGAATTATTGGACAAAGTTCCGCTTGCGCCCAATTTTTTTTCTGGATATGTTGATTACTTTCAAGGAACAATACCGAAGAATTTCCAACATCACCAAATTAAGAACCACCCTAGTGTATAGTTGCTATCCTCTAAATAGAATACCTCCATTCGAGCTTCTAGAAGATAGTGACGATTCGCGAACGGTATAAGACGTTTTCGGATGTGATACGAACGTTGAGTCATACCTAATATTCATCCCCTCGTCTACGGCTATTATCTGTTTGTCATCCGTCCATCCCTTCTCTCGCTCCGTTCCAGAATCAGAGCTTTCGTTCCACCGTATATACCACGACGATAGTTTACAAAAGGTACGGGGAAGGCAAAGGGGGATCGTGTTAGCCCGAGAGGAGAGCGTCGGCGTTGCATCCGCCGCGATATAATTAATTATGTCGTTTTAATTATCTGACAGCTAATTAAGCGCACAATTATGAAAGCCAAACAAAACAAGGAGAGGGGGCTGCTTGGGATGCCAAGCAAGAACGCTCCGGGGTATACCAAGAGCGAAAGAGGAAATATTGGACTCCAACCCTCCCTCGCTGCAATCCTCCCTGTCTCCCTCGCTCTCTGTCTCTCCCTCTCTCGCTCTCTCTCTCTTTCTCACACACAATATGGCATTATCTATAGATATATCTTTAAGGGAGGAAATAGGGTTTGACGGTTCAAAAATCGATTTTTTTTTTAATTCATAAATTGTTAGTAAAACTATTGAAAAATATGTTCCCAAAATTTTAAATGACAATTCCGACTCGTTCTATGGTTAGAAGTCATTAAAGTGAGTCTCCTTCAGGCCCCGAGAGCGTCACGTGTATAACCGCTATATCACTCATGTATAAGGTGTATATCACTCAGGTACGGTATTTTTTCAAACGCGTTTTTCTGAAAACGACTTTTTTTGAACTTGCGTACACGCTAGTTTGAATAGTTTTCAACCAATCGTTTTGAAAATTGGCAGTTACTTTCTTCACAGTATTGCGCTCTATATGAACCTAAAATCGGCATATTATCATTATTTTTAATCATTTTGTTTTGCAAATAAAGTTGTAAAAAATGTGGAAAAATCATGCTTTTTTGTCTTGAGCCCTGTAAAAAATTCAATTTTCTATTTTTTTGATAGCAGTTAGGTTCATATAGAAGAGTGACATATGATAAAAGTAAATTACAACCTCGTTTGATTTCAGATGAAAATTGCGGCTTCCGCATTGTACGCAAAATGCTGAGTCTGATTGTGACCTGCAATATGGGGTCGCTAATATCTTCGGTGTTTTTCAAGGAAATTCTTCAAAAATTTTATAGTATATACTTAAATATATGTATAAAATATTCTTAAAGTTTCAATAAATTATATTCATTTTTCATACTATAAAAAAATTTATTAAAATCATTGAGAAAACGCTGTCCTAACCCTATTTCCTCCCTTAAATCTCTTGCTCTCCGGTTGTTTAGATGGAAACTCCGGGGATGAGAGCACGATCGACGGAATATAATACGTTCTTGGCGTATGACGAGCACGACATACTCCCACAATAGTTAAAGATTAAAAGTTTCTTACATGGACGTAGTAACGAATCATGTTTATTATATTATGAAACCGATTCATTAGAAAATAAATAGAAACACACCAGAGAGTCAAAATAATCGTGCAAATGAAATTTGCACATGCATTTTTCATTCTTTCTAACGTCCCCAATGATATATAAACAAGAATATTGTATATTTATAATTTACACGTTTTATTTTCATTTTCATATATTTTTCCCTTGTTTCCTATTTCTTCATATGTTTTATTTTCTCCGTAAGGAAGCGAAATTCGGTCTCGTTAAATAATTATTTTGCCAAGTTTGAGCATTTGTAAAATATGTTTTTTTTTTCTTTTCTAAAATAGCTGAATGCTCGAATTGATTTGGAACTTTGTCCTTCTAATTCGATCATGATACCTTGAAAAGTTTCAGCGCCCTCTGCTTAAATCAGTCTTGATCGAATCGACGGTAGAAAAGGTGGAAGGTGAACGGGATGATATAAAGTAACTCAATATAGCAGCGCTGAAGTTAGAAGATTCGCGCTCCCCTTCCCTCAGCTTAGCGGGTATCTATGTCTGTCTCTCTCACACACTGTTTTCTCCTCTCTGTGTATGCTGTCCCCCAAGCCGACCGGGAGAATCTCAAGAATCCCTTCTCGTTAGGCCAGTTCACCGATCCGCCGCATTTGCCCTGCGTTCGTCCCATTTCTTCCCCTCGCCGCGCACCGCCACCCTTCATCGTCGGTTATCCCTTCGCGTTCGCGGCTGATGTACCTTTAATGATGCGTCGTCGATCGCCCGTGGGAGCGCGAAAGAGAACACGGCATATCATTCTCTCTTTCTATCTCTCTCTCTCTCTTTGTCTCTTGAATAATATGGGCAATGATCGGCGATTAAAGTTGTTCTCGTTATTCAATGTAAATAAAACTCCGCTGCATTACTTTCATAATTGCCACGTTATTATAATCTCATTGGAACAATGAGAAACAATGCATTATTTATTTCGGTCGCATATTAAATAATTGCGACGGAAAAGCTTGCCTCTCGATGATAAAACGTAAACGACGCTGAACAAATAATTTTGTGATTAAAAAAAATAGTAATCTTTCTAATTCTTTTTCCTAACTTTGAAGATTCAAACCGAACGATCTTTTTGTCGACATAAGGAGGGAAATAGGGTTGGACGGTTCAAAAAATCGATTTTTTTTAAATTTCATAAATTGTTAGTAAAACTATTGAAAAATATGTTCCCAAAATTTTAAATGAAAATTCCGACACGTTCTATTATTATAAGCCTTTAAAGTGAGTAGCTCTCCTTCAGGCCCCGAGCGTACTATTTTTTCAAACGCGTTTTTCTGAAAACGACTTTTTTTGAACTTGTGTACACGCTAGTTTGAAAAGTTTTCAACCAATCGTTTCGAAAATTGGCAGTTACTTTCTTCATAGTATTGCACTCTATATGAACCTAAAATCGGAATATTATCATTATTTTGAATAATTTTTTTTTGCAAATAAAGTTGTAAAAAATGGCAAAAAATCGTGCTTTTTTGTTTTGACCGCAGTAAAAAATTCAATTTTCTATTTTTTTGATAGCATTTAGGTTCATATAGAAGAGAGACATATAATAAAAGTAAATTCCAACCTCGTTTGATTTCAGATGAAAATTGCGGCTTCCAGAATGTACGCAAAATGCTGAGTCTGATTATGACTTGCAATATAGGATCGCTAATATCGTCGGTGTTTTTCACGGAAATTCTTCAAAAATTTTATAGTATATACTTAAATATATGTATAAGATATTCTCAAAGTTTCAATAAATTATATTCATTTTTTATACTATAAAAAAATTCATGAAAATCATTGAGAAAACGCTGTCCTAACCCTATTTCTCCCCTTAAGGCATTATTCGGTTGAAAAACCATGCAAATTCATCGTCTCGAAATAATTACGAACAATTTTGGCCACCATCAATATCTTGTAATTCATATTTCAATGATTTATAAAAGTTTCCAATAATACTATATTGTTGTAATTGGAATAACATTTTTCTTGAACAATGACACATAAATCATTAGTTGAAAAATAATATTGTCTGATTTTTCAATCAAAAGATTGACTCTTGATATCTTGCGACAATGAGAATAAAGTAGTCGCACGCGTAAACCAACCACCCACCCTCTTACCGGGGTTTTTTAGCGCTGACGCTGAAGAAGATACGCCGAGAGCTTCTTGGATGCACCGCTGCCGATCGGAGGGACCGGATGGTCCAGAAATCACGTCGAGGAGGTTCTGTATGGCGTCACGTACACGAGAACCCCCGTAAATAGAAAGAGGCAGCGAATGCGCGTGCGTGTGTTAGGTGATCGTGCTCGCTCGTTCACCAGTCGAGATGACGGAGGAAAGAAAGAGGTAAGGAACGAAAGGCAAAAGCCCGGCAGTCGACCGGGGGTGTCTCGCAGCATCTCTCACATATATATACACACATACACACATACACACATGCACACACACACACACAGGCATACTATCCTGCTTCCAGCCTCTGCCTTTCCTTCGTTCATACAGTACATCACCGTATTATAGCGACGTTAAGTTAAATTAACTGCGGATTAAAGTTAACGAGGAAACTACTTGCTCGCAGCTTGTTGCTTCCTTTTACAGGAGGCGTGCCGCGAGCACTATATAAGGTGGTAAATGTATAGACTGTTGTGTTTAGAGTACATAGTATAAAGTATATGTACCGTTATATATACCATACATACTTAAGATCCGTTTTATTTATTTTTCATTTTTTCTCCTTTCCTCTCCCTCGCCACCTCCCTCACTCGCTGTTTCTACTAACTTCCTTCCTCCGCAGAAACAGGACTCTCACAAGCGCTTTATTTTCCTGGCTTCACCTCATAGCCCTACGGTGGTGGGTTCGAATTCAACGTTAAGAAAGTGACAAGTGATACGTCTTATTTTTTAACATATTCAAGCTTTAGTATCGCGAACTTGTTATCGAAATTTCAAGTAAAAATGAATTCAATGTTAATAATTAACATAGCATGGGCTGTTATGACTGAAGCATCTTCGTGTCTTTCCCATATAGAAATTGGTTAGGGAATCCAGTTAGGGTTTCCGGCAAAAACCCCGTAAAACGGATTCCCTTCAATAGAAAAAATGCAAAAATCGAAAAAAATCACTTTTTGGACGATTTTCGACGGAATCTTGAGTTTCTCAGGAAAATGGCTGCATGAATTAGTAATCAGCGTGTCGAAATACATCGATATAGGGTCGTGAAAGGAAATTAAAAAATTCAAATTTATTTTGCATTTTGGCAAAAAAGAAGTGGCTGCACTAAAATCTTTGTATTGTTGCTCCCGGATGGTGTTGAAATTCCATTCTATGCTCATTCTTTTCGTAACCGTTTAACCTTTGAAATGCCGCTTTATTCATTGAGCTACGATTTTTTTTTGAATTTTTTACCGTTTTTTGAAGTCGATCCATCGATTTTTGCGAATTTCTCTATACATACCCCTTCTCATTTTTTTCGCCAACTTTCATGGTGCCATGGCGGCCACAGTAATTGAGATATCGGGGTGAGTCAAGCGGCGTTCTCTAAGTCTACTCGAGACGTTTTCAAAAACCCCCTTAAAACCCAAAATCGATCAAGCTGGAGCAAAGTTATGATCATTTGAAATTTTCACATTTTTAGTTTTCCGAAAAAGTGGCAAAAATTGACAACTTTTTTTTTTGTTCTTTGCAATATTTCGATACCCTATTTGATCGGAAATATTCCGATGATTACGAATAACATCCAAACTCACCCAAACTAAAAAAATCAATGGGAAAATGCGAAATTCGAAAAACGTACTTTTTGGACGATGGTCGGCATTCCCGGAGTTTCGTTTCACATTGTACGACGAACATTCGTAGTACCACGAACATTGATAGTACCCCGAACGTTGGTAGTATCACGAACGTTTGTCTCACTCGGAGAATCAGGCAGCTGGACACAGGCATCCAGTCGAGGATTCCCGTCGGAATCCATTTTACGACCGTTTCATTTCTGTGATGGGATCAGATCAGATGTCTGGACGAATCTTAACCGGCGTGCAGTGATAATTACGGGAATCCAACCGGATCCCTACCACAATTTCTACACGGGTTGTGTTGATCATTCATAAATTTATAAGTAATATTGAGAAAATTCAATTGCCATATTTTACCAGAAATACTAACTCATCATTGCGGGTTAAACCTACCCAAGAACAAGAGTAAAAGTAATTTGCAAAAGAACAAAAATCCTTAAAAATAACGTTTTAATCTTTAACACAATAGCAGCTACATTAATCTTCAATACTTCCACCGTTTGATAATCTGCATTATCACTAAACTTTATCATAACATCAGAGCACATACGAGGTCTGTTCAAAAAGTATCGCGAATTTTGAATTTCCGCGGGCTACGTATATTCGATTTTCGATTTTTTTGTGGCATTAGGTTGGTACTCGTGTCCCTCACTTATGCTGAAAAAATCGGCACATTTTGAATGTTTAGTTAATTGTTGACAGCTGTTTTGGTTAGACGTGTTTTGGCTTGTCTTCGATTTTTGCCTATTCCAAAAAAGCAGCTTCCCATTGCGATGATTGACCTTTGGTTTCCACGTCATAACCATAAACCCATGATTCGTCACCAGTTATGACCCTCTGGAGCAAATTTTGGTCGTCGCGGATCGAGTCCAACGCGACACTGTTTTCGTTCGAAATTAAGCAATTTTGGCACGAATTTCGCGGCGACCCGTCTCATGCCCAAATCATTGGTAAAAATCAAATAGCACGAGCCAATCGATATGCTTAGTTCCTCAGCAACTTCTCTAACGGTGACTCGATGATTGGCCAATATTATTTTCTTCACTTCGTCAATGTTCTCGTCTGTTGTTGATGCACTCGGGCGTCCGGAACGCATTTCGTTGTTCGCATCTTCTCGGCCCTCTGAGAACATTTTGTACCACCGATAAACTTTGCTTTGGTCCAAGGTAGCTTCACCATATGCCACATTCAACATTCGGAATGCATCCGCCCACTTAATTTTGTTTTTCACACAAAGTTTCATACAGATTCTTTGATCCATTTTTTGGAATAGGCAAAAATCGAAGACAAGCCAAAACACGTCTAATCAAAACAGCTGTCAACAATTAACTAAACATTCAAAATGGCCGATTTTTTTAGCATAAGTGAGGGACATGAGTACCAACCTAACGCCACAAAAAAATCGAAAATCGACTATACCTAGCCCGCGGAAATTCAAAATTCGCGATACCTTTTGAACAGACCTCGTATATCCACGTCATTACACGATCATTTGATTGACGGAGATTCGGAGGATTAGAGAGTGCTCCTTTGAGAGTCAAGGAGCCAAAGGCGCGGATCATTCGATATATACCGGTATATTGTCAAGTGATTCACGTATACGTACCAGTCGATAGGTGCGAAAGGGACAGGGTTAACGTGTTGGATCTGGTGATCTAAAGCCACGTTGGCTCGAAGGGATCAGATGAGGTTGGACGGCTCTTGGGTTTGCTTAACGAGCGAGATGCGGCGTTGACCGACGGGAACTATGTACAAGGGAGGAACGGAGACCACAATCTCTGGTAGAGGGCAGCATCAACAAGCCTTGCATCCAAGAGTTACAGAGTTAGGGAGAGAGAGAGAGAGAGAGAAAGGGAGAGACTGAGTGAATGACTGAGATTTATAAGCCTTGGATAGGTGGTAAGGGGATGAAATGAAGGTATCGTGATATACGTACGCGGACACGAGACGGCAGAATGCAGGTTGGCAGATAAGGGCGTCGGGGCATGTTAATTACTCGAGCACGCCACCGACTTAATCACACTCTCGCAAAGTCATCGATCCGATTTAAAATCGATATACGTTTCTATAAGCTCAGCACACGAGAAGCTTGCTCTTGCGAGATGAGGCCGAGAGGAAAGAGAGAGGGAGGACCTCTAGGCCCGGGGATGTAATCGCGGCCTACGGCGACTTAACCCGGAAACCGGAAGTTTGGTGCGAACAGTGTACCCGAGCCAAAAGCTCTGCGCAGTAGTAAAGACACCCTCGGTCGCGAACCGAGCGACTGAGAGAACCAAGTCCATCGGATTGATCGTTTTAAGATTACAGGATATAACCGGTTGATTGAAAAAGTTTCTCGAGTGTTTGTTCTGGATAACGTTTTCTCTATCAGGCACATATCACGCCCACGCTCTTTGTACACCATACGATCTATCATTTTGCTTCCTCATAGACCTGCGCTCTCGTAGGATACAAAATTTCGAGTTCGCAAGCTTCGAACGATCAAGCTCCCATTTCTTACACAAATTCTTCCACTATCGACATTTAATTTTCTACATTAATACATCATTAGTAAATGTTTGGTCTTGATTATACTGAGAATCGGTAAAGCAATTGAAAGGTTATGAAATTTTTTATTTTTTCGAAAATTAAATGTGAACACGTAGTCGAGCACCAAAACTATCAGCGTTATTAAATCGTTAGTAATCAATTAGTCAGTAATCGATTAGTTATCAATTTTTTTGATTACCTTCTTCGGCTATATATAAAGGACATGTTGGTTGACTATTAACCCGAAGAATTTTTTGAAAACTTTATCAATATTATGCAGCGTGCCAACCTCGAAATGACTGATTGTCAAATTTGAGGAATCGATCTTGTTTTTCTCGTTCATCTCGCTCGCGTCTGGGTTACCACTGAAAGTTTTCTGCGCGAGGAAGCCAAAATTGAGAAAAGAAATTCCCCTTAAAGAGTATTTCAAACATTATGGAAAATTGCCACACTAATTATAACGTTTTTTTTGCAATTTGTTGAGCTACTTTTTCGGAAGAACGATATGGGTATCTCGTTTTTGATTCCTTGGTCTCTCTCTTTCTCTCATCCTTAGACTTTAGTATATAAATACAATTACATGTATTCCAGCGTCTCTTTCTCTCATCTTGCGTTCGCCTTTTGTTGTCTTTATCATTTTTATTGCATCCGAGATCTCCATTCTCTCATGTTCTCTCGTTATATTCACGATCGTTCCTATATATATTTCCATGCATCTCGTTCTACTTAATCCTTCGCTTCCTCTTGTTCTCTTCTTCTAATATTACTCGACTCTATCTCACTTCAACAACGATATTCTCTTACTCGTTCTCTCTCGCTCACTTTCCGCATATAATACCTGTTTCACATCGTATACACACTAGCACGTCTTCGGGTCTTTGGCGCGCGCACGATCAATTCTCTCCCACGCACACGCGCAAGACTTATTCTCCCTCTCTCGCGATGCGATATAGGCCCGACGAGAGTATAATCAGTTATAGTTATATACACTTGCTTTCAACTTTGACTTTAATCCAATCTCACCCCACTCTCTTGTTCACTCTCGCTCTCTCTCTCTCTCTCTCTCGGTTTGCGGCCTGAACGGTGTGAGCGCGCACGCGGCCGCCTGACTCTCGTTGCGTCGTTCACGCTCTCGCGAAAAGGGTGAGATGCCCGCGAGCTTGGCGTGCCCGGGACAGAGAGCGAGAGAATGCACCGCGGCTGTGGAGAGCGCCCCGGCCTCCATTGGCGGATTTAATTAAAGATGGGATCTCCGCGTGGCGGCACGCCGTGTTTTTTTACGTAAATAATTAATATTGTAATGGGTCGAAGAGCGAGAAAGGTGTGTGTATATATATATATATATATATATATGTATATACTGGTATGGAAGAGAGTACTTCGTGGACGAGCGAACTCGCGGTCTCGTCGAAAGGAAAGAAGAGTGACGCGGAAGAACAGAGCAAGAAGGGGGAGAACGACGCGAGAGCGCACGACGTCCAGAAGACGAGGAGAGCGTAATAAGTACGAGAGGGAATAACGCGATAGCCGAGTGAAACGGTGGAGACGGAGATAACAGAATTAAACAGCAAAACGGATAGAATAAGAAGAGAAGGAAGATAGGTTCAACAGGATATACCACCTGCGATGTCAGGGGTCGAGGGTATTAATGGCAGTTCTAAGCCTAGTGAAAAACATTATTGTCGTTATGTGTATATATATATATATATATATATATATATATATACGTACACATGTGCTTTTGCTTTAGTACCTAATATCGATCATGTTATAGCTCGATATACCTCTAGCAGCAATCAACTCTTTCTATGTCCTACACGTGTACAGTCGTATAAATATATTACGTACTATGATGTGGGACATTCACCGTCGGATCGACCAATGTCTCACACTTAGATTTTTCAATTTCCTTCCCGATTTTTTTAATTCTAGATTGCGGCTAATTGACACAGTGGTTACTCAAACTGATCACTGATTCATACGTTTTCCCCGTTAGATTAAATATTTAAAATAAAACTCGCTATGTATAAGCTGACCATATATAATCAGTTTGTTAGTAAAACTATTGAAAAATATGTTCCCAAAATTTTAAATGATAATTCCGACTCGTTCTATTGTTATAAGCCATTAAGGGGGGAAATAGGAATAGGACAGCGTTTTCTCAATGATTTTCATGAATTTTTTTATAGTATAAAAAATTAATATAATTTATTGAAACTTTGAGAATATTTTATACATATATTTAAGTATATACTATAAAATTTTTATACATATATTTAAGTATATACGATAAAATATTAGCGACCCCATATTGCTTGTTTTTCTTGGTACTATTTTTTCAAACGCGTTTTTCTGAAAACGACTTTTTTTTAACTTGCGTACACGCTATTTTGAAAAGTTTTCAACCAATCGTTTTCAAAATTGGCAGTTACTTTCTTCATAGTATTGCGCTCTGTATGAACCTACAATCGGAATATTATCATTATTTAAAATAATTTTTTTTTTGCAAATAAAGTTGTAAAGAATGGCAAAAAATCATGCTTTTTTGTTTTGACCCCTGTAAAAAATTCAATTCTCTATTTTTTTGATAGCATATAGTTTCATATAGAAGAGAGACATATAATAAAAGTAAATTCTAACCTCGTTTGATTCCAGATGAAAATTGCGGCTTCCAGAATGTACGCAAAATGCTGAGTCTGATTGTGACCTGCAATATGGGGTTGCTAATATTTTATAGTATATACTTAAATATATGTATACACATTTTATAGTATATACTTAAATATATGTATGAAATATTCTCAAAGTTTCAATAAATTATATTTATTTTTTATACAATATAAAAATTCATGAAAATCATTGAGAAAACGCTGTCCTAACCCTATTCACCCCCTTAAGCTGTTTATTTTTATCAGATGGAAAAGAAACTTCGGACAATGGACTTTTGAATGATGTACAATTATAATTATACTGCTCAACCTGAGACCAAAATTATTGATTCTCATTCTATCTTGCATGAGCTACAAATTTTCCTCTTGCCCATTGGCATATTAATACGAAGCAAGACTAATTAGACTATTTAACAAATTTGTCCTTCTTCTGGAAAAAGAAAATTAAGTTTTCATGCAGGATTTATGCTGATTCATTTTTGTTTATACAAAAAATCTTGAATATTCTTTAAATAAAAAACAAACGGTATCAAGCCATTGCACAAAGTGGATAGCCTTTAGTCATTTCGCCATGGAATTGCCGGTATACATTGAGTACAACATAAATTGTCTATATACTCATAAGAATCGCAGCTGTACACACCTAGCTCGAGTCGCACAGCCTCTTTATCGACCTCAATCTAAATGAACTTCATTACGCTTTACTGTTTCGTATTACTTGAGATACGATCCGTGAAAGCGAATGAGGGCCCTGTAGGCTGCACAACCTTGAAACGGTAATGCAACTATTATACGTATTAAAAGTGCATGTGTATTATATTTATGTATATGGGGAATTCCAATAATTATTGTTACCGGTCCTTGATCGTTAGCAATGTTACTGAAACTTTTTCGTGGTAATTTACGTTGTACAACACATTGGATTTTTTTTACAACCCCCATGACAAGTCATTAAATCTAAAAAATTATAAAAAAACACTTAAAAACGAAATATACTATTTAAAAAATGGTAAACAATGTCTTTTTTTTCGGAAGTTTAAATTAGCCGAAATGAAAGCTCAAGCAGGAAGAACTTCCGATCGGTATCTACGACTTTTCCTCATGACCAACCATAAACAACTCTCGAGTCTTATTAATTCATTGATCTATATCCACAATCGTGTACACTAGGTTGACCTTACCTGATGGCGAAGTCATGTGAACTGTTGGCCTGATCATTTCATAGGGCTGCGTAACCCTCCTTATCGTCGTATATCCTAGCGATGTAGTAGGCCCAGTCGTGGTGCTCGTTGGCCAACAGGCGAGTACAACGAACGAACAGCCAAGAGTGTGAGCGAGAGAGGCTCTCGCTCTCGAGGTACAATTTCTAACGATACCCTCGCCAACGTCCAACTTCTGGACGTAATTAATTCCCCGAGCTAACGCGGAATGCCATAATTAATTCCTGGTGGCTGGCTTGGTTCGCTGGTTGAGCCAACGAACTATATACGAGAGAGCGTGGAAACGGGTTTCTCTACCTCTTCCTCTCTCTCTCTCTACCGGCACGAGCCAGAATACTGGCGCAGCGTGAGGGGGTGGTTATTCGAAGGGCGAACGCGGTAAAGAGTGGCGAGGAGGATGGTGGAGGGTGTTGGAGCTTTCCTAGGGGGTTCAACCGGTGTTGGCGATGGTGAAGGTGGTCAGACAGAGAGAAAGAGAGAGAGAGCAAGAAGGAAAGCGAGCCCTGGTGGGCCTGTAACAATATGTATCCGCTCTCGATTCGAAGGCCTTCCTATATCACCTCGTCCCTCACTCCCTCGTTCGCTCTCCCTCTTTCGTTCGAATCCCGACGGTACTCAGTTATGCAATTAATTAAATTCAGTTTATGCCGCGGCCGATTGTTAATTATCCTGGCAAAACGTCTGGGCAAGTCCAACTTCGAGCTATCCGAGAGAGAGAGAAAGAAGAGAGAGTACGAACGAGCGAGATGCTCTCTCACTCCCTCTCACTTCCACATTTTCTCTCGTTGCAAACGAGAATGATTGACCTCGACACGACTCTCGAGACTTGGCAAATTCTCTTTTACACGTTCCGCTATGTTGTAACAACCCTCGCGAACGCTCTCGAGAACTGCTGCCCCGATCGAATAATATGGTTTGTATATTAGTATATATACAGTTATAAGAATAACGTATATCAAGGGAATTTCAGTAATCCAGAACTTCAGAGAGCCTGGCAGGTCGAAAAAAAGTATACGGATATTGACTGAAGAAAAGTGAAATTTTTTTTCTCCCGGTCTCGCGTTTAATTGCCATTCTAGCATGTCGGAATTCGCGGTAATGATTGCGTTTTTTGTTTCGCTCCCTTGGTACAAGAGGTTCCTACGAAATGAAAGAACGTATTCTATGCAACGGACACAGACTTCTTGTTGGTAGACTCGTATGAAAGGAAAAAAAAAGGGGGGGGGGGGAACTGCGGTGGCTTTTAATTATTAAGCCGCAATAATTGATACAACTTCCTCTTTGAACTGTACGAAAAATATGTATAGGTTATCCTGTGTCATATCAGCTAGACATAATCCTCAGTAAGGAATTGGGACAATAAAATCGAATGTAAAATGAGAGGTTAATCGATGATGAACCGGAAGATATTTTTCGTCGAGGCTCGGACATCTGCGACCACCTCTAGTATCCGCTTGTCCAACATAAAAAGAATCCCATTGATTCGAATCCATTTGAATGAATTTCCGTCAGATCAAACTTGTAAAACAAATGTGATTTTTCTTTTTGTTTCGCTTCAAAGTGAATTATCGGATAAGCCTTGATTTCGCTGTGCTGGCGTAACCCGATCAATGTGATTGACATTCAACCGGTATTACGGCATCAACGGATCAACGATGCGATACTAAAACTTATTCCGTAATTTGCTTTGAAGTCCGGTCTGTCTTACCTTTGAAGCCTGATCGAAGAAAATCCACGGCCCACTTTGGAAATCATCAAATCGATCTTTCATATGTTATGACAATTAAATAATTATACCATTTTGTACATTGTAACATGGACCTCAATTAATATTTCGCATCAACAAAAATTTATTACAAAATTACTGTTGAATGATGACTGTTTGATTGAAGATTTAACACGGAATGCTTCATATATTACTTTGCTCGACATTGTTTCACTCTCTTCCGTGTCTTCTCTCATAGTCCACAGTTATATTTCTCCATCTCCGTTTTCCCGACCGTTCTGCGGTTCGAATCTTGCTCGCAACAGAGAGGCCTCAATCTCATGGTCTCATTACGTCCGAAATAAATAAGCCCTCTCCTCTTCATATATATATATACATTTTTGTATCTCTCTCTCCGGCTCTCTCCATCTAGTTTTAGCTCGTATATGACTCGTCTTTATCTTCACCTCACTCTCAACCCCCTTCTTGTCTCTTTCTCTTGCTTCTCCATCCACCTCGGTTTCCCTCGACTCGGTGGCTTTTGCAGCACGAGAATATATATTCTCTCCCCTCGTCGGTGGTACACCCTTGATGGACGGTATATCCAGAGTTCCCTCATTAGCAAAGCGGACATTCATTAAATTTTGCGAGCTGTCGCTTGGGCAAAGAACGCAATTTCACGAGACTAATAACGACCGTAACTACAAGTGTATATATATTTAAAAAAAAATATATATATATATGAAAATATATGTATTATATATATCGGAAGGAAATACAGCTCTGAATAACGATGTATAACTTTTGATTTTCTGGCATAGAAACGATCTGTGAATGACGTTGCCATGGGGTTGAACGAGGTCAATGGAAAAGGGGTTAAACACCCCGGAGAATATTTCATATCAAGTATATTTTCAATCCTGATAAAGAATATTACGTATCGATTTTAGAATATACAGATATATCTACAAGCTCGTGATTTTCGTGAGAGAAAATTAAATTCTGTGGAAATGGAATTCAAACCCACCGAGACAGTACTCCCCGAGATATTTACGATAAGAAATCAGAGTCAGTAGATGTTAGTCGTCTCATGTATTTAACTAATTTGAACTTATCAGTTGTTCGAACCATGTATAGTGTACTGTCCAAGACTCCTCGTTACATATTTCGTGACCGTTTTTTGTATTGTCTACGATATCTCGTATATTGTTTTTTCGTTGTTTCTCTGTCTCTCTCTCTCTGTGTCCCTGTCAAGCTCCTCGATGTACAAAGATATAATGATAACGAGTACAAACCGCGGCGGGACAGGAAAGAGTTGGGGGCAACAGACCGAGAGAGAGAAAGAGAGACGAGAACTAGGCGTTTAACGGACGCGCACGTGTCCCGCCATATTGCTTTCGTGTCGTTCGATAAATAGGTGGGGGTATATAAGCGACTCGAACGGAAACCCGTGTTAATTAACGCTGAGCTTCGGGACTGATTTACGTGGCGTCTAATTAGCGGGGCTGACGGCGATATAGTATATAGGCATTTTGATTGGCCGGGCGCTCGCTTTTCACTCGCTCTCTTCGTCGTTTGCCATATCCTATAGGTAGAATGCCTGAGGTTCATCGAGAGCGATCGAGGGAGATAGATAGAGAGTAAGAGAGAGAGAGAGAGAGAGAGAGAGAGAGAGAGAGAGAGAGAGAGAGAGAGAGAGAGAGAGAGAGAACGAGAAAACGCAGACAGTACGTTCTCTGAGCGAACGCCGACCCGGACGATTGGCCTTCTCTCCGCACTCTTTCTCGTTACTGTGGAATCGTCCGCGAGATACTTCTTTCCATCTCACTCTCATTCATTCTGGACCATCATGCTTTCTCTCTCTCTCTCTCTCTCTTACGTTTGCTTCCTTCATCCTCACGCGTATTCGTCTTCTATTTTCTG
This sequence comes from Oxytorus armatus, assembly GCA_958009045.1. NCBI lineage: Eukaryota > Metazoa > Arthropoda > Insecta > Hymenoptera > Ichneumonidae > Oxytorus > Oxytorus armatus. The sequence continues at coordinate 20,577,562 of OY253751.1, read as the reverse complement.
CTTTGGACCGCGAGCTCTCTCGCGATCCCCTTCGACCCGCGCCGCCGATTTCAACGAAGGGCAAGAAAGAGAGAGAGAGAGAGAGTGAGAGAAACAAGAGAAGGCGGACGACCTCGCGGATCTCTTCGTTTCGCGGAGCTCTACTGCCAATTACAAATGCGAGGTGGATTCCGGACTTTGAGCTAAATTATATTTTAACGAAAGCGTTCTAACGACTGAGTTAGTCGCGTCTCGCTCGTTGTTGTTGTTGAAAGGTTGACGTTCACTGATGCATTAAATCGCTCTCGCACGGTTAGTTCATTACGTATGGCTTCGGTTCGGCGTGAAAAACGTCGTAGATAGATTTCACTATTTTTCAAATGTATAATTGCCGTGGATCTTTTAAATAAAAAAGGAATAAGTGGACATCGGGAAACGCAGCTAAGAAAAGAAATTCCGACGAATATGTTTAGAAGCCACGTTGCACGATAAGGAGATCTTCCGTTAAAGTGATAAAGAAACAAACATTTTGCAGTCGTGTACATAAGTAGTCCTAGGACATTTTTCGAAACCGCGAAAGAATTACGTTTATGGCCCCCGCCCTTTTTACTTAGAAATATATCGTTAAATGGTACATCGAAGTGAGTCCACAGCAGGATGAGAAACTATGCAATTTCTGGAAGGAATTTACGGAGCAGTGAGAAAATTCCATCGGAAAATTGGCAGCCATGATCTTTCCAAGTTCCAGAAAACGTAACTTCGGACCACCTCTATTTGTTTCATCATATTTTTCACGAAACTGCCCGAGAAATATACTTCTCGGTCGATGAATGATGATTCTAAAAATGTTATAAATTCTTGCGAAGAGATCTTCGGAAACTTGTATAAAAATGTGAAGAGTCGTGGATAATCTCAAATTGTTCGTTTGAACGCAACCACTAATTGCATCTTCTCCCGACTCTCATCATTATTTATCAAAGTGTCCGATCAATGATATCCCTCGTTGTACACCGGATAGCCGATACCGTGCTAAATTCATTCGGCCGTATAAAATCGAACACCAAATTACACGAGCGAGATTCCGTTTTATGTCGTATACAGAAAATACCGTAAAGAACGAGATTTATGTTAGCCTCGCGACGGCCACCGAAAAAGTATAGCGGGGGGGGAAAAAAAAATACAAAATACAAGAGACAGGGTTGGTGTCCAGAAGCGGGTCTGAAAGAGAGGCCCCGCGCTCTCGCGGCTTTTTCTACTGAGGGCAAACCCGATCGGAGAATCGCACATTTCTCGAGGTAGGAATATCACTTTAGGCGAGACCGGGGACAAATGCAACACTGGCTTTGACAATCACTGTGACATCGACAAACTGCTGTTCAGTCCGCGGTGTACATTTTTTCCACGATAATATATCGATTTACGGAAAAAGGTGTCGGCTACGCGACGTTAATCGACTTTTTCCGAGTGTAATTTCACTTTTCAATCGTCTCCGGCTTAACCGTCTCGCGTAAATTTTAATACATGCAATGAAAAATATGTATCCGTCGGATGTCTTTATATTAGTTGTGAATCACGTGAATAGACAGATTTCGCCAAAAACTATAAAATTTAATAGTTAATATGGCGATGTGTATCCTATTTATTCATAAACAAGAGTATTGAACCGTAAACCAATGGTCATAGCTAAGGCGGGAAATTGGGTTAAACGGTTCGAAAAATCGATTTTTTTAATTTCATAAATTGTTAGTAAAACTATTAAAAAATATGTTCCCAAAATTTTTAATGAAAATTCCGACTCGTTCTATTGTGAGGAGCCATTAAAGTGAGTAGCTCTCCTTCAGGCCCCGAGCGGTACTATTTTTTCAAACGCGTTTTTCTGAAAACGACTTATTTTGAACTTGCGTACACGCTAGTTTGAAAAGTTTTCAACCAATCGTTTTTAAAATTGGCAGTTACTTTCTTCATAGTATTGCGCTCTATATGAACCTAAAATCGGAATATTATCATTATTTAAAATAATTTTTTTTTCTAAATAAAGTTGTAAAAAATGGCAAAAAATCATGCTTTTTTGTTTTGACCGCTGTAAAAAATTCAATTTTATATTTTTTTGATAGCATTTAGGTTCATATAGAAGAGAGACATATAATAAAAGTAAATTCCAACCTCGTTTGATTTCAGATGAAAATTGCGGCTTCCAGAATGTACGGAAAATGCTGAGTCTGATTGTGACCTGCGATATGGGGTCGCTAATATCCCCGGTGTTTTTCAAGAAAATCCTTCAAAAATTTTATAGTATATACTTAAATATATGTATAAAATATTCTCAAAGTTTCAATAAATTATATTAATTTTTTATACTATAAAAAAATTCATGAAAATCATTGAGAAAACGCTGTCCTAACCCTATTTCCTCCCTTAATTGCAACAGTCGATAAATCATTGCAAACTGTCTTTTGTTTCGTTTAAACTTTTCATTGATAACAGAGAGCAGATAAGACTCGAGCAACTATGGAAATGAAAGTTTTTCGAAAAAGTAAATATTTGTTGAACAAGGAGTAAAGAAAAATGACCTCGGACCGTCCTTGTGAGCCTGTCGTCATAATTAACTACGAAGAGAAAACTATTGTTCACGAGTTCGCCTGTTTAACCGGTTAAACCAGATTTGTTTATCTGTCACAATTGTCCCGGCAAATGGGGCGAGCAGCTACGGGTTTATTGTTACTAAATTTAAGGGGATTGTGGAATCGAATCGTTGATGGTACGACGCTGAACGAGCCGCCATTTTGATGGTAAAGGATCACATAGCTCATCAATAAATCATTTACGTTGCGGTTAGTGATCCGCCATCTTACCGAAAATTGGTACCAGCAAAAAGTGTTCCAATTAACCCCAATCTCCGGTATACATAACGAGGATCTCGAAGGATAGCCGCGCGTGTATTCCCGTATGCCCGAGTCAGAGAAGTCCTTCAGTGTCTCGGAATCCGTTTCTATATCGCCCAATTAACGGAAGAGATCGCGAGATTCGCGCGTAACTATATGTGCATATGTGTCCTATGTGTATGTGTGTGTGTGTGTGTGGTGTGTGTAAGTGTATATGCGCGTGTAGCTGATGGGAGAAGGTCGCGACGCCAGTGCCTCCAGCAACACCCGCGCGCTCCCTTGATTCGCGGTTTCGAGCCGCCACGTTTCTCCGCATTCGAGAGTCGACCGGCAGCGCTCTTTCTTCGACTCGCCGATTTATGCGCCTGACAATTAGCAGAAAGAAAGAGATGGCGCGCAATGTTCTTTCTCGAGATCTAGAGAAGAGATCCGGTCACTGGTGCATGCCGCGAGACAAACTCTTCGAATATTTCGAATGCAAGAGGGAAATGGTCATTTTTTGTCGGGTTTTTTTTTTCTTAAATTTCTTCTTCTCGCGCCGATTCCGACAGATTCAACGTTGGGTCAGCGCGCGTGCCTCTGAACAACTAAAATTCTCTTTCTCGTGCCTCTCGCTGAGGGAAAGGGAAAAAAAGACGGTAGAACGCATAAGGTATTAGGAGAAATGAGCGTTTTTTTTTCTTTCGAGAATGCGAAACTTCATTGGTAATTGGCAATAACGAGAGAGAGAAAGCTCGTTATATTGTCACGGTCAATGCGGAGTATTGTCGCGAAAATATTCTCTGCGAGATTTCAAAATTTCCCGACGAGAGAGCGTAAGTTTGAAGTGGGTCGCGAGGAAGTTCAGCTCTGGGAAGAAGAATATTTTGTACACTGTGCTTCGTAATGGGCAGCAGTGACGCCAGAATTTAGAAATTCTTCGCGAATATGGAAGTACGTCTTGCCCCCTGTAATTTCCGATCTTCCGAGAATACGCGTACATATATATTTATCATTTTATGAGTCTAATAGCGGGTTGTCGCGACAACTCTTGCATGCAAAATCGCCGGTCACTGCGAGGAAGTTCGCATCGAGAAACGGTTGACGCACCGCGCAAAATGCAGTGAACATCCTTGCGCGCAACTGCATGCGTGCAGCATTATCCATCCGAGAAATCTACAGAGCTACAATGTCGTTTGATTGTACGTGCTGTTACAAAATTACGAGCAGAGGGCACGTGTTTTGTTATGAGAGAAAAAAAAAAAACATTCAAGACTCCTGTCAATTTTATAATTATCGTCGATCAACTGACGTAATAATAACAGTATTTTAGGGGCGAATAAATTATACGCTCTCGGTCGACAATATATATTTTTTAATTTGCGAGCAAAGGGAAGGACAACTTTTGCGAAAAGAAAGAAAAATGCAAACCGTTATTATCGTTATAATCGAGCGTTGCCGTACGGCATCATAATAATAACAGTACTTTTGATGAAGCAACTGTGCGTTCTCGGTCGACAAAATATTTATCTTCTTTAAAAACTCATTATCGCTGAAATTAATCAAATTTGCAGCATTTTTATTACGAGCCTTAATTGAAGCGCATTAAAACTCACCCCGAAATTTTGGATCCTGAACGAACGATCGTTCCGGTGAACGATTCATAAGTCTCCAGTACTTTACCCAATCATGGGTTATAAGCTGTACAACTAACTCTGAAACTAATAAAAATAAATAAATATCGTACTTTCTTTTGGAAGTTCAACGGCTTTTAGTTATCGTTTTAAAGTTGATTAGTTTCCTTATCAAAATGAGATTAATACGAGAAAAATTCGTCCATTTAAATGAAACAAGTTTGCAAAAAGTAATAACAATAAATGTAGCACTATTTTGTTCTCTGTTACTCGAAGCCGCGTTTTATCAGTTATTTAAAAAAGTTGCCCGCGCAAGTAATCGAGCATGTGCTTGTAAAAATCGTGAAAAATAATTCGTTAAAATGAAAATAGTCCATCGCTTTTTGTGTACTGATTATCCGCTCTTAAGGGGGGAAATAGGGTTAGACGGCTCAAAAAATCGATTTTTTTTTATTTCATAAATTGTTAGTAAAACTATTGAGAAATATGTTTCCAAAATTTTAAATGAGTGAGTAGCTCTTCATCAGGCCCCGAGCTTGGTACTATTTTTTCAAGCGCGTTGTTCTGAAAACGACTTCTTTTGAACTTGCGTACACGCTAGTTTGAAAAGTTTTCGACCAATCGTTTTGAAAATTGGCAGTTACTTTCTTCATAGTATTGCACTCTATATGAACCTAAAATCGGAATATTATCATTATTTAAAATAATTTTTTTTTTGCAAATAAAGTTGTAAAAAATGGCAAAAAATCATGCTTTTCTGTTTTGACCGCTGTAAAACATTCAATTTTCTATTTTTTTGGTAGCATTTAGGTTCATATAGAAGAGAGACATATAATAAAAGTAAATTCCAACCTCGTTCGATTTCAGATGAAAATTGCGGCTTCCAGAATGTACGCAAAATGCTGAGTCTGATTGTGACCTGCGATATGGGGTCGCTAATATCCCCGGTGTTTTTCAAGAAAATTCCTCAAAAATTGTATAGTATATACCTAAATATATATATAAAATATTCTCAAAGTTTCAATAAATTATATTAATTTTTTATACTATAAAAAAATTCATGAAAATCATTGAGAAAACGCTGTCCTAACCCTATTTCCCCCCTTAATTGTTCGCAGGTATACACAAGGCAAAGAAGGAAATATACGAGGATGTAAAAAAAAAGGGAACACAATGAATGAAACGAGTTTGGCTAATTTTCTAAAAACTTGTATTGTTTTGTTTTGCTTTTTTTTTCTCTTTATTCTTTAATTAATTAATAAACGTGTGTTTGTGTAGGTGTGTGTATGTGTATGTGTTGTGTGTGCCGCAATATCTTACAAGTCCGGGAAACCGGCTAGAGATCCCGGTCCCGGCTTAAAAGTTGAGATAAATCAAATAACAAAATTAACTAAACGCGCATCGATCATTCTGTTGTTGTTGTTGTTGTTGTTTGCTTGTTTGATACGTCGATCACCGCGTTTCCATCATCACACGCTCGTCGTCATCGCCTCGCTCGGAAGAAGCGCGTTATCCTCGAGTGCCAATCTGCGTATGCGCGCGTGTGTCAATAATACATCCTCCACAGAGTCTCATTGTTAAAACGAACCTCCATCGATCGTAACAAAAAAATGGCTTTTTCCTCGAACGATTATCAATGAATCGATCTATTAAAATTCGAATCGCGCGTTATTTTCGCAAAAACACTCGAGGACACGTCGCCGTCTTTCCTGGCGGGCTCCGATCAACATCGTCGATTAACTGCTATGGTCCAGCATCGGACCCGTGATCGGCGTCGATCTTGCCAAATATTTATTTTTTATTTATTTTTTTTCCCCTCCCGTAAGTAGTAAATAACCATTTATATCACACAAATCTTTAACAATATACAAAATGTACCTATATACAATTTTAAATTACACATCCTTCGTAGCTGCGGCTTTCTCTCCATTTTCTTCCACCCCTCTCTTTCTTCTCACGTTTTGGAACCGAATGTCGACGAGGTCGAGGAGATTTTTTTCAATCTTTCGTTTCTCCTTTCTCTTCTCGTCGATTCTCCATTTCTTGAAGAAAATCTGCACGAGCGACAATGAGTATGATTGGTTCGCTGACTCTGCAGCAAAGTTTTTTGTTAAATTCGCTCGATTGGCGACAAAAAAGAAAATCAATCGTTACAAAACGATATAAAAATCTTCGCGACCTCGTCGTCGAACTACCGGATTTTCCGGTGAGTATCATTATTCATTTCCCCTCTCTCTCTCTCTCTCTCTCTCTTCCTCGCTCCCTATATCCGTCTCTCCTTCTCTCTTCAACTCTCATTCAAAGTTGCTCGAAGAGCTCTGAGCTTTATTATTCTTCCCACTCAACTCACTTCTCCCAAAGACGAAACAACTTTTCGCTAAAGAACGAAACGAGTAAACGCATAACGATCAGGTTATATCAGTATGTTATTTTTGTTTGTATGTTTGTTTTTTTTTTTTATCGCTTTTTCCCACCTCATTATCATACAGAGTTTTACATCCAACAGTAAATTTGTTGTTGTCTTTCTTACATTTTATTCTTTCTTTCTTTCTTTCTGTCTTTACTTACGTCTTTTGTGTTATTGAGCTTCGAAGGAGGTTCGGCCATTTTACGCCCGTTGTCCAACGAGATCGACATCGGTATTATATATTTTCGTTCGAGATTCGTGAATTATTAATCTGAGAATACGAGAAAATAACAAAGATACTGGATTGAAGCGCGATAAATTGGAAATATCATTGTTTCGTTTGACTTTTCGTCGTTATTATACATTTCAACGTTATATTTATTGCGAATGATAATCGTGATCGTGTTCATCATGGATCTTTCCAGTTTTTAAGTTTCAATGTTCTTCTCATCACAAAATGATTATGCATGTTGCTGGAGCAATTGTCGGCCGATAAAACGAAATGTCAGTACGAGGGGGTTATTCGAATAAAACGAGCGATTATCAAAGTGACAAATGGGAAAAACTCGAATTTTCCAAAATGACTGACTAAATCCACTTTTACAAGAAATTCTCTGTTTACTTTTATTTTACCTCTAAAAAGTCAGCAAAATAACAATTGTAAAGAATTTTACAGAGTTCCTGACGGTTCTAGACGAATAAAACAGCTTCCAAACACACAATTTAGTACCACGCCCATTTTTTTTTTAATTCGAACAATAATTTATTTTCTTGGAATTCTGTGTTGAGTATGCAGAAAAAAAGATGGGCTTTGCGTGATGAAAATCCTGGTCGCGAATTCGGGGTTTTGTGGGCTTCGAAGCTGTTTTGTGTGCGTAGAATTGTCAAAGTTGCTAAAATGGTGTTTTACCAACTTTTCAGAGGTAGCAAACACGCCAGTGCAACAGGAATAAGCTTACGAGATTCAAAAAAACATTCACAAACGTCTCCTCTTGACATTGTTAACGAAATAATCTCCTCGCTCTCGAAAAGATCACCGGTAATTCTTATGCTCAATTATCCATTAAAAAAATCACGTGATAGCGAGAAGGTTCACGGAAATTTGTATGAAAACGAAAAAAAGTACAGAAAAATTAAACATATCTTAAAAAGCCTTTTTCTGGTTAATCCAGATTGTTCAGAATGTCATCAGTAATGTTCCATGTTCACGAGTGAGAACTAATAAAACGAACAACGTTTTCAGTGTTAAGGAAAAGTAATTCAAATGGCAGGGGTGGGGGAGGGGGTTAGGTAGGATAAAAGGGCGTGAAAGTGTAGAAAACGGTTAACGGACTGTAGTGTATAGCGATTCTGTCGGCGGCTTGGGGTGAGGAAACAAGGCTCTCCTAACGAACTTAACGGTGTGACTTCTTTGCCCGTTCGACGAGGCGAAAAGGGGCCGATGATTTTGAAAGAAATATAATTTTCTAAGAGACGCGACAAAACCGTGTACAACGCGCTCGTGCTCCGAAGATATTCTTTCGGCAGGATGTTCGATTTCAACTTGCCTCGTCTGTCCTTTAGTTTTTTTTTTTTTTTTCCAATTTTTCCAACCGAGCGACGTTCGCTTGGCCCGAAAAGAGTTTTAACGTGATTTTTACGATCGTCTGGTTTGTCAGTGATCGTTAATTTTCAGGAATTACGTAAAGTATAATCGCACGTTGAATTCATTGTTCAATTAATGTTTTGCCCCTGAGCATTCAACGATCATTAACAAAGATTCAATTGCCATTGACGTTTACGTTAAAATTCAACGACACCCCGAAGCAATTATTTTATGTTGTAAACGGTGTGATGAGGAACATTGTTACGTAATTAAATCCTTGGATCTGTCAAGTGTTTCGGTCCGAGTTAAGATGTGGATCGTGAGTGAATAAAAATTTTCGAGGAATTAAAGATTGAACCGTTGAATCTGGTTATAAACTCTCGACAATTAACTTTGGGCACATTAAAATTTTAATATTTCATCCCCGGAGATAACTGATTTGCCCAATCGATGTACACACATACACGTCTTTCTGAAATATCCTTTCTGTGCTTCCTGGATCACGGGGCAGTTTGTATGATTTTTATCTTCTTCAAGAATCATTGTCCAATGTGGAAAACTCTTCAGGCAAATAGAACACTCGACAGATGGCAAAGATTCAGTCGGTGCAACCTTGCTGACTTCACGCGCGTTACAATTTTCTATTTCGAAACGACCCTTGAACTAACGGAGGCACGTGACACCTGCTCGACTTCACCCAATTTGAAATGTTAATCTCCTTCTGACATCGGTTAGCGGTACTACATTTCGCATTTCTTCACCTGGCTACCACGACCCTCAACTACTTCCGTCGAAGCAATCCATTTGGTTAATACTTACAGTGAGCCAGGATTTTTTCGTTTAAAGATCCAGAAATGACACGAGAGTAGTGAAAGTGTTAAAGGAGACTTGAAACGCGGAAGGAACATCGGAAAATCCTGATATTTTGTCAAAATGAGAGGAAAAACGGGAAACAGCATCTTTACGATTTCAATGTTCGGGAGAGTTGTATTTCTTGTTTGTTTTGGATTTAGTAAGTGGTGAAATGGAAAAAAAAAAGTAATGAGCAATCTTTGGAAAGGACGAGGAAGACTTCAATCATCGCGCGATTGAACTGCAGTTGGTTGTCCGGGTAGGATCTGAGCATTGATAATTTTATCCTGCCCACGGACAAATCCGTTTCCTCTCCTGTAAATTGAGCAATGGGTTAGGTTTACGCGGAATAAATAGCCGCAAAATTCCGTACGATTATCTCTCTTTCGTTCGAATCCGACGTTTCGATTAACGATTAAACAAGCGCTTTTCATTGTGTTTTTTTTTTCCGTTGATAAAATCATTATAGCGCAACGATCGATTCGCTTTTCATTTCGTTGCAACATTCCCGTGAGTTCCCCGTTCGTAGTACAATTCGAGTGAAAATATATATATAAGTACTAATCGACTGTCTTCCCGTTTGCCGTGCGAATTGTGTCGAAGGATCGCCCGTTGGTTGTTGGTGGTGAAGAAAAGAGTGACTTTACGATGAGAGAGAAAAAAAAAAGGTAAAAGGTACGATTGACGCCATTTTCTTTTCGACATCCTGTTCGCTCCAGCGTGACATTCGAGTCTGGAGCGTCACGCGCATGTGTATGAGTGTTGATCAACAGTGTCATTTGTGTGTCATTCTAGCGGTCAATTTTCGCTCGTACGAGCATTTAATGCCGCAAAATTTATAAGCGCACAGTCGCTATCTTGTGTGCATTCTTCTTCGACAATAATACAATATTTCTCGATCATCCGACGAACTTTGTCACTATAGTCTCTCTCTCTCTCTCTCTCGCTCTCGTTAGATCACGAACGTTATTTTTGACCTCAACAACTTCAACTTGTCCTTAAACTTTATCATATAATGTCTCTACCACTTTTTTTTTTGTTTTTTTTTTCACAATCAATCATCATCGAAGAAATAACGAATCACCAGGACGTCAATCACAATCACATGAAATCATTCTTCTAAAACCGCGATAAATTGTCCGAATCGCGGAGATAACACTTATTCATTCGTCACTTGACTACCAAGATAATCATTCGTCTTTTGGGCTGTCACGAAGAAGAGTCTCGATGGTCAGGGGTGTTTGAATTTTTTTCCGATCGTATTCAATCGCAAGGTTCGCCCCAGTGCGACCATTCCTGATAGGAAGGTTGCTGGGCGTGTGGATTGACTGATAAACCGGCCTGTTGTTGAACAATGCCCAACTGAGAATGATGATGATGCTGTTGATGATGATGCTGATGATGCTGCTGCTGATGATGATGATGATGATGATGATGATGATTTTGGTAGTGCGGATGACCCGGTGGCGGCGGCGAATAAGGATCCCCCCCTACTGCAACGTCAACAACGTCGACCTGACTCGACGTTTGTTGTATGCCGACCGGTGTGCCGGTTGGCGATTGCGTCAACGATCCTGCCTGGCTGTGTTGCTGTGACAACGATGCCGTCGACGACGATGAAGTTGCTGCGGGCGACGAGGCTGATGGTAACTGCGACGTCGTTGGTTGTACCTTCTTCGGGCGACCGACCGGGTTACCACCTCATTCGCGGCTTCTCCTCGGACGTCCTACCTTGCCCTTCCTCACCGGTGCACCGCCGTTACCCGCTGCCGACGCTGCCGTCGCGGCCGCCGCTGCGCCCGATGACTTTGCGATTTTCAGATAGTCCGCCTCGCACACCGGTGAACCAGCCATTAGGAAGTATCTGAAACGATAGCGAGAGGGAAAAAAAGGGGAGTCGGGAAATGAAGGAAGCGATTAGTTTGTTGTGCCAATTTTTTTTTTTTTTTTAGACATCGTTACGTCGAGAATAATGTTACGTGCGGAATTAATTTTGTAATAATTCGTTTTGTCATCGGAAATATTAGTTATGTACGATGAACGAGTACCGTTCATTCCAGCTGAGAGAGACCGCATTCTACGGTGGATGATTTGAATTTTTTTTCACCAATTATTATTTTTTTCACAATAATAATTACGGTGCAAGCTGTCAAGATTCTGGAAATATTATTGGAATAATCCTGTATTTATTACTGGAATGATCCTGTTATTATTACTTGAATTATCCTGTTATTATTACTTGAATTATCCTGTTATTATTACTTGAATTATCCTGTTATTATGACCTGAATTATCCTGTGCATATTACTCGAAAGATCCTGTAAATATTTCGCGAATGATCCTGTAAATATTACTTGAATGATTCTGCAAATATTACTGGAATGATCCTGTAAATATTACTGGAATTATTCTGCGAATATTACTGGAATGATCCTGTAATTATAACTGGAAAGATCCTGTAAATGTTACTGGAATGATTCAGTACTTTTTCATAAGAAATTGGGCGTGAAAAATTCTAGTTTTGGTTATTACGAAAAGCACAAGTCCAGCGAATTTAACGAACTATTACTATTTTTTTTTCATGGTAAATAATGCATTTGGTAAAAAGGCAAAAATTCGCCAAATTCTTCTTGTGCAATAGTATGAACATCGAAACGGCACATTACATCGTTATTATTTAATGATATACTATTTTAACAATGAATCTTTAACGAATACAAATTTTCTCGGTATTTAAACATTTTCTCTCCAAAATGTATCCCATTATAGTTTCATATAACGTACATTTTGCATTTCAGCATTCGAGCGAAGATCGATGTATATATATATATTTTTTTATGTCCGGTATCCAACAAACGAGGCAGAATTTAACGATACCTTTTGTAATCAACTTTCGACGGCGTAATTTACGAAGGGCTAAAAAGAAAGTAGTAATAAAAACGTCGCTCGACTTACTTGTCGCCGGAGACGAGTTCGCCGGCGCATTTGCTGCACCTGAAACACTTGACGTGAAAAACCGCACCGCCGGCCCTCGTAACCAACTCGTTCGCTGGTATCAGCTGACCGCAGCCCGAGCAAGCACCGCCGAACATCCTGCAAGCACAAGAGAACAAAAAAAAACATCGTTATAACGAATTTCACGAAGAAAAAAGAGGTGCAATGTACAAAAAAAATCGGAATTTTACATTGAATTAATGAATGTACGAGTGAACTTCTCGTTCCCATGCTATTAAGTCAGGAATTCCGCAGCAACAGGATATATATGATGTATATAGTAAATAGTATATATTTGTATATAGTATAGAGTCACGGAAGAGATGATCTCATCTCTAGCGCGAAAGGAGTCCAATTAGAGCGTCGTGTCGTACGTTTATTCTTCCGCTCTTTCTCTCTTTTTAACCGTCTTCGCTAACTGAGACCCCTATCTCACTTTCTCTATCTCTCTCGGTGCAAGCCCATTTTCCTAATACCTCATCGTCCGAGATGCCCATATCTCTCTCGCGAGCCAGCGTGCAAGAGTTGACATTTCTCCTCGGGGCTCGTTCCATCGTTAAAGTGGCGATAAATATGACGCGTTTCCAATTAAATCTCGCGCGAGAGGAGTATACATTGTATATATATATATATATATATATAAATAAATATTTGTATGTGTATTAGAATATCCTGCTCGAAAACACTTTCGAACTAAAGGCCAAGCTTTCTCGACAAAGTGCTTGTCTCGCTTTCGAATTCATCCCTTATTGCCATATTAAGATTTTACCCTCCCTTCGTTCCAATTTTCATCTCCGATGTCTTAGTACGTTTTTCATTTGTTAACCGATAATTTCCGACATATTATACGATTCCCTTTGGAAAAATATCAGCTGAAGGTGTTGTAAATGCACCTTTTAATTGGCAATCCTTGAGAACGATAAGCCGGCAAGTTGTCTTGCCTTTCTTCTCGCTTCGAGAGATAAATAAAATTCAGCGCACGAGATCGAGTTCCAAGGACTTCGCTGCTTCGTCTCAACAATACTATATAAATACATTTTTGTACTAGGGTATATTTCCAATTGATATTACTTTGTTTCCAATTACTAACCTCCCAAAAGTTCAGATTTCAATCGGAAAAATAATCAACGCGCAAAAGGTGAACGTTAACTTTGAATTTCATCCAAACCAGTTTCCAATGAAGTAAATTGTACTTGATTCGAACAAAATTGTAATAAACAACAATTCATTTATTGAAGTAACGGGATTCAAGACAATTTCCTCCACGTAACTCTTCACAAATTGATTTTGGTATATCAGAACATTTCTTTAAAATAAAACAAGCCCCAAATTAATGACTCATTTGATCCATTCAAATCCTTTTAATAGGTGTTCTCGTTGTCATTTATGTTTTAATCCTTTGACCGAGTAAATTAATCGGTACCAGGAAACGTTACTAAATAGTCGATCAACGATTAAATTTACAACACTTTGAAACGGCAATCGAAGCCCCAATTCAATAGACAGAATATTGTACAATTTGTCTATCGGTCCGGTTATATCCATGATCATTTGTCCATTCCACTATTTCTTCGAAATATCTGCGTTTTGAAATGTCAAACATGTGTAAAGCTAGGCGTATATATGTGTCGCAACTACTGGCAAATAAAAGCAATTAATTCACGTCATGGTGCGTGTTAAATACTGTACGTTACGCCCTTATGTTTTCCAACGGTAAAGATATATCGAAACGGTTTACACGCACTATGTACTCAGTCGCGTACGATGATAAGTACACCCTCTGGACCGATTATAATACATACATATATATATAATGTGTATATACATATATAAATAGGGAATGTCTCTGTAGCGATCCCAACCCGGACCCAAGAACCAAACAGTGTGTATAACCTGCTGTTTTGTCCAATAATATATATCTACATATCCATACATATATGTATATGTGCGACATATATATGCGAATCTCTCGTCCCGGTCTAGATGTATAATGCAGCTCGTATTCAACGTTAATGGCAGAGTCGATGTTTGCGAAGCGCGGTTGCAAAGTACGCCTCGTAAAGCTCGATGTTTATGCAGCAATTAGCTACTCCGTACGCATGGTCTATAGAAGTATATATATATATATATATATATATATATACAAACATGTCTATAGTATGTTTAAACATCATCATCAGGTACGATTCGCGAGATTTGCGAACATTTACTCGATATCGAGAGTGAGTTCACCACTGAACGAACGATTAAGCGCAATGACTTCATTATCATGATTGGTTTTTTCGTTTGTTTGTCACAAAAATGAATTAACCTCGAACCTCTCTCGGCAAATTTTTACCTAATTTATGAAATGACAAATTATGTGAAAGAATTGAGGGTAAATGGTATTTTTCTTTTAATCAAAAAGTCCTATTAACGAAAGTAGATTCGGAGAAAATAAAAGCCAACGAATGAACGAACTAATGTTAAACTCCACTTTTAACCGAAACGATTCGGCATCGAGCCAGCAATCGTAAATAAGAGGTTAGTGGGAGGGTTTTATAAAACAATGACAAAAGTTGATGGAAGTTCATCTGGAATTTGTCTCATATGGATGAAAAAAAAAACATTTTTTCTTTCACTATCGCTCATCGCGGAAGAAATTGAAATGCAAACATGTTTATCACGAAATATTTGTCGCAAAGAGTAAAATATAAAGAAAGAAAAGGGATGTTAAAACCTGAAAGTCCGATCAACACACTGATACATTCAGAAAATGTTTAGCTTCGTTCACGATACGGCATAATTTTTATGATAAAATTCATAAAAATTTCTTATCCATCAAATTTCCATTTGTATAAATGTATGAAATGTGGGTACGTACAAAATTTTAGATGAATAATTGCACGATGGATCATCGCAAAATCGACTGATTATAATGTTCGTTGTTTGGCACGCCTTTAAATACAGGATAATAAAATATTGAGTTGTTCAAATATTATGTATATATACGTGTATATATATATATATATGTTACACTTACAAAACTTGAGGCTGCCCTCGCGAAACGCACTTATCGCTGAATACTCATTAAAATCTTGGCGAGTATCAAATATGGTCGACGAGAGCAAATGAATATAAATTGAACGTCGAGAACTTTCGTGCATATACAGACGGGAATTGCAAAACGTTGCGATGACGGATTCGATTGGAACTCTCCCGAGGCGGGGACCCCACCTCTCTTGTTATTAATTTAATATAACCGACTCTGACAGTTCTATAATTAAATTGCTAATTTATCCGGGACTCTCGACGACGACGACGACGACGACGACGACGACGACGACGACGAGAACCAACTAACCATGCGCCTGTTAACCGGTGTCCGTGGCTTGGCGATCGGGATCCTGAACAATATCTATACATGTATAACCGCGAACCGAGACCGCACGTATACGGAGCGTCCTAAAATATTACCATCTTAAGCAAGAAGTACGTTACGTTTCAATTTCACTTGTAAAATCCATTGATCAATGGTGTTAATCAATTTTCGTGTTGAAGAGAGGAAAGAGGGCTTTTCCAAACACCCCTTGTTTTTTTTAAATACATTAAACTTTATATATTTCTTTCGTTTTTAATTATTTTAACAAAAACTTAACGCGGTAGTCTGGTCTAGAAATTTGAAAAAATCGATTTTTTTTTCTTTCTTCATTTTCTTATTCCTTAGACCTTTCTACATACGCTCCTGAAAACCGTTTATTAAAATTTCAAAAATTAGCCAAGAAATAAAAATTCTAAGCAAGGCGCGCGCTTAGGTAGCGCGGTCGGGAAGCAACTTTGAACGCGTTTATCTCAGAACTATGTTTTCCAAATCGGCGCCCACGATATCTCGATAACTAATGGACCGATCGAGCACAAATTTTGCACGTACCTTAGGTAGCCTGTTTCTGAGGACTGGTAGCAGAATTGAGTCGAACAATAATTTTGCCGACATTTTATAACTCGTCGAATACCCGAAAATGTATGAAATATCATTAATCAAAGTTCAACAGGCCGCCATTTTGACAAAAAATTTTTTTAAGTACCAATCCTACTACCAGTGCTCAGAATACTCATACAGATTGAGAATATATATATATTTTTTTTTTCAGATGCATACAACATCGTCCAGAGTGAGCGCCGATTTCGGCGCACCATGTTGCAACAAGGCAAAAAACTACATGAAAATGTTTGAAATAATTTTTTTTTAATGTACAAGTATTCTCTAAGGATCAATAAATGCACGTGTAAATTTTCATCAAAACAACTTCAACGGTTTAAACGTTATTGCACATTAGAAATGACGTCAAAAATTTCGCTCTAGACCAGACTACCGCCTTAATTTTACTTTTAGAGATGACTTGGCGCTATTTGGAACAAGGGGTTAGTTAACACAGTGGCGATATCACCGTTGTTGTAAAAAAAAAATCATAAACAATTATGTTCCGAACCATTGCACCCGTACGCAGAGTGTCGTAATTCTAGGTTGAACTCTAGACACGAATAAATGGGTAGGAAGAGGATGAGACTAGGATACATGGAGGAAAAAAAAGAGAAAGAGAGAGAGAGAGAAGCGGTTGCTTTCGTCCCGTGCAATTACCAGCCACCATCTGTTCTATCCGTTCTACTTCATCGGCGAGACGTCGGCTTCTAATTAGTAATTACGAAGAAATCGAAAATAGAGCATTTCGAATAGCACCCGCGAACCTAGCTATGCAATTCTCTATGTATATCTATATATTATATATACAATATAAATATACCCGTGAATCGCGTTGTTAACAAACGAATAGGCGAAACTCATACGACGAAAACACGTTAAGTTTGTGGGATTTACGTCCTTACGTTTGTCAGCAAGTCGTTATATTTATATATAAATGTGTGTATGTGTGTATTGTCGCGCTCTACTAGATTCGTTTGCCCCCGCGTGTCCAATCGTTCGTTTCAACCGAGACAAGTACGAAGGACCCGTTTTTGTTCGATCGAACGAAATATATTTTCGCAATATAAGAGAACACGCTGTGAATTAATCAGCGGGGACTGGGAGAGTTAAAAAAAAGATAATTGAATATAACAATAATTATGGTCGTTACATTGGACAGATGAATTTATAACACCCGGTGAAAATATACTTTAATTCGCCTAATTGATCCTGAATCAAATCCCAGATTGATATCGCTCGTAAAAGAAGAAAGAATGAAAAATAAAGAAATAAAACACGTGTGAAAGAGTATGTATTTATGATGACTGGTCAAAAATTCCGGATGAATGATTTTTGCAATTCTCCGGGGTGTACAAATCAATTGAATTTCTATAGAATTTTCTTTTTTGTATCGGCGATTCTCTTTCGACGTTCAGATGATCGTGAAACTTAAGATTATTAGAGCGATCTCTGGAGCTGTGGAAGGGATGGTGTGCTCGTTAGTAATTTTAACCTTTGTCTATCACGAGTGTATTAAAACCATCTATCGTGGACTGTATAAATAGCAAATATGTGCACGATCGTGTTCACGATGACGCCCCACTCAAAGAATCACATTTTTCTTCATCTCACTTCTGTTATATACCTTAGGGTCTTAGAGCGAAGATCGATCGATTAGATCAGGCCTGTACGGCTAATAAGCATGCTGAGCCAGTAATTAGACTATGTGATAATAAACATTCCGATAAAAATCAATATGATAATAAATATATTGATATTATAGTGTCGATCGATTGATCCTATTTCTCCATATAACATAAACCAGAAGGTGTTAAATTATCCTATGATTGTTGTTCATTTTGGACGACCTTTTTTTGAGGAAAGCCTGTGATGTAAAACCTATGATCAGCCGTTGGCTGTATAACCTATACATTTTTTTTTAACTTCCTAATTGTTCAAATAAATTTGCACTTATTTTCACAGATCATCAAAAAAACCGAACATTTTTACTGCTTAAGGGGGGAAATAGGGTTAGACGGTTCAAAGAATCGATTTTTTTTTATTTCATAAATTGTAAGTAAAACTATTGAAAAATATGTTCCCAAAATTTAAATGAAAATTCCGACTCGTTCTATTGTTATAAGCCATTAAAGGGAGGAAATAGGTTTAGGACAGCGTTTTCTCAATGATTTTCATGAATTTTTTTATAGTATAAAAAATGAATATAATTTATTGAAACTTTGAGAATATTTTATACATATATTTGAGTATATACTATAAAATTTTTATACATATATTTGAGTATATACTATAAAATTTTTATACATATATTTAAGTATATACTATAAAATATTAGCGACCCCATATTGCTTGTTTTTCTTAGTACTATTTTTTCAAACGCGTTTTTCTGAAGACGACTTTTTTTTAACTTGCGTACACGCTAGTTTGAAAAGTTTTCAACCAATCATTTTGAAAATTAGCAGTTACTTTCTTCATAGTATTCCGCTCTATATGAACCTAAAATTGGAATATTATCATTATTTAAAATAATTTTTTTTTTGCAAATAAAGTTGTAAAAAATGGCAAAAAATCATGCTTTTTTGTTTTGACCCCTGTAAAAAAATCAATTTTCTATTTTTTTTGATAGAGACATATAATAAAAGTAAATTCCAACCTCGTTTGATTTCAGATGAAAATTGCGGCTTCCAGAATATACGCAAAATGCTGAGTCTGATTGTGACCTGCAATATGGGGTCGCTAATATTTTATAGTATATACTTAAATATATGTATAAAAATTTTATAGTATATACTTAAATATATGTATAAAAATTTTATAGAGTATACTTAAATATATGTATAAAATATTCTCGAGGTTTCAATAAATTATATTCATTTTTTATTCTATAAAACAATTCATGAAAATCATTGAGAAAACGCTGTCCTAACCCTATTTCCCCCCTTAATATTGATATCTGACAAAATGATTGTTACTCGTATACGTTATATGGAAAAATGTGGTGTTATAGTTATGTTTTTTATCGTGGCTGAAGTCATCCACAAAATCAGACATTCAACCGTATATTTGGTGATGGAGGTATATAAATAAAATACTGTGGTCGATTCGCGAGGAGATCTCGGAAAATGGACGGGATAGCAGTGCCAAAATAATTACGCTAATTAAAACCGCCCAACTTACGCTTTGGACAATTAAAGTGGTGCACAGACTTGGGCGACGGCGGGGGGGGGGGGGGGGGGGGGGCAATGCAAGAGAGAAAGGGATGGAGAAGGAGAGACTGACTAACTCATTAGCAGCGCCCGGACTCTTGTGTACCCTCTGGCTATTATGTATGTACTTCCTTGTGTGAATTGCACGTATGCGCAGCGTGTATATTATAGGTATATTGGGGATATTCCATCATAATTCACACAGCATTAATCTGGACCAATTATAATTTCTCTGACTTTTGTTTACATTGTTGTTATCGTTGAAAAAAAATGTGGTCTCTAACAAAAAGAACTTGAGATTTTGACTAAACAACCTGGTCACAACATCGCTTGTAATTCATCATAAAAGAAAAAAAAACAACAAAGATAATATTAAGCACTCTAATCCACAAAAAGAATCCACCAACACGCCAAAAAAAAAATCACTAAAATTCTGTATCGGGAACCGAAAGTTTTAAACATTGAGCGACGATAGATAAATAGTTCCTTCAGATTTTTCATTGAAGTTAAAATTTGTATTGTTGTTCAATCCTAATTATTGTTTGGTATTTTTCGTTCATGTTCTTTGGTAATATTTTTTTATCGGCAACGACACATCTTTACGAGGTATCATATTACTTATTACATCACCGATTCCTTTTCGTTGGCTTCAACTATGTATTATATTTTTGTGACTCCACTCAACTAAATATTTGGCCACTCGCAAAGGAAGATTTAGTTAGATATGCGGATTTTTTTTACTTTCAGCAGTGACGAACGCTTCGAGAGTGATATAGGACGTATGGGAATGTTTTTTTAAAATCTAGGATAGTAAGAGAAAGAAGAGAAGGGAGGGAGAGGCAGGGCGCCGAATTATATTAAAGTTAAGCGATCCCGGTATATAACGAGGTCGTTCGTGTTGATCGTATATACATGTATATGCCCGAGGTTAGCTTCGAGAAAATGAGTTCCGAATCAACGACAAATTGCCTCGGTAAAAGGGTTTCTTTTAGATCTCGCGCCCGGACCCCCCACACGCCCTCGCAATCATGCTCTTTCTCTCTCTCTCTCGCTCTCTCTTTTTCTCTTCTCCCTCCCTCTCACACACACACACACACACACGGATCGTCATCTTAGCGTCTTCGACATTCGCTCCTCTCACTCCAACCTCCTTTATCCATTTTCATCGTCTATATAAACCTGTGTATGTATATGTACATCTAGGTATATCACATTCTATAGAAGAACAGCCAATACAAGGCCTAATAAACCTAATCGATTTAAAGAGCCACGCGCGGTCTCGTGTTCCCTTTCGCAAGCGAGAGCCGCGTTTCCAATAACCATTTAATTCAGTCAATCAAAATTCCTATTAGCTGCCCGAGTTCAATTTGGCTGCGGATATATCGGACATCGCGCGCTCTCATATTAGAAGTTAGCTAGTTTATTGGCCCGGCTTGTCAGCGATGGAAACAAACCGACTTTTAACTTTCGATCGTACACACGAACAAGAATATTATTTCACGTTTTATCGATATAATCATCGTTTCCATTTGTTATCAATTTTTAATGCAACGATAACGTTTGGAAAAGTATAACTTTTATGATGTTTCGTAATTAAATCCAAAATTAAATTAACAGATTAACGTGTAAATTCGATTAATCATTACAGTTTACGATTATTTTGAATATTAAAATTTAATTGCGGTTCAAAAGATAGCACATTCGTGCTCTTCGAGAAAAATATGTTGTTTTAACACGCCCGTAAACAGTAACATTAAAAAGATAAAGTTAATTAATTGGACCCGGAACGATTGAAAATTATTGCTAATAAGTTGATATCGTGCCATTTCAATCGGGTGAACGACGCACATTAATGAGCGTAAGTTTTTCGTTTTTAATTACATAACATGTTAAAGCGAATATTTTGTTTATTCAAAGAGCGTTTTAATCGATCTGGGGCCAAATAATTGATTTAGCCTGTCTAGCAATTTTTCTGTTTAATCATTTTTCTGTTAATAGCTTCACAAACAAGGTTTTCCGAAGGTTGACAAATGACATTTGTGAAGAACCATCTTCGAATAGTAATTATCTTATTAAAGAATCGTTCGCAACGTACGTTGATGTTCAACGGGTAACAAACTTCATGCCCAAATTAAAGGTTCCCGTTTAGCTCGAACCCTTTTCTTTTTCCCTTGACAGTTTCCTTTTGGTTCGTAGGTTAAACGATAAACCCTGACATTATGAGATTACGAGAAGTGTATCAAATTGTTCGTATTACGAGAACGAGGTCGCGGATCGTTTCGAGCCATCGTCACTTAGTCCTCCGATTGGGTTCGATCTTCGACTCATTTTAATGTAATTAACGTTTTGATTGCATGCTTTGTTTCGACGTCGAACACCACGTTTCTCATCGTCCTGGCAAAGCCCGTGCCAACCCGTTTCGTACCGACATTGGTGGGAATTGGAGTGCAAGGGGAGAGTAAAGATAGATAGATAGACGGCGTGAGAGAGGAGGGTGAAAAGGTGGAGAATTGTACGTGATAGTCAAGGTACCGATCAGTCGCGACCACCAACTACTGGAGATCTTTCAAAGTGTGCGTTTGTTTCCACTGCACGCGAAGGCGGACAATGGGAAAGTTCGCGATTTCCTTCACAATCTTCCTTTCTCTCTTTCGTTCGCTAATTCTTCACTGTTTCCTCTTCAGTCATATATATCTGCACAGCGCGGAATATGCCCGAAGGTATCTGCATACATTGAATCCTCGAACGAACGAAACAACTAATTTGTATGTATCAATTAAGTTAAGGTAGTAGTCTGGTAACTTAAGCCGATTTCCATGTCTTTTTTGGAGGGCGTTTTTTTGTAGGAAAATAAAAATGAATCATTTTGGATATTTAGGATGTTATTATTTACATATTAAAGATACAAAAACACATTTTTTATTTACATATTAAAGATTCCGACCAGAATGACATGTCTATAGATTAAGAATTATCAAGAATTTTTGATTTCCGATAACATCAAGAGCCAAAATCACGGGGGCCACCCACGCGCTTTTTTTTCGCGGTGCCAACTTCGATCAATAATAATAATAATAATAATAATAAACTATTAAATTTTTTCAAACAAAATTTTTTTTGTATCTTTAATATGTAAATAAAAACATCCTGAATATTCAAAACGATTCATTTTTATTTTCCTACAAAAAAACGCCCTCGAAAAAAGGCATGAAAATCGGCTTAAGTTACCAGACTACTATCTTAAATCGGAACGATTTGTGCCTCGCGATAAAAATTACGTTCGACCATTTTAAGAATTCTGGACAATTGTTTCCTTTCTTATTGTCACTACTATCTCCTATCTCGTTTCTTCCTTTCACTCGATAATTTGCATGATTGACGATAGATCGAGTGTGAGGGGGTTTAGCTCGAATTTGTCGAATGTTTAACTGCGTATTTCGCACTTCATCGAATTATAACTCGACACATGCTGCTAGTCTGAAATTACCGAGCGCAAGATATTAATACGCCCCCGCGTGCAGTCAGTACCTTTTCCTCTCTTTCTCTCTCTCTATCCATCTCATACAGTAATTTGCAATAATATAACGCGGCGTTTCGTGCGAGCAAGTGAGCGTACGTATCAAGCGATATATATACCGTAAGCTAAGGCATTCTCGCTCGAAAGCAATATGAGTGAAGTACACTGCAATTAATATATCTTGATTAGTTTTCAACAGACTTGGCTTGTTTTGCTCACGGTCTCTTGGATCTTGCACCACCTCCCTCTCCCTCTCTTTCTCTCTCTAACTCCTCCGTATACTGTGTCGAGCGCTCTCTTCCTTCCCTTCGTCTTCGCCCTCGACTCTTTACCCTCCACCCCTCGTTTCTCTCGTCTTCTTCCATTTAGTTATTGCCAATAAGTAATTATATTGTTCTCCAGCCTGAGCGCGAAGCGGGGGTTCTCATTTTTTACATCCCCGACGGCGCCGCCAGGTGGAACTCCGCGAGAGTGCTAGAGCGCGCTTTCTATCTATACACACCTCCATCCCTTTTTTTTTCTTCCTTTCTCTTTTCCTCTTAACTCCTCGCAGAGTCATCCACTATACTTCTTATCTCGTCTCTCTCTCTCTCTCTCTCACTCGCTTGCAATCTTTAACTTCTCGACGGGCGAGAAACCTAATTACGATTTTTACACTCTTCATCAACAATTACATGCTCCCCTCTCCAACCCTTCTCCTCCTACGATCGTATCTTCAAAGTTCTCTGGCTGGGTCGCTCACGGGGTCAATGAAGAAATATTGCAGCCTCTCGCAAAGTCTTCCTCTTATTCTACAATACAATATATTTATATATATATATATATTTACATTAATGCGTGCTCGTATAGGAGAATATTCTCGGATCAAAATTGTGCATGCAATGTTTTTTTTTAATATATGTTTTTTTACAAAGTATAAAAATTTCCTTCGTAACGACCAATTAATTACATTAATTGCAAATGAGATACACGAGAGAGGCAATAGAGCAACGTATTTCATCAATGTCGCGATATCTTTATTTTTACCATCATGAGAAACATAACATTGACAAATGATTTTACGTTTCGTCTTTGTATACCCATATATATATATATATATATATCAAGAGAAACGCTTTTGTAATTCGTGAATGTAATTTATAAGCTGAAGCCGCACACCGAAAGAGAGAGAAAGAGAGAGAGAGAGAGAGAGAGAGAGACAACTTCAATAGCACATTTCCAGATATGACATCCATATAACTAAATCAAAATTCTAACTTGCTTCAACTACCGAACTTCAATTCGTTACGTGATTCTCTCGCATCACTTCAAAATGTTACAGGTGCATAGGGACTGATACGAGTATATGTATATATTAAGCGTAAAATGGGATATAAGGTGTGGGGTGATACGGAATCGGGGACCACATGAAATTACTATATATTCGAAGCGAGCTGTGAATCAGTAATATATGTAATATATATGTATCTCAATTGTCTGAGCTCGAAGCCTCGATTCACCGTAATGTTGTTGTCGTCGTCGTTCTCACCTCCAAGATCTGTTAAATTATCTCATTCGAAACGCACGAGTTTCCAACATTATTGCTCACGAACATATCGTAATTAACAATATAAAAGAAACAAAAAATTCTCGCCAATAACACGCGTGTTGTAAAATCGTTTTTATGTTTTTTTTTCCATCGCATTGCAGTTACGATTCAATCGCAATTCCGGCCTTGACGTAATATATCTCTCACTTATAATCGCTCGATATATAATCGTTGCGATTTCTTAATCGGAACGAAGAAAGACGGAACGGTTAAAAGTTCCTCGTTCACTCGGCTAATGCAAATTAACTGTGGTCCAGCAGAAACAGGAGACGCTTCGTCAAATCATCGTACTTTTTTCGTCGTTTTATTGCAACGTTACCAAGTAATTTTTTTTCTTCATTCAAGACAATTGTAAACGGAAAGAAAATGTTCTTTATGTTTGAAGCGAATCCAACGAATATTTTTTTTTCATGAAATGAGGAACTGATCTCAAAAAGAGTCGTTTTCTGATGTATCAATGAATAAAAAAATGTATGACAGTGTTTCATCTGTTCTGGCGTCTCAACGCTTATGAGAATTAATTTATAAAAATGGGATAATATATATAACAATCGAGGACGCTGACACGTTTGTCGCTGATGATCAAAAAGGTGTTTGTCCATCGTGAACCAATATACTCTGTAAATTAATCGGTTAATACACCTCGTATTGCTCGCGATTACAGTCACGCAGTCGATTACGCGAGTTTCGCGTTCACGGTTATTACTCCATGGCCTCGACACTCTCTCTACCCCGTTCTCTCTCCCTCTCTCGCTCTCTCTCTCTCTCTCTCTCGACGTGTACAGCATCGATCTGGAGCGGGAGAAACGATATAATTACTTTCAATTCCCTGTAAGAGCCCCGGTCAAAGTTCACACTCGACATATCTATATAATAACATGCCGGTACACTTCGTGGCCTGGTCTTATACATATGTATATATATATATGCTGCATGAAACTACTTCGCTTTAATTAATTCGATACCGGTACGCGATTATCGCTGACAATTATTAAGCTCAGAGTCAGCTTGATAAATTTTTCAAATATTATACTTCAAAAAATAATTTACAAGGCCGGCACAGTCGATCCGCTCTGATAAACGTAATATATAAACGGTTTCGATCTCACCGTGAGAAAAAAAAAGTTCTCAAGTAATTTAACTTCAAGCGCATAACGAGGGTTTTTTTTTCTGTAACTTTTATATTTCAAATGTCATCTCGATGTGATATTACTGAAAAATATTTGACAATGAGAATCATTAATTCGGAAATAACTGAAATTATGACGCGAAGAAAAATCAGATTCCCGATCGATTGGGTAACAAAAATGACAGCAGGTTAAGATAATGTATTCACTGTAAATTAACAAAAAAAAAAAAAAAACGTTCACCGTGTCATCTTAAGTCTTGCGTCAAACGACATTGACGAATGAAAAAATTCTCTTACGCAATTGTCAACGATCTTATCTTCAGGTGTCACGGGGTATATTTATTTTTTCTGATAGGATCTCTCTCTCTCTCTCTCTCTTCGCGATGAAGACATAATTAATATGCAATTATTACCGCTATATCTATACTTATATGTTTGGTGTACGAGTAAAAAAAAATTGGTAATGTTCACCGATGAAAGCAAAAAGGTGAGAGAATGAAAGCACTAGGGTGAAAAAAAAAAAAATCGACGATGAGGAAAAACGGGTTGCTTGATGGCGGGAATAGAGGAGACGAAGAATTTCTCGGTGAGGTCAATAAGGCCAACCGGACGTAATCCATGTCAAGCAAGGACAAATTAAAACTTAGTTGCTTTGCAATTTCATCAAAGCCGGTGCTCCGCCACAGTGGTGGCGAGAAGAAAAAACCATGGGTCGGGGGCCAATCTTCCTGAGCGTTTTCCACTACCACTATGACCCCCCCCCCCCCCGCGCCGATCTCGGATAGTCTCTCTTCCACACATCTCCGTCCCCTACCCTTTTCTTCGCTGGACACTACAAGATGAAAGAACGAGTGACACGGTACATGTATCTACCGTGCGTTACACAAGAGATCGTACGCTTGTTCGCGAGTCATTTCCGAAGAAAAAACAGTGCCGTAAGAAAAACTGCACATCATTTATTTTGTAATTTCCTACACACTTTGTTTCTTAAGGCCGTAGTCTGGTCTAGAGCGAGATTTTTGACGTCATTTCTAATGTGCAATAACGTTTAAACCGTTGATGTTGTCTTGATGAAAATTTACACGTGCATTTATTGATCCTTAGAGAATACTTGTACATAAAAAAAAAATTATTATAAATATTTTCATGTAGTTTTTTGCCTTGTTGCAACATGGTGCGCCGAAAGCCGCCTCAATCGGCGCCCACTCTGGACGATGTTGTATGCATCTGAAAAAAAAAAATATATATATTCTCAATCTGTATGAGTATTCTGAGCACTGGTAGCAGCATTGGTACTTACAAATTTTTTTTATTGGGTCGAACAATGATTTTGCCGACATTTTATAACCCGTCGAATAATGAAATATCATTAATGAAAGTTCAACAGGCCGCCATTTCGTCAAAACATTTTTTTAAGTACCAATTCTGCTACCAGTGCTAAGAATACTCATACGATTGAGAATATATATATATATTTTTTTTTCAGATGCATACAACATCGTCCAGAGTGGGCGCCGATTTCGGCAAACCATGTTGCAACAAGGCAAAAAACTACATGAAAATATTTAAATTAATTTTTTTTTTTTAATGTTTAAGTATTCTCTAAGGATCAATAAATGCACATGTAAATTTTCACCAAGACAACTTCAACGGTTTAAACGTTATTGCACATTAGAAATGACGTCAAAAATCTCGCTCTAGACCAGACTACGGCCTTAATGAGAAACAGTTGAATTTGTTAATTTGTCGATCAATCAGAGTGTACGAGGTCTGTTAAAAAAGTATCGCGAATTTTGAATTTCCGCGGGCTACGTATATTCGATTTTCGATTTTGTTGTGGCGTTAGGTTGGTACTCGTGTCCCTCACTTATGCTGAAAAAATCGGTCATTTTGAATGTTTAGTTAATTGTTGACAGCTGTTTGGGTTAGACGTGTTTTGGCTTGTCTTCGATTTTTGCCTATTCCAAAAAAGCAGCTTCCATTACGATGATTGAACTTTGGTGTCCACGTCATAACCATAAACCCATGATTCGCCACCAATTATGACCCTCTGGAGGAAAATTTGGGTCGTCACGAACCGAGTCCAACAGCTCCTTAGCAATGTTAACGCGACACTGTTTTTGTTCGAGATTGAGCAATTTTGGCACGAATTTCGCGGCGACCCGTCTCATGCCCAAATCATTGGTAAAAATCGAATAGCACGAGCCAATCGGTATGTTTAGTTCCTAAGCAAATTCTCTAACGGTGATTCGACGATTGGCCAATATTATTTTCTTCACTTCATTAATGTTTTCGTCTGTTGTTGATGTGCTCGGGCGTGTCCGGAACGCATTTCGTTGTTCGCAGCTTCTCGGCCCTCTGAGAACATTTTGTGCCACCGATAAACGTTGCTTTGGTCCAAGGTAGCTTCACCATATGCCACAGTCAACATTCGGAATGCGTTCGCTCACTTAATTTTGTTTTTCTCATAAAATTTGATACAGATTCTTTGATCCATTTTTTGCCACATCTCGACACCTGGATCCCGATTGCTGTTGATTTTCGGCACGGAAAATTCCTGTACTCTAATTGGTTAACGTTTTAATCATTTCTCAGTGTAAAAAAAAATATATATGTGCATTGAAAAAATAAGTAATTTTGCTCAGGAGATTGTTGGAAATCGTTCGCTTGCATCCACCACCGTATATTCTGAATCGACCGGTATAAAGCTCCTCTCCTCCCACATTGCAACAGAGAAAAGGGCTCGTATATGTCCTCCCTATATATATCTCTCCCTCTCTCTATCTATCTCGTTGCTGTTCGCCCACGCCATTTCGTATTAAGTGAATTGTTTCTGGGATTTCGCGGAGGAGCCGGTAGCGAACACATCGAACATGTCCTACCCGCGCATACGTCTCAACTGGATGGTGTATGTGTGCGTTCGAACAAATTCGTATTGTTCTTTTATCCCATGTGGCTTTTACTCGTCTCGTTCTCGTTTCGCGAAATTTCAGCCGAAAATTACACGTCTCCAAGCGATGTGCGCACGCGCTTGTTTGTGCGTGTGGGTGGATTTAATCCAAAGCGAATGTTGCCGTGGTCCCGAAGAGGTGGTATATTTATATACGACGTTATATAGAGCGAACGCTACACCATGTATTCGGTGGTCTCGGGGTGCTTTCGGCATTGAAGTCCGTACAGTAGTCGTTCCACTCTCGTAAATGGGATCGTTCCCGAAATTCGGCTAAACGAAAGGTTTTTCATTTGGAAAAAGCTCCAACGGGACCGGACCATCATTCCGCTATGCAGGAGATTTCTCGTACGATTTTTCTCAATATCGTTGTGTTTTTATACGCGCTTCTATGTCTTATTCGTATCCTCTTCTGCCGAGCCAATCGAAATATTTATAGTTACTAGCACGAGCGGAAAAACAATATCGGAATCGAAATAGTGTTAGGAAGGGTAATCGATAGTGGTTGTCTATAGATAAATATGTTACAGAATAAAAATCGATATTTGAGGGCTATGGCCACGGTAGAATTTTCGAAAAATCGATGTTTTTTTTGATTAAACGATGCTTTATCATAAAAATAAGTTACTAATCGTTAGTAACTATTCTTAAGTTACTTTTCACCGACTTTGAGCGTATAACTTCAAATCTAGAAATTTCTAATTGCATTTCGCAGAGAAGTACGGAATTTCTGATTAATTAAAAACTTAGCATTTTATGAGCAGTTTTATGCGAAATTTTTCACTGGAAATTCACCGTTCAAGTTAAAATGCCTACAATATTCGAGTAAAACAATATTTTTCAAATTCCGTACGTACTTCTCTAGGTATTCCGATGTAGATTAACGGGAATTTTTTTTTTTGTTTTAGATAAAAAATTGTGGATGCTAAATGTCACGCCACGTAAAAAAGATACCCCAAAAGCAAATATCAGTAGTCGGCCATTTTATATAACAACAAAAACAATAAAAAATATTTTTTATTAGCTTGATATTTATACCAAATAGATGTGTAATTAGTTTTATAATTACATCTCTTTTTCGTACAAAAAAAAATTGGTAAATGTGCCCATGATTGTATACCCGCTACCGTGGCCATATCCCTTAAGGGGGGAAATAGGGTTAGACGGTTCAAAAAATCGATTTTTTAAATTTCATAAATTGTTAGTAAAATTATTGAAAAATATGTTCCCAAAATTTTAAATGAAAATTCCGACTCGTTCTATTGTTATAAGCCATTAAGGGGGGAAATAGGATTAGGACAGCGTTTTCTCAATGATTTTCATGAATTTTTTTATAGTATAAAAAATTAATATAATTTATTGAAAGTTTGAGAATATTTTATAGACATATTTAAGTATATACTAAAAAATTTTTATACACATATTTAA
The DNA here is from genome assembly GCA_958009045.1 of Oxytorus armatus. Classification (NCBI taxonomy): domain Eukaryota; kingdom Metazoa; phylum Arthropoda; class Insecta; order Hymenoptera; family Ichneumonidae; genus Oxytorus; species Oxytorus armatus. The sequence goes on along the minus strand of OY253751.1, from coordinate 20,547,471 downwards.
GTATATACTATAAAATATTAGCGACCCCATATTGCTTGTTTTTCTTGGTAATATTTTTTCAAACGCGTTTTTCTGAAAACGACTTTTTTTTAACTTCCGTACACGCTAGTTTGAAAAGTTTTCAACCAATCGTTTTGAAAATTGGCAGTTACTTTCTTCATAGTATTGCGCTCTATATGAACCTAAAATCGGAATATTATCATTATTTAAAATAATTTTTTCTTGCAAATAAAGTTGTAAAAAACGGCAAAAAATCATGCTTTTTTGTTTTGACATCTGTAAAAAATTCAATTTTCTATTTTTTTGATAGCATTTACGTTCATATAGAAGAGAGACATATAATAAAAGTAAATTTCGACCTCGTTTGATTTCAGATAAAAATTGCGGCTTCCAGAATGTACGCAAAATGCTGAGTCTGATTGTGACCTGCAATATGGGGTCGCTAATATTCTATAGTATATACTTAAATATATGTATAAAATATTCTCAAAGTTTCAATAAATTATATTAATTTCTTGTACTATAAAAAAATTCATGAAAATCATTGAGAAAACTCTGTCCTAACCCTATTTTCGCCTTTAATAAAATACATTTGTGTCATGAGTTTCGTACAAACACGATTGAATCATGTTACGGACATTGAATGAGAAAAATATCTTTATGAGAATACAAAAAATGTTTATTTAAAACGAGTCGATTTTAGTTTTTTATTTTTTCAATTCTAATATATTCTTGCGCATGATTGAATAATTACAACGTAGTTTCTGGAACCCAATTTTTTGAATCCAACTTTTGCTCTCTATGTGCGGTATTATAGTAACAGCATTAAACGATAGTGCACTAACTATGATCCTCTACGGGAGGGGATTTAGCCAATGCGCGGTAAACGCAAATCAGCTGATGCTGAAAACGGGGAAAGGTTGGTTCGCGTGTGCCCCGTGCTATAGACAGAGAGAGAGAGAGAGAGAGAGAGAGAGATATGTACGTCTATAGGTATCAATGGCCCGGCCAACAAAAGTTTCTAAACGGTACGGTAATAACAATAATAAACTTTTGCAACCCTCCCTTATCGAGCAGAGAGGAGGCTCTCTCTGCTCACTCGAATATACACACAGATATAACATACAACAATGCTGTTAACGATAGAGACTCATCTGTACATATATACACTCATATTCACGTACATATATATAGAAAGATATGTACAACGCGT